>CM029640.1:17047511-17772311 GCA_017311315.1 Dendrocalamus latiflorus
TTTGCCGACCACCAAGCGAAGATCTATCGTGCACCCAATTCCCAGCAGAAAGGTTGAACAATCTTGATTGAAGAAACTCCCTAATTCCCCATAGAAATTCGACAGCAAAGGAAGAACTCAAGCATGAACAATAGTAGATTAAGCATGAACAATAGTAGATTAATTCTCAAAAGATAGTCTGAGTTACCAAGAGGGGTGGCGGCTACCTTTAGGGGGTGTGCATGCCCCCTTGTGCACACTCTTGGGCCCCACGCCCCACACATGCGCTTTAGAGTTTCACACGCACACACCTGGCCTAAGGCTCATACTACTTAATCTTTATTTGGTTTTTGGAGCTCATAACAAGAGCTAGCTCCAAATTGGCCCTTAATCACAATATGGCAAACACGCATTTCTAAAAGTATAAACATAGACATTTCTATAGATGGGCTGGCCGCGTGACTTGGGTTTGCTTCCCTCCTTAGTGGTTGGCCGCATGAGCCTTTCTCCCCTTGTGCTTGGCCGGTTGGTCCTTCTCCACTTGTTCTTCCATTGCTTCAAATCTGAGAACACACAATGATAGTATACCATTCCCTTCTAAAGCAATAGGAAACTCTCTAAGAAATGAAAGCATCTGTTATTGGAGTAGCTTAGCTCTTGCTCTTATCATAGGACCATTTGGAGCCTTGTTACTAACTTTGTCATGCACCCATGGAGTGGAAGATGAATATATAGTAAAGATGCCCTCATCATCCTCCCCTCTTGAAAAGGAGTCATCCTCGACTCTACACAGTCTAGTCCAAACAAGGGTGATAAATCAACAACATTAAAGGTGGTACTTACTCCATAATCATCTCCTAGAAGCTCAATCTAGTATACATTGTCATTGATCTTGGTAAGTACTTTGAAAGGTCCATCACCACGGGGCATCAACTTGGATTTATGCTTCGATGGAAAGCGTTCTTTGCGAAAGTGTACCCACACTAAGTCACCAGGTTCAAAAAGCATTTTCTTTCTAGATTTTTTAGCCTTGGAAGCATAAGCATGTAACTTTTTTCAATTACCTCTTTCATTGATGCATGGAGCTTTTTCACAAAGTTGGAATGCTTGAGAGCCTGCATATTAGCATGTTCTAATAGTGGGAGTGGTAATAAATCAAGTGGTGTGATTGGTTTGAACCCATACACCATCTCAAATGGACACAATTGAGTTGTACAATGTACCATCTTGTTATATGCAAACTCCACATGTGGTAAACAATCTTTTCACTCTTTTAAGTTCTTTATCATGGTTCGTAGCAACATAGAAAGTGTGCGGTTCACCACCTCCATTTGTCCATCTGTTTGTGGGTGACAAGTCATTGAAAACAATAACTTCGTCCCACGCTTGGCTCACAAAGTCTTCCAAAAGTAGCTTATGAACTTGACATCGTGATCTGAAACAATAGTTCTTGGCATTCCATGCAATCTCACAATCTCCCTGAAAAATAAGTCAGCTACATGCGACGCATCATCACTCTTATGACAAGGAATAAAATGTGCCATCTTAGAAAACCTATCCACAATAACAAAACAGAATCCCTCCTCCTCTTAGTCCTAGGCAATTCTAACATAAAATCCGTGCTAATATCTTCCCAAAGAGCACTAGGAACTAGAAGTGGAGTATACAAACCATGTGGATTGAGTTTCGACTTCGCTTCATGGCATGTGATGCATCTTTGAACAAACCTCTCAACGACTCGCCTCCTCTTTGGCCAATAGAAGTGATCGGCCAACATCATGTCCATCTTTTCTCTCTTCCAAAATGTCCCAACAGTCCCCCTGCATGAGACTCCTGCAATAGTAGCAAACGCACGGAAGATTCTGGAACATATAGCTTGTTCATGCGAAAGAGAAAACCATCATGAATATGAAACTTATCTCACCATTTCCCATCTTTGCAATTAGAATATGGTACTAAAAAGTCATGATCGGAACCATACAATCCCTCAAACTTTCGAACCCTTGTAGCTTTACTTCCAATTGAGTCAAAAGTACATGTTTTCTGGACAATGTATCAGCTACCATATTTTCTTTGCCTTTCTTATATTTGACAATGTATTTAAAGGTAGTCTACGATTCAATTCTCTTGGCCCTTTAAGTATTTCAAAGCTTTATGATCAGAATGTACGACAAATTCCTTAGGCCAAAGATAATGCTGTTAAGTTTCCAACACATGCACAAGAGCATAAAATTCTTTATTATAAACAGAATAATTCAATTGTGCACCATGAAGTTTCTCACTAAAATATACAACATGTTTTCTTTCTTGCATCAAGACACCTCCAATACCTATTCCACTAGCATCACATTTAATCTCAAAGGTTTTAATGAAATCAGGTAAAATAAGCAATGGTATTACAGTCAAATATTTCTTCAATTCAGCAAAAGATTTGCCTTGTTTTTCTCCCATTTAAAAGTGGCTCCCTTTTTTAGTTAATTCATTTAATGGGGCAGCAATAGTGCTAAAATCTTTCACAAATCATCAATAAAAACTAGCAAGCCCATGGAAGTTACGAATTTGACTAACATTCACAGGAGTAGACCGATTTCGAATAGCTTCAATTTTAGACTCATCCACTGCAATACCATGAGCAGAAACAACATAACCTAGAAACACAACCTTACTAGTGCAAAATGTACACTTCTCAAGATTGGCATACAAGCGTTCCCGTCTAAGCACTTCTAGCACTTGTTTGATGTGTTCAAATGATCATCTAAAGAGCAGCTATATATCAAGATATCATCAAAGTAAACTACCACAGATTTTCCAATGAAGTGTCTCAAAACATGGTTCATCAAGCGCATGAAAGTATTAGGAGCATTGGATAACCCAAATGGCATCACTAACCATTCATACAAACCAAATTTCGTTTTAAAAGCAGTTTTCCATTCATCACCATGTTTCATTCTTATTTGATGGTAGCCACTATGCAGGTAAGGGTGCCTTTGGTTGAGCTTTTGGGAGCTGCTTTTGCTTCCAAAAAGCCAAAAGCCAACCAAAGGGGTGGAAACCAGAAGCTGCTTTTTCAGAAGCAGCTACTTTTGGGTAGTACAGTTTTGAAATCATTTTGGACCCTGCTTTTGGCTTTTGGCTTTCTGCTTTTTGAAATGGTGAAAATAGAGAGCTGTTTCACAGTTGTTTCAAGGAAAATAGAGATAGGAGGTAAGTTTTATACTTGTTTACCAAACAGCTTACAGCTTTTCCACAACTCACAACCTACAGCAGCTTTTCCACAGCCCACAGCTTACAGCAGCTTTTTCAGAAGCCACAGCTCAACCAAACACACCCTAAATCTTAGAAAAGATAGTAGAACCACTTAACTCATCAAACATGTCATTTAACCTAGGAATAGAATGATGATAGCGAACAGTGACGTTGTTGATAGTTCTATAGTCTACGTACATTCACCAAGTATCATCTTTCTTAGGAACAAGAATGACAGGAATGGCACAAGAGCTAAGACTCTCATGTACGTACCCTTTGTCCAAAAGTACTTGCACTTGCCACTGAATGTTCTTTGTCTCCTCTGGGTTAGTGCGGTACGGTGGCCGGTTGGGAAGAGGGGCTCCTGGAACCAAGTCAATTTGATGCTCAATACCTCAAATGGGTGATAGACCAGCGGGCACCTCCTCTGGAAACACATCATCATAAGCCCACAAAACTTGAGAAACAACACTACGAAGAAATGTGAAGTCATTAGTAGTGATCAAGGCATCTTTGTACAGCAAAACAAAGTGAAACATAGTGGGATCATCTCTCATCTCCCCTCATCTCAGATTTTGTGGCTATCATTACTAGCTTTTTATCTCCATCACCTTGGATTTTCCACTCAATTTCAGCTTTTCTTTCTCACTCACCTTTTGTGGAAGTACACTATTTGGCTCCTGCCCTCTTTCACTCTCTATTTGCACCTTTTTCTTTTGCACATTTTCAGCCACAATTTGGGAATAAGTCAAAGGTCGCAATGTTATTTCTTTGTTATTCCACATGAACTTATATTGATTTGTTCTCCCCTCATGAATCACAGATCTATCATATTGCCATGGTCTTCCTAAAAGTAAATGACATACATCCATGGAAAACACATCACACTCCACATTATCTTGATAATTACCAACTAAAAACTAACATCAACAGTGTATCCAACATTCATAGAGCCATCATTATTCAACCATTGAATTTGATATGGATGTAGATGTTTCTTGTATTTCAATCCAAGTTTAATACAAAGTTCTTTACTAGCCAAGTTATGACAACTACCACCATCAATAATAACCTTGCAACACTTACCATCTTTGCTTACCTAAGCTCTTGTTTGGAAGAGATTGCAGCGCTGTTTATGGTTGAACTTTGCTTGCACGCTCAACACCGAAGGGGTACACATAAGGATAGGACCAGACTTGGGGTCATAATACCCATCCCCATGCGCCTCCTCTCCTCGTTCTCCACCATGGTCATCCTCATTTATCTCGAAATTAGCAAGGTACTCTCCATCTTCATCACTAGCAGAATTATACTCTCCATTCTTAGTTATCAACATTACCTTGTTATTCGGGCAATCCTTCTACATATGTCCACAACCAAAGCATTTAAAACATTGAATGGAGCTACGCTTGGCTGTAGAACCCACGGAAGATGATGAAGAAGGTGTTGGAGCTCTCTTTGTAATGGAAGGAGTCACATTCTTTGCACTTAGGGCAGCACGTGTACTTAGCAAAGCTTCCACTAGATATATTAGTTTTAAACGAATTGAACCAGAATGTGGATTTACCTCCTATAGGTGCTATACGGGGAGTGTAGGAATTGAACCAGAATGTGGTTACCAGTTTTAAACTGCCTAAATTCAAATTTTGAATCACAAAATTTGTACAGATTTTTCATGGGTTCTAGAAATGAATCGAATACGAATCGAATAATCTCGAATACGGATATGAATATTCTCAAATACGAATACGGACATTTTTTAATACGGATTTTGCTTACCACATTCATGTTTTCTCTAATACGAATATCAGATAAAATGAATTATCCGTTACCGTTTTCCACCCCTAGTTGTAGGGTTGAAACTTGGCAATTCGCTTGATAGAAGGGTGCAAACCATCAAAGAATCGAGCTATGGTCTGCTCTTCTTGTTCATAAACACTAGCCCTAATCATAGCTATTTCCATCTTATTGTAGTACTCCTCAACCGTGAAGCTCTCTTGCTTCAATTGCTGAAATTTATCAAAGAGATCATGTTTGTAATATTTAGGAACTAACCTTGCCCTCATGTGGTACTTCATCTCCTCCAATTTAATAATGGGTGGCTCATTATTCTCCCTCCTTTGATTTTGCACTTGTTCCCACCAAATCAATGCATAATCATTGAATTCAACTCCCGCCATGTGAATTTTCTTCTCTTCAGAATAATTGTACAAGCGGAACACCTTATCCACCTTGAGCTCCCAAGTGAGGTATTCTTCGAGCTCATGAGTACTTGAAAATGATGGCATTGTAAATTTAAGCTTACCAAATTTCTCCTTGTTTGGTCGTTCATCGCCAAAATGATTACAACGGTGGTAGCTGTTGTCGTAGTGTAGAAAGTCTTCGTCGTCGAGGTGTTGTGCTCCCCCACCATGGCCTCCATGTCCATGGCCCCTCCCTAGACCATGGAAGCCGCCCCCTTCACCTCTCCCAGGTGGGGTGGATGAATGGTGTTTCCCACCACGCGGTCTCACCTTTGTTGAGCTTCTTGGTTGACTCGAGGGGCAGCTGCTCCCTTATCTCATGGAAGAATTGCACCCCCCCTACGATGAACACTTCCCTCCTCTTGTTGTGGCTGAAACGCATACACAACGTCGTTCACAATGTTTGTACGTAGAACATTCATTTGCTAGTTCATCTCAATGTGCATATCTTGTGCAGAATTTTTGATCTTTGCCTTGAGTTGCTCTTCCAAGGTGGAAGTAGTGGCGGCGAACTCATTGCACAAAGTTCCCCTCAAAGCTTGGAATTGGAATCGAGTCACCAGGTTGTTCAAATCATGCTCCTCGCCCATATTGTCGTTTCCACCTGACATGGTTAGTTGCGCAAAAGAAGACAGAAACAACATCAATACATGTATGATATGTGGAGTTCACTTAATCTCACACTTTCCTCTCCCAAGTAAAGTTCTTATCTTTCCGAAGTGAATTTAAGGCCGAAAGAAACTTACACATGGTGGTGGTTATAATAGCAAGTGATGCTCAGGCAGATTTAAGAGTGAGTCACAATTGCACAACACTGGTTATTTAGTGGAGCTTGCTATGAAAGTGTTTATCCTACACAATCTGAATTTCACGATGTTGTAAATTTAATAATCCAAGATAGAAATTTTGTCTAAGTTCTAATCCAAAAGATTTAAGTGAAGTGTATGAACACGCTCGCAAAGATCAATGTGACTCAATCAAACAAAGGAATGGGCTAATTGGAAGCAATCTGAAGTTGAGAGTTAAATAGCTTGTTATGCACCAAGTACTAGGAGAGACGCTAGCTAATTGTAAGAATATGAATAGATGGCACAAGATTGCTCAAGATATTAAATACGCGAACTGAATTTATGGACTAGAGCCACTCACCCAATTCGGCCTTTTTTTGTTTTTTTCACCTCTCATTTTTTTGCTACCCTGCAATTGACTCAATCTCTTCAAATCCCTCTCCCGATCCTAGGGAGGTATATGGGTCACAAACTTTTTGTAGAAGGCAAGGGTATAAAGGTCAAATCCCTCGCTCTCTTTCTCTCTAAACTCTAAAATTTTTTTGATCAGCCAAGTGAGTGATGTCCAAGTCAACAAATGTTCAGTTAAGAGTGATTAATTCAAGAGCAGCCTACAATGCAATATCAATGACTAGTCTCAAGTATTCAAAGGATTTAAGCGAAGATCGATTTATATGGTGTTTGGTTGTTTCAATTGCTCAATGCAAAGAATTCAAGAAAGCCAACCTGAACACAAACTCTTCTCTTGGATTTCGGTTAGCACTTCTCTAGAGTTGGTTTTCGGATGGCAATATCTCGAAAAATTTGGAAGTGGGCAGCTAGCCAAAATCGACTTGGATTCTAGGGTTGTACTCGAATTGATCTTGGAAGAGTTGTAGACACACACTCATAGGCGGCTAGGGTTTGGGGTTCAGGAAGCCACCAAGAACCGAAAGCAAGATTGAATATATATGTTTTTTTTGGAGCTAACTGAAGTATCAACTAGCAAATTTTCAAGGATTGGAAAAACAACGATTAAGTAACGAAAGGACACTAAGATCAGCACCAAAACAAATTTTCTATTGGACTAAAACCTAACTAAACTCACACAAAATAACAGATTACTCTAAAGGTTCGGATTTGATATTTTTTGTGAGGCAAATTTTTGGCGAATTTTTCGTACGAATAATCCATTTTTTATTCGAAATTACAGAAATATACCCGCGGATTTTTTTTACAAAACTAGGCTCAAGTCGCTCAATGGGAGGGCGACTGGAGCCTATCGCCCAACCAGAAGCCGATTCTATCCCTGTCACTCTACCATCAGGCGACTGCATCCAGTCGCCCTCCCATTGGGCGACTTTAATGCAGTCGCCCAATGGTTGAGCGACAGGGATCAAACCTTCGCCAAAAATAGTGAAAATTGGTGGAGATATTCTTCATTGATCCAAAAGCCTTCAGAAAAAATTTTGAGCAATTTCGGCTACGGGATCAAAAGTTATAGCAATCGAGGAACACAAAGAGAGGAAACGGGGAGTGATTGAAACTGCTATAACTTTTGATCCCGTAGCCGAAATTGCTCAAATTTTTTTCTGAAGGCTTTTGGATCAATGAAGAATATCTCCACCAATTTTCACTATTTTTGGCGAAGGTTTGGTCCCTGTCGCTCAACCATTGGGCGACTGCATTAAAGTCGCCCAATGGGAGGACGACTGGATGCAGTCGCCTGATCGTAGAGCGACAGGGACAGAATCGGCTTCTGGTTGGGCGATAGGCTCCAGTCGCCCTCCCATTGAGCGACTTGAGCCTATTTTTGTAAAAAAAAATCCCGCGGGTATATTTCTGTAATTTCGAATAAAAAATGGTTTATCCGTACAAAAAATTCAATTTTTGGCTATAATGGACTATAGGACAACAAGTAATGAACTAAAAATTAAAGGGATAAAATTATACCGAGTAAACCGCGCTCTAATACCAAGATGATATGAGATCGCTCGATCTTCTCGACGTAGGATTGGATACTCGCGGGAGTCTTGATGAATCGTAGTCCTCCAATGCCAGTGTAAGGGACGGACACTCTTTAATCCACTAAAACACACTCACGTCGATTTCACCGACCACCAAGCGAAGATTTATCATGCACCCAATTCCCAACGGAAATGCTGAACGATCTTGATTGAAGAAACTCCCTAATTCCTCATAGAAAAGAAGAACTCAAGCATGAACAATAGTATATTAATTCTCAAAAGATGGTATAAGCATTCCGAGAGGGGTGGCAGCTACCTTTAGGGAGTGCGCACGCCCCTTGTGCACACTCTTGGGCCCCACACCCCACATATGGGCTTTAGAGTTTCACACACACCCACCTGGCCTAAGGCCCATTCTACTTAGTCTTTATTTGGTTTTTGGAGCCCATAATAAGAGCTAGCTCCAAATCGGCCCTTAATCACAAAATGGCAAACACGCCTTTCTAAAAGTATAAACATGGACATTTCTATAGATGGGCTGGCCACATGACTTGGGTTTGCTTCCCTCCTTGGTGGTTGGTTGTATGGGCCTCCTTTCGTGTGGCCGCATGAGCCATTCTCCCCTTGTGCTTGGCCGGTTGGTCCTTCTCCACTTGTTCTTCTATTGCTTCAAATCTGAGAACACACAATGTATTTGCATAAGGTAGTATACCATTCTCTTCTAAAACAATAGAAAACTTTCTAAGAAACAAAAAACACCTGTTGTTGGAATAGTTTAGCTCTTACTCTTATTATAGGACCTTTTGGAGCCTTATTACTAGTTTTGTTATGCACCCATAGACTAGAAGATGAATGTGTAGTAGAGATGCCCTCATCAATAGTGGAGTCTCCTTTCTTCATGTTCGCCAATTGGAGACAAATCTGCATCACCTTCACCTGCGTCTGGGAAAAGAACAATCGCTCTAGTGCACTCCACACATCTCGTGCGGTGGTCAGCAGATGAACCTGAGCGAGAAGATCCTCGGTCAAGGATGTGAGGAGGGCACTTAGGACGAGCTGGTCCTGTTGCGCCCAAACCTGATGAGCAGGATTAGGCACCTGCAACTTCTATGTGCCATTAGTCCAGGCGATCATGGTGCTCAGCTTGGCGGTAGTGCCGTCGACATAGCCAAGCATGGCATGAGCCCTCAGAGCTGCCGTGACTTGCGCCTTCCATAGTATGTAGTTGCCCACGGCCTGTTGGATAGTCACCATGAAGGCAAAGGAGGGTGCGACAAGATGGCGTGCGGCACCGCTTCCTGTGCTTGGGATCGAAGACATCTCGTTAGAGATGGTAGAAAGCTGTGATACCATAAAAGATTGACTAGATGAGATTGTATGTTTGAGTTGCTTGACACCGAACTCGGTATCCTCTCTTCTCTTTATATATACCGATGAATCAGTAGCCATCTCAGTTACATAGTTACAACAGATTGCAGATTGCAACAGGGTAGTTAAGATACAACTCTATCTCTAATTTTAGCCGTGTCTAGTTCGCACCGAAATACATCTTTTATTAGCACTGGTGAGCATGTGCCTTCCTTCTGAATTGGCAACCAAATAACCAATTAACCATGCACTGGTGGGCGTGAGCCTTCCGTTTGAATTATTCATATCTCATTCCTGAAACAGCAGCCCACTGTCTAGCAATGATCATATTGGCCTCTTAGATATCAACTATCTATTAGCTATTTGGACTATACAATGGATGTGCATGCATGAACAACACAGGTTGTTTAGGACTGGATTTGTATCTTTGTGCCTAACAGTTTATTCGGGGTTACCTTCATGTTGTGCTACTGACGTACTCTACCTCTATGCTTTCTAATTTGCTCTATGCTAGATGTGTCCCTGCTTGACCTTGGAAGGTTCATTCACATAATTTTGCTTAATTTTGGTGTACCCTAGACTATTGACGAAGACTAAACAATGGTAGAATGGTTCTCATAACTCAGTTAATCTAGCATTGAGGCATTGAATTGCTCTCACAATTCTGTTAATCCTCCATTGAGCTCACTACAACAAAATGAACATATTAAGACGTTTTGTTTAAGACGCTTTGAACCGTGTCTCTCTTTTTAGAACCATAATTGAAATAGAGACGCAGTTTGAGACGCTCTAAAGGGTAGCACGCTATTAAATTCTATTAAAACGGCTGCTGAGACGTTTTGGAGTACGTCTCATGTATAGAGACGAAATTTTAGATGTCTTATTTATCATTTGAGACGTCTTATCTATTATCTCCATATAAGAATATTAAAAAAACAAAATGGTGTTAGTAAACGGTATATATATATAAAACATAAAAAAAATATCAATCTCAAAGTTCGAACTCACAACCTGAGACTTTTCTTTCGCTTTTGTCCAGTGGCTGAAAACATAAAAAAATATCAATCCTAGGGTTCGAACTCTCAACCTAAGGTTTAGAATGTTCACGCATTAACAGGGGCTGAATTGGGCCCCTGGGAAGGTGGGCTTTAGCTCAGGGTATAAAAATGTATGTAGTATATAGCCCAGGTAATTTGAGTCCAGCTAGGGGTAATATTGGCAAGATTCAGCCCAGGTCCGTAACGTATTTTATTACTGACATGCGTCATTTTTTATATATATTTACACGTCATTTTACCATCATATTCTTCGCATTTTGGGACCATTTATCACCATTTACACGTTTTTTCTATAATTAATTGCTCAATTTGGATCATTTTACATTTTGTGCTTTTTCGCAGGCCGGCGCGATCTAGGCGCGTAAACGACAAATCTAGACTGC
The DNA here is from genome assembly GCA_017311315.1 of Dendrocalamus latiflorus. Classification (NCBI taxonomy): domain Eukaryota; kingdom Viridiplantae; phylum Streptophyta; class Magnoliopsida; order Poales; family Poaceae; genus Dendrocalamus; species Dendrocalamus latiflorus. Next base: position 17,058,523 of record CM029640.1, read on the forward strand.
TTCATACAGAAGTACGCGTCGTCACGGATGCGTAGGATCAAACCGCGATGAAATCGGACTTCCAGAGGGCCAGAACAGAAGAAATCAAATGGGGAAAGGACCTAATTGTAATTCCTAGATTTCTCGAGGGCTCAATCACAAAATTCCAAATCCCCAATCTCACCAAAACCAGCGCCGCCGCCTGTGGAAGGAACCGAGCCTGGCACTTCTTTCTTCCCCAACCCCGTTTGCTTCCCTCCTCCTTTCTCTAGCTCCGGCCGGCGGCGAGGCCAGGCCGGCTCGCCACCGCGCCACCAAGCGTCCCACCGCCACCATCTCCACCGGCGTCCGCCATCCCCCCATCCTCATTAGCCCGGCCGCATCCTCCTCTGCGCCGCCACTCTGCATCTGCGCCTCCCTTCACCAGTCGCCACCGCGCCTTCCTTCTCCTCCACCACATCTTCTCAGCCCCGTCGCCTTCTCCACCCAGCTCACCGAGTCCACCGCCGCCACCTTCACAGCACCGCCGCCTCTCCCTACTCTCCGACCGCCGCAAGCACTCTCCCCTAGCCCCCTTTTGCTTCTCTCCCCTGGCCCCCTCTGCTGCTCTCCCAAATCGATCCCTCGCCGGACGCCACCGCATCACGGCTGCTTCGCCTCTCCTCCACCATATCTGCCGGCGCGCCACTGCTCTTTCCTCCCCACCACCGGCGAGCTCTCCTCCTCCCGTGTGGCGCCGCTCTACGGCCACCACCGCACCGACATCACTGGCAACTCTTCCATCGCAGCCCGCCATCAACGACGGTGAGGTTCCCTACTCAGCATCCAAGGCGTCCTCGGCCATCTTCCAGAGGCCAGAGTCCCAGTCTGGCAGTCTCCCAGAGGCCAGAGTCCGAGGCTTGAGGCTTCACTCTTCAGTCATTCGTAAACCTCTAATTGTGGTAAAGGATGTGAATTGTGAAATACTGAGATGTGATAATTGATTGATTCCCTTTTTGTTAGTTGTTGGTGCCAAACATATGAATTGCTCATAATTGATTGATTCTCTTTTGTTAGTTGTTGGTGTCAAACATATGAATTGCTCATAATTGATTGAATCTCTTTTGTTAGTTGTTGGTGCCAAACATATGAATTGCTCATATCAGATGTAATCAACATGAAAAAGCCACTCAGGTTAGATTCAAACTATTGATCAAGAAAATAAATTTATTATGGTTGCATGTTACTTGCAGTAGTATTGCTGATCATGTTTGCAGATGCACTTGTTTTAATTGTTTAAACTATCTAACACAGGGGCCTCAAACAAAGAGAGTACTAGAGGACTATTCATCTAATGCAGTATGTGTTACCATTTTTTAATAATAAACCAAGTATTTTATATGTTAATGAATGACAATGCTCATTTTTTTTGAATGACAATGACATTTTTCTTAAAATGATAGGATCAAAGGGTAGTGTACCTATTTTCATTGAATCCAATATACAAAGGTAAAGTTGTGGCCAAAGGAAATTTAGTGAGTTCAAATAGCACACATGTGGTTGGAGGAAACATGCTTGGAGATGAATATTATGGGGTGGCTATTCATGGTGTTACAAATATTGGTGATGAGAGGCTGCCTAGACCATTTGAAAAATACTGTACGGTAAAGGATGCAATTGGTTGTGTTGTTGCTTGGCCACGGTTCTACGTAAGATCAATTCTTTGAACTACAAGAATAATTTTCCTACCAGAAATATTTGTGTTTTGTTACTCATATAATATCTATTGCTTCAGGTAAAAAAGCCTAAACGTTCTACTCGCTAGGTATGCCACTTCTAGTTTAATTAACTGAACTTGTACCGTAATATTTTTCATGATTGCTCATATCTGATATTTTGTTGTTAATATTGCTATGTTTGCAGGATATGGAGGACTATGAAAAGAAATGCAGAGTGGAAGACCTGATGCACAATTTTCTGATTGAAGAAATAGACCTGATGATTTATTATAGCAGTTTAAAAAAAGATGTGTGTCAAATTGGAGGATGTTTTACCGACATGTGTTTATCGCATATTAGATTTTTATTTAGTTGTGAACTCTGTTGATTTAAATGGATGCTATAATTATTTGTAAACCTCTCTTATGTAAACTTCTTTGGGGTTTGGAGGGTGCAATGATGATGAATTTGTTAATTGCCAATAGTTTGCCCGGGGTAGGACTGTGCAGTTTTAAACCGAACCGAAAAAACCGTACCAAAAAAACCGAACCGAACCGGTCAACTCGGTTTGACCGGTATTTGGTATTCGGTTCGGTATCTAGAAAAGTGGCATTTCACTGATTCGGTTTTTTCGGTATAAACCGAGGGAAAACCGAATTTACCGATAAAACCGAACAGCCCATGTCGGCGATAGCGTCTCCCGTCTGCAGTCTTGGCCCACCAGCACGGCAGCACTAGGCAGTCAGGCACCGACGGCCCGACGCCTAGTCCTCGGCGAGTTGGCGGCGTTGCCGATTAATTGTCCATGTAACAAGAGAAACAATCGCATTGCCGATTAAACCAATTAATGAATCAAGTACTAGTCGATGCAAAGCAAAGCAAAATGGTGGATCCGAGCAGTTCCCACTTCCCAGATGTATCGAGAATACACATACATTTGTTCCAAGATGCACACCTACTACAACATTTGTACCATGGAGCCTTCGTACTCGTCTCCCGCGACGGACGCCGGCGCCTCCGGCACCCCCGCCCCCGTGTCAGCGAGCTTCCGGCGTAGCAGCTTCGTGAACGTGAACGCCAGGTTGGCCGCCTTGTGCTGCTACTACTGCGGAGACGGCTGCGCGGCCCCCACTTGCGCCTCCATTGGGTCGGCCGGTTGCGCTCTCACCCACCGCTTCCTCCTCCCCCTCTCCAGCTTCCTCTCGTCCTGTGGCCGTGCGGCGTCCGCTGCTTCTTGGGGGGCTCTGCCCGGTGGACGAATGGGGTGGGATTAATTTTTGCAGGAATATTTGGGGGATACATGATACTATAAGGTAAAAGGGGCCGCTTGCAGGTGCAGATTTTTTGGCACATATATCCCATTTTTGTGCTGCTAGGTGCTAGTTGCTACTTGCTGCTGGTTTCATACTTGCTGTCCAGTCCAGCTGGAGAATTGGAGACTTGGAGATGAGATTAACGTTTAGTAATTCGCGCAAATTTTGGTAAAATTGGTATTAACTGATACCGTACCGAAATAAAATGGTATTTACTGATACCATACCGTATTTTGAAAAATACCGTATTTCCCGAAATACTAAAACCGTATTTACCGATTAAACCGTATTTACCGAACCGTATAAACCGAAAAAACCGAACGAACAGCCCTAGCCCGGGGTGTGGCTTGGTTCCAGTTGTAGTTGGTTTGCTTTTCTTATAACAGTACTATATCTGTTGTGCTACGCCCATTCCTTATATTTTATAAAAATATGTACTTAATATTATGGTGCTGCCTATAAAATTATTATATATACATGTATATATAATAAATATATAGAATAGTATATTCTCATACGGATACGTATTTGTGTGTATAGAAGAAAATATATACCAATCAAAATAAAAATACATACTACATAGGACATCTTGAGACGGCACATAACGTCTCAACGCACGTGCCTATATTAATTGAGACGTGGTGCATCCGTGTTTATAAAAGTGTCTCTAACTTTATAGGGATACAGTGCAGATGTCTCTAATGAACGTCTCAAATAATATAGGCACGCCTTAGAGAGCGTCTCTATATTTTTGAGACGGTTCATGTAGAGACGTTTCTATGACGCTTTATAAAAGCGCCTCAGTTGTCCTGTGGGAGACGAAACAGAACGTCTCTAACCTACAAATATGATGTCTCCCCACGGATGTTTTTGTTGTAGTGGCTATTCTGCTATAAGATTGGTTCTTGCATGCTTTCTTTATTTTTTTTCTTTGTTCAGATGCCAGTGTTTTTGATGGATTATGCAAGAATGGTGTTAGGTAAAACAATGCTCAGTTGCATGTAATCTTTGGTGATAGGAACAAAAAAATAATGGTAGTTGCCGTAGCTACAAAGAGTGGCATTTTTGCTTACAATGATGTTTCTGTTATCATCTTAAATACTGTTTGTGAGTTTGCCTATAATGTTTGATCATCCACATTTCCTATTTTCATCTTCTGAGTTTCAATTTGCCCCTTTCATAGTTCTCTTTATAAGACAACTAACTGTATACTGCTTTTTTGGCCTGCGTGTGAAATTTCATTCATCTAGTCTGAAATTTCGGCATAGCTGGGGGAATTCTGTGGGGTTTTTCTTGCTCTATCATTCTTTCCTTTTCGGTTTGTTTTTCCGGTTATGCATTTTAGATCGATAAAGATCGGGTAAAAATGACTGCAGAAGGTTATAAACATAAAAGTTTTTTCGGCCGTACAAACATGTAGTTTACTGCAGCATTTAGGTGGCCCAATTGTATTAGATAAGCATTCTTTTTAAAGATGGCCGCCTACATCATCAAGATCAAGATACTACTGCCCATGGTCTCATATCGCATAGACCTGCTACTTAAGTTGCTCGCCTTGCGGCCTTACCTCGTGATGTGATTTTCTTTCTCATCATTTTATGCCCATAGGATTGGCTTAAACTTCTGCTCAACGATCAAGGCCATGCACTCATAGCAATATGGAGAAGATCGCCTACAGAAGTTAGGGTTTTTTTTTTTGTAGTCACCTGGTTCTTCGGCAGAACCAGTGTGTGTAATGTGTGGTAAGAGCTGACATTCCTTTTGGTGCTGGCCTAGCTGTTCGGCAGAGCCAGTGTTTATAAATGTGTGATGTGTGGTTTGGGTTGGCAGTTGGTGACTTCCTGGGTTTTTACCATTCACATTATGTAACAATATATCCCTTTTGCCTTGCTGTCGTGTTGTTCGTGATTGTTTCCTTTTAGGCAGTTATGGAACTACATTGTGTCTGTCTTCACTCTGTGATATGTCTGTTGAGGAAGCGTCGCTAGCGATCAGTCCAATCGATTCCACTGCTTATGTAAAACAAAATCAATAACAAAAAACAGAGAATAGTAGATTGAAACACAGAGAGGTAGAAAGAACTCCTGGTCTTTCTTTATTGCTTTCTTTCTGATTCCGTATACAAAATAGCCAATAATGCTCCCTATTTATAGCCTAATGGTGAGGTGCTCACCATAGGCCAAGGCTTCAAGCCCAGGCCCAGATTTCCTAACACTCCCCGTTGGGCACTCATCCGACACGTTCATGCCTCGTCAAAACTCCATAAAACCCAGTGGGAAAAATTTGGAGAAAGAGTATATGATACATGTTATGCTGCGTTGCACGAATTGCCTCATTAAAAACCTTAGCCGAGAAACTTCAGGAAAACTCGTCAAGGGAAAAAGAGTACAATCCACCCAATTTTGTTCAATATTCAGAACTTATTCTTTGGGTACTCGATCTTCATGATCAAGGTTTAATAGCGGGCTTGAGAAAATTCTCCCCCTGAATTATGTATTTCTCTAAGTCTCATCATTCCAATTCATCGTACGCATCTTTCAAAGCTAGATGCAGAAAGTGACTTAATGAATAAATCTACAAAATTTCACATGACTTAGTATGCAGTACCTTAATTTCATTCATCTTTTGTAATTCATGAGCATAGAAGAACTTGAGGTTGATATGCTTTGTGAGATAACTCTTCATGTAGCCCGTCTATACTTGTGAAATGCAAGCTGCATTATTTTCATAGATAATAGTAAGAGCTTGCATAATATTCATCCCACATGACTGCTAGATGTGGTGAATCATTCATCATAGCCAAGCACATTCTCGTACGGCTTCATACAGTGCTATGATTTCTGAGTGGTTCGTCGAAGTCGTTACAAGACTTTGCTTAGACGATTTTCATGAAATTACAGTTCCACCACACATGAATACATAACCTATTTGTGACCTTGTGGTATGCAGGTCCGATAGGTACCCAGCATCTGCATAGCCAATCAAGTTCAAATCTTGATTCTTTCTGTAGAACAATCCATGCCTTGCTAACAGGTTTATGGCAAATGCGATGTCCGGTCTAGTGCAGTTTGCTAAGTACATAAGTGCTCCTACTGTACTTAAGTATGGGAATTCCGGTCCCAGGATTGCCTCCCCCTCTTCCCTAGGTTGGTATGGATCTTTTTCTTGCTGTAAAGACCTCCCGGTCATGGGTACTTTCAATAGATATACCTTCTCAAAGCCAAACCTTTCTAACACCATTTGGGCGTACGCTGACTGATGTACTAATATTCCTTCAGGGACATGCTCGAGCTGCAGGCCTAAGCATTATTTGGTTTTACCCAAATCTTTCATTTCAAATTCTGACTTCAGGTAAGAACTTGCTTCTTTTATGTCTTCCGTTGTCCCGATGATATTCAGATCATCTACATATATTGAGATTATACAAAATCCATTCTGGGATCGTCGTATAAATACACAGGGATAATCTTCATTGTTCGTGTAGCCTTTCTTGCATAGAAAGTCGCTTAAGCGATTGTACCACATCCTGCCTGATTGCTTGAGTCCGTACAGTGATTTCCTGAGCTTCACACTGTACAGATTTCTATTTGCTCTGTCTTGGTTCGAGATGGGGATACCTTCAGGTACCTTCATATAAATCTCCGAATCCAAGTTTCCATAAAGGTATGCAGTTACCACATCCATCAATTTCATTTCTAGATTCAAGTTTACTGCCATTGAGATCAAATATCTAAAGGTAATTCCACTCATGACTGGGGAGTAGATTTCTTCATAATCAACTCATAAACATTGAGTGAAACCTTGTGCTACCAGCCTTACTTTATATCTCGCAACTTCATTTCTTTCATTTCTCTTTCGAACAAATACCCACTTATGCCCTACAGGGTGCACATGGGGAGGTGTGTGGCTTACGAGCCCAAACATATCTCTTTTGTTTAGAGATAATAATTCAGTTTCTATTGCCTTCTTCCAATCTTCCAAATCTGATCTTTTCTTACAATCAGCGAGCGATGCAGGCTTGTGGCAATTTTCTTTACAAAGTAGATATCAATATTGATTGTTGTCCTATTCATGGGCTCTCCCGTGTGCATATAACTTATAGCTATTTCTTCATGAGTTGCTTCTTCTGGAGCTTCTCCTTGCTCATCGCTTCTTCAAATTGCGGTGGCAAGTCCCTTTAGTTTTTTTTGTTCCGATGTGTGCGCACACATCCATGCTGATTTCTTCTTCCATGGGATATTCAGATCTGGTATGCCCTTTTTTGAAGGTGTCATACTGATGCCAGGTCTCAACTAGCACCCCTTCTGGTTCTGGGGAACTTCAGTGATTGACTGTGTCAAGTCCTTCTTATCCTTCTTCACCAGGCGTCCCCGGTTACATAGGATTCGAGGGGCCAGATTTCTCGTCCTTTTATTCTAAGGCCTCTGGATAGGATTATAGATACCTTCTAATTTCTTTGGTATTTCAACACTCTCCGGTGCATTGCGTGCAGGCACATATGACATAATCACGCTCTTCAAATCACTAAGGTGGTCAGGCAGTTGATTTGCTAATGCTTGCAAATCAATGATCTTCTAGACTTCTCTATTTGCTTCACTAGTGCGCGGGTCATGTGCATGGATTCCTATGGCTTGCCAGGTATTCCGAACATTTTTCATCGAGGGATTGATTTCCTCTCCCTAATGTTGGGAAATTATCCTCATCAAATATGCAATCAGCGAAGTTGGCAGTATGCAAATCTCCTGTCATGGGTTCTAAATACCTGATTATGGATGTTGTCTCACAACCAACATATATCATAGTCTTTCGGAGAGGACCCATTGCAGCACGCTGTGAAGGGGGTATAGGTACATAAACCTTGTATCCAAACCTCTTGAGATGAGAAATTTTCGGTGCTGACCCTTGCACTAGTTGCATAAGTGAATGGATATTGTAGGCCGATGGTCTAAGGTTGATGAAATTTGCTGCATGTAAGACTACGTGTCCCCAACATGTAGCTGGCAATTACAATTGTGCAAAAGTGGTCGGGCAATAAATTTAATTCTCTTGATTAATACCTCTACTAAACCATTCTAGGTTTGGACATGCGGTACATAATGCTCAACTGTAATTTCCATCGCCATGCAATAATCATCAAATGCCTTTGAAGTAAATTCTCCAGCATTGTCCATTCTGATGGACTTTATGTGATGATTAGGGAAAATATTTCTGATGTGAATTATATATGATATCAGCTTTGCGAAAGCATGGTTTCTCCTGGACAATAAACCTACGTGCGACCATTTCGAGAAAGCATCGATGAACACCATGAAATATTTAAATGGCCCTGAAAGTGGCTGAATGGGACCGCAAATGTCTCCTTGGATACGTTTCAGGAATGCAAGGACTTTATGCTTCATTTTCAGAGTGAAAGGTCTAGTAATTAATTTCCCGGTAGCACATGCAGGGCATACAAAATCTTCATGACTCGGGAAATTCTTTACATTAATATTATGCCCTTGGGAATTGTTGAATTATTTCTCATCATCCTAAGACCTAGGTGGCCTAATCTGTCATGCCAGTGACAGAAAAGTTCAGAGCTTCTATATATTGTCTTCAGGGCAGTATAAGCTGCAGGTGCCTTGATGTTGGTGTAGTATAGCCCAGTTTCTAGTGAAGGAAGTTTTTCTAATACTTTTATTCCATTTGCTCCACGCTTTGTAATGAGCAGGTATTCTTTACCATACTCTTTTTCAGTCTCAACATAGAAACTGTTAGCACGAATATCCTTAAAACTTAGGAGAGTTCTAGTCGATTCTGGGTACAATAAGGCTTTTTGAATGACCAAAGTTGTGCCCATTGGAAGTATAATTGTGGCTCTTTCTGAACCTATTATACAAGCATCACTACCGGCGATTGTTGTAAGGCTGCTAGCATTCTTACTAATCGACTAAAAGTACTTCGTCTCTCTTAAGATGGTATTCGTTGTGCCGCTATCGGCTAAGCACACTTCCCCCACAGGGCGTCACACGTGTTCTAATATACGGTATTTTATTAATATGCATTAGAAGGCAATCAATACATAAACAAAATACTTTAATATCAGAACATATCATGCCATTATAAACTGAATAAATGAATGAATTATTCAAATATCATCCAACCATCACGAGAAAATAAAATTGCTTAACTACCATCCATGCAAGTTCTAACTTGTTCTTTTACACAAAAGTAAATGACAATTAAAGTCTAAATACATTCTGTGCATTAGACTGAATCTGCTAAGAAATCAGAGATTTTGTCTACTATTTTCTCAGGGGTGATATGCTCTTGAGAGAAATCATGGCGGTGGCAGCTGCTAGGTCAAAAGGGGATGCTGCTGCCGGAATGCTTTCAACCTCCATCAGCGTAGACAGCTGCTCAGAACTCTCCCCCTTAATAGATGCAAAGTGGGTTTCATGCTGCCCTTTGCCATCCTTTTTCTTCTGGGCTTGGAAGGCATCGATGACATGCTGCGGCTCTTTACAGATCCGCGACCAATGCCCCCACTTGCCACACTTGTAGCAGAATTGGTCCTGCTGACCATAGGCCTTGCCATCCCGCTTTGGCTTGCTTGCCTTATTCTCACGTGGAGAATCTGACTTGCCTTTCTGGGCTGCGGCCTTACCCTTCCTTTCTCTTTTCTTCATCATGGGCTTTCACACCTTGTAGCTCCCAGCGTTGGCTTCACGGCCAGCGGAGCTTCCAGGTGGCTGTGTGACATAGTTCTTGCAGAGAACTTCGTCCTGAGCCTCTGTAACCTGCATCATATCAATCAATTCGGCATACTCCTTACAGTCGTTTTGACGATAATTACGTGCAGATTGCACTGCATTGGGGTGGAAGGTAGATAAGGTCTTCTCAATCTTCTGCTCATCTGTGATCTGCTTGCCACATAGTTGAAGATTGGTACAAATTCTGTGTAAGGCAGAATTGTACTCCCCAACCATTTTGAAGTCGGCAAGCCTCAGTCGGATCCATTCTTGCTCTACCAGAGGAAGAATGGTGTACTTTAGCCTCTCGAACCGCTTCTTAAGTGCAGTCCAAAGTGCTGGCGCACTCTTCTCTGCCATGTACTCATTCTTGAGAGTGAGACATAGATGGTGCCTGAGGAAGTGAAGTGCCTAATCATTTTCCTCAGGGATGGGTTGGTTATCCTGCGGCGCGCCAATCCCAATAGCAGCGCAGAGCTTCTTGGCTTCAAGTACTATCTTGACCTCAGAAACCCAAGTCAGATAGTTTTGGCCATACTGAGCCAGCTCCTCGAACTCCCGGTTCGTGATACCAGTCATCTACATGTGCGTGAAAGGAATAAATAAGTTTACTTCCGGTAAACATGCATATAATTAATTTACTGTAGGTAAATAAATGGTGCAAAAGCTTCTTGTAATGTTTCAGAATTTTCTATGCATTTTCTATAAATTTTACTATTAATTTCGGTGATTAAAGGCAATTTAACTAATTATGATTTATCAAAAATAGTAAATAAATATAGAAAACATAGAAAATAATAATGACAGAAATAAACATGCTTCAAATGCTAAAAATAATTCAAAATTTAAATTCTCGAGGCCCTTTCGTGGTCAAATATGAATTTTTAGTGAATTCTGCAATTTCTATAGGCCTATACGCAAATTTTCAATTTAGAGAAAATTTTCGCAACATTTTCTGATTTTCCAAGGGTCTTTTTGCAAAAATTTGGGACCCATCTAAAATTTCTTAGGACCCTCTTGTAATTTTTCAGAAATTGGGAGGGCTTTTGTGCAAAATCGTCGGCGCCTCCTCTCAGGCCGGGCCTTCGACCCGTCTTCTTTCTTCGACCGACTGACCCACACGGCCCGTGCTACTGGCTTAAGAAGCCAGGTCCTCCCCTTCATGTGCTTTGCTAGTGGCGGCGGCAGGCCGGGCAGCCGGCTCAGGCGGGCGCACCGCGAGGTGACTGGGCCGAGCGGCGGGGCCGGCGGAGCTCGGTGGAGGGGCCGATCAGTGCGGACGGCTACGGGCCGAGCAATCAGCAGGATCGGCCGACGCGGGTGGCGACTACGGGCCGACGAGCGGCATTTTAGGCGGAGCCGGCGGCGGCGCCTCGAGTGGCGCCGGCGACGGCCTCCTCAGGCGCGATAGTGGGCGGCGTTTCGAGCGCGAAGCCTGCGGCGGCCTCCTCGGGCACAACGGCGAGCGGCGCTTCGAGCGCAGAGCCAGCAGCAGCCTCCTCAAGCGCAACGGCGGGTGGCCTCCTCGGGTGCGGAACCGGCGGGCGGCCTCCTCGGGTGCGACGGCGGGCAGTGCTTCAAGCGCGGAGTCGGTGGGTGCCAGCCGTGCGGGGCTTAAGGCAGCGCACGAGGGGGTCTGGCGCTTCGAGCGGCGCAGCCGGCGACCGGCGACTTTGGACCACGCGTGTGGGGTGGCGCCGGTGGCAAACTAGAGTGGAAGCTGAGACGGCCCTAAGCAGTGCGGTCGAGTGTGCGGATTTTTTTTCTTTTCTTTTTTTGTTTCCGTTTTTTCAATCTACAGCGCAATCATCATCTACTCTTTCATGTAATCTTCTGATCAACATTGTGCCGATGACTTCAATCTGCTTGCGGTAGATTAGAGAGGATTTGCATCGTAGAAAATAATCTAGAAAGTGAAATCTACGAATTTAGAGCGATATAGATACAGACAATTCAATATATTAATGCTTCGATGATTTACCTTCGATTCACCGGAGCGATTGTTTTCTGGAGAGCGATGAGGTGGTTGGTTGTGTACGACCAGGTTGACGGTTGTGGACTATTTTGTTCTTGTCTATGGATGGATAAGGGTGGTGTGAATTGTTGTGCTGATGATGGTCAAGCTGGGAAGAGCTTGTCCTGAGAAAAATATTTCTTTGGTCTTTGCATGTGCAGGAGAGTGTGCAGACGATCACGGTCGGTGACGAGGAAGATCAAAACTAGGAACGGAGATCTAAGGTCCAGACAGTTGAGGATGTCACGCGAAGTGGTCAAGCTAACACTAGAGCACGTGGAGATCAAGGATGGTGAAAGTGAGATGGGACTATGGGAGGGGATATCCTGGAGGCTTCGTCACATGTTGAGTTTGGAGTGTTATTGATAGTCTGTGGGCTGGAAGAGATAGAGTTTGAATAAAACCTGTGTTAGGAAAGGGTTTCAGGTCTCTTGATTTGAAGAAGAGATTAGGTGTTGTGTTCGTGTTTGAATTGGACACGATTAGGGACATTGGTCTATAAAAGCAGGGTGAGGCTTAGGCTAACGTAACCAGTCTTTAGGGCTTTCGTCGAGGAAGTTTTTAGGGGTACTGTGAGGGAAATTTGTAGCCCAAAACGTGTTGCAAAAATAATAGATCAGATCTATTCCCAAAGAAGTTAATCGGCAGCATGCTTTTGTGAGCATCGTTCTTCTTGCGTCGTCAACAGCTGACTAACAAATCTCGTTCGAGTGCGTTATGAGCACGCTGTTGCCTTTGGCTGGTACTCATTGAGCGGAAGCGTTTGAGCGGTCGATTTCCACGCGGCTGAAGTCTGCGAGCGAGTCCGAACACATACAGAGGCGATCGTAGTGAAGCGATCAAGCGTGCGATCGAACTACAAGCACATCTGGTGGAATGACTAGCACATTTGTGTGATGAGTAATCGTTCAAGTGGTCGTTATCAACCATGAAGAGAAAGAGTGAAGCGGAAGAAGCAGAGGCGATCATTCACCCCCCCCCCCCCCCTCCTAATAGCGCCATACGGTCCTACAAGTGGTATCAGAGCAGAATGCAATGGCGTTAGATCGGGAATAGTTCTCTAGTAAGCCACCATTCTTTGATTTTACAGATTATCTCTACTAGAAAATTTGCAGGGAAGTCTTTCTACAAGCTCAAGGTAATCTGATTTGGCAAAAAGTTGAATCTTCGTTTGAAGTACCTTCTGTCACTACCATCGAAAACATTGCTGATGTAGAGGCAAATGGTAAGGCTAGAAATATTTTGTTACAAGGTTTAAGTAGAAACGAGTTTGTTAGAATTGTTCATCTTAAATTTGCAAATAAAATTTGGACTACTCTAACCGATTACCATGAAGTATCAAAGTCTATTAAGGGTGTGCATCAAAATCAATTCAAATGGAGTATTCTAAATTTGAGATGAAACCAGGAGAATTAGTAAATGCTCTTTTCAACCACTTTAATAAGATTGTTAGTGATTTGCAATCTGTCGATGTCACATATTCTGATTCTGACAATGCTTGTCAAATTCTAAATTCTTTGGATATGTCTATTTGGAATATGTTAGTCATCGCTATCAATCACTCTGTTAGCATGGAAACACTCACTCTGTATGATCTTTATTCAAAGATGAAAATACATGAGATTGATGCTTTGGCCAGAATAAGCAAGTTGAATTCTCTGGGCTTAGTGACTAACCAAGCTGACAACTCCTCTAGTTCCTCTATTGGTTCTTTGTCTGCATTATGCTCTGTTTCAGATGAACAATTGGAGGACATCCCTGAAAAGCAGTTTGTACTTCTCTCCAAGCGCGTGACCAAGGCAATTAATAATATCAGATCAAGATAAAGAGTTGGTCCAATTAGATGCTATGAATGTGCTAAGCAAAATCACATCAAGATAAACTGCCCTAAACTGAGGAAGGAGATCAAGCATGAAAAAGCATCAACTCGTTGATCTCAAGTCAATATTGACCTAAACAAGAAACACAATTATCGCAGGACAGCCAACAAAATAATTTGAGTGATGATGAATCTACAAGTGATGAGGACAGTGGCAAGAAGGTCAATCAGGCAAATTTCACAGGAATGTGCTTTATGGCAAAGAGTGAGGATCTCGACGATGATGATATCCACAGTGATCCTAATGAGATAAAATCTTCTTACACAGATATATCTCGTGTTATGCTAAGATTGACAGAGGAGCTTAAGAAATATAAAAAGAAAATCAAAAATCATGATCTTGTTATTGAGAATTTAAATTCTGAAATCGATAAACTTAGAGCTTCAATTCCTAATGATGAATCTCGTGAGTCCTGTCAAGTTTTACATTCTGAGTTGGAGTCTACAAGAAAAATTAATGCATCAACCTTGGGTCAATTTAGTGATGTAACTGCTAAATTTGATGAGTTAAAACTGGCACATGGCTCTTGTGATGAAAAGGTAAAACATGCACATAATAAAATTGAAAAGCTTAAGTCTAACTCATCTAAAGCATGCTCTAAATGTGATTTGTTTCAAGCTAGGCTTAACTCTTCTCAGGAGTCTATTCAACAGATGCTTTATCATGAGGCTTCTCTAGCTCTAACTGCCCCAAGCTTAACACAGAAATAGAAGCTTGGACTAGACAACTTAAGGAGTTTGCTAAGAAGGAAAAATTAGCTCAATCTAGTGCTTCTAAGAGTCTTAGTGATGAATATGTTAAATGCACAACCTAACCCACATTGGCTAAAGAGAATGAGTATCTTAACGACACCGTAGAGAGATTTTCTTTTGGCAACAAGAATTTGAATATGATTCTAGATCAGTCAAAAATAAGCATGAAGAAACATGGTCTAGGATTTAATTTTGTTGAGTATGCCAAGAATAATCTTTCTAAGGTTGTTAATCTTTTGGAACCTGGAAAACCTGTAGTAGAATCTCAACCAAAACAGATTATTTTTAAATCTGCTGGTATCGCAAAGAATTTCTCTACCAAAGACAGTGTTGTAAAATCAATAGATACAACTTGTTAGCAAGTCAAGTTCAAGTGTACTCACTGTGGTAGAGATGGTCATCAAGTTCAATTTTGCTTTCGAAAAAACAAGAAGAAGAAAGACAGGTTAAGAAAGCGTTCTTGAGTGGAATCCATGCAAGCTCCAAACCATGGCTCTGCTCCCTCTAATCAGTTCTTTGTAGGCTTAGGAGTTTTGTAACTGGACCTAGTCGTAATACTCAGTTGGTGGCCAAACTAGTCTTACCAATGCATTCAGACTGCTCTATAGTCGGACATTCCCTGATCGGACCATCACTTCGACTAGTGCATTCTACTCTAAATCTTCAACACCAAAAACTAGTGCTTTCGAGTACGCATGGTCAGATGAGGAAGGGTTTTTGACCAGTTTCTTCAACATGGTCGGATCAGCCTCGAGGATCACAAGTGATCATGCAGTAGTCAGACCACCCCGTGTATAGACGTCCCGTGGTCGGACATTCCATTGTCGAACTAGAGTTTCAACTAGACTTTACTGCACGCTAAGACCAGTCAGTAGTCAAATCAGCTTCGTTGAGGAGGTCATACCGCCGAGTGGTTGAGCCTATGTCTCATTATCTGTCGGGTCGAAATTTAGTAGAGGCAAAATCTTCTCTTAAATCTATGTCATTGCCTGCTGCTACTCCTGTTTGTTGAGCGTTACAGTACTGGATTCCTAAAGCGTATTTGACTAACCCCAGTACTGTGAGACCGACACCTTCTGTGATTTAAGACCAACGTACGTAGGGTGGAGAACATGCGCTTGATGAGGTTCCAGTCTTTTACATCATTGCTTGATTGGAACACTTGATGGTTTTCCATGTTCTTTGAGGGCTTCCAAGAGATTTCATCTTCAGGTTAGACCATGTGGAGAAGGTAGTGTTATCCTACAAGTGGTCTTTTTCAAGTGGTCCTTGAGTTCCTTCTCAGATTGCTCGTTTTCACTCTTAACTGCTTGGTTCTTTTCTCTGTGCTCAGTTGAGGAGTGAGTTTATTCTGTTTCATCTTTTTGGGGATTATTCTGAGGGTGAGCTTGTTATTTGAAGTGGTGTCAGGAGATTTGTTTAGTATACCTGTCATATAATTCATGAGATCAAGCCGTTGAAATTAAATGAGTAGTGGAGCTCTCTGTATCATATTCATTCATATGTTGTGTAGCTTTGATCATGAATGATTTTAATTAATCTACTATATTTGAACCAAAATATGACATGGCATAAGACTTTGACTAGACTAACTATTGATAGTACTTCGCGATGTTCATCTAAAAGGATCAGCTTAATTGTGAATCTATTTTAAATCTTGGCTATGAGGCTCACATGGTTCATATTGCAATGTTTTATGTTCACTCTGGTTGGCATGTTGTAAAAATATTGAGATTCTCCAAGTGATATCATACAAGTGATATCAAATGAGAATTGAAAAGGAAAAGATTGAAAAAATGTATGTTTCAAGCATGCCATGGTCAAATAAAAAAACAAAAGTGCATAAATTAAAAGAAATATGCTTTAAGCATGCCACCATTTAAAAGAAGTTTGCTTTAAGTATGTATCACGAAAAAGAAGTATGCTATAAGTTGCCACATGCCTAAGAATCGTGTGTGGAGCAATAGGTTGTTATATGAGACTACTTGCCCATCTAGATTTAATGTTTGCTTCAATTTTTAGGCTAACTTTTTATTGTGATCTCATTGTGCTCTTTCTAATTGGTTTAGTCATTGATGAGATGCATGTCATTGATCTAAATTACTTAATTGTGCTAAAAGATTAGTTTTGATCTTGCTATATGATTTTATCTGATCTAGGTAGCTCTGCTCATACAGTTGGCTTGGTCAAAATTTTTAATCAATGCAAAGTGACTTGTATAGTCTACAAAACTTCCTGATCTTTATTTGCTCGGCTCCTTTTAGAACTATTCTCACTTTTGAGCGCTAAATGATTTCATTGCCAATGGGGGAGAAAAGTAGAAGAGAGGGGGAGATTTGCTCTGGAAGTGGTTCTCTGGGTTGGTTCTCGTTTGGTTGTGTGGTTGGTTATCTCGGATACTCGTTGTTTCGGATAACAAATTCTTTCGTTTCGGATCGCAAATTATTTCATTGCAATGTTTTTCGAGGTGTTGTCAATGTATTCATCAGGGGGAGATTATTAGACCATGTTGATGGTCGTGATTAAAAATGATGATGAATAATTGACATTTGAATTGCTTTGGAATTTACGTTTGTAAAATTGTCAGGTGATCGTAGTCGAAGATTTTGGGTTCATGTGTTTCGACTAGTTTCAAGTGGTTTTATCGAGTTCAGGTCGGCAAACTTCATCCATGAGTCGTTTATGACCACGGAGTCGTTTACGACCACGCACGTACAGCTTTACGACCACGGTTGTATGAATATGACAACTTTCGACCACATTCAACTACAACTACATTCAACTTCGACCACAACAACACAACTTCGACCATGGCAACACAACTTCGACTACGGCAACTCAACTACAACCATGACAGATCGACCACTGAAGGTAATCATAGCTACAGTACTTTTACATGGTCGTAGCTTCAGAGCTTTTGATAGTCATGGGCTTTTACTGGTCGTACTTGATAGTCGTAGGATTTACTGATCGATAGCCAGTGACTTTGCAGTTGATGGTCGTAGATTTTGTTAACTGCTCTTATAGTCGTATATTTTGCAGTCTTATCGATAGTCGTAGACCAAGTAGTCTACTGTCGTTGTCTTCGATAGTCGAAGGCTTTACGATCGGTCGATGTAGGCTTCTCGGTTGGTACTCGTAGACTTCATTGTCAAAACGAGTACTTCACTTTTTATGATCTTTGAGTATTTTGGGTACTCGTGTTAGGCCAGCGGGGTGTTTGGCTGTTGCTTGATGGAACAGTGTTGGTACTCGGTAGTCGAAGCAACTAGGTACTCGATGGTCAGTGAGCGATAGTCATGAGTGTTGCGGTCGATTATTTGTTACGAGTACTTGTTGAGCTAGCGGTGGTGCTGAGTGGTCTTAAGAGTGAGTTTCGAAAAGCTATGGTTTTAGCGATTGTAATTAGTAGTCTGAGATTATTTTCTGGATAGCGACGAGGTCGTTGGTCGTGTACGACCGAGTTGATGGTCGTGGATTGTTTTGTTCTTGTCTATGGATGGACAAGGGTGGTGTGAGTTGTTGTACTGATGACGATCAAACTGGGAAGAACTTGTGCCAGACAAAACGTTTCTTTGGTCTTTGCATGTGCAGGAGAGTGTAGAGACGATCACGGTTGGTGAAGAGGATGACCAGGACTAGGATAGGGAGATCTAATGTCTAGACGGTTGGGGATGTCACGCGAAGTGGTCGAGCTAATGCTGGAGCATGTGGATATCACGGATGGTGAAAGCAAGATGGAGCTACGGGAGGGGATATCCTGGCGGTTTCATCGCGTGTTGAGTTTGGAGTGTTACGGATAGAGTTCGTGGGCTGAAAGAGGTAGAGTTTGAACAAAACCCATGTTAGAAAAGGGTTTCGGGCCCCTTAATTTGAGGAAGAGATTAGGTGATGTGTTCGCGTTTGAATCGGGCATGATTAGGGATGTTGGTCTATAAAAGCATGGAGAGGCTTAGGCTAACATAACCAGTCTTTAGTGCTTTCATTGAGGAAGTTTTTAGGGGTGCTGTGAGGGTACTTTGTAGCCAAAAACTTATTGCAGAAATAATAAATCAGATCTATTCCAAAAGAAGTTGATCGGTAGCAAGTTTTTCTAAGCATCGTTCTTCTTGCGTCGTCGACGGCTGGCTAACAAACCTTGTTCAATTGCATTACGAGCACGCTGTTGTCTTTAGCCGGTACTAGTTCGAGTGGAAGCGTTCGAGCGGTCGATTTCCACACGGCTGAAGTCTACGAGTGAGTTCTACCACGTACAGAGGCGTTGTAGTGAAGCGATTGAGCATGCGATCGAACGACGAGCACATCCGGTCGAACGACTAGCACATTCGTGTGACGAGTAATCGTTCGAGCGGTCGTTATCGACTACGAAGAGAAAGAGCGAAGCAGAAAAAGCAGAGGCGATCATTCACCCCCCCCCCCCCTCTGATAGCGCTATACGGTCCTACAGTTTTTCCACTAATATTACCATGGTAAAAATTACATGAGTTGCAAGTGTAAACCTTGTCTTCCGGAATCCTATTGTAGAGTATGGGTCAATATTGTAGAGCATGGGTTAATATTGTTTGTTACTTTGCATTTTGACTGTAATTGTCTTAGTTGGATTAATAAAGTTAAGTCATATTATATTGCATCAGATATAGTTTCTAAATTTTGAATGTGATTATATATTTCGTGCAATATATATTCCAAAAACGTGCATTTATCATGCTTGGTTATGTATGTATGTGTTACAAATGTGGGCAATATTTTAATTCCAAGTTTTATTAGGAGACAGAAATAATAAACTAATGATGCAAAACTCACAACTAACAGCAAGCTACTCATCATACTTCAGAACATACACAAGAAAAACAATATAGTAACGAAGTCGAACGTGCGCACGAACGACTTACTTGTTAGCCTAACGAAGAACAGGAAGCCGCGCAGGCTTGACGCAGTGCAGAACGTAGGTGTCGCAGTGCAGTGAACGGTCGCGCAGATGCGCTACCCAGAAACCTTATTGCCACCCCGTGCAGATACTCTCTGCGGCAACGGTTCGGAGATAGCCGCTCTCCCTCCTTCCAGGTGTACGCCGGGAAGAAAGGTCGACGAGGTTCAGACAGAACGGTACTTGAGCACAAAATCTTAGGGAAGTTGAAAATGGAGGCAGTGAGATTCCCTCACTTTTACACTCTGAACGTCTCCAGGTATATATAGACAGACTGATAACTGACATGATTAAAACAGCCATTTACCCTCTGGTAACTGACACATTCAACCGGCCATTTATCCACTAGTAACTGTCTATCATCAAAACCCCAGTAAAGCCTCAAATTCAAACGTTTGAATCTCATTCAAACAGAGAGAGTGTGGTGCAGGGTTCAGCAAAAATAAAGATGGACTTGGTCTGCCAAGTGGCGCGCCACATCACGGCACGGTCGCGCGTCGCAAGTCACGCGATTTTCACGAGAAAATACGCGAATACGTGTGCGCGTGCGCGTGCGTGCGCGTGTGTGTGACTAGACAGAACCATCCTCATACCATCTCTATCCATATTCAAGGAGTGGTGAGGATTCTACCTTATAAATCGATCTTCGTCACACTGCCTTAGCAATATGGTACTAAACCATGCATGTTTTGAAATTAAGGAAATAGGCCATAATTAAATGGGCCAATTTCTAACAATCCCCCACCAATTCCAAAGCAACAAGTAAACATATGACAAAGATATTGTGCTGAAGTACTGTTAATATACCAGTCTTTTAGTGTAAGTCCTGTACGGGTTGAACTTGCACCTAGAATGACAAGATTCACCTTCTCATAGCTGATGAATGGACTATGTCTTGAATTCACAGCTTTTCGTGATCAAAATCTCAACTAGTACTAGGCTGCCAATGAACCACGCCTAAACCAAGCGTTATATGGTCATGCTCCCTTATCTGCTCATGAGCTTTCTAGAGAATGCCCCGTTCTTGTGAACTGTGACCACACAGTTAAGCTCAAGTAGGTGTATTCTTTCTAGGTATCCTGCAGGCTAATACATTTTCCTTATTTGGACAACAGAATACATTAAGGCTTTATGCCAACCTTCCATACAGTCGAAAGTACATTGTTTATTAGGACATGGGTACAATAAGTATGTACTCTTTTGTTATAACATCAATTTGTTTTTCCCATTGCCTAAGTCACGGGATCTCCGATCAAAAAGGTATGGGTTACCATTGTGATGTAACTTAAATGGACCTCATTCCCATGTCCATAGATGCAACGGAAATCGCTTTCCGTGCTAACCCCTTTGTAAAAGGGTCTGCTAGATTTTTCTCATAGTGAATATAGTTCACAGTAATCACTCCGGAGTTTCTCAGTTTTTTGACAGATTTAAGCCTACGCTTCACATATCTAGAGGACTTCATATTATCCTTTGTACTTGTGACTTTAGCCAACACTGTTTGATTATCACAGTACATTAGGATTGCAGGTATTGGTTTCTCAACCAATGGCAAGTCCAATAGAAACTCTCTCAGCCATTCAGCCTCAATTGTGGCTGTGTCAAGTGCTACAAGTTCTGCTTCTATTGTTGACCTCGTCAATATGGTCTGTTTGCAAGACCTCCATGAAACTGCAGCACCAGCTAAAGTGAATACATAACCACTTGTAGCTTTGATCTCATCCGCATCAGAGATCCAATTAGAGTCATTATATCCTTCCAAAACAGAAGGGTGTCCAGTATAATGTATTCCAAAAGATGTTGTGTCTCTCAAGTAGTGCAACACTCTTTCAAGTGCCTCCCAGTGATCATCTCCTGGGTTAGACGTAAACCGACTTAATTTGCTCACAGCAAATGAAATGTCAGGTCTTGTGGCACCAGCTAAATACATAAGTGACCCAATAATTTGTGAATATCTTAATTGATCTTTTCCTAACGCCTGGTTATTTCGAAGCTTAATGCTCGCATCATAGGGTGTTGGTGAAACTTTACAGTTTTCAAAACCAAACCGGCTTAATATTTTCTCAGCATAATGGGATTGATTCAAAGTAATCCCATTCTTGCTTTTGATCAATTTAATATTCAGAATGACATCTGTTGCGATTTTCACGTGATTTTCACGCGAAAATACGCGAATACGCGCGCGCGTGTGTGACTGGACAGAACCATTCTCATACCATCTCTATCCATATTCAAGGAGTGGTGAGGACTCCACCTTATAAATCGGTCTTCCTCACCCTGCCTTAGAATATGATACTAAATCATGCATGCTTTGGAATTAAGGAAATAGACCATAATTAAATAGGCCAATTTCTAACAGTATGTACCTACGTACGTACCGCCCTATTTTGGGACCGTCACAACGCGTGAGCATTGTACTAGTAGTAAAAATATTAGGACAACATATGATAAGCCATTTCCTAAAAACAAGAAAAAATATATTAGACCTTTGGGAACGCATTCTTCAACCGTATTCTTTTGCTTCATCTATAAACAATGTCAGAGATAATGAGCTTCTCTTTACAGTATTTCCCACTTTTCACCACTGAGGATATATCCTTACATGCATCCTAGTGATCTCGTCACCAAGCAACCCACTTTGCGCTGCAACTCAACATGAGATATGCAGCTGATTCATTTATGCGATTTTCAGTTCTTGAAGGAGTGCTATATGCGTCGACCATGATGATGTGGGAGTTTTGATTAATCCTAGCGGAGTATTTCATCTTGTTTACACCTCACGTGGTGTCATCTGCTGCTGAACTGTCATCAACAGTCACTTCAGAGGCCGAATTTTGGTTCATTACAAACCTCAAGCTGTCACCTTCTTCAAGCTCCCACTGCTTTCTGAGTTCATCGATGGCTCTTGCTGCAGCCCTAGCTACAGCATAATTGGAATCTTGAGCCAACCTCTGCATATTAAAAGAAAGACATTGAAACAGCATTATTTCCCAATGTAATTTCAAAGAAATGCACCACATGTAACAAGTTCAACAATCAAGTGAGCATCAGACAGAAACGGCTTCAATTTGTATGGCTTGTAAGCATGGTGGAAAATGAATAATGATTTGCAAATTTGATTCTGGGACATAATTTTGAGCTCTTGAGAGATTCAGACATGACTAATATAGAAATTCAGATGTGAAGTACTCAACAGTTGACTATGGTTCTCACTTTATGATTAACAGGAGAGATTTATGTTAACCTGTAATGCACCCATCCCAGCATTCCCTAGAGTCCACATGGACGGAGCTGCAGCCAATGCATTAGCTAAAGCTTTCCTACAAGAGTACAAATATATAATGGTCATTTATAATGCAATATAGTAGCACCAAAGCAGTATAGAAACACAACATACCTATGTTGTGTTCTCAAGGAAATTCATATACGTGCTTTCTATTAATCTAGGGGCAATATAGTTGAGCCAGAAATAAATGAACATTCTGTTTCTATATCCGTCACAAACACAAATCCTATTTGTTTGTATGAAAGCAATAGGTCATCTCCCTCTATAGTAGAACAAAAACAATGAGTGACAAAAGATGGTAAGTACAATAGAATAGGCATGTATAAACAAGTAGACGGACATAAACCAATTTTTTAATAAAACCATGAAAGCAAAAACAATTTTTCTTGTACTGTCTAATCATCATACTGTCGGCAAAATAGTTACAGTCAATGCTCCATGTTGTCCTTTTTGGTTGAATATATCCTAAACTTGAATCTAGTTCTCTTAACAGGATTTGGCAATTCTGGAATGATAAGCTCAAGCTGCACAGTTATCTGTGTATTTTCTGTATATTCTCTCGTTACAAATTAGCCCCTCAAGAAAACTGTACTGCAAAAAGCATTTTGGAGACATTGCTTACTGCTCAGAGGTTGGATATGATGAATCAATGATCACAAAAGCAGCTCCAAGGATTGGTTTTGACTAAAAGTTTTCTTTCTAATTATCATCCAAATTTGTGACATTTGGATTAGAGACCAAAGGATACCTTGTTTTTAAAGGGGGGATTTTTTTCAAATGGGAGAGGGTAGAATTCAAGGGAAGGGGGGAGAATTCATGACCATTGGATCTCTAATCCAATGGTCTTAAATCTGGATGATAGTTAGGAAGAAAACATCCGAATGACGTTTAACAAAACCCAATACTTATCATGATGTTTGTAAAGAATGTGACAAAGGCCCCTGTTTGGGCATCCTCTACGATGTGTTCGTGGTGAAAACATATGGGGTGATGCATGGACAAATCGTGATTCTATAAAACCCTGCAATACCTTCTTGGTCTTAGTACATATAATTCATTATGAGAAGAACATAAAATACAAATAGCATCTGGTTAAGGCTTAATTGAATTATTGTCTTGGGGTCTTTGCAGGAAACAGATGTAGCTATAAGAAAGGAAAACACAATGAAATCGAGTCATTAATCAGGAGGAACATGCTGCTATATACCTGGTATTAACATCTGGAGAGCTTGAACATTCAGCTATCAAGGAAACACTCTTTTTCCCATCCATGGCATCCAGGTCAATAAGAGTTGCTACTAACAATTCAAGCTTCACAAACAGAAAAGAGTTGGAAAATAAAGATAGCAAGGTTCATGTTGATCAGATGAGTTTAAAAATGGTTCACCTCCTCAGGATCTGTGTAGTCGATACCATCAGCCTCAGACAAGGCAGATGCCATACTCCAGTATGCATCCTGTGAAGAATAGATTAAATATAGAAAGAGCAACGCAACAAGTGTGTGCTGCTAAACAATGTAATCTTGAGATAACCTCTATGGCAGTAATCTGATCAGTGGAAACTTCACGAGGAAACAGCTCAAGAGTCTTTCCATTTTTCTCGAGTGTGATGAACCTCGTTGAATTAGCGGGAGAAAATGAACCATCCTTAGGAAGCCTACAAGTGAAATTTAGCTTAACTCAGACTGATCCACAGTGAATAAGCAACAGGGCAAAAGTAAACTAGTTTGCTCTTTAATTAAACATCCATTTGTTCTAAGAAAATTAGCAATTGGAAGTTTGTATTAAAAACTTACTGCTCCTGTAATTTGTTTGCCATCATGTCATGGATGTCCCGAACAAACTGCACTAAATATTAGAGGATTACATACAAGTATAAGAATCTATAATCAGTATATTATAGGAGCGATACCGATATTTGGCAAGTCAGGTTTGAAATTGGTCAAAACTAGTTAGTATTATCTAGATCTAAACTTAAAAGTTGTTTTCATCAACAAATTTCAAAACTCAAAAGCTTCCATTATAGACAAGTCTGTTTTGATCACATGTTGAATTAAAATATATGGACTAAAAGGTATCCCGTACGCTAATATGTTCAGGTGGCAAGGTATAGACAGAGTATGATGAAGTCGGAGCCTCTTGGCTAAGCTACTCATGTTTGGATGTAGGGTTATTTATTTTCTGTTAAGCGGCCAAGAAAACTACACTTGGCTATTATTGTAGAGCATAGAGGCCATTGATCCGTCATTAAAGCAGACTCAAAACACAGGCAAAATTTGTTGGAACGCTGTACACTGAAGATATCCTACTATGATGGATAGAGCACTGTAGGATACTATTACAACGGCATAGTAATTGGTTCAAAGATAGCTTTGAGTTTGCATACACAAAGACCCAAGAAGTTACACATCCTATTTACAAAATTGAAGATTGTTGATTGTGCTTTTTTCTTCATCCTAAAATTTGCCTTGAATACAGGCTTTGCACATAACCACCAGTTCCCGGTAATGCTTTATTTAACTTGTAACTACGTCAGAAGTCTCCTTGATACGTTATTTAGTATCGTTTCATTAGTACATCCAATAATGAGAACAATAAGTGTAACACCCCATTTTCAGAATCTGGCTTATTGTAAAATTCAAATGTATGTTAATGAAAATCAAAAGCTTTTATTCTCAGTTGGCTATTCTTTTTGCTTCCAAATACATATATATGTATATATGCATATATGTGTATATTCTAGAAAATGCAAAAACAATCTAAAATGAAAACCTTGCTCCATCTCCAGGGGAGAAAATCAAGTTAATATTATAAAATCTAAAATATGAAATGTATTTCAAAAATTAAGAGTGGTATTTAATATTGTAAAAGGAGAAAGAGTATATGCATATATATGCAAAGCCTTCTCAAGCATGGCCATCCATTTCTCCTTCCTGGTGGCATAGCATTTTCCCTACTCCCTCCTGGCCGTAGCACCTTGTCGCCATTCGCCACCTACTTCGTCGGCGAGTAATTGCGGTGTCAGCCCTCGTCTTCAGCACCTCTCCTCGCCATCAGCGCCCAGCAGTGGCAGTGCTTTCCGTCACCTCCCGCGCGTCCCCGAATGTTTAGACCTGCGTCCGGCCGTGCGCCCATGTCCTACGCCAAGAGTCGCCGTGGTCCTCCTCTGCCATCGGTCACGTTCGCGTGCAGCATGCCTGCACGGCTCTGACGCCACCGCTGCCTGCAACACGCCGCCGTGTCTCCCCCCTTGGCGCCCAGCCTCCTTTCCCGGCCTCCATAAGGAGCTCTGAGCCGTGCCGCAACCCCCTCGCCAAAGCTCGCCAATACGCCACTCTCGGCCACCTCCTCTGCCTTGCGTGCGCCTCCGGCAAGTTTCCCCTCCAAGCGCAGCCGGTCGACGGCCGGTCCTCCTGCGACTTTCCCCGCGCTCACCTCTGTCTCCTCTCCCTACTCCCGGGTCTAATTGCCCTCTCATCCTTCGCAGGCCACCGGCGAGCTCCCTCTTCACCAGCTCCGGCTCCGGGCCGCCTCGGAGAATCACCGCGTCCCGGGCCGATTCGCCGCACCTAAAGCGTCGCCCGAACACCCTGAACGCTGTCCCCTCCTCGCCGGACCCCGCCGCCATCCCCAGTGCGCCGCCGCCGTGTCCCTCCTCACCGCCAAGCACGTTCCCGCCGCCGGCCCGCCTCGCTCCACCCCGGCCGCCGCTCGAGCTCCAGGTGAGCTCCATGACGCCCCGAGATGCTCTCGTGCCAAGCGATTGACCCGCAACGGCCCGAGCCGCCGGCGCTCCCTCCCCTGTCTCCGCCGCCGCTTCACCCGCCGTCGCCCTCCGCCCGGCCGGGGACCAGCCGAGGCCCGCCTCCCCGAGGTGCGCACCGGGTCGGGCGACCCGCTTCGGCCGACGCCGCCGCACCTCCGCGCTCCCTCCGCCGCCGGTGGGTTCGGCCCTCCTCACGACCGGGCAAGCAGAGGGGACAGCAGCCGGCTTAATGCCCCCTCCCACCGAATAAATGCCCCAATCATTCACTTAATAGCTGTCCTAACCGGTTCATTATGATGTCCTGAGCCAGCAATTAAGTAAAGTATTAACCCTGCTAATTAAGGCCCACTGTCCGCAATGCATTTCTTTATTTTTTCGGATTTTCCAGCATTTGAAACTTCAAAATACCATAACTCCTCAACCCTAACTCCGAACTTAACGAAACCAACTTCTAAATTTTTCTAAAATCAAGACCTGTTTAATGGTTCTAGTTTGGTTCAATTCCGAGTTCATTTGAGTTGTTTTATTTTATTTGGTTCTTATTCGGCTCTCGTTTTCTCGTGTTGTTTTTTTTTCCGGTTTCTCCCGTCCGAGTAGAGTTCGACGACGCGAACGAGCCCCCGCTTGAAGCTACACAAGACCCTCAAGCTCTCGATCCAGGCGAGTCAATACTTTGATCATTTTGCGCCTACATTTTGTGAAAC
Organism: Dendrocalamus latiflorus; assembly: GCA_017311315.1. Taxonomy (NCBI): domain Eukaryota; kingdom Viridiplantae; phylum Streptophyta; class Magnoliopsida; order Poales; family Poaceae; genus Dendrocalamus; species Dendrocalamus latiflorus. The sequence continues at coordinate 17,085,571 of CM029640.1, forward strand.
TATGTTCGTTTAAACTATAAAAATTGCATGCGTTATTTTATGTGCTAAAAATATGTAAGTCTTAAGGTAGATAACAACCTTATGTCCACCTAATAATATATAACACCACAAGTACATTTGAACTCCCATGATCATTGTCGCCCTAGATGTGAACACTGGAATGGTAGTTATACGACTTATTATTGCCATGCTAAAATTGGTCAAGTCCAGGGTTCTAGTAACCCTGATAATCATTCTTTAATCATGGAAACTGGATTTGGGATAGTCATGGGATGTACATGACTAAACAATTTGTTGATTTATGTTATGCTTCTCAAAACCCTAAAATCTGCTGAACCTGTTTGGGCGGGTGGAAAGAACGGTGGGTGTGGATGTAACACAAGGGATTGTGGAATGAACCGCCCGAACAATTTAAGGACTTAATCCTGTGTGGACCCTCCGTGTATAACAGTACAACCACAAGCTGGCATATTGTAGGCTTGGCTAAATAATTTACTGAACTCTCTATTCATTTCACGGAGAACGTGTGTAGGTGGGTAATGAAAGCCCCACTTGGAATGGGACACCGGATGTAGGTGACGTCGCCTAGGATAGCGTATGTGGAGAGTGGAGTCCGACTGCGCTAACCTATGGTGGACATCCCGCACAACCTATGGATGTAACCCCATAGGAGTGAAATGCTAGAGTGTGAGGTATTGTAAAGGCCTCGTGATATTTTCTCGATCTGCATGTCAAAGGAATCATGTAGAACCATCGGGACGATTATCTCTTGTGGGTAAAGATGTACAACCTCTGCAGAGTGTTTTAAACTATTCGAATAGCCGTGCCCACGGTCAAGGGCAGACATGGAAATCTTCCTCGAGTTAGTTCTGTTTCAAAAACCTTTGTGGGTGGGACAAAAATCTATCAGAGGGATGTACTCTGATTTTGAAATTCATCCTGGAGGGATGTACTCCAGTGTTGGTATTAAGGTGGATGTAACCTGACTTTGGTAATTTGTCCTGGAGGGATGTACTCCAGTGTTGGTATTAAGGTGGAAGTAACCTGCTATTCAAAAGTTAAGCATTGGTGGATGTAACCATAACATAGGGTGGATGTAACCCTAAAATATGGTGGATGTAACCATAAAATTTGGAATTGGAAACTACTCCGTTTATTGTACACTTTTAGTATTTAAATCATAAGTTCTTGAAAAATGCTAGGTCATAGAAATTTTAATTATGGTAATTTCAAATGTCGCTTTATGCAAATAAAAGAACCCGAGCCTTCCTTGAATAGCCTTGCATCTATAATTATATGCATTCTGTGTGTTGGCTCGCGGAGCACGGTTGTTTGTGCTCAATCTCGCTCTTAACCCCCCTTTCAGAAGATGTGAATCAAGAGCATTACGCTTATCATGAGGATCAGGATGCCGAAGGAAATGAAGATGGTGGTTATAGAATAGGCTTCGATAGTCTTGCCTCTCGCCTTAGTAAAGCTGACCAGGCTAGTTTTGGCGGGTGCCTTCGTTATTAGTCAGGTCCCTGATTAATAGCATTGGTACTCGGGTTATCCCAGTCGCTTGCCTGTGGTGAGTTGTGCCCCTACGCTATGTACGCTTCCGCTTCCGCTTTTATGTATTATAAGACATTTGGCCTGACGGCCCTATTGTAACCTTGGCCCGACGTGGTCTATTTAAACTCTGATATTGTAATGTATGAATCTATCGTGTATGAAATGATGCAGCGTTGTATCTGTGAGCATTATCTACTGATCCAGGGAATAATGCAGTGTTATCACAGAGGATTCCAGGTATTAAACTTGGGGTCCGACAGAGCTGGTATCAGAGCATACGACTGTAGAAACCTTAGCTAGACTGGTCACGATTTAAGGTCTGAGTCCTATTTACAAAAACTATGTAAAACTTTTGCAAAAATATAGCGTAATATTGCTTTACTCAACTCTCTTAGTTTCTATACTCACCCAAAGATTTCTTTTGTATTTCATCTATTCTAACCTATTGGTGTTCAAAATTTTTAGATGGCCGGAGCTGCACCAGTTGGTCCATGGGATCACATCTCCCACGGTGAAAGCGAAGGAGGGTTCGCCGAGATCCTGCGGCAGCTGCTGCGTTGTCTCGGGTACACTCGCCCGCCCGTTTACCGAGGCAGGAGAGCCCACATCCACAGCATGGATTTGTGGACCATGGAGGTCTTCATCAACGCTCGGGATAGCAATAGGGAGCTCCACTCCCATACTATCCACGCCGAGCCTCCACGGATGTACCTCGTCGACGCCATCCAGGACGCGGCACGTCTCGCCGTGGCTCACTTGTGCCAAGTGCACGAGGAGAGGCTGCGACAGACGCCTTTCGTCCACTCCCCTCGCATCTGCCAGGGGCAATTCCTTCCAGATCGCCTCGACCACAGGGTGGACAACCCCCAGCTGTCACACCAGATCCAGCTGACGCAGGCGATGTCAGTCTCCTATGCCTTCGCCCTGCAGGAGATTGGGCATCTGCGCATTCTCCTGACCGCGAGCCTGCAGCAGTCGGACGTCCTCAGCGCCCAGCTCAACCGCTACCTGATCGCCTTTCAGGCGGCAGAGCGCGAGAGGCTCGCTGCAGAGGCTGGGCTCGAGCGCCTTCGAGCCACGGCAGCCTACCCTCTGCCTACGTCACCAGCTCCAACTCCAGTGTCCGCGCCAGTTCCAGCTCCAGTGCCAGCTCCAGCTACAGCCCCAGTGACAACCTCAGCTCCCGCAACCGCACCAGTGACTGCTCCAGCACCAGCTTCAGATCCAGTACTAGCACCGGCTCAGCGCCAGGGACCTCGCCCACGACTGACGGCGTGCATAAGCGTGCGCCCACCGTCCAATGGCACCCTCGCAGAGCCTAGCAGGGGGCGTCGCCCGTCTCGCTCCCGTCCCTCCAACAACGGATCGAGCCCTTCTCGGTCTCGCTCCCGATCTCCCAGCATCGTCTCCTGCTCCCGCTTTCCAGGTGATTGCGTCTTCTGCGGTCAGACCCACCCCCGATCCCCGGAGGTGGACTAATGTAGGTTAGACAGTAGTATTGTCTAGGCAGTCTTTTGTTGGTGTGTATGCACACTTCCCCAGATGTATCCCCCTTATGTACCCAGTTAGTAGACGTTGTGTATGCGGTGTCGTGACTTGTTATAAGCCTGTGCGCTGTGCTCGGCTGTCATGTAACACCTAAACCCCCCTAATGTAATGAACTACCCTAGGCATAATGCCTTGTGTTTATTTGCCTCTCTGTTGTTGTTCAGTTTTCTATTGTGCTGGTAGAGGGCTAGTAAACCCTCATATAAAACCTCCTCCTTCTGTTAGTCTCTAAAAAGGCTCTAGGTTGTTTTCCAGATGACTCCCTCTCATCTACATGCTGCCCTAGTCATTTATACTTCTAAAGCTTTCTTATCCCGGATTCAAATAATAAAAGTCCAGCACTCCTCTTATAAACCCCTTTCGAAAACCTATTTTGGGCCAAAATCACAAAGATTAAATTTGAAATTTATTTTTGAAAGTTGTTTTATCCTTGGAAGTTCAATTATCAAAAAAAAAATTAACCCCTTTTTGCAAACCTAACCTTCCGAGGAAAACTTTCTAAGATTTAACTTCCAACCAAATTATTCCAAAGGTTTGCTCTGGTTCCTCAGACCCATGTATAAATCTTGGTGGATTCATGTCAATCATGAGATAGAATCAACGGTATGAATTTCTAGATGAAAAGTAAGCGGACTAGTTTGATGATTGGATTGGCTAAATTAGTGGGCCGATTTAAAATGATTGGATTGATTAAATAATTGGATTGGTTAAATAAACGGGCCAATTTAGACGATTGAATAAGTGGACCGATGGAATCTTTAGAGAAATATGGAGTGTAATAACAATTGTTGGTCTGTAGCTTTAATAGACAGTATGAATCCAGATGAACGTTTACAAGGGTGGAATAATAGAGTATAGTCGACTACCGGGTGGATTATTGGAAATTTTGGAGACAATAGGAGATGTGATAATAACCATTGAATTATAGATTTGATTAATAAACATTGTCTCGGTGGATGTCTATGCCAATAAAGTTGTTGGGCACAAGATTGTAGATAGTGGGATTGATCACTGGATAAAGGGATTATGAGTATGTGTTAAAGATGGAAAAGATTGGAGTATTAAGAAACCATAATACAAATGATATCGGTGGATTTACAAGTAAAGATACTGTTGTATCGCTCAAAAATAAATCCAGGATTGAGTTTACGAATTTATGGTGGAAAAGGTTGGATTATAATATAGATGTTATTGTTGGATTGAAATATTGGAACCATAATACAAGTGATACTGTTAGATTTAAAATGTAAAAGATGTGAATGGTACTGGTGGATTTAAAATATAGAAATATTGAAACCCTGAAGCGATCGAGTACGGGTGGATTCAAAGGTAAAGAAATTGGAGTAATGTTTAGGTGAATAGTTGGATGGGATTGTTGACTAATGAACCCAAGACTGGATTTATGATTTTATGTAGGAGAGTGAGATTCAATTGAGGAGTAGGAGACCCTGATCTGGTGAATAATAACTACGAATGATGTCTTGGAAGTGATATGATCTGTGGATTGAATAAATGATAAGATTCACTGTTTGGAGTACTAGACACCAGTTGTGCAGTGATTAAGCAATGAAAGAAGATACCCTAGAATCAATCGAGTATAAGCAGGATTAGCAAGGCCTTGGAATAAGAAGCCCACGAATGGGAGGGCTATGAATGTGAATTATTCTATCAAAATTTTGATATTGGAAGAGGTTAGGATACCTTTGCAAAAAAAAGGGGGTATTTCAAAATTCAAGTATTTCAAAACCACTTTCGGAAAATCAGTCTTGCTATAAAAATTCTATATCAAATATATATAGTGTATCTTCGTTGCAAAGAGCCTTGATTTCAAAGTTTCTTTACAAACTTCACCCCAGTATTTGAGGACCCAAAAAAAAAACTTAATTCCTAAGAACTCACTTTCAAAACCAAAACTTGGCAATGTACCTACTTTGCAAATTTTTGGAGATACTCAAATGTTTTCAACCCTGGCATTTAAAAAAAAAAAGAAAGAAAAATTTCCCAAATAATAAAGAGGAGCATGGGCTTCGCCGCCAAAACATTTCTCGATGCTTTCCTTCCTCTACTTCTGTCTACAAAAAGGAAATTGATTTCCCTTTCTTTTCCCTTACTTCAAAAGAAAAAAATTTAAGCTCGAAGACATCAAGGATGCTCATGAAGGTTTTGTGGTCTCGCTTCAGCAAGCCTAGTGCTTAGAACCCTGTGCCCTCTTGTGTGTGTCGTCGTGCTTAGGCATTGCTTTTTCAAAAGATCTTATTTGGCCCTGTGCACTGCCTTCTTGCTCTCGGGCACTGTATTTCGCAGTCACAGGAAAAGCTTGTTTCAAAACCTTGGTTTTTCTGTGGGGTTTGTATGCCGCCCCAATTTTCTGTGTGTGCCCTTTTTGGGGTGGATTAGAGTATCTCATCCCCGCGATCTACCCCGTATCTAGTGCTATTTCCCACTCACCTTATTGCTGAAAACCTCGTCAGATCTACAAGCGAGACATGACAAATAGCTCAGTCAAGACAATCAAGACTCAAGTCCCCCTCTCACTGTAAACTCACTAATCAAGACACTGTCAATGGCCAAGGACATGGCTAGAAGCAAGAAGCAAGAACCAGTAGTTCCTACTCGCTTGGGTCCCTATCACTCGTACAAGTATTCACTCAGATCCACTCCAGCATAAAGGAAAGGCAGCAACCAGCGTTGAAGAACAGCAAGCCCCAGAAAATGTCAACCGATGAAGGGAGGCCAGCTAAAATAAACCTAGAAGAACACGGTTTCTGCGGTGTGGCGTTGACCCACTTTTGTATGGATATTCTCTCTTCAGGTGACTCCAAGGAAAGGGCGAAGTGTCAAGCAAAACCTTGGAACTCGTTGCTAGCCAGCTTGCCCCACCTCCTTCTTTCTACTCTACCCGAATCTCGGGGACGAGATTCCTTTTAAGGGGGGTGGGATCTGTAACACCCCATTTTCAGAATCTGGCTTATTGTAAAATTCAAATGTATGTTAATGAAAATCAAAAGCTTTTATTCTCAGTTGGCTATTCTTTTTGCTTCCAAATACATATATATGTATATATGCATATATGTGTATATTCTAGAAAATGCAAAAACAATCTAAAATGAAAACCTTGCTCCATCTCCAGGGGAGAAAATCAAGTTAATATTATAAAATCTAAAATATGAAATGTATTTCAAAAATTAAGAGTGGTATTTAATATTGTAAAAGGAGAAAGAGTATATGCATATATATGCAAAGCCTTCTCAAGCATGGCCATCCATTTCTCCTTCCTGGTGGCATAGCATTTTCCCTACTCCCTCCTGGCCGTAGCACCTTGTCGCCATTCGCCACCTACTTCGTCGGCGAGTAATTGCGGTGTCAGCCCTCGTCTTCAGCACCTCTCCTCGCCATCAGCGCCCAGCAGTGGCAGTGCTTTCCGTCACCTCCCGCGCGTCCCCGAATGTTTAGACCTGCGTCCGGCCGTGCGCCCATGTCCTACGCCAAGAGTCGCCGTGGTCCTCCTCTGCCATCGGTCACGTTCGCGTGCAGCATGCCTGCACGGCTCTGACGCCACCGCTGCCTGCAACACGCCGCCGTGTCTCCCCCCTTGGCGCCCAGCCTCCTTTCCCGGCCTCCATAAGGAGCTCTGAGCCGTGCCGCAACCCCCTCGCCAAAGCTCGCCAATACGCCACTCTCGGCCACCTCCTCTGCCTTGCGTGCGCCTCCGGCAAGTTTCCCCTCCAAGCGCAGCCGGTCGACGGCCGGTCCTCCTGCGACTTTCCCCGCGCTCACCTCTGTCTCCTCTCCCTACTCCCGGGTCTAATTGCCCTCTCATCCTTCGCAGGCCACCGGCGAGCTCCCTCTTCACCAGCTCCGGCTCCGGGCCGCCTCGGAGAATCACCGCGTCCCGGGCCGATTCGCCGCACCTAAAGCGTCGCCCGAACACCCTGAACGCTGTCCCCTCCTCGCCGGACCCCGCCGCCATCCCCAGTGCGCCGCCGCCGTGTCCCTCCTCACCGCCAAGCACGTTCCCGCCGCCGGCCCGCCTCGCTCCACCCCGGCCGCCGCTCGAGCTCCAGGTGAGCTCCATGACGCCCCGAGATGCTCTCGTGCCAAGCGATTGACCCGCAACGGCCCGAGCCGCCGGCGCTCCCTCCCCTGTCTCCGCCGCCGCTTCACCCGCCGTCGCCCTCCGCCCGGCCGGGGACCAGCCGAGGCCCGCCTCCCCGAGGTGCGCACCGGGTCGGGCGACCCGCTTCGGCCGACGCCGCCGCACCTCCGCGCTCCCTCCGCCGCCGGTGGGTTCGGCCCTCCTCACGACCGGGCAAGCAGAGGGGACAGCAGCCGGCTTAATGCCCCCTCCCACCGAATAAATGCCCCAATCATTCACTTAATAGCTGTCCTAACCGGTTCATTATGATGTCCTGAGCCAGCAATTAAGTAAAGTATTAACCCTGCTAATTAAGGCCCACTGTCCGCAATGCATTTCTTTATTTTTTCGGATTTTCCAGCATTTGAAACTTCAAAATACCATAACTCCTCAACCCTAACTCCGAACTTAACGAAACCAACTTCTAAATTTTTCTAAAATCAAGACCTGTTTAATGGTTCTAGTTTGGTTCAATTCCGAGTTCATTTGAGTTGTTTTATTTTATTTGGTTCTTATTCGGCTCTCGTTTTCTCGTGTTGTTTTTTTTTCCGGTTTCTCCCGTCCGAGTAGAGTTCGACGACGCGAACGAGCCCCCGCTTGAAGCTACACAAGACCCTCAAGCTCTCGATCCAGGCGAGTCAATACTTTGATCATTTTGCGCCTACATTTTGTGAAACTATGTTCGTTTAAACTATAAAAATTGCATGCGTTATTTTATGTGCTAAAAATATGTAAGTCTTAAGGTAGATAACAACCTTATGTCCACCTAATAATATATAACACCACAAGTACATTTGAACTCCCATGATCATTGTCGCCCTAGATGTGAACACTGGAATGGTAGTTATACGACTTATTATTGCCATGCTAAAATTGGTCAAGTCCAGGGTTCTAGTAACCCTGATAATCATTCTTTAATCATGGAAACTGGATTTGGGATAGTCATGGGATGTACATGACTAAACAATTTGTTGATTTATGTTATGCTTCTCAAAACCCTAAAATCTGCTGAACCTGTTTGGGCGGGTGGAAAGAACGGTGGGTGTGGATGTAACACAAGGGATTGTGGAATGAACCGCCCGAACAATTTAAGGACTTAATCCTGTGTGGACCCTCCGTGTATAACAGTACAACCACAAGCTGGCATATTGTAGGCTTGGCTAAATAATTTACTGAACTCTCTATTCATTTCACGGAGAACGTGTGTAGGTGGGTAATGAAAGCCCCACTTGGAATGGGACACCGGATGTAGGTGACGTCGCCTAGGATAGCGTATGTGGAGAGTGGAGTCCGACTGCGCTAACCTATGGTGGACATCCCGCACAACCTATGGATGTAACCCCATAGGAGTGAAATGCTAGAGTGTGAGGTATTGTAAAGGCCTCGTGATATTTTCTCGATCTGCATGTCAAAGGAATCATGTAGAACCATCGGGACGATTATCTCTTGTGGGTAAAGATGTACAACCTCTGCAGAGTGTTTTAAACTATTCGAATAGCCGTGCCCACGGTCAAGGGCAGACATGGAAATCTTCCTCGAGTTAGTTCTGTTTCAAAAACCTTTGTGGGTGGGACAAAAATCTATCAGAGGGATGTACTCTGATTTTGAAATTCATCCTGGAGGGATGTACTCCAGTGTTGGTATTAAGGTGGATGTAACCTGACTTTGGTAATTTGTCCTGGAGGGATGTACTCCAGTGTTGGTATTAAGGTGGAAGTAACCTGCTATTCAAAAGTTAAGCATTGGTGGATGTAACCATAACATAGGGTGGATGTAACCCTAAAATATGGTGGATGTAACCATAAAATTTGGAATTGGAAACTACTCCGTTTATTGTACACTTTTAGTATTTAAATCATAAGTTCTTGAAAAATGCTAGGTCATAGAAATTTTAATTATGGTAATTTCAAATGTCGCTTTATGCAAATAAAAGAACCCGAGCCTTCCTTGAATAGCCTTGCATCTATAATTATATGCATTCTGTGTGTTGGCTCGCGGAGCACGGTTGTTTGTGCTCAATCTCGCTCTTAACCCCCCTTTCAGAAGATGTGAATCAAGAGCATTACGCTTATCATGAGGATCAGGATGCCGAAGGAAATGAAGATGGTGGTTATAGAATAGGCTTCGATAGTCTTGCCTCTCGCCTTAGTAAAGCTGACCAGGCTAGTTTTGGCGGGTGCCTTCGTTATTAGTCAGGTCCCTGATTAATAGCATTGGTACTCGGGTTATCCCAGTCGCTTGCCTGTGGTGAGTTGTGCCCCTACGCTATGTACGCTTCCGCTTCCGCTTTTATGTATTATAAGACATTTGGCCTGACGGCCCTATTGTAACCTTGGCCCGACGTGGTCTATTTAAACTCTGATATTGTAATGTATGAATCTATCGTGTATGAAATGATGCAGCGTTGTATCTGTGAGCATTATCTACTGATCCAGGGAATAATGCAGTGTTATCACAGAGGATTCCAGGTATTAAACTTGGGGTCCGACAGAGCTGGTATCAGAGCATACGACTGTAGAAACCTTAGCTAGACTGGTCACGATTTAAGGTCTGAGTCCTATTTACAAAAACTATGTAAAACTTTTGCAAAAATATAGCGTAATATTGCTTTACTCAACTCTCTTAGTTTCTATACTCACCCAAAGATTTCTTTTGTATTTCATCTATTCTAACCTATTGGTGTTCAAAATTTTTAGATGGCCGGAGCTGCACCAGTTGGTCCATGGGATCACATCTCCCACGGTGAAAGCGAAGGAGGGTTCGCCGAGATCCTGCGGCAGCTGCTGCGTTGTCTCGGGTACACTCGCCCGCCCGTTTACCGAGGCAGGAGAGCCCACATCCACAGCATGGATTTGTGGACCATGGAGGTCTTCATCAACGCTCGGGATAGCAATAGGGAGCTCCACTCCCATACTATCCACGCCGAGCCTCCACGGATGTACCTCGTCGACGCCATCCAGGACGCGGCACGTCTCGCCGTGGCTCACTTGTGCCAAGTGCACGAGGAGAGGCTGCGACAGACGCCTTTCGTCCACTCCCCTCGCATCTGCCAGGGGCAATTCCTTCCAGATCGCCTCGACCACAGGGTGGACAACCCCCAGCTGTCACACCAGATCCAGCTGACGCAGGCGATGTCAGTCTCCTATGCCTTCGCCCTGCAGGAGATTGGGCATCTGCGCATTCTCCTGACCGCGAGCCTGCAGCAGTCGGACGTCCTCAGCGCCCAGCTCAACCGCTACCTGATCGCCTTTCAGGCGGCAGAGCGCGAGAGGCTCGCTGCAGAGGCTGGGCTCGAGCGCCTTCGAGCCACGGCAGCCTACCCTCTGCCTACGTCACCAGCTCCAACTCCAGTGTCCGCGCCAGTTCCAGCTCCAGTGCCAGCTCCAGCTACAGCCCCAGTGACAACCTCAGCTCCCGCAACCGCACCAGTGACTGCTCCAGCACCAGCTTCAGATCCAGTACTAGCACCGGCTCAGCGCCAGGGACCTCGCCCACGACTGACGGCGTGCATAAGCGTGCGCCCACCGTCCAATGGCACCCTCGCAGAGCCTAGCAGGGGGCGTCGCCCGTCTCGCTCCCGTCCCTCCAACAACGGATCGAGCCCTTCTCGGTCTCGCTCCCGATCTCCCAGCATCGTCTCCTGCTCCCGCTTTCCAGGTGATTGCGTCTTCTGCGGTCAGACCCACCCCCGATCCCCGGAGGTGGACTAATGTAGGTTAGACAGTAGTATTGTCTAGGCAGTCTTTTGTTGGTGTGTATGCACACTTCCCCAGATGTATCCCCCTTATGTACCCAGTTAGTAGACGTTGTGTATGCGGTGTCGTGACTTGTTATAAGCCTGTGCGCTGTGCTCGGCTGTCATGTAACACCTAAACCCCCCTAATGTAATGAACTACCCTAGGCATAATGCCTTGTGTTTATTTGCCTCTCTGTTGTTGTTCAGTTTTCTATTGTGCTGGTAGAGGGCTAGTAAACCCTCATATAAAACCTCCTCCTTCTGTTAGTCTCTAAAAAGGCTCTAGGTTGTTTTCCAGATGACTCCCTCTCATCTACATGCTGCCCTAGTCATTTATACTTCTAAAGCTTTCTTATCCCGGATTCAAATAATAAAAGTCCAGCACTCCTCTTATAAACCCCTTTCGAAAACCTATTTTGGGCCAAAATCACAAAGATTAAATTTGAAATTTATTTTTGAAAGTTGTTTTATCCTTGGAAGTTCAATTATCAAAAAAAAAATTAACCCCTTTTTGCAAACCTAACCTTCCGAGGAAAACTTTCTAAGATTTAACTTCCAACCAAATTATTCCAAAGGTTTGCTCTGGTTCCTCAGACCCATGTATAAATCTTGGTGGATTCATGTCAATCATGAGATAGAATCAACGGTATGAATTTCTAGATGAAAAGTAAGCGGACTAGTTTGATGATTGGATTGGCTAAATTAGTGGGCCGATTTAAAATGATTGGATTGATTAAATAATTGGATTGGTTAAATAAACGGGCCAATTTAGACGATTGAATAAGTGGACCGATGGAATCTTTAGAGAAATATGGAGTGTAATAACAATTGTTGGTCTGTAGCTTTAATAGACAGTATGAATCCAGATGAACGTTTACAAGGGTGGAATAATAGAGTATAGTCGACTACCGGGTGGATTATTGGAAATTTTGGAGACAATAGGAGATGTGATAATAACCATTGAATTATAGATTTGATTAATAAACATTGTCTCGGTGGATGTCTATGCCAATAAAGTTGTTGGGCACAAGATTGTAGATAGTGGGATTGATCACTGGATAAAGGGATTATGAGTATGTGTTAAAGATGGAAAAGATTGGAGTATTAAGAAACCATAATACAAATGATATCGGTGGATTTACAAGTAAAGATACTGTTGTATCGCTCAAAAATAAATCCAGGATTGAGTTTACGAATTTATGGTGGAAAAGGTTGGATTATAATATAGATGTTATTGTTGGATTGAAATATTGGAACCATAATACAAGTGATACTGTTAGATTTAAAATGTAAAAGATGTGAATGGTACTGGTGGATTTAAAATATAGAAATATTGAAACCCTGAAGCGATCGAGTACGGGTGGATTCAAAGGTAAAGAAATTGGAGTAATGTTTAGGTGAATAGTTGGATGGGATTGTTGACTAATGAACCCAAGACTGGATTTATGATTTTATGTAGGAGAGTGAGATTCAATTGAGGAGTAGGAGACCCTGATCTGGTGAATAATAACTACGAATGATGTCTTGGAAGTGATATGATCTGTGGATTGAATAAATGATAAGATTCACTGTTTGGAGTACTAGACACCAGTTGTGCAGTGATTAAGCAATGAAAGAAGATACCCTAGAATCAATCGAGTATAAGCAGGATTAGCAAGGCCTTGGAATAAGAAGCCCACGAATGGGAGGGCTATGAATGTGAATTATTCTATCAAAATTTTGATATTGGAAGAGGTTAGGATACCTTTGCAAAAAAAAGGGGGTATTTCAAAATTCAAGTATTTCAAAACCACTTTCGGAAAATCAGTCTTGCTATAAAAATTCTATATCAAATATATATAGTGTATCTTCGTTGCAAAGAGCCTTGATTTCAAAGTTTCTTTACAAACTTCACCCCAGTATTTGAGGACCCAAAAAAAAACTTAATTCCTAAGAACTCACTTTCAAAACCAAAACTTGGCAATGTACCTACTTTGCAAATTTTTGGAGATACTCAAATGTTTTCAACCCTGGCATTTAAAAAAAAAAGAAAGAAAAATTTCCCAAATAATAAAGAGGAGCATGGGCTTCGCCGCCAAAACATTTCTCGATGCTTTCCTTCCTCTACTTCTGTCTACAAAAAGGAAATTGATTTCCCTTTCTTTTCCCTTACTTCAAAAGAAAAAAATTTAAGCTCGAAGACATCAAGGATGCTCATGAAGGTTTTGTGGTCTCGCTTCAGCAAGCCTAGTGCTTAGAACCCTGTGCCCTCTTGTGTGTGTCGTCGTGCTTAGGCATTGCTTTTTCAAAAGATCTTATTTGGCCCTGTGCACTGCCTTCTTGCTCTCGGGCACTGTATTTCGCAGTCACAGGAAAAGCTTGTTTCAAAACCTTGGTTTTTCTGTGGGGTTTGTATGCCGCCCCAATTTTCTGTGTGTGCCCTTTTTGGGGTGGATTAGAGTATCTCATCCCCGCGATCTACCCCGTATCTAGTGCTATTTCCCACTCACCTTATTGCTGAAAACCTCGTCAGATCTACAAGCGAGACATGACAAATAGCTCAGTCAAGACAATCAAGACTCAAGTCCCCCTCTCACTGTAAACTCACTAATCAAGACACTGTCAATGGCCAAGGACATGGCTAGAAGCAAGAAGCAAGAACCAGTAGTTCCTACTCGCTTGGGTCCCTATCACTCGTACAAGTATTCACTCAGATCCACTCCAGCATAAAGGAAAGGCAGCAACCAGCGTTGAAGAACAGCAAGCCCCAGAAAATGTCAACCGATGAAGGGAGGCCAGCTAAAATAAACCTAGAAGAACACGGTTTCTGCGGTGTGGCGTTGACCCACTTTTGTATGGATATTCTCTCTTCAGGTGACTCCAAGGAAAGGGCGAAGTGTCAAGCAAAACCTTGGAACTCGTTGCTAGCCAGCTTGCCCCACCTCCTTCTTTCTACTCTACCCGAATCTCGGGGACGAGATTCCTTTTAAGGGGGGTGGGATCTGTAACACCCCATTTTCAGAATCTGGCTTATTGTAAAATTCAAATGTATGTTAATGAAAATCAAAAGCTTTTATTCTCAGTTGGCTATTCTTTTTGCTTCCAAATACATATATATGTATATATGCATATATGTGTATATTCTAGAAAATGCAAAAACAATCTAAAATGAAAACCTTGCTCCATCTCCAGGGGAGAAAATCAAGTTAATATTATAAAATCTAAAATATGAAATGTATTTCAAAAATTAAGAGTGGTATTTAATATTGTAAAAGGAGAAAGAGTATATGCATATATATGCAAAGCCTTCTCAAGCATGGCCATCCATTTCTCCTTCCTGGTGGCATAGCATTTTCCCTACTCCCTCCTGGCCGTAGCACCTTGTCGCCATTCGCCACCTACTTCGTCGGCGAGTAATTGCGGTGTCAGCCCTCGTCTTCAGCACCTCTCCTCGCCATCAGCGCCCAGCAGTGGCAGTGCTTTCCGTCACCTCCCGCGCGTCCCCGAATGTTTAGACCTGCGTCCGGCCGTGCGCCCATGTCCTACGCCAAGAGTCGCCGTGGTCCTCCTCTGCCATCGGTCACGTTCGCGTGCAGCATGCCTGCACGGCTCTGACGCCACCGCTGCCTGCAACACGCCGCCGTGTCTCCCCCCTTGGCGCCCAGCCTCCTTTCCCGGCCTCCATAAGGAGCTCTGAGCCGTGCCGCAACCCCCTCGCCAAAGCTCGCCAATACGCCACTCTCGGCCACCTCCTCTGCCTTGCGTGCGCCTCCGGCAAGTTTCCCCTCCAAGCGCAGCCGGTCGACGGCCGGTCCTCCTGCGACTTTCCCCGCGCTCACCTCTGTCTCCTCTCCCTACTCCCGGGTCTAATTGCCCTCTCATCCTTCGCAGGCCACCGGCGAGCTCCCTCTTCACCAGCTCCGGCTCCGGGCCGCCTCGGAGAATCACCGCGTCCCGGGCCGATTCGCCGCACCTAAAGCGTCGCCCGAACACCCTGAACGCTGTCCCCTCCTCGCCGGACCCCGCCGCCATCCCCAGTGCGCCGCCGCCGTGTCCCTCCTCACCGCCAAGCACGTTCCCGCCGCCGGCCCGCCTCGCTCCACCCCGGCCGCCGCTCGAGCTCCAGGTGAGCTCCATGACGCCCCGAGATGCTCTCGTGCCAAGCGATTGACCCGCAACGGCCCGAGCCGCCGGCGCTCCCTCCCCTGTCTCCGCCGCCGCTTCACCCGCCGTCGCCCTCCGCCCGGCCGGGGACCAGCCGAGGCCCGCCTCCCCGAGGTGCGCACCGGGTCGGGCGACCCGCTTCGGCCGACGCCGCCGCACCTCCGCGCTCCCTCCGCCGCCGGTGGGTTCGGCCCTCCTCACGACCGGGCAAGCAGAGGGGACAGCAGCCGGCTTAATGCCCCCTCCCACCGAATAAATGCCCCAATCATTCACTTAATAGCTGTCCTAACCGGTTCATTATGATGTCCTGAGCCAGCAATTAAGTAAAGTATTAACCCTGCTAATTAAGGCCCACTGTCCGCAATGCATTTCTTTATTTTTTCGGATTTTCCAGCATTTGAAACTTCAAAATACCATAACTCCTCAACCCTAACTCCGAACTTAACGAAACCAACTTCTAAATTTTTCTAAAATCAAGACCTGTTTAATGGTTCTAGTTTGGTTCAATTCCGAGTTCATTTGAGTTGTTTTATTTTATTTGGTTCTTATTCGGCTCTCGTTTTCTCGTGTTGTTTTTTTTTCCGGTTTCTCCCGTCCGAGTAGAGTTCGACGACGCGAACGAGCCCCCGCTTGAAGCTACACAAGACCCTCAAGCTCTCGATCCAGGCGAGTCAATACTTTGATCATTTTGCGCCTACATTTTGTGAAACTATGTTCGTTTAAACTATAAAAATTGCATGCGTTATTTTATGTGCTAAAAATATGTAAGTCTTAAGGTAGATAACAACCTTATGTCCACCTAATAATATATAACACCACAAGTACATTTGAACTCCCATGATCATTGTCGCCCTAGATGTGAACACTGGAATGGTAGTTATACGACTTATTATTGCCATGCTAAAATTGGTCAAGTCCAGGGTTCTAGTAACCCTGATAATCATTCTTTAATCATGGAAACTGGATTTGGGATAGTCATGGGATGTACATGACTAAACAATTTGTTGATTTATGTTATGCTTCTCAAAACCCTAAAATCTGCTGAACCTGTTTGGGCGGGTGGAAAGAACGGTGGGTGTGGATGTAACACAAGGGATTGTGGAATGAACCGCCCGAACAATTTAAGGACTTAATCCTGTGTGGACCCTCCGTGTATAACAGTACAACCACAAGCTGGCATATTGTAGGCTTGGCTAAATAATTTACTGAACTCTCTATTCATTTCACGGAGAACGTGTGTAGGTGGGTAATGAAAGCCCCACTTGGAATGGGACACCGGATGTAGGTGACGTCGCCTAGGATAGCGTATGTGGAGAGTGGAGTCCGACTGCGCTAACCTATGGTGGACATCCCGCACAACCTATGGACGTAACCCCATAGGAGTGAAATGCTAGAGTGTGAGGTATTGTAAAGGCCTCGTGATATTTTCTCGATCTGCATGTCAAAGGAATCATGTAGAACCATCGGGACGATTATCTCTTGTGGGTAAAGATGTACAACCTCTGCAGAGTGTTTTAAACTATTCGAATAGCCGTGCCCACGGTCAAGGGCAGACATGGAAATCTTCCTCGAGTTAGTTCTGTTTCAAAAACCTTTGTGGGTGGGACAAAAATCTATCAGAGGGATGTACTCTGATTTTGAAATTCATCCTGGAGGGATGTACTCCAGTGTTGGTATTAAGGTGGATGTAACCTGACTTTGGTAATTTGTCCTGGAGGGATGTACTCCAGTGTTGGTATTAAGGTGGAAGTAACCTGCTATTCAAAAGTTAAGCATTGGTGGATGTAACCATAACATAGGGTGGATGTAACCCTAAAATATGGTGGATGTAACCATAAAATTTGGAATTGGAAACTACTCCGTTTATTGTACACTTTTAGTATTTAAATCATAAGTTCTTGAAAAATGCTAGGTCATAGAAATTTTAATTATGGTAATTTCAAATGTCGCTTTATGCAAATAAAAGAACCCGAGCCTTCCTTGAATAGCCTTGCATCTATAATTATATGCATTCTGTGTGTTGGCTCGCGGAGCACGGTTGTTTGTGCTCAATCTCGCTCTTAACCCCCCTTTCAGAAGATGTGAATCAAGAGCATTACGCTTATCATGAGGATCAGGATGCCGAAGGAAATGAAGATGGTGGTTATAGAATAGGCTTCGATAGTCTTGCCTCTCGCCTTAGTAAAGCTGACCAGGCTAGTTTTGGCGGGTGCCTTCGTTATTAGTCAGGTCCCTGATTAATAGCATTGGTACTCGGGTTATCCCAGTCGCTTGCCTGTGGTGAGTTGTGCCCCTACGCTATGTACGCTTCCGCTTCCGCTTTTATGTATTATAAGACATTTGGCCTGACGGCCCTATTGTAACCTTGGCCCGACGTGGTCTATTTAAACTCTGATATTGTAATGTATGAATCTATCGTGTATGAAATGATGCAGCGTTGTATCTGTGAGCATTATCTACTGATCCAGGGAATAATGCAGTGTTATCACAGAGGATTCCAGGTATTAAACTTGGGGTCCGACAATAAGCAAGCGCAAGGAGGTTGGTTGGCACTGATGGATTACCCAATTATAAAGATCTCAGTACATATCATCATGTAATAAAAAATGAAATCAACATACGGGAAGATGTTAGAGCTAGATGAACAACTAGTTAAGCTACCTTTAATGCCATGAAAGCATCCTCCATGGCACGTCGTCTAACAACCAAGTCAGCTCGTCGCAGATCTGCCTGGGTTGCAAATAAATACAGTATTAGATCAGCATAAAGCCATGAATTTAACAGTACCATACAAATAGCACTCTAACATGGTTAATAAAACAATATGGATACTCAATAACAAAGACAGGATGATTGCAGTTTTATCTAAAGTATATTGATCAGATCTTTCAATTAGTTCCAACAAAAAGAAGTGAAGGAAGAACAGGTACACACACCTCTAAAGCGCCATCACTCCAATGTTGATCTGCTGCTTTCTTCAGGTTCGACTGAGCCCTCTCCTTTAATATCTGAGTATGTATACAGAGGTCCTAGATTACAGTAGATAGAAGTAGAAAGAAACCAAGAGTAACATGATAGGCAAATGAATAATTCAATATCTAATGAACACACTAAATACATACTCTAGCAAAATGGGTAAGGCGCGCTGCCCTCTCCTTCACACTGTGGTCAATCTTTTGAGTGTCCTTCCTTGCACGAGCTTCCAGGCAATCATAATTTTAGATGAAACTAAATCACAAGAAAAAAATCTAAGAGCTTATAATGGAAAAGAAGAAAGCATATACCATCAAGCTTGAGAAACCCCAGCCCTAAAACAGCAACATCCTGGCATGCCCGTCTGTTCAGTCTTGTTATGCCACTATGATTAAAAGGAGATCAGAGATCAGATTATTTGGAGATATTATGAAAATGATTGTGCAAAGTGCACAAGAGTACCGTGAAAGCAAGAGAATATCACTTTGAGCCCTTTCATTCACAAACTTTGCATCATTGTAAACAAATTTGCAAGCTTCAGACAATGCTCGATTAGAATAGACTGATTTTTTCTGAGCTGCAACTTGATTATCTGACAATTGAGAAATTCCTCTCGCATGCTCTTCAAATTCCCTGAAACAATTATGAATGGATTATATCCACTTAAAACATGGTCATGTGTAGAGATGGCAATGGGTACCCGATACCCGAATACCCGACGGGTTTTACCCGATAAAGAGACGGGTATGAAAAATTTTATGTACCCATGAGTACGTTATTGGACGAAATCCTCTACCCGCCGGGTAGGCGGGTGCGGGTGTGGGTATATACTACCCATACCCGCCTACCCGCGGGTAATGAATACCCGCATTAGACAACTAGACATCCCACTCAAATGTTAATTTTATTATCTACTTGTTGTTGATTGTTTATTTGTTTGTCATATGTTGATATGGTCATGTCAAGTATGTTTATGTGATGTACTAATTTTGATCATTAGACGCTTTTGTGCTTGGCATGTATGATTAATGAATGTCTAAATTGATGATATTCTTATGTGTTGAACCGGGTATGCTTGCGGGTACGGGTTACCCGTCGGGTAGTAATACCCGCGCGGGTACAGGTATGGGTAAATTTTCCTACCCGCGTGCGGATACGGGTAACCCGACGGGTAAATTTACACCTAGCGGGTACGGATATGGAATGGCAATACCCGATGAGTATTTACCCGTTGCCATCTCTAGTCATGTGCAGCTTAGCACATAGGCTCGTGTAATCCTGGTACAAAACATCAGTTTATGTTGGAAGAAATTAGATATGTACGAAAATAATGAAAGCCACTACATGAAACAAGAGGAAATCTTCTATGGCACTTAAAGTCCTATAAATCTTCAGCTGACTGAGTTGGATATTTTAAGTCAATTTCTTGAAGCGTCCCAGCTGAATTATTTTACATGACTTGCAGGGCAATGACCAATAAATGTACCAGGTTGAATGTACCAAGGCCATGGCCCATGGGATATCCAGCAAACCACAACTTGACTGACAAAAATGTCATAAAACATGTCAAATTTAATGACAGTAGGAACATACGAAGATGGTGTATTTTCCATGCTCTAAAATATACACAGATTCTGAAGCATTGGTCATTTGATTTAAAAATAAGCTCAGAGACTGGTAGATGTAGTTCAAAATTTACCTGTAAGGATTGATGCCATCTTCAGAACTCTTGCATTCTTTAGTTTCACTGCTATTATGAGAACCATAAGAATGACACCGAACATTCTGGCCTCGTCGGAACAGGGAACCATTGGACTTCCCATTGGTTTGCCCATGTCTATCATTTGGACAGAGCCTGAAGACTAAGTGATATCCATTCATCCACTTCCTTACCTCTACTTTTTGGGGTATACAATTCAATGCAATGCAATGCAGTCCTTTCAGCTTACATGGCATTCCGTATTGATCATTATAGCAAACCCCACTAGCTGCTACAGTGCCAGAGATATGTCTAGCCATATGAGCAGAAGCTGTGTGTTTACTGTAAATTATGATACTTAGGCCCTATAAACAATCCCAATTATGCCTTCATTAAGCAGATTTCCCAGCCAGTTTGAAATTCTGATCTGTAATCCTTTTCATTACCTGATGTCAAATATGGACATAAGTTTCACGTCACAATAAGTGGGCACATATCACACGTTTAGTGCAAAAACTCTACGTTACATCATACAGATATTGATAATCGTTTCTAGATAAAAAAAAAGAATTTAATAAGTGCATCAAGGGTAGCATGTAAGATGTATGTCCACTAACAAATACGTGCACTAATTGTTTGTTCAACAGACCATAAAAGATGATCAGGTCAGACCATACAGTTGAGAACGACATTAAGACACACTGAAAAATGGTACTTGTAGACTTGTAGTAACAGTTGCTTCGAAACTCTACGGAAGAATTCCAAAGTTAAGAAGAAGCCAATCCTACCTAGAGAAGTGCAACTGTGCAAGGTGTGTGTTTGTGCAA
This sequence comes from Dendrocalamus latiflorus, assembly GCA_017311315.1. NCBI lineage: Eukaryota > Viridiplantae > Streptophyta > Magnoliopsida > Poales > Poaceae > Dendrocalamus > Dendrocalamus latiflorus. The sequence goes on from CM029640.1 coordinate 17,106,186, forward strand.
GATGCATAACAAGCATATGGAAGATGAGTGATTCAAGAGTTTCACGATTCCAAAAGTATTAGAGTAAAAGATTTCATCCATCCTCAGCCAGTATTCCCATGGAAACATCTAACATCTTCAAATATAGCACCAAATTATGAGCTTCGGTAATTTACAGAGGCTTTTGACTGAAACTAGTTTACAAACAAGCTCAGCAGCTTCGGAACATATCCCAGTCCTTTTCACAACTTATACTACCCAGAAAAGCATGTACAAAATAATCAAACGGGAAAGGTATACAGCTAGACACCAAAGAACGATTGGACTTACTGTTTCATGTGTAGTAGGTGGAGGCCGGAGATGGGAGGGGAGGGGAGGAGAGAGAGAGATGCGAGGAGCAAGGTGGTGGATGCTATGGAGGAGCCGAGCAGGGGAAGGAGAAGGAGATACTGGAAGCAGCAAGGAGTGCGACGCGGGGCCACACAAGTTGGGGCAGCGAAGCGGTAGCCACTAGTTGCCCTGCGGCGGGAGGCGGTCTGGGCCCCTCCTCCTAATCCGATCTTCTGTGGCAGCCATACATTGCCGGTAAGTGTTCCCTTGCAAGCTGGAACGCTAGATTGGATATTGGCTAAGTTCTGTTCGACTTATAATTTATATTACAGTAACTAATTTTTAAATGATATATTTATTTAAGACATGGTTAATAAAAGGATTATAGTAAAAAGTGTACTAAATTCAGCTGTACTGTTTAAAATTATATATGACTATTTTCTTTTACGTACTGCCTCTTGTAAACACACAGAATTCAAATATTGAAACCATAAATTGTCAGCTATCAATCCAAAAAAACCCATCCATTGACTTGGCACACCTGGTGGCGGGTAATTTAGGGAAGCTGCTAGCCAACGTGCTTTTTCTTTAAAGAAAAAACAAGAGCAGGAGCTCTATGATTCATCTTAAGGAGAAGAGAAAATGCATCGGTTCCCATAAGCTACATCAATAGATACATCTAAGAGAGGCAACACTAACACCGAGAAGAGTCAAATCTAAAACTCTGACCAAAACACTAAAAACCCACAAGACAAACACCTTAGAGAGCAACATCCCTTAGGGCATCTGGAGTGTATATAACCCAAGGGGTCTTAACGTGGGTCCTATCTAAACCTTAAGGCTGACTCCATAGTGTATATAACCCAAGGGGCCTATGACGGTCCCACTTGGCAGATAAAGAAAAATTGTATTTTAATACTTGTGGCCAAGTCTTTAGCTTGAGGACCAGCCTTAAGCCTTTTTTGCTTATAGCCTGCTTAAGGTCACCCCTGTAATGTATAAGATTGACCTTAAGGTAGCTTAAGACCCTCTATTTTCATACACTACAGATGCCCTTAGCACACAACAAAGCCTAAAGCTAGCCATCCATGAGACCAGGCAAACACCTTGTGCTCGCCAATGTGCTATCCCATTGAAATAGCACGTTGAACCTAGTTTCAAATTTCGGCCCAGTGAGTTTCGTACATAATGAATTCCTCTAAAATTTCTCTAAGTCCAATGTGCTAAAAAAAATCTCAAGAAAACGGTTAATTCTTAATTTCTTGGTCCAGCTAGAGTCTAATCATCAACCTCCACGTAGAACCTTTCCAGCAAGAACAAGGGTCCTGCTCTTTTCAGCTTTTAAAAGTTGTTTTTCGGCTTTTCTACAGTAACTAACTTTTAAATGAAGTATTTTTTTCAAGATAGGATCTACTAATTAATTGTAGTACATACTTTGCCGACTTCATTTATATCAACAAAAACCGCACATGAATTTCTGTTACTCTATAATCTCTCACACAAACAGCCCAAAAGCGACAAGCCACAGCCAAAAGCCATAAGCTCCAGCTAAAAAGAACAGGCCCCTTGTCAGCTAAGTTTAAGAGAGTGGGCAGCGGTGGGATGGATGTGAAAGAGGCGAGGGGTAGTGCGGCATAAACGTGTTAAGACACATCATGTAGATTAACCCAAATTTCTCCTTCACACTAGCCAAATGCATGTGTGTTATAATGAATCTCAAATAATTAATAACGTAAATTCTAAACTCTCAAATAAAATACCATGCAAATTCAACAATACTTGGATATTTTAGAAAGTGAAACCAGCCAATGAAGAACAAATTGCCAAAAGTATTCGAACTAATAAAGTTGAGAATATGTAAGGGTTTTGTGTTACCTTAAGCACATGTTGTAATAAATGCTTGTAAAAAAACTGCACCCAATCAATTTTTATAGATACCACCAACCCACCACTACAACACACAAAGTTCCTCACCTGCCAATCATATTTGGCAAGAGACTGGTGTAGATAGAAGCGATGGCAAAACATTATTGTAGCTATTGTCATCTAAGGTCTAAAAGAAAGAAGAATATTAAAATAGATAGACAAGCTTAGCAAATTTCCAAAATAAATGAGATTCACTTGAGAGGGAGAAGGAAATTACATACAGTTTCAATCTAATCCCAACAACCCGAATAAATAAGAGTTGTATTTCTGACTCCTTGCTTTAAGTAATATCATCTTTCCTTGATAAGGAAAACATCTAATTCTTCCCTAGTGAAGTACCAAGAGTACATGTGCTCACATGATGATTTCTCAATGATCTTGGATTCCACACCCATCAGTGTGTTTGAGAAATCCTGCCAAAGAACCCCTCCACAACTTACCTCTGAAATATTTAAAGGAAGTTGCAGAAATAACTCTTGGCTATTCGTATACTGGTTTTTTATCACTTGTGCTGAACAACCTGCAGAGCCACGAAATTTAGATAAGGAACTATCTATGTCGAAAATCAACATAATGCTTGAGTGGAGCAACAGACATTATAAATGACAAACAAATATATACAAATGATAACTAAAGTAGACATCTTGTGCAAGGACCTATTTCCTTGATAGCTTGCTATAACTGTATTCACTAAGCCCTACGCCGTAAAGTTTTTTTTCTCTTTCCTCATATAGAAGAGGAAACAAAAGATCTTTCTTCTAGCTATCTTTAACCAGGCTTTACCATCTTATGGCTATCTTTAACCATGCTTTAGCATAAATAATAAAAATTTCTCATAGAAAAAAGGAAACTAAATTATATTAAGAAATAAGATGCGACAAGAAACTCTTTAATTTCTTTCCCCAACTAAAAAAGTGAAGTAGGTCACAGTTATCAAAGCAATTTTAACTTCTCCAATTTTGCTAATGGTAGTGGGATTTTGCAGATGCAAAATGAACATTGTAACAAGTTAGTCTGCGCACTTCTAGTTGAAGACCAATACATTCATTTTAATGAACTTGTTTGACGCAAGAAATCGCTCACGGGTTTCTTGCCGTGGGGTATAAGGTGCGGGCGTGCCAGTGTACTAAAGTATACAAAAATAGATAAACACAACAAAACTAGGGAAAACATGTATTTTATTCATTGATTTGAGAATAACAAAATTACAAGTTCCCTATATATGTATATATATATGCGCTCCATAGCCTGCTTTGCATAGCAGATCTGACATAGGTGATGTGGTCTCCTAGTTTCCGGGGCCTCGAAAGGCTCCCGGTTAATTACATCCACAGGGTGAGCCCACAGAATACCTCTGATTAAGCTATGTATTGATCGTCGTCTTCAGTCTTCGCTTCATGTTCTCCATGCATGTGATAAATGGTTGATCTAGATGTGGGTGTTGGCATTGTTCATAGCCTCGTCAGTCTACGGGGCCATTGAAAATGTAGCCCTTGCATTGGCCACGCCTGCCTATGCCACTCGACGTCATCAGTATCAAGCAACACAAGAGAACAGGATGATTAAGCATGTGCAGGAGTCGCTTCAAGCATGATTGATCTGACGGTAATGGCAGCAGAATCAGTATCATAGACATAGCCTGAGTGGTGAGATTAGCAGAGCAGGACATTGGGGTCAAGTATTAACATAGTCGATAGTGACTGCTGGGAAGGACTTCTCGAAAGTTAGAAGCCATCGGCATTTGGGAGTAACTAATAGTCGAAAGTTGAGAACCATCGGCAGAAACCATCAGATATCGGATGTAGTTGGTAGTCGAAAGCCAGAAGCCATCAGCAACCGAACGTAGGTGTTGGCCGAAAGCAGGAAGCCAGATGCAATCAAATGTAGTTGGTGATCGAAAGTTGGAAGCCATTGGCAATTGGAAATAGTCGAAGATTGAAAGCCAGAAGCCCTCAGCAATTGGAAGTAGTTGAAGGTCAAAAACCAAAAGCACTCAGTGGTCGAAAGCTAGAAGCCATTGGTAATTGGAAGTAGTCGAAGGTCGAAAGCCAGAAACCCTCAGCGATCGAACGTAGTTGGCGGTCGAAAGCCAGAAGCCATCGACAATCGAAAACAGCCAAAGGACAAAAGCCGGAAGCCATCGGTAATCGTACGTAATTGGTGGTAGCTAGAAACCATCAGCAATCAGATGTAGTCAGTAGTCAAAAGCCGAAAGCCATCAACAATTCAACGTAGTTGATGGTCACAAGCTAGAAGCCATCAACAATCGAACGTAGTTGTTGATCAAAGCAGCCATGGTCGAAAACCATTAGAAAGCGTCCATGGTCGAAAGCCATCATGGTCGAAACCCATCGGAAGATGTCTATGGTCGAAAGCCATCATAGTCAAAACCCATCAAAAGATGTCCGTAGTCAAAAGCTATTGTGGTCGAAACCCATCGGTAGTAGTCCATGGTCGAAACCCATCGGAAGTTGTCCATGGTCAAAAAGCCATCGACCGATCACTCATAGTTGAAAGTCAAGAGCAGTTAACCATCGCTATTGGTCGTAAGTGGGCAGCCATTGACCATCGATCATGGTCATAAATTGGGAGCCTTCGACCATGGCTCGTGGTCGTACGTCAGAAGCCGTCGACCATCGCTCATGGTCGTAGGTCAAAAGCCCTCAACCATCGCTCGTGGTCATAAGTTAGAAGCCGTCGACCATCGCTCCTGGTCATACATGGGTAGCCATCGACCATCGGTCCTGGTCATAAGTCGGAAGCCATCAACCATCGCTAGTGGTCATAACTCAGAAGCCATCGACCATCGCTCGTGGTCGTAAGTTGGCAGCCGTTGACCATCGATTGTGGTCATAAATCGGGAGCCTTCGACCATGGCTCATGGTCGTACATCGTAAGCCGTCGACCATCGCTCGTGGTCGTAAGTCGGAAGCCATCGCCCATCACTCGTGGTTTTAAGTCGGAAGCCATCGACCATCACTTGTGGTCATAGGTCGGAAGCCCTCAACCATCGCTTATGGTCGTAAGTCGGAAGTTGTCGACCATCTTTCATGGTCGTAGGTCAAAATTCCTCAACCATCGCTCGTGGTCGTATGTCGGAAGCCCACAACCATCACTCCTAGTCGTACATGGGTTGCCATCGACCATCGGTCCTAGTCGTAAGTCAGAAGCCATCGACCATCGCTCGTGGTCATAACTCGAAGCCATCGACCATCGCTCGTGGTCGTAAGTCAGAAGCCATCAATCACAACTCGTCGTTGTAGGTCGGTGGCCATAGTCATAGTGTTTTAGCACCACGGTTGGAGGACATGCTCATAGAGTATTGTAGCCTAATGGTCGGTGGCAATACTCGTAGAGTAGTGTAGCTTCATAGTCAGAGAGAGCGCTCGGAGGAGTACTCTAGCATATGGTCGGGGCCATACTCATAGATTACTGTAGCCTTAAGGTCGTAGACTTCTGAGTATGAACAGTGATTGGCGCCATCCAAATCCAACAGGTGGTTGATGATGCTTACGCACGACGTGCGGTCATGACCGGCTGGGCATTGAGGATGGTCAACAATGTTCAAATACGATGAGCGGTCGAAGGCAGCCAACTTTGATAAGCAGTCGGAGGTGTCGTAGTTCAACATGTGGTCGGAGACACCTGTCTTCAAGAAGCAATCAGAGGCACTCAACTTTGATAAGCGGTTGGAAACATCTGTCTTCAAGAAGCAGTTGGAGGCACTTGTGTATGACAAGCAATCGGAGGCATCCGTCTTCAAGAAGCGGTCGGAGACGTCGATGATAAGCGGATGGAGACGCCCGTCTTTGTGAAGCAGTCAGAGGCACTTGACTTTGAGTAGCAATCAATTGTGGACATCCAAGCATTGAAAGTTGCAGACGTTCAAGCATCACGAGTGGTCGGTGATGTTTGTAAGAAGTGGTTAGAGACGTCTGTCTTCAAGAAGCAGTCAAATACATCGACGACAAGTGATCAGAGACACCCGTCTTTGTGAAGCAGTCGGAGGCACTAGGGTATGATAAGCAATCGAAGGCGTCCGAGTACCAAAGGCAACTGATGACGCTCGAGCATGACTAGCGGTCGTGAGCGACCAAATATCAATGGCGGTCCATGACTTTCGAGTATAGCAAGTGGTCATGAGCACCTGAGTATCACAGGTGGTCGAAAGTGCCCGAGTATGGCTGGGAGTCGAAAGAGCATGAATGTCACAGCCAATTGGAAGTGCTTGTGTTCTGAAGGCGGTCGAAAGTGCCCGAATATGGCTGGGAGTCGAAAGAGCCTAAATGTCACAGCCGGTCGGAAGTGCTTGTGTTCCGAAGGCGGTCGACGAAGTCTAAATATCAAAGGCGGTCAACGACGCTCGAGTACAGTGAGCGGTCGTGAGTGCCTGGGTATCGTAGGTGGTTGAAGGCGCCTGTGTTCTGAAGGTGGTCTCAGAAGTCTGAATATCAAAGGCGGTCGACGACACTCAAGTACAGTGAGCGGTCATGAGCGCCTAGGTATTGTATGTACACATATCACAGTTTTCTTCCCAAACATGCGTCTCTATATTTTCTTTGACTTAGTATATTTGTATAAAAACTCATCAAACAGAACTCTCCTCACATATGCAAAGTACCATGAGGAGTTTCAGATAGATAAAATAAAAGCTGACTCAATAGGTATGTAGTGAAAGCTTGTGCTGGGTGACAAAATAATAGCAGGATAATAGCTTTGAGAAAAAGAAAGAAAGTTTAAAAGCTCCACTTGTCACGATGGCAAACTTCAGTGTAATTTCAACCAATTCCACTGCTAATAAAGTGATCCCAGTTTCTCCACAATTTGAAGTAATATGAGCAAAATAGGACAAATTGCAAGAACAAAACACAAGTTTTCACCCATCCACCATTAGGAAAAATAACAACTTTGAGAGAAAAATCTAGAATTCTCATAAGCTATGAACAATTTACACCTAGTCCAAGTCCAACAAACAATTTATCCCACTAGATATTCTATTGTGGCTACAGAAGGATGGAAAAGTAACAACTTTACGATGAATTATGTATATGCCTTACGATAAATCCCTCCAACAACGAAATGATCCTAAAATTCAGTATGAATCCAGGCCAAGCTCAATGATTCATTCCTAAATTCACCTCCAAATGCAATGCTCATATATGCATAAAATGCATTAGGGAGTTTCCAATGAAATAATAACTCATGTCAACCATATTGGACACAGGTGATTCCTTGAACATTTTGCCCACGGGAACTACGATGTGCTCATGCTTGCAAATGCTCTGCCAAAGTACTCAGCAAACCACATGAGTTGGATATCCTGCTGGTTCTCGTACAATCCCTGCACACAGAAAACCAATTGGAATCTAAGAACATAACACAAAGAGTGCCAACCTTTACAGGATCTAATCCTTGCACCAAAATCTCAAGCTTTCCAAGATCCCATCTTTACATCCTAAGATCCCAACTTTCTAGTGATACTATCGTACTACACCAGAATTTTCAATCTTAATCCAAAACTCCTAAGAACCCAACATTTCATCGCAATTTCTATGAGGCCCGTAAGATCCAACATTAAACCCTTATCAAATCCGATCCTTAACAAATAAACAAATTCTTGATCCAGACCAGCCTCCCAAGATCTAGTTTTTAAACAGAAATTTTGCAAAACGAGATGGCAATTACCGAGATCCCAATGAGATGCGCCTCGAGGATCTCAGCATCGATAAGGATGGTCGCCTCGGCCACAGCCACCTTGGGCTTCTTGGGTCTCTTCACCTTTGGCTTCTTCATCTTCCCCTCCAAGAGCGGCATCACAGCCTCGTCCGAGTCCACATCATCGGAGTACGCCACTATCGCCATGGTGATCCGCGCATCGGGGTCGACAGCAGGAAGTGGGTGAGAGGGTAGGAGAGGGGTTAGGGGAGCGGGAGCAGGAGGCATCTGTGGATGGTGAGGGTAGGTCGCGTTTAAGAGAGGGGGTAGTTGAGACGGAAAGGGGTGATTTTCTGGTCGTGGGGGCGGTTCAGGTGTGTGGGAGGGGAGATCATGAGATCGGATGGTTCCGAAGAGTCGAGTGAGAATGGACGGCTACTGAGAGTCGAAGGAGAATGCATCGGTGACCACCAACTTGTGATTTTAAGGAGTAGAGATTAGAATTTACCGATGAATTAGATATAATAGACCCAAGTATTTCTTCAGTGTGATGATGCGATAAGAGTAAAGCCGTGTTCTTTTTGTTTTTTGGCTTCTGCTATTGGCTTTTGGTTCTCTAAAAGTAAAAAAGCCAAACGTCGAAATGGAACGGCCTCTTGAAACATATTCTCCAAATGGCTTTCTGAATCTAAAACCATGTACGCCATCCACATCGATGTCTATGTTAAACAGCGTAATCAAAAGCCATTAACCGCAGCCCAAATAACACCATCTAAATCAAGGCACGCTGCCACAGATGCCCTATATCATATATATGATTGTTGAATGACATCTTTTGGTGGTAGCGGAAAGCATGAATAGAGAGGTGGCGGAGTGGCAACACGAAGGCCCCCTTCTTTCAAACTTATAGCTTCTCCTAAACAAACAAACGGGACAACTTCTCTATCGTCTTTTCGAAACAGCTTATCGGAATAGCCTTTTCGAAGTGGCTTGTCAGTATTCAATTGGTTTGCACAAATGCTCATGCTAAAACCAAAACACATCAACCACCACAAAAAAGAACCCACTAAACATTATCTAGCGTGCCTTCAAAAAGAAAAGTGTAACTAGAACTGTGCACATATCTAGCACTGTTGCAACATTTTTTTCAATTTTGGCCCCATAGCACCCATTTTTGCAAAAATAACTCTATTACGATTACAGACTAAACAGTGGATGATAGAGGCTACGAAAAGGCCACAAGGGGCTACTCGGAGCTCGAAACTCACAATGAAGAGTGGATGTAGAATATGTCTATGTTGTCTGAGCTATAGCCCTTTCTCTTAAATAATGAATCATGTCTCCTCCATGGCGTCCTAAGGAACGTATTTATAACCATGAGATGACTGTTTACATAAGTGCCCTAATTGGGGTCAACAATAGTGGGAGCAAACATGTCTTTTTTTGGCATTGCCCTCTCTAGGCCTGCCTCACGGTTACACACTTAATGGGCCTTTTGGCGTAGTGGGTCAATTGGACTAAGGTGGGACCTCTCCCCCCAACAATAGCCTCTCATGATAAAGGACTTCATTTCTAGAGGGCTGAGACCATGTTACTTGCTCATTGGCCCCCTCCGTTGTAAGATCGAGGAGGCCAACTAGAGGGGGCTGAATAGGCTGTTTAAAATTTTTCTTCCAATTTAAGCTAACAATTTTGACTTAATAAATTTCCTAAAGCAAGTAAACAATGTAGTGACTAAAAACAAGTTAATATGGCTCAAATAGACACTAGAACAAATGAACTATCCTAAGAGCAAGTATAATTCTAGTCTAGGTCAAAGTTTGCTACTCTAAAAATACAAGCAATCAAACGATTCTAATGAAATAAATTGCTTGAAAGTAAATGAGGCACAAGAGAGCAAACCATAAATGACACAATCACTTTTTACCGTGGTGATCGGAGACTTGCCGGTCTCCCCTAATCCACGTTGAGGTAAGCCCGAACGAATCGGACCGGCTCCACAAATTAAGCCGAATCACCTCGATCACTAGTGGTAGCTCTTTCCCTCTCCGGGTCGGTGAGCTCCAACCTTCACAATCTTGTCGGGCCTTCCCATAACCTTCTTAAGACAACAAGCACTTAACCATGATCCATCTTAATAGTACGGCATCTAACCTATAATCCGGTCTTCCAACCTTTCTCCTAAGACCAGTAAAAATAAAAGAACCCTAAACTATTTACCTTGTTGTCTTGGAGTTCTTTGAATCTCGTGAAATCTTTTTGTGTACCTCTTACTTTGCCTTTGGGACTAATCCTTCCAAACACTTAACACACATATTAGTCCCATGATCACATAATGTCATTAATTACCAAAACTAATATTTTTAGGGGCCTAGATGCTTTCATCCGTCCCTTCAGCTCACTAGATGGTTTCCCGTTCAGTTCCTCGCCTCTTTTGCACTGATGACGTGTGCACACGTGATAGCCGTCAGCCTTGTACACTACCTCTACTAACCACTCTTAATTCTTGACTCGCCTCTTTTAATTTTATCTTTAAATTGTTACTCATACCGTCTTGTTCAATTGTAGATGGTCGGATCAGATAACATTGGTCCATGGGACTACATCCATGAAGAGGACAAAGGAGATTTTCTCGATATACTACGCAAACTAATGTAGTACGTATGTTACTGGCACCGTCCCATCTTCAAGGGATGGAAGACAAGGAGGGCCTGGATGATGGGAATCTTCCTGTATGCAAGGGAAGGCAAGTACACCTCCCGCACAGAGCACCTAAGAAGCACTTGCATCGACGCCCTTCAATATGCCACCCGCTTGGCTTGTGCTCGCCTATGCGAGATCCACGAGGCCGCCATGCTGACCTTCCCATTTCGCTACTATCCATTCTTTCGAGAAGGAGCATGCTACGGTGAGACATTTGTCCCTAGCTCTGAGGACGACCTGCTCCTGACCCACCAGGTCTAGCTCACCCAAGATATGGGAGGCACCTATGTTGAGGCTCTAGAGGAGATCTCAGATCTTCGCTAGCTCCTCATCGCTAGCTACAACCAGGCTGAGACTCTCCACACTTAGCACACCAAGTGCGAGAAGGCCCTAACTCCAGTGGGGCATGAGAGAGATGATGCAGTCATTGAGCTAGAGGGCACTGCAGTAGCAGCAGCAGTCCATGCTCTAGCACCTATCAGACCCCCATCATCCCCACCAACCCCACTCTGACTCAGCCACTCATAGGACTATGCTTGAGGAGCATCACGCATAGGAGCGTGCAACGACCCAGCCCATCGATCGTCATCAACATTGGAGAAACCATCCGAGGCTACAGTAACTCCCACTCCAGCTCAGTCATCTATAGTTGCTCCCGCCCTCGCTATAATTCACCCATGTACTAAAAAGTATATGTGTAATGTATTGTACCCACATGATAGAGCACGGCCTAAGTGCCATGTGCAACTTGACTAAAATATTATTAATGTTATGTAGCCATCTTAGGCCCTGTAGTTTATTTTTGTTTTTTTATTCACCTGGTTCTTGGAATCCTTTGTCGAGATATCAGTGAGTGGACAACATGCATCAGCTTTTTCAGTGATTTGACAATATGTACCACCTTTTTGTAGCCAGCGAACAACACACACCAGCTTTTTCAGTGATTTGACAATATGTGCTAGCTTTTCATAATGAGTGGACAGCACACACTAGCTTTTTCAGTAATTTGACAATACATACCAGCTTTCTGCAGCGAGTGGATAGCATGCACCAGTGATTTGACAACACATACCAGCTTTTCGTAGCTAGTAGACAACACACACCAGCATTTCCAGTGATTTGATAGCATGTTGGTGCTTTATGTAGCCTATGGACAGCACACATCAGCTTTTGCAGTGATTTGATAGCACATACCAGCTTTACGTAGCATGTGGACTTGACTGCACACACTAGCTTTTTGTAGTGCCTGGATAGCACACACCAACTTTCTTAAAGATTTGACAGCACGTACCAGTTTTTCCCAGTGAAACGACAACATGTTCAAGCTTTACTCCCAAATAATGCATACCAACCGTCTATAAAATTTGTCTAGACACCAAGACCAAACTGAAGACTCCAATCAAGATAATCTCAAAACTAGGGGAAGGGGAGAGGGAGTAGTGAGGAGAGATATAGGACATAATTGTGCCGCTTGTAAGGATGTCAAACTACGGAGATATACTTTGCAAGTGGAAGTGGGTGGTCAAGAAGACGGGATCATACCATAATAATTCTTACAAGGATGCACCCATGTCGCCGAAGCTTCCATGGCCGCAATACGACTGCAGCAATCCAACACGTATCATTCAATCCACACATCCGGCAAACGACATTCGGGAGCACTACATATACGTTGAAGTTCTTGTAAGCATGTATTTGCTATTTCACATTGCATGTTCCATTTTGCACATATCTAGCCCACTCCATACATGCCGGCAGACCACCGAGCGTTGTTACTTCTTCCAATGGATAGACGGCTTGGATATATACAATAGATCATTCCTCGAGGAAAAATACATGCTCAACTACTCGGTGACGCCTAAAAGATTCACACACTGAAAACCTTACACCCCAGATGACAGCGAAAATGACAAGGTTAATGCGTTGGTGATCCCCGAAGCCCCCTCATTGAATGCCAGGTTATCTCTGACTAAGGCAAACCTACACAAGTTATAGAAGCCGAGTACTAGGCCTAGGTCGTGAGGGCTAAAGCCCGCAAAGGAAAGAACGGAAAGGCACCGTTGGACCAAAATGCGTACGACGACTGATTGGAACCATGGCTTCCAAAAGACACACATGTATCTTAGTTGTAGTTGGAGTTGATTCACGTATGTTACCACTTCTATCGTATGAGTAGTGAGGCAAACATACAAATATAACCAAACCCCGCGCATCATACAATTCGCACATTCATTTGTGAGCTGCTTTGTCAGTTTACACATGGTCTATTACAACAACTGTTTGCAACAACGTACCTTTACTACGTAACATAGGGAGTTTATAATGGTGGTTCATCTGCCCCTTTGAATCCCTTGTACCTTCCTAAAAATTTCTACGCACATGCAAATAAAACATAATAGGATTTCTTAATGCATATCAAAGCACGTGTTTTCAATTAGTTTGCATGGGTATTCACCTAGTTACAAAAATACTAAATTTACCAGTGGCTCTTCTGAGTCGATGTTGCAACGAGCAGTTCGGACCACAAGCTCTCCTCGGTTAAAGGTGGATATCGAGCCAAGTCCTCGTCTTATCTAGTTTTCTTTTTTAAGTTGGCATATTTTTATTTAATACTATTTTACAAATAGTTTGGAACTATTTTTAAAAGTAAGCTAAAGCAGAATCTAAATTAACGAGTATGATTGAAGCAATTTTAAATTGAACTAGTGAGTTTTTGTGCCAACCCTACCCTTTTGCCTGCTCTGCCCGCCTGCCCAGCTACTTGCCAAGCCAGCGCTGCTGATAGCGCCTACTGAGCAGGGGCGACTTGACTGCCGCACCTGCTTGTCACCTCCCGCGTTGGACCGGCCTACCGCATGGCTCGTCTTCTGCCAAGCTACCCCGGCGCAGTAGGTGACATATGTTTCACGCTTGTCGAGCTCAGAGATGGGACTAATTTTGCAAAAACAAGTGCTAAAAGATTAAAATAAAAAATATTACAACAATATTAGATACGTGAATAGTTCGAGTAACCGGCGAAGTAATTTTTCTTCAAAATGAGAGCAGACTCTCCTTGCAGGAGTGAGGTCCTTTCGTTACAAAAGGATTAACATAACTCACAACACATATGTTCGTGCTTAACGAAAAATTGGCTATCAAAGGCACTTTTTTTAAGGAGAAAAATCTAATGGACGGTATACCGTTCGATTCCATTCTAATGGCATACCATCTAACTATTGCTAAGACCTATGCGCTCCTCATCCGTCCACTTCTTATCCATTTGTCTGAGTCTGTCTCTTTCTTCCTCTCTCCATTTCTCCACTGCCGAGAGCATCCCTACTCCCTCTCGTTCCTCTCTCCTCATCGCCACATCCCCTCACTTTCCTCCACTGCCAGCCCCGCCGCACGTCGAATCTGGTGGCTTGGAGGGGCACCGCCGCCGGATATAGCGTCGGAGGAGGGAAATCTGGCTCTCCACTACAGGTTCATCTTTCTCTCAGGCATAGAAAGAAGTCGGGGAGGTAGGGCCCAGCCGGGGGCAATGGATGGGGTAGGAGGGCGGTGGGTGGAGCCGGAGGACAATTGCAATGGCGGATGTGGCAGTTAGGTTAGACGGGGCGGCTGGGAAGGGTCTAGGGGTGGCGCGGCGAGGCGGCGACGCCGCTGCCGGCCACGAGTGGTAGTGGAGACAACAGGGGTGGCGGTGGAGGCGCGCGGAGCTGACCAGGGCGGTGCGGCGACAGCGGCCGACGATGAGGTGTTCTTCCTCTTCTTCTTACTCCATGAATTTAACATGAAACCTAATAAGGCTTATCTATATCATTAAAATCATTTCTAATAATATACCGTACGCTAACATCACTCTTTTTTAAGGTAGGACGGGCCTTGAAGGCCCTAGCTCTCAGATTCATTGCTAAAAAGTAGTGCACAGCATACCTGGATTTTACACTGTGATTCCTGACAAAAAGTAAATTACACACGAATCCCTGGGACCTAGCCGAAGAAGAAACCGATGCAGCTCTGCGTCTCGCCGGCGATTGAAGTGCTTCTCGCCGTGACCCGTGAACTCCGGATCAGACAACCGCGAATTCTTCGCAGGCGATCAACTGCGACAAGAAGCGTTGAAGTGGCCTCCCTAACGCAAACGGCTCTTGGAGGTTGAAGGAAGGAGCTTCCAGATCGGCCCGTCGGCAACAGCGACAAAAATCGCCGGCGACAGTTGATCTGAGGATGCTCAAGGTTGCCGCGGACAATGCATATGATGGTCCTCAACCACGGCAACACCACCAGGTGAAAAAAGAAAAGAAAAAACCATGGATGTAGAAGACCCACAACCAGTGAGGTAGGGGGAGAACTCGGAAGCTTGGGAGGAGCCGAAGGGAGGCCCAACCTGGAGGCGGCTTCCGGTGACGGCGAGAAGCTCTGGAGCTCCGAAGGTAAAGGCTCAAGAGTCATTGCTCGAGAGGCACCAATGGTGGCTCGGTTGTAGGGCTGCCACCGGTATCATTTCCTTAGTCCAAATCCATACATATACCACTAGATAGAGGACATATTTGATACGGCTGCGGCTTATAACTAAATTTTTTGAATTTTTACTGTTTGCGATAGAGATTAAGGAAAAAAAATACTCGCTTGCGATTTTGGTTGATACAGATATTAGGCTTTCAACATGTATTACAATTAACTTGTAGACCCCATCTTGAGAAAATGCTCCGTTTGCAAGTTAGGTACTGTAGCAAAAGCCAAAAGCTGCTTTTAGAAGCCGTTAAAACAGGCCCAGAATATAGATAACAAAATAAAATATCTATTTAAATTTAGATATAGAGAAGATAATATCTACTTATTCATCGTTATCCATATCCATTCAAACATAGAGATGAGACATGAGAGCATACTTAGACTATCTATGGGTTTAAACTATATACTTATTACTTCCTATAAAAACATGTAGAAACCACATGTGCACATGTACCCGTCAATTTGTATAGAGTAGCTCCATACACACAGAATCATTTCCAATAAATTCCAATCAATTTCGTAAAATTTTGTGAAGTGAACGTGAGGATGAAATTCCACATACCAAAGTTTTATGAAAGCTTTCTATAAAAACATGTACGTCTATGTGTGCGTTTAGCCCTGCCAATTTATATGGAGTACCTTCCTTACACATAGAATCATTTCCGATAAATTTTATTTGATTCATAAATTTTTATGGTGTGAATACGAGATTGAAATTCTACATACGGAAGTTTTTGTAAAACTTCCTTCATAAGCCTTTTTGACTTAACTTCTTCCTTTCCTTCTCCTTTACTCACTGGGTTACTCAAAACCCATTAGGTATATCTTTTTTCATTTAATATATATAATATCACTTTAAATAGTTATGGATAAAATTGAATGTAGATTTGGATTACCCATACCCTACCCAATGGCAGCCCTACTCGATTGAAAACTGAGCAAATATTCCAAAGGAACCTAAACAAACTATATAAAAAAGAGAGAATAGATTATATGCCACTGGGGAGTAGTCGGTTCGATAAACTGCCATCTACGAAGGGCCTAATTACTGTACACCATGACCTTAGGATTAGTTCTATTATATGCCACTGCTGTTAGCTAACCGTTAGGGGTGACCATTATCTTTAGAAAAAAAGACCAAAATGCCCCTATGAAAAGGCCGAAGACCCAATTTATTTAAAAAAGAAAACCACCTTTAAAATTATTAAAAATTCACAGGGGCATTATTCAATATGTCAGTGAGCTAGGAAAAATATTTCAAATCACTGTTTAAAGAAACTTTTTATATTTTTAATTTAAATACTAATAAAGACCACTATTTACAAACAGAGACTAAATGAGGTCTAAAAATTCTGGAACAATTATTACATGCTCCTAAGATATCACATAGCTCCCAAAAAAATATGACTTTTAATTTGCTACAATGAATTTGTCCCAGTTTAAAAAATAGCTCAAATAGGCTGATTTTGGATTTGAATTTCAAAAATAGAACAAATGGAAGATTCAGTTCACAAAATTTTATATTTGAGTTGTGTACTGCACCAACGATCCATTAAAAAATTTAATATTTTTTGCTAAGCCAATTTGCCCTATATTTAATTTTTATCATAGGGACAAATTTGAATTGAGAGCAAAATCGTCATTTTCCAGGGGCAAACGTGCCCCAATTGATGGTAATGGCATATAATAGAATTTTGATGGAATCGAGTGGCATACAATAGTTAAGTCCTCTGCCAATGGTAGTTTGTCGAATTCACCACTCCCCAGTGGCATAGAATTTACAATAACCGGACAAGGAGGGGAGGTGCGGGATCTGAAGCCTTTTGGGAGAGCTCTGGAGAAAGGTTGGGGGTGGAGTCCTCTAAAAGCAAGGTATACAGGAATACAATCTCTGGCCCTATTTTTCTGCGACTAGTGACTTTTGGCTACAGCTGGTAGAGAGGTCGTGAGAGAAAGTATGAAGAAAGAGAAACTAGCGTGCGGGTTTGGCCAATATAGATTAAGTCGCTACAGTGTCTACTATAATAATTTGTAGACTCCACCTTGAAAATGCACTACATTTGAAAACTAGTTACTGTAGAAAAACACTTCATTGTATAAAAGCTAACAGCTGAAGCTGAATAAAAGGTCCAATGCATTGGCCTAGTTGTTTTTAGCTTATAGCTTATGGTTTCTCTCGAATAAATAAATAGGACGACTTCTCTGACATTATTTCGAAGTAGTTTATCGAAACAATCTTTTCAAAACAGTTTATCAATACTCGGTTTATTCACATAAATATTTGTGCTAGTGCCATAAACCATAAGCAGCCGAAAAAAACATACCCTGTTGTAACGTAATCTGTGTTAAACAAACTCAACAAATGAGAACATACTGAGCTCGTGGAAGGAATCTGGCACAGGATCTGAATTCGGTGATATGGCCGAAAAAAGGTGAAGCCGATAGCCAGTTAATTCAATGACATCGCAAGGAGTGTTAGGTTCAAAAAAGGAGCTGAAGGCAAATGTATTACATTGGAGCGGCTGCAAGAAGAATTTGCACATCAAGATATGTACACTGAGATCAATGCGGTCGAAGACAGAATCAAGGAGCGACACACCTGCATGCTAGAGAAGAGATAATGCAGGTGAAATGTCAAGGGTAGAATCACCTCCTAGAAGGACCAGAAAAACCAAGAACAAAATAAAAGCACTGAAGAGATATGATAATAGCTTATATAAGGAGATGAAGCAAATAGCCGCCCAATACACAAATGGGAAGCTAGTGTACAACATGTTCCGACCAAAGTTACCAAAGCAACGAATCAGCTGAGTTGCGAATATGATAGAGGGTAAAGGCAGCAATATTCAGATGAAACCTCTTAAGGCTCATTTCTGTTGAATATCCAGTCAATTTTCGGCATATTTTAATCCAGAAATTCAGCATATAAAACATGACATAAACAAGCATGAGTGATCTATCATCGACGTATTTATATTCGCTAACGAATAAGCTAACAGAAACATCTATTAACATATTCATAGCGCACAGAAACAAATACACCAGAAAAGGTTTCGGATTATACCCTCGGGCGGGGCCAGTGCCGGAGACACCGGAGGCGCCGTTACCATCAGTCGTCATGATGGCCTATTCGATGTAGTCGATCAAGGCGTGATGCAGGAAGAAGCTTGATGCAGGAAGATGTTCGCAGTGCAGTCCCGCGAACGATTCACCACCAGGAAGAAGACGTCGCAGATTGAGTAGTCGCGCTGATGCGCTCCCCAAAAACTTGATCGCCCGCCTACCCGTGCAGGTACACAAACGGACGAAGTTCCGGAGGCCTACTCGCCCAGAAACTTGTGCGCGCAAGGTTCTGGACCGGAGATTGCAGAGAGCAGCGAAAACAGAGAGAGACTTCTGTTCTTTCGTATCCCATTGGAATGGAGAGGAGAGCCCTCTTTTGTAACAGCAAAAACGAAGAGACTGGTAACTGCAGCCATTATTCACTAGTAACAGCAACCATTACTCGAAAGTAACCACAGCCATAATCGTGCACCGTTACTGCCAGCCATCAGTGCGTTTCTTTTTTCGAATAGATAAAGAAAAACGCGCCCGCACCCGACACGCCTGCGCGCCTGCGCGCGTACGTACGTACGTACGTACGCACGCACGCACACGCACCCGCACCGCACCGCACCGCACGGCGCGGCGCCGCGAGGCGAGCGAGCGAGCGCGCGCGTGTAATGGCTCTCTCCAATTCCACAAGGGGGTTACCACATTCCACCTTTTAAAGTGGTGTAACTCCCATTCAATTCTCCATATGGGACTAAACAATTTTCTACCTAGCATTAGTTGTGGGCCTAGGAATTTCATTTGATTAATTGCTAAATTAAAATGGGCCAATCCCAATTAATCCAACAATCCCCACCAAATTTCAAGGCACACGAGAAATGCTCTCAGTTCTGCTGTTGTTTGATATACCAGTGTTTCGATGGAGACTGTTAAGTTGAACATCCACCTAGGAAAGGAGTTACACTCATCCACAACTGAACAATGGACTATGCCTTGAATTGACAGTTTTGTGCGAACAAGCTTTACCCAATTCCTTTACTAGTACTAGGCTGCCTAAAACATCCCCTCTGGTTGGAGCGTATAAGTCATACTCCAGGCCTATTCATGAGTATCTAGAGATCACCCAAATCTCATAGACTGTGACCAGCAGTCGAACTCATATAGGTGTGTTCTTTCTAAGATGTCCTGTAGGCCGACATCTCTGCTTTAAAAAAGCCACTTGGATCACATTAAGGTAAAAACCAACCTGCCATACAGAATAGGAGAGAAGCGCATCACTGAAGAAATGAGCCCTGTAAAGGTCTCTCCTCCCAGTCAACCAACAGCTTGTTTCACCATCCTACTTCACGGGATCTCCGATCACATAGAACAGGTTACCACTGTGGTATGACTCATGTGGGTCTCAGGCCCATCTCACTCGATGCACTATCTATCACATTACGTGATAAACCCTTTGTAAATTGGTCTGCCAGATTCTTAGCTGTCTGGACATAGTCCAGTGCTATAACTCCGGAGTTTAGCTTTCTGACAGACTTCAACCGCCTCTTAACATGCCTAGATGACTTCATGTTGTCCTTAGAACTATTCACCTTGATAATTACAGTCTGATTATCACAGTTCATCAGGATAGCCGGTATCGGTTTTTCAACCACCGGCAGATCCATAAGGAGTTCACGAAGCCACTCAGCCTCAACAGTGGCGGTATCTAACGCTGTGAGTTCTGCTTCCATTGTTGACCTCGTTAAGATGGTCTGCTTGCAAGACTTCCAGGAAACAGCACCACCTCCAAGTGTGAACACATATCCACTCGTGGCTTTTATCTCATCAGCATCAGAGATCCAGTTTGAATCACTATATCCCTCCAGTACCTTTGGGTACCCAGCATAGTGAATGCCATAGCTCACAGTTGCCTTTAGATAGCGCATCACTCTCTCAAGAGCACGCCAATGATCATCTCCCGGATTTGAAACAAACCGGCTTAGCTTGCTCACAGCAAACGAGATGTCAGGCCTCGTAGCACTAGCTAAATACATCAATGAGCCAATGATCTGGGAGTATCTCAATTGATCCCTTGTTATTCTTCGGTTTTTCCTCAATAACACACTAGGATCATAAGGAGTAGAAGCAGGCTTGCAGTTGTAACAGCCCAGCTGTTATTTCAAAAAAAAAATATTTAATTTAATTTAAAATAAAATATTTGCTTTTGGTTGTTTAAGTTTTTTAAAAATTTAATTGCCTGATTTTTCTGCTTTTAAAAGGGGTTTTCTTGTGAAAATAATTTAAGCAAAAAAAATAAAAAAAATTAAAAATTTAAATAACAATCAATTTAGTTTAAAATAAAAATCAAAATTATCTCGTTGCTTAAAATTTTAAATTTTTAGCTAACTTTATTTTCTGCGTAAAGAAAAGAGCCTTTCTGTTAAACAAAAAAATATATATTATAATGAAAAATATCTAAATGTCAGTGGAAAATATTTTTATAAGTTCAAAATAGCTTTAGAAACTTCTATGAATTTTTCTAAGATTTTTAAGCTTTATTTGTTATTTATTGTATTATTTTAGAGCTAGAAAATAAAAACTTTTTTTTAAAAATTAAAATAAATGTCAATTAATTCCGAAATTATTTTTCTTAATCTTTTCAGGTTCCAAGGATCTTTAGAAAATTTTCTTAAAATTTTTCCGAATTTTCTTTTTCTTTTATTTTTTTTCTCTCTCTTCTCTCTTTTCTCTCTCTTCCTTTTCCTTTCTTCTTCCTCCAGACCATCATGCAGTCACAAGGGCAGCCATGGGCGCCTCCTTCAAGATCTTGAAACCATTGATTTCCTCCACCATTTTTCACGAAATAAATTGCAATCAACTCCTCTCATTAAGATCTTTCATTCCCCCACCGTTTCCCCTCAAATTAATGAGCCGTTTCGCGGGATTTAACCCATGTCATTCAAAGACATGGATGCTTGATCTCCCTCCTCGGGCCTCCTCAACCCCTATAAAAGGGAGCCCCGTGAGCCTCTCCTCATCCTCACTCAACCCCGAAAATCTCAAGTCCCCACTCCCTCTCTATTGGCCGCAATCGGAGTTCTTGTTTCGTTGTTCAAGCGCCGTTCTTCGGCCTTTTGCGCCTCGTCCGGTGGAGCCCCGCCGCGTTTGAGCACATCCCCGGCTTCGCCTCGCCGCGTTCTACGCGGTGCTCACCTCGCCTTCACCGGAGCATCGCCGGAGCATCATTACCACCGTGGGCCAATTCGCGTCGTCGTTTCTCGCGTCGCCACCGACCGACCGTGCATGCCCGACCAAAACCAAGGTGAGCATCACGTTCCCCACGCTCTACTCTTCGTTTCGCCGCATGTCTCGCATGTTAATTCCTCTCCGTTTGCCCGGAACGCCGATGTCAGCCTGTAGGCCACATAAAGTCTTGTTCACCGCGTTTCGCTAGTCCGTTGGCCGAGCCGTCTGCGGCGTTGAGTTCGTCTCAACACGTTCTATGTCGTGCTCCCCTCCGTTTGTCCAAAAGCCTTTTTCAAATATTTGCGTCCGACACCTCGCCATGGCCGCAAATGACACTTCGCGTCCCCGCCTGTCTGGGAATGCTTTCAACAATCCGTTCGCGTCAAAACGTGCCAAACTATCCCAGGTGGCTATGTTTCAGACGGTTTTGGATTCGCTCTACCGAGCACGAAGATATTGAGTTTTTCGTGTTTTGGTACCGTCGTTGTTCAAACGACGATTGCGTCGCCTCCGGTGAGTTTTCGGCTTAGCCGATATTTTTCCTAGCTTCGCCTCGCCGCGTTCTAGACCGTGCTCACCTTGCTTCTCCTTGTCCCTTTCCCGAAAATTATTCTTCTCCCCACACCTTATGTCGTTGTCGTCGTACACGTCGTCATCCTGCTCCGTTTGACGTGTCGTCACTTCCTACATGTGCCTCGGGTCCTTAGCAACCTATTTTTCTAGTTGGCTTCACCTCCCGTGCCTTTTCTCGTCGACGACACGGCCAAAAACAGTGAAAAAGGCTGCTGTCTGTTACTGTTCACACGGGAATATTCCTTCGGAATATTCCTGATTTTTCTTTTTCCAGAATTTTCTGATCCGCCAATCTTCCAATCGCTCGTTCTCCTCCGTCCGAACTCTGAATCAAGTGATTCAAGTTTCTAAATCCATCTAAATTCATAATCTACCTTGTAGTATTTATTTCATAATTTTTGGATTTTCTCGACCACCCCTTGGCTGAGCTTCCTCTCCCCCGGAACGCCGTCGCCACCACCGCCCGAGTTGCGCCACCGCTTCACCTCGCCGCCAACCACCTTTCAACCACTTGCAGTGATGCACAAGTGCACCCATGCACTTCTCGCAATCCCCTCTCTCCTTTGCGCCACTCGCCAATCCCCGCCGTGCCTCGCACCGCCAGCAAGCCCACGAGCTTTGTGCGCCGCACCGCCATCCATGGGCTCGGCTCCACTGTTCCCCTCACCCCATTGCCCTGGTTTTGCTCGTAAACCTGTCACACCGAGCGACTTCTACCTTCTTCGTCTGAGGAGCTCCGGCGAGGAATTGCCGATGCCTTGGACCTCCTTGTGCCTCGCCGATGCCATTGATAACCGTACCCACCTCCACTACACCCTTGCCGCCAGCCAACTCTATGAGCTCGAACCTTGCACCAAAACTGGACTCATACTCTTCTTCCTCTTTTGTACATCTCACCGGTCTTCACCGCCGTTGGATCACTCAGATCTCGTCTTGTGAACCTGTCCAACTTCTTCCAACTATCCGATTCTTAGACTCCGCTATACGGAGGCTTCTTAGACTCCTACTGCTCGGAGCCTTCAACTTCGACTTCGACCTTCAACTCCAGAGATTTCGACCTTCGAAGACTCCGATTTTGACTTTGACCTTCGGAGACTTCAACTCCAGCCTTCGACCTTTGACCTCGAAGACTTTGACTTCAGCCTTCGATCTCGGAGCCTTCAACTTCGACCTCCGTCTTCAAACCGACCATGGCTGTTGGACTGTTTTAACCTACACACCCTCCAGCCTCTCTGAACCCTCCGATCTCTCCGACCACTCGAAGCCGCACGACCTCTCCAAGCCGTCCGATTGTTTCGACTACTCTGTATAAATCCAATTCTTTCAACCACTGTACAGTTCCGACCAGGTCTTCGACTTCGACTGCACCTATACTTGGAGTCTTTGTCTTCGACTTAGACTTCCGCATCTTTAACCGTTGATTCGACCATGGTTTTGACCATACACAAATATTGTAGCTTCCGACCACTTTTCCTTCACAAAGAAAAGAATTCCAATAATTTCTTTTATTCGTTCCTTTGGAATTCAAACTTCTAGAAGACGTTCTCCTTCATCCTAACTCCGATTGGATCCATTCAAATTCCTAAATTCATCTAAATTCCTATTCTATCTCCCAGCATATATTTTATAAATTGTGGATTTTATTTGGATTTTAGTTGAGTTTAGTTTGTTCTGGCTTTTCACGTGTAGACTACGACTAATCCGGAGAGTATACTTTGGGCGAACCTCAGCAAAACTTCAAAGCAAGGCAAGTTACACCTTTGATCATGTTGCTCCCACTAATTTAAATTATTTATGTTGTTTTCAAAATTATTATGCATGCGTACTTTTATCCAATCTAGTTTAAATTCGATTTAAACTCTAGTTATGCCTAAATCCTTTGGACAGCCAAATTTGACATTGAATACCATTGTACCTTGTCAACCCTAGATAAAACCTAGTTAGTACATTAGCACTAACTAGAAATTTTGTAGAAATGCTTAGCCATGCTTATAATACTTATGGTTTGGGATGATCTTTCACATAAAATGATAACCTTTTTGCATGAAATGATAAACTTTTCAACTGTACTCTTGACTTTGGTGAGTCAAGGAGTGTTATGAAATGTTTTCCAAACAAAATATAAAACTGGTTTAGACTTAGGCAATTGGTTAGAGTGGTGGGTGCAGGCATGCCCTGTTGGTTGGAGCCGCAGTGGTTGATTGTCGTGCACGGGGGTTTGTGGTTGAGCCTAAGTCAATTAAGGACCGGTCTGTGAGCTACTGTTGCAAAGCCCTATCGTACTACCACAAGTCTGGTATGGGACAGACCTGGCCGAATAATTTGTGAAGTTCCAACATGATCTCGCTATAGGCTGAATGTGTGCGCGGCGTAGGCCGTGAGAAGTCTCACATGGCACAAGAGGGGGCTCCAACATGTGGATTCATGTTGTGGTGAAACCTTAGTGGCGGCGTGATTATGTTGACAACGGATCATTGTAAAGGCCTTGTCATGATCTCCTCGCCGCACACCTAAGGAAGTGTGTAACTCGCGTGGCAAACCGGGATGATCATGTCTTGTGGGTAAAGCTGTACAACCTCTGCAGAGTGTATAACCTATCCTGGATAGCCGTGCCCACGGTCATGGGCAAGCCGAGTGAAGTTTTTCACGGATTAGACTTTGCTTTTCAAAATGGTTTGCGAAAACCTTGTGGATGGATGGAATCCATAAGAGATTTTGGAAAACGTATGGATGGATGGAATCCATATGAGATCTTTTTGGAAAAGATGGTCCGGGTGAGATGCCCGTGGATAGGTTAGTGTTTGGTTGGAGCCTGCACTAACGGTAACTATTTTGCTTACAATGTTGTTTTACTTAATGTATCAAATTCAGCTTTTGTACTTACTTATGATATTTACTCCAATGATCGCCTTTTATGCAAATTAACCATATTATGCCTTCCTTTGAAACTCCTTATGCATGCATCACATCTGTTATAACTCCTGGTGTAACTTGTGGAGTACTTTTGTACTCATGTTGCTATATTTAACTCTTTTCCAGAGGAAGCCTTCGACGACTTCAGTGAGGATTGCGACTAGGCCGCGTCTTACAGTCATTCGCCTTGTGGGAAGGCTGGATGGGCTGCTGCTTTATGTATTTCTTCCGCTGTCTTCTTTTGCTATTATTGTAAACTTTGGCCATCAGGCTCATATTAGTTAAATAAAGTTTGTCATTACGCATGATATTTGTCTTTGTGATACTGTGTGCACTAGCTTTTCCTGGGATAGTGCGATTAACACAGAGGGTTCTGGAGTTGCTGCTCCGGGTCCCGACAGAGATGGTATCAGAGCAATAATGACTCTAAGACGTGACCGTAGGTAGAATAGAGTGGTTGGACCTTAAGGATTTATTTTAAATAACAAGTATTTTAAAAAAAACAATTCTTATTCTTACCTCTCAATCTATGCTACCCTTACCTCTTAATCTTTGCTTGCTCTCATCTTCCAATTCTCCCCTATCTTTATGTCATTACTTAAAAATTCATTTCTAAATCTTCCCTTGCTCAAAACAACTATAGATGGTCAGCAGTCCGGATTCATCGCCTCCGCCACTGCTTTGAAGGATCATGCTTCGTACGTCAAGAGCTGCGAAGGATCACTCCAAGACAACCATTATCCTTTTAGGTTAAGTTGTTAAGCTAGACAGTAGACGAGGTTATGCGCTGTCATTTTTCCCTTTTGTCGGCAGCCATAACTATTGTTTGCTTAATAAAAGTTTTGCTAGTTGTTTTGTTTTGGGTTGCGCAAAACGTCCGTTGTTCCCCCTTTTCCTTGAATCTCCTCTCTCCTAATCTTTGGAAGCATCAAGCTGAGGCGCCAACTGCCAACGACCTTTGTGAAGGAATGTTTGAACTAGATCTCAACTCAAGCCACACAGAGTAAGATCCAAACCTATTTCTTTGCTAGCCCGTACGAATCTCGGGGTCGAGATTCTGTTTAAGGGGGGTAGTTTGTAACAGCCCAGCTGTTATTTCAAAAAAAAATATTTAATTTAATTTAAAATAAAATATTTGCTTTTGGTTGTTTAAGTTTTTTAAAAATTTAATTGCCTGATTTTTCTGCTTTTAAAAGGGGTTTTCTTGTGAAAATAATTTAAGCAAAAAAAATAAAAAAAATTAAAAATTTAAATAACAATCAATTTAGTTTAAAATAAAAATCAAAATTATCTCGTTGCTTAAAATTTTAAATTTTTAGCTAACTTTATTTTCTGCGTAAAGAAAAGAGCCTTTCTGTTAAACAAAAAAATATATATTATAATGAAAAATATCTAAATGTCAGTGGAAAATATTTTTATAAGTTCAAAATAGCTTTAGAAACTTCTATGAATTTTTCTAAGATTTTTAAGCTTTATTTGTTATTTATTGTATTATTTTAGAGCTAGAAAATAAAAACTTTTTTTAAAAAATTAAAATAAATGTCAATTAATTCCGAAATTATTTTTCTTAATCTTTTCAGGTTCCAAGGATCTTTAGAAAATTTTCTTAAAATTTTTCCGAATTTTCTTTTTCTTTTATTTTTTTTTCTCTCTCTTCTCTCTTTTCTCTCTCTTCCTTTTCCTTTCTTCTTCCTCCAGACCATCATGCAGTCACAAGGGCAGCCATGGGCGCCTCCTTCAAGATCTTGAAACCATTGATTTCCTCCACCATTTTTCACGAAATAAATTGCAATCAATTCCTCTCATTAAGATCTTTCATTCCCCCACCGTTTCCCCTCAAATTAATGAGCCGTTTCGCGGGATTTAACCCATGTCATTCAAAGACATGGATGCTTGATCTCCCTCCTCGGGCCTCCTCAACCCCTATAAAAGGGAGCCCCGTGAGCCTCTCCTCATCCTCACTCAACCCCGAAAATCTCAAGTCCCCACTCCCTCTCTATTGGCCGCAATCGGAGTTCTTGTTTCGTTGTTCAAGCGCCGTTCTTCGGCCTTTTGCGCCTCGTCCGGTGGAGCCCCGCCGCGTTTGAGCACATCCCCGGCTTCGCCTCGCCGCGTTCTACGCGGTGCTCACCTCGCCTTCACCGGAGCATCGCCGGAGCATCATTACCACCGTGGGCCAATTCGCGTCGTCGTTTCTCGCGTCGCCACCGACCGACCGTGCATGCCCGACCAAAACCAAGGTGAGCATCACGTTCCCCACGCTCTACTCTTCGTTTCGCCGCATGTCTCGCATGTTAATTCCTCTCCGTTTGCCCGGAACGCCGATGTCAGCCTGTAGGCCACATAAAGTCTTGTTCACCGCGTTTCGCTAGTCCGTTGGCCGAGCCGTCTGCGGCGTTGAGTTCGTCTCAACACGTTCTATGTCGTGCTCCCCTCCGTTTGTCCAAAAGCCTTTTTCAAATATTTGCGTCCGACACCTCGCCATGGCCGCAAATGACACTTCGCGTCCCCGCCTGTCTGGGAATGCTTTCAACAATCCGTTCGCGTCAAAACGTGCCAAACTATCCCAGGTGGCTATGTTTCAGACGGTTTTGGATTCGCTCTACCGAGCACGAAGATATTGAGTTTTTCGTGTTTTGGTACCGTCGTTGTTCAAACGACGATTGCGTCGCCTCCGGTGAGTTTTCGGCTTAGCCGATATTTTTCCTAGCTTCGCCTCGCCGCGTTCTAGACCGTGCTCACCTTGCTTCTCCTTGTCCCTTTCCCGAAAATTATTCTTCTCTCCACACCTTATGTCGTTGTCGTCGTACACG
This sequence comes from Dendrocalamus latiflorus, assembly GCA_017311315.1. Taxonomy (NCBI): domain Eukaryota; kingdom Viridiplantae; phylum Streptophyta; class Magnoliopsida; order Poales; family Poaceae; genus Dendrocalamus; species Dendrocalamus latiflorus. Next base: position 17,133,851 of record CM029640.1, read on the forward strand.
TCGTCATCCTGCTCCGTTTGACGTGTCGTCACTTCCTACATGTGCCTCGGGTCCTTAGCAACCTATTTTTCTAGTTGGCTTCACCTCCCGTGCCTTTTCTCGTCGACGACACGGCCAAAAACAGTGAAAAAGGCTGCTGTCTGTTACTGTTCACACGGGAATATTCCTTCGGAATATTCCTGATTTTTCTTTTTCCAGAATTTTCTGATCCGCCAATCTTCCAATCGCTCGTTCTCCTCCGTCCGAACTCTGAATCAAGTGATTCAAGTTTCTAAATCCATCTAAATTCATAATCTACCTTGTAGTATTTATTTCATAATTTTTGGATTTTCTCGACCACCCCTTGGCTGAGCTTCCTCTCCCCCGGAACGCCGTCGCCACCACCGCCCGAGTTGCGCCACCGCTTCACCTCGCCGCCAACCACCTTTCAACCACTTGCAGTGATGCACAAGTGCACCCATGCACTTCTCGCAATCCCCTCTCTCCTTTGCGCCACTCGCCAATCCCCGCCGTGCCTCGCACCGCCAGCAAGCCCACGAGCTTTGTGCGCCGCACCGCCATCCATGGGCTCGGCTCCACTGTTCCCCTCACCCCATTGCCCTGGTTTTGCTCGTAAACCTGTCACACCGAGCGACTTCTACCTTCTTCGTCTGAGGAGCTCCGGCGAGGAATTGCCGATGCCTTGGACCTCCTTGTGCCTCGCCGATGCCATTGATAACCGTACCCACCTCCACTACACCCTTGCCGCCAGCCAACTCTATGAGCTCGAACCTTGCACCAAAACTGGACTCATACTCTTCTTCCTCTTTTGTACATCTCACCGGTCTTCACCGCCGTTGGATCACTCAGATCTCGTCTTGTGAACCTGTCCAACTTCTTCCAACTATCCGATTCTTAGACTCCGCTATACGGAGGCTTCTTAGACTCCTACTGCTCGGAGCCTTCAACTTCGACTTCGACCTTCAACTCCAGAGATTTCGACCTTCGAAGACTCCGATTTTGACTTTGACCTTCGGAGACTTCAACTCCAGCCTTCGACCTTTGACCTCGAAGACTTTGACTTCAGCCTTCGATCTCGGAGCCTTCAACTTCGACCTCCGTCTTCAAACCGACCATGGCTGTTGGACTGTTTTAACCTACACACCCTCCAGCCTCTCTGAACCCTCCGATCTCTCCGACCACTCGAAGCCGCCCGACCTCTCCAAGCCGTCCGATTGTTTCGACTACTCTGTATAAATCCAATTCTTTCAACCACTGTACAGTTCCGACCAGGTCTTCGACTTCGACTGCACCTATACTTGGAGTCTTTGTCTTCGACTTAGACTTCCGCATCTTTAACCGTTGATTCGACCATGGTTTTGACCATACACAAATATTGTAGCTTCCGACCACTTTTCCTTCACAAAGAAAAGAATTCCAATAATTTCTTTTATTCGTTCCTTTGGAATTCAAACTTCTAGAAGACGTTCTCCTTCATCCTAACTCCGATTGGATCCATTCAAATTCCTAAATTCATCTAAATTCCTATTCTATCTCCCAGCATATATTTTATAAATTGTGGATTTTATTTGGATTTTAGTTGAGTTTAGTTTGTTCTGGCTTTTCACGTGTAGACTACGACTAATCCGGAGAGTATAATTTGGGCGAACCTCAGCAAAACTTCAAAGCAAGGCAAGTTACACCTTTGATCATGTTGCTCCCACTAATTTAAATTATTTATGTTGTTTTCAAAATTATTATGCATGCGTACTTTTATCCAATCTAGTTTAAATTCGATTTAAACTCTAGTTATGCCTAAATCCTTTGGACAGCCAAATTTGACATTGAATACCATTGTACCTTGTCAACCCTAGATAAAACCTAGTTAGTACATTAGCACTAACTAGAAATTTTGTAGAAATGCTTAGCCATGCTTATAATACTTATGGTTTGGGATGATCTTTCACATAAAATGATAACCTTTTTGCATGAAATGATAAACTTTTCAACTGTACTCTTGACTTTGGTGAGTCAAGGAGTGTTATGAAATGTTTTCCAAACAAAATATAAAACTGGTTTAGACTTAGGCAATTGGTTAGAGTGGTGGGTGCAGGCATGCCCTGTTGGTTGGAGCCGCAGTGGTTGATTGTCGTGCACGGGGGTTTGTGGTTGAGCCTAAGTCAATTAAGGACCGGTCTGTGAGCTACTGTTGCAAAGCCCTATCGTACTACCACAAGTCTGGTATGGGACAGACCTGGCCGAATAATTTGTGAAGTTCCAACATGATCTCGCTATAGGCTGAATGTGTGCGCGGCGTAGGCCGTGAGAAGTCTCACATGGCACAAGAGGGGGCTCCAACATGTGGATTCATGTTGTGGTGAAACCTTAGTGGCGGCGTGATTATGTTGACAACGGATCATTGTAAAGGCCTTGTCATGATCTCCTCGCCGCACACCTAAGGAAGTGTGTAACTCGCGTGGCAAACCGGGATGATCATGTCTTGTGGGTAAAGCTGTACAACCTCTGCAGAGTGTATAACCTATCCTGGATAGCCGTGCCCACGGTCATGGGCAAGCCGAGTGAAGTTTTTCACGGATTAGACTTTGCTTTTCAAAATGGTTTGCGAAAACCTTGTGGATGGATGGAATCCATAAGAGATTTTGGAAAACGTATGGATGGATGGAATCCATATGAGATCTTTTTGGAAAAGATGGTCCGGGTGAGATGCCCGTGGATAGGTTAGTGTTTGGTTGGAGCCTGCACTAACGGTAACTATTTTGCTTACAATGTTGTTTTACTTAATGTATCAAATTCAGCTTTTGTACTTACTTATGATATTTACTCCAATGATCGCCTTTTATGCAAATTAACCATATTATGCCTTCCTTTGAAACTCCTTATGCATGCATCACATCTGTTATAACTCCTGGTGTAACTTGTGGAGTACTTTTGTACTCATGTTGCTATATTTAACTCTTTTCCAGAGGAAGCCTTCGACGACTTCAGTGAGGATTGCGACTAGGCCGCGTCTTACAGTCATTCGCCTTGTGGGAAGGCTGGATGGGCTGCTGCTTTATGTATTTCTTCCGCTGTCTTCTTTTGCTATTATTGTAAACTTTGGCCATCAGGCTCATATTAGTTAAATAAAGTTTGTCATTACGCATGATATTTGTCTTTGTGATACTGTGTGCACTAGCTTTTCCTGGGATAGTGCGATTAACACAGAGGGTTCTGGAGTTGCTGCTCCGGGTCCCGACAGCAGTCACTATAACCAAAGCGACTCAAGACCTTATCCACATAGTGGGATTGCATGAGTGTAACCCCACCATCACCTTCTCTCAGTAGCTTAATGTTAAGAATCACATCAGCCACTCTCAAATCTTTCATCTCAAAATTCTTGGACAGAAAGTCCTTGACCTCCTCAATCACATTGAGGTTGGTCCCAAAAATCAGTATGTCATCAACATACAAGCACAAGATCACTCCTTCTCCCCCACCATAGCGATAGTACACACATTTGTCAGCTTCATTCACAACAAAGCCAGCAGATGTCAAAGTTTTGTCAAACTTCTCATGCCATTGCTTAGGTGCTTGCTTTAGGCCATACAAAGACTTTAACAACTTGCACACCTTTCCTTCTTGACCTTCTACCACAAACCCGTCTGGCTGATCCATATAAATCTCCTCCTCCAACTCTCCATTTAGGAAAGCTGTCTTAACGTCCATTTGATGAACGAGAAGACCATGAGAAGCAGCCAGGGCAAGTAGTACTCGAATTGTGGTCAGTCGGGCAACAGGTGAATAAGTATCAAAGAAGTCCTCGCGTTCTTTCTGGGTATAACCCTTGACCACAAGCCTTGCCTTGTACTTTTCAATTGTACCATCAGGCCTAAGCTTTTTCTTGAAAATCCATTTACATCCTACAGGTTTACACCCATAAGGACGGTCAACGACCTCCCAAGTTCCATTAGACATAATAGAGTCCATCTCACTCCGTACTGCTTCCTTCCAATAGTCAGCGTCAGGAGAAGAATATGCCTCTTCCATGGTTCTTGGAGTGTCATCCACGAGATATACAATGAAATCATCACCAAAAGACTTTGCAATCCTCTGTCTCTTACTCTTTCGAGTAACTTCATTGTTACCCTCTTCAGGATTTTCCATAGGCGTTTCCTCAACATGTTCTATCGGCACAAAGGAATCAAGGGAAATTATAGGTTCTTGACTAGATGAGCTAGGTACATCATTATTCATAGGAAATTCATTCTCAAAAAATGTAGCATCTCTGGACTCTATGATTGTACCAATACGCACGTCAGGCACTCCAGATTTTATAATTAAGAACCTATAACCCACGCTGTGTATAGCATAACCAAGGAATACACAATCTACAGTTTTTGGTCCAAGTTTGCGCTTCTTGACAATTGGCACGTTAACTTTGGCCAAACATCCCCAGGTGCGCAGGTATGAGAGAGTCAACTTCTTCTTTTCCCATTCCTCGAATGGTGTTACTTCTTTGTTCTTTGTAGGAACTCTATTCAGGACATGACATGCGGTCAATATAGCCTCACCCCACCATTCCTTAGAAAGTCCCGCAGTGTCTAACATGGCGTTAACCAAATCAGTTAGAGTGCGGTTCTTTCTTTCGGCAATCCCGTTTGATTCAGGAGAATAGGGAGGCGTCCTCTCATGAATAATTCCATGTTCCTCGCAGAATACAGTAAACTCATTTGAAAAATACTCTCCTCCACGATCAGACCTTACCCGCTTGATTTTCCTTTCAAGTTGGTTTTCTACCTCAGCTTTATAGATCTTAAAGTAATTCAATGCTTCATCTTTTGTTTTCAATAAGTACACGTAGCAAAATCTAGTGCAATCATCTATAAGCGTCATGAAATATTTCTTTCCCCCTTTAGTCAACACGCCATTCATCTCGCATAAATCAGAATGAATGAGTTCTAACGGTGCCAAATTCCTCGCCTCTTTTGCTGCCTTGTGAGGCTTGCGAGGTTGTTTCGATTGAACACACGCATGGCACTTAGAACCTTTGACCAAAGTGAATTTCGGGATTAAACTCATATTAGCTAAGCGCGTCATACACCCAAAATTAACATGACAAAGTCGTGAATGCCAAACATTAGACTCATCATCATCATTACACACATGGTTCACAATTTTATTACAGGAATCCATCAAAGAAAAACGGAACAAACCTCCGCTCTCATAGCCTTTACCAACAAATGTTCCATACTTAGACACGACACATTTATTGGACTCAAAAGCAAGCCTAAAACCATCTCTACATAGTAGAGATCCGCTAACGAGATTCTTCTTTATGGAGGGGACATGCTGCACGTTCTTCAACTGCACAGTCTTTCCCGAAGTAAACTTCAGATCGACCGTACCAACACCATGAACAGCTGCATGCGATCCGTTCCCCATCAACAAGGAGCAACCTCGACCGACCTGATAAGATGAAAACAAGGAAATATCAGCACAAACATGAATATTAGCACCAGTGTCAACCCACCACTCAGGTGATTGACAAACAGAAAGAACTGTAGGTAAATAATTACCGTACCCCGATGTTCCTCCAGCATCACTAATAACCATGTTGGCAGACTTCTTCTGCTTATCCTTGCGATCTGGACAATCCTTAGCCCAATGGCCAGAATCACCGCACACAAAGCAGCTGCCCTTTCCTTTGCCTTTCTTCTTAAACTCAGTGGTAGCCTTGGGCTTGACAAAAGGTTTATTTTTCTTTTTGTTGTGGAAAGCCTGAGGATTCTTCTTCTGCACCAAATTGGCGCTAGAACCTCCCTCAGCAGCAACTTTCTTGCCACGAGTATCTTTTGCCCTCGCCTTCTCTTCAACACCAAGAGTGCCAATGAGATCAGTAACACTGAACTCCTGCCTCTTGTGCTTTAGAGAAGTAGCAAAATCCGACCAAGAGGGTGGTAACTTAGCGATAATACCGCCAGCCACAAACTTGTCCGGTAACTCGCACTTATTGTTCTCAAGCTCCTTTGCCAGCGCCTGAATCTCATGAGCTTGCTCTACTACAGAACGGTCATCGACCATCTTGTAGTCATAGAACTGCTCCATGACATACAGCTCACTGCCAGCATCAGAAACTCCGAACTTGGCCTCAAGTGCATTCCACATATCTTTTCCCGTAGGCAAATGCATGTACACATCCACAATGTTATCCGCCAGAATGTTGACAAGTGCACCTCGGAAAAAGTTATCCGCTACATTGAACTTGCGTTCGTCCTCATCAGACAGAGGCTCAGCGGGCTTTCCTTGTGCAACATGAAAACATTCCATGGCAGTAAACCACAGGATCACGCGTGCACGCCATCTCTTAAAATTTGAACCATCAAACGGAGGGTGTGGCTTAAGCGACGCAGCAAAGCCAACTACTGAAAAAGACCTATCAAGTTTTTGGATTGTTGAATATCTAGTCAATTTTCGGCATATTTTAATCCAGAAATTCAGCATATAAAACATGACATAAACAAGCATGAGTGATCTATCATCGACGTATTTATATTCGCTAACGAATAAGCTAACAGAAACATCTATTAACATATTCATAGCGCACAGAAACAAATACACCAGAAAAGGTTTCGGATTATACCCTCGGGCGGGGCCAGTGCCGGAGACACCGGAGGCGCCGTTACCATCAGTCGTCATGATGGCCTATTCGATGTAGTCGATCAAGGCGTGATGCAGGAAGAAGCTTGATGCAGGAAGATGTTCGCAGTGCAGTCCCGCGAACGATTCACCACCAGGAAGAAGACGTCGCAGATTGAGTAGTCGCGCTGATGCGCTCCCCAAAAACTTGATCGCCCGCCTACCCGTGCAGGTACACAAACGGACGAAGTTCCGGAGGCCTACTCGCCCAGAAACTTGTGCGCGCAAGGTTCTGGACCGGAGATTGCAGAGAGCAGCGAAAACAGAGAGAGACTTCTGTTCTTTCGTATCCCATTGGAATGGAGAGGAGAGCCCTCTTTTGTAACAGCAAAAACGAAGAGACTGGTAACTGCAGCCATTATTCACTAGTAACAGCAACCATTACTCGAAAGTAACCACAGCCATAATCGTGCACCGTTACTGCCAGCCATCAGTGCGTTTCGTTTTTCGAATAGATAAAGAAAAACGCGCCCGCACCCGACACGCCTGCGCGCGTACGTACACACGCACCGCACCGCACCGCACCGCACCGCGCGGCGCGGCGCGGCGCGGCGCGGCAAGGCGAGCGAGCGAGCGCGCGCGTGTAATGGCTCTCTCCAATTCCACAAGGGGGTTACCACATTCTACCTTTTAAAGTGGTGTAACTCCCATTCAATTCTCCATATGGGACTAAACAATTTTCTACCTAGCATTAGTTGTGGGCCTAGGAATTTCATTTGATTAATTGCTAAATTAAAATAGGCCAATCCCAATTAATCCAACAATTTCTAACATAAAAATTGGGATCTCTCTGCCGAAGAAGTGACAAGTCATTGTTCAATGTTATAAATGGATGTACCTTGGAAGATCAGGCAAATGAAACCTTGATTGTGCTTATACCAATAGTGCCATGCCCTGATGTACTGACACAATTAAAACCTACTAGTTTTCGTAATGCGATATACAAAATTGTCCCCTACATGCATTGCAAAAATAAATTACCTGATATTATTGCAGTAGCTGAAGAGTAGTTGGCAGAAGACTAATCGCAGTCAATTTTCTGATTTCATGTGAATGAAGCCACAAGATAAGAAGAGTGAGAAAGACAGAAGAAGTCTTCCGTGCTCTCAAGTTAGATATGGCTAAAGAACAAAGTTTTAAATCTCCGGCTATAGCTGTCGCTATAGCCCGCTATAGCTGTTTTAGACTGATCGAGCTATTTGAGTCCATGTACAATTTAGCCGCTATAGCCCGCTATAGCCTCATTTAGCTCCGCTATTAGCTGTTTGAGAGGTCATCCGCTAAACGTCATAGCTGGAGATTTAAAACACTGCTAAAGAATGACAGGGTGGAATAGGGGTACCTACAGGCTAGGAGAAGTACTTGGGCATGTCAATGGCAATAAGGAGAAATAAAGGAGTATTTCGACCAGTGAGAGGATAATGTTTGATGAAGCACCTGAAGGGCTGGTACGAGACAGCCCTGTCGTTATATGGAAAAGTACTATTCATAAAAGCGGTCATATAGGCTATTACAGGGTTCGATTTCTCATTTTGGTAACCGCCCAGGAACCGGAGATCTAGGCCCACTATTCCCACATACTCCATGTCTAAATTTTGATTGCCCAACCCAAGAATTTGTTAGCCAGGTTGAGTTACTTAGTCAGCAATTTCTGGTGGCACAGCAAGAGTAGATAGACAAGTGCACTGGGTTACTGGGTGGCATGGGAAATTATTGCGAGGTCGAAGTTTCAAGAAGGTGTTGGATTCAAAGATCTAAATGTGTTTAACATTTCACTGTTGGCAAAGCAAGAGTGGTGATAGCTGATTAGTGACTAATCCCAGCTCTTTAAGTGCAAGAGTGCTCAAAGCGATGTACTATCAAAACACCAACCTGACAGAAAATTGAAGTTGGGATCTTTCACATACAAAGCATAATGGGTGGGAAGGACATTCTCCAATAAGGCCTACTTTAAAGGATGAATGGTGCTTCTACACACATATGGACTGAATAGTTGGATTTCCTGGTAATGAAGCATGAAGCATTTAATTTCTGCTGAGGCCCGGCGAGGCACTGTAGCACACTCGCTTACTGTGGCGCACATCAAAAGCAACAGCCTTATTTCCAACTAGATTAGCTGCCCGACAGCTAAGTTATTCGTTTAGATTTTATCTTATCACTGGTTGGTTTAGTTCAATGTCTCTATATGCAATCTGTGAGGACCCCTCTATAAATAATAAAGGGGCATTGTTATCCACTTAACCTTTTCATTAAGCAAGAATAAAATAAGAGTCTTTCCCTATCCTCTCTCTCTCGCTGCCAGCCTCTGAGCCTTGTTGTGCCATGGCTGGGGAAGAACCCTGCTAGAAGTAAGAGGGCAAGTGCCCTACCCCCGGTATTCGGGCCATTATCCAACCATGCACATAACAATTTCGAACTAAATCCAGACTGTCCACTGCAGTATGCGAGTATGTGACTGTGTGATTGATCAACATACTTAAAGGAAGATTTCCGGGCTTGTAATGAAATGCCCAAGCATTTTTCAGTCAGATTGGCATACAGCATGCATACCAATTTGAACAGACAAGTGGATGAGTAGCACAGCCAGATAACCAACGCTTGGAATCAAGTAAAAAATTCAATATAATGAAACTGATACGGAAAATTCAGGTATCTAGTATCATACGTTCTTCCAATGCCTTCTGGCAGCAGCAGTATGATTAATATGATCCAGGAGCTAGGATGTGGTATAGATGAAAAAGAATGTCCAAGAGAAGCGCCGATGGATGTAATTCAAGCCATGTTGGATGAACAACAAATTCAGCTAACAGCGGTTCTGTGGGCTATGTGGAGCAACCATTGCAAAACTTTGTTCACTGATGACATGAGAAGTCTAAATGAGGTTTGGGTGTTTTCTAAATGCTATACTGAAGAGATTCAACAATGAGCTAACAGCATTGTTCTTTGGAATTCTATAGGTACAAAGCAATATGAAGGACCATGTGAGATGGTGTAAGTTAATATTGTGATGAACCATTGCAATATTTGTGAAGTGGTCAATTGGCTTTGCAAAAATTGCACTATATCAGGATTGGTTTGGGCAGAAGTTGAGGATTTAGGATTTAAGTCATGGATTTAGTTAGGTTGACCTGAATCATTGGATTAAGATTGCATGATGCATATCTTGACTAATATAGGTCAAGTTGTGAAGAACTTATGTTTGGAAACGAATTCTTTATCTTTGGATGTGCAGCGTCGCTTGGAGTCAACTATGGTCAACGGCGATGATCAAGGCTAGACTCATGGAGAAGTCGAGGCCCAGAACCATCAAGGATGTCCGGTAAGACGGTGAGCTCAAGCATGGTATGAGAAAGGCGAAAATATTGAAGGCGAATTCGAATGGTAGGATGACGCCAAGTGGCTTGCAAGGGCCAAGTGAGCCGTAGTTTGGTGGAACCGGGACGGGAAAGACTTGGTGGTACGTGATAAGTTAGTGGTGTACTTATACGTGGCAAGCATAGCAATTTCTTGCAAATGATAGTGATGACCGGGCAATAAAGGGGCGTTTTGGTATTTTGACCAAAATATCGGAAACCATCTAGGAACAAAATCACGGCACATGGGCAATACGTTGGAGAGTGGTTTAGGTCAAGATGGAGCTGATTTGATCAAAGCGGATCAAGCTAAGGATTTAGCGGATGCACATCTATGAACTTTTAAAAATGTGCACAAGTAAACTTGAGTGAGTCAAACCCATGTGTGTGGGGTTAACGGGTTTCCCCTATTATAATAGTGGATAGGATTCATTTTGGGGTGTAGGTGACTAGTTGCCCACCTATAAAAGGAGTTGGGATAGAGACATCCAACCCCTCTCTCATGTGCTTTCTTGTTTAGGGCTAGGGTTTGAGAGTGGAGCACATAGTGTGCTCTTTGTACTCCAAGGTGGAGTGGCTGTAAACTTAACCTTTTCAAGTAAGAAACACATCAATCTTTGTATATTTCCATGGATTCATTTTGATTTGGTTGTTTTCCTCTAGATTTGGCCTTAAAGTGTGATTTCTTGATCCAAATATTTTTGAGTTAATTTCTTTGGTGTTCTAACTTGCTGTGGTATGTGGAAATATATTTAAACTCATTTTGATCATCATTCTCTCACGAGCTAGTTATATTTACTGATTTTGATTTTGACTTGGTTTTGGTGTAACCTTTCAATAAACTGAAAAAGATCTCATCTTTGATCATGATTTTTATGATCATTTTTTGGAATAGGTTCATAATACTCTAGAGATAATCTCTACAAAGTTTTACATCATTTGAATCTACAGATCAAAAGTTCTATCTATTTTTATTTTGAATTAGAGCTGAAACAGTCAATGCAATTCTTTATCTGGAACGTCGACCAAATTTATGACCATGTTGATTTCGACCATGGTCAAGTTTCAAATCGCATCGCATCATTTTCGACCTCGTTCAGTCTTCTGGCCACTTCGTGTGTTTCTCTACCATGTGGGATTTTTGACCCCCTCACTGATCGTCGATTTCACTTGTTGGTTTTTGAACTGAATCGACCATGTTGGTTGCAAATCGCTCATTGGCTTCCGATCACGTTGGTTGTTCGATCACTCGTTAGCTTACGACCACGTTGATCACTTTAGTTGCCAACTGGTTCTGACCACGTTGGTTGTTCGCCCACTCGTTGACTTACAACCACTTGGTTATGACCACGTTGATTACTTTGGTTGTTGACTGTTCCACCACGTTGGTTGTTCCACCACTCGTTGATTTACGACCACGTTTATCACTTTGATTACCGACTGGTTCTGACCACGTTGGTTATTCGGCCACTCATTGGTGTCCGACCACGTTGGTTACAACCACGTTGATTCTCAATCACTTCGGTTGCTGACTGGTTACGACCATGTTGATTGTTTAACTACTCGTTGGCGTCTGACCACGTTGGTTTCGACTATATCCATTGTTTGATTACGTTGGTTTTGGTCTTGGTGGTTATCGACTACGTTAGTTTTTGACCGCTTCCTGGTCGTTGACCGCGAGAGGCTACTTCCAACTACATTGATTTCCGACGTACTATCAGTTCTCGACTACGGTGATTTTCGTTCCGTAATCGATTTTCGACCACGTTGAATTTCCGACTAGTAGTCGAATTTCGGCCACGTTGTCAGCTTTCGACCACGTTGTTTTTCCTGCTGTCTAGTTGTGTTCGACTCTGTTTCTTCGGTTTTCAAGTGGGAGTTCAACCCTAATCTTCATAACTTTGTAGTTATCGAAGAAAAGAGATAAGTGAATACTTGGGGGAGAAATTTAAAGGTATCATTTACCCCCTCTGTTCCTACACAATAAAATAAGGAGTAACTACATTCGACATGTCATTTTGATGGATGTCACAAAGAAAGGGTAAAGAAGCAAATGATTGTATAAATACATTGAAAGAGTTCAACAAAAATAAATTACCTAGTCGCAGCCTCCACAGACTCGATCCAGTTTGAGATATGCAAAACCTTTACAAATAGGATTACGAGTCTTCTTATTTGCATAAACTGCTGGGTTTATAGTTATCAAGCTAGGAAATCCTTTGAAAGCTAGCTTCGAGTCCTTTTGGATGTTCTTTTTTGGGAGGTTTCAAAACACGAACATGAACACCATCATTTCTGAGATCCGTTACAAAGTACGGAGAATTCATCAAGAAAACAAGGTTAATGTACAGCAATACTTTGAGGGTCTTCAAACCCTTCCACAGTGGATAAATGAAGTGATAGCAATTTCAAAAGATTTGCAAAATGTAATGCTGAGGCAGCTGAGCTATCTAGTGAGGAGAGCTGATAACAATAATATATATGAACAAACATTTATCTCCATATATTCTTCGCTGATAGCAAAAGATAAATTGCATCATACCGACACAATTTTTTTAGTGACAGATCAGATATCAGATCAAAACTCAATGGCATATAAGGAACTTTCCTTTTTTTAAAAGAGAAGATTGATTCAATCCACGTTTTTTAGGTGTGGACATGGTCTATAGCATACTTGCATCATCACCCACTTTTTAAAAGGGAAAATACGGTCAATCTAGCTTTTCTTGCATCATATTAAAAGCTTTACCATCCAAAAAAAATCCAAAATAAAAATTTTTAGTATCTTCGGATATGTTCTTTTTAGATTATAGTTTATGGCTTCTCTTAAACAAACAAACAAGATGGTTTCTATACCGCTGTTTTGAAGTGGTTTATCAGAATAACCTTTTAGAAGCGGCTTATCGGCTTTTAATTCGTTCGCATAAATGCTCGTATTAGAGCCAAAAGTCATAAGACACAACAAAAAAGAACAAGCTATTAGTTGTCTAAGGTCTTATTCAAAAGCGTTATGACTTTTGACTTTTACTTGAAGCTCGTATTAGAGCCAAAAATCATAATGCACAACAAAAAACAACAAGCCATTAGTTGTCTATGGTCCTATTCAAAAGTGCTATGGCTTTTGACTTTTACTTGATTGAGAGAGATTGAGGAAGTAAGATATACTTATGTTGAAATGCCATTCCGTTCAAAGTGGCTCTTGCAAATGACTTATAAAAACTACCTTAAGAAGTTACTATGCTCAAAAACCAATTTCTAAAAGTCAAAAGTTGTTTACATTGAAACCTATAACTCGTGTCGAAGATAGATGCATACACGTCCAATTTATTTAAAACACATTCTATCATATAGATTATCTCTACTACTTAAAAGAAGTTAGTGGTGGTGGTCCACCACCATCTCCTAGTGGTTTATCTGCCATTCCACCGCCTCTTACATTAGTTTTTGCACCGACAAGTGGGCCCTAGCCCAGCTGATCCGATCGGGCCTGCAGCCAATTCATCTTTTCCTAGGTTGAGCTCCAATCCTTCTTCTCAACCTCGTCCGTCATCAACAGCGCCGCCGCCATGTGTAATTAGTTTATCATCACCATCGATGTTATCTTAATTTCGAGAAATTTCGATATTTGACACTGAATACGTGCGCCTCTCAACTTTTAACCCTCAATTCGCACGTCTTTGGAAATTTAACCCTGTCACTGCGAATTCTTTTGATTCAAGGGATTCTCCTCATTTTCTCTCCTTTTCTATTTTCTTTAATGTATTATGCAATCTGAATTGACTAAAATGCCCTTGCAGTGTCAAATACCGATCTCCCTGTCCTGGTTCTCATCCTGGTCGACCGAAAGCAGCTCTTGGCATTCCTTCTCCATGTAACTAGTACATCTTCCTCGATGCCCAGCTCAGTGGACTCCAACCGGTCAATCTTTAGCACCCTCCAGAGTGTCCTGCTCTTGTCTCTTCCGATAAGATAAAATTTCTACACCAAAAGAGCACAAGAACTTACGATACCAAAACTCATTTCCAATAAATCAATGAAACAGTACACCATGGGTAACAATTAATCAACTCCTATTGTCTATGGTACCAATAATGAAATCTTGATTTCTGAATCACAAAGCTAACTATCCTCGAATACTTATGCATATGCATAACGTCAGCTCAAATCTTGTATTTTGGCATTGGCTCAATAGGAGTTGACTAGCAAAGCAGAAGGCAAATAACATTAGAAGCCAAACAACACAACAGTACAGCCTTTCAGCTTTTCTTGACATCACAAGATAACAGACGCTTGCGGACGAGGCACGCGGTCGTCAGGCGGGAGGCGGAGGAGGATCTCGCCGGCGAGGTTGTGGGCGCGCGCCGGGGACGGAGGAGCCGGAGAGGATGGTGGGATCGGCGCCGGGGACGGCGGGGCGCGCGCCCGGGGCGGAGGAGAGAAACTCCCCCGACTCGTCCAGGTAGTCCACCGTGTCCGTCCACTCGGCGCCGGGCGGCTCCGACGAGAGGCGGCGCAACTCGAGGGAGAGGGGTAGTGTCACCGCGCGGCGGCGGAGGCGGGCGAGGATCTAGGGTTTCGGTGTGCGCGGGTGAGTGAACTCGGGGGCCGGCGACCAGGATGAGAACCAGGACAGGGAGATCGGTATTTGACACTGCAAGGGCATTTTAGTCAATTCAGATTGCATAATACATTAAAGAAAATAGAAAAGGAGAGAAAATGAGGAGAATCCCTTGAATCAAAAGAATTCGCAGTGACAGGGTTAAATTTCCAAAGGCGTGCGAATTGGGGGTTAAAAGTTGAGAGGCGCACGTATTCAGTGTCAAATATCGAAATTTCTCCTTAATTTCTGCACATGCATGCACGTAACTAATTCTTTTTATTATCTGCTTTTGAGGATCAAATTAGTTGGTCCACTTGTCAGCGCAAAACTAATATGAGAGATTAGTTTATTTCTATAAGCAGACTTTCGTAGGTTTTATTTTTGAGCATGACTACATGAAGGTAAAACATTTAGCCATTCAACCATGGAGTAATACTTCACATAAAGTAAGCTGTTTTTTTTTTCAAAATTTTCATTGGTGTTGTACGAATTCATATTGATATTTCCCAACTTTTTATTTTCAAAATTTTCATTGCCAGTAAATTCTGCTTTTTTAAGGCCTATGTGTAGATTCAAGATGTAGATGCTTTGTTCACTTGAGCGTGTTTAGTGTATGGGAGAGGAGAAAAATATTGATATGCTGTATGAGAAATGTGTGTGAGACATGTCTGTATTGTTTCAGTTGGCATGTGTTGATATAGACTTCCCCACCCGTCTACAGCAAAAGGCTCCCATTTTTCGCATGTGTTGTTTCAGTTATTCAAAGCTGCATATATGGTGTGATAAGAACTAAGCTACTTTGTTGTGTGTAAAATACTGAAAACTGGTATATTAAATGTAGGGCAAGTGAAGCATATATGATTTTCATTTGTTCACCTCTCAAAGTATTGATAAAAGTAATTTCCTTTTAACTATAAATTCATGATTGCATCCAAAAAAAAATACCATATAGTGTTAGCCACGGAATTCTTTCGTTGTGCGGTTTTAACTTCATTCGCTGTAACATTTGCATCATTTATTGTAATCTTGCTTTCATAAAGAAAATACTATAATGTAGTGTTTTGGTTTTTTCGTAAGCTTTACATAGTATACTATTTTATTTCTATTATAACGTACGAGCATTCAGTTAGTAACGGAAAAAAAACAACTCCGTTTGGAAGACTCCCTGACATATGTTCATTCATGCTAGGTATGCACGAAGCAGAGGAGGAAAAAAAATTGGAGCCAAGCGAGGAGGACAGTGCGACGCACTGTCACGCGAGGGGGAAGATTTCAAAAGTTTTGGGGCAATTAACAGGCGGTACGGCATCCGTTGCTAGCTTCCTCCCCCTTTCTGCTTGGAAAATTGTCAGATTAACCGCCTTCCCTCCCTCGTGAGTCGTGAGGCACCCCAAAACGGAAGAAATCGCAGTAGAAGCCTTTCACACCCAAGCAATTAATAGGCATATATATATACGACCTATCCTTTGAGCTATCGGAAGCATTTCATTTCATTTTTACATCTGATAGTCGCGAGTTCTTTTCTCCTTCCTCGAGCGCGTCTTCCATGGAAACCGCGATGGCTGGCTCGCCGGAGAGGAACGGCGCAGGCGGCGAGGAGAGCGTCGCCGGGCAGCACCTGCAGGAGGTCAAGGCGGCGAAGCCCAAGAAGCGCAGCCCGTCCCCCGGAGTCCGTGCTGTCGGCGGCCGGATCTATGATCCAGAGAACGGGAAGGCCTGCCACCAGGTGAGCACCTACCGTCGCCCATCTCCTCCTCCCTCTAGCTTCTGCGATCTCCTTTCTGGTGGTTGGGTTTGATTCTTTTTTCTTTTGTTCGTCTGCTGTTCCTCTCGCAGTGCCGTCAAAAAACCAGAGATTTCGCGGCTGCTTGCAAGCAGCTCAAGAAGAAGGGGCTGTGCCCAATCAAGTACTGCCACAAATGCCTGCTTAACAGGTGCGATTTCGTTCTTAGTTTTAGGCAATCGTCATCTCCGTGGTCGAGCAAGCTGGTCATCTCATGGCTTGTTTAGGTATGGCGAGGATGCTGAGGAGGTGGCGCAGAAGGGGGACTGGACCTGCCCCAAGTGCAGGGGCATCTGCAACTGCAGCTTCTGCAGGTGAGCCGTACGAAGCTGATGCGGGAAGGTGCTCATGGCCATCGGGGATTATGAATTTTTTGTTGTTAGATTTGATTTTCCTGTTTCGTTTGGCAGAAAGAAGAAAGGGGAGTTGCCGACGGGGATACTGGCTCACGCTGCCAAGGCGTCGGGGTGCACCTCCGTCCATGAATTGTTGAACAAGGGGTCAGACGCGGTGGCTGCTGCGCAGATGTTGAGATCAACCCCTCTGAAGGTGAATGGTACTGAGAAGGTACTAGTTTTGATTTGCAATTCCTTGTTGTATCATGCAATTGTTCATTCTGGTTGGTATGTTTTGCTGACCCCTTTGTTATGAACAAGCAGGGCAACCCAAAGAGGGCCCTAGGGACAGAGGATGCTGCCGATGAATTGTCGGCTGAAGGGGATGAGAATATAGGCATTGATCTCAATGCAATTCCTTCTGTTCCTATCAACAAGAGGCTGAAGTGCAACTGCAGGGTAAATAACAGTCCTGCTGATGCAATGTGCCCTGTTGGAAACAACGGTGAACCTCTTCTGAGGGATGAGAGCCCCGACGCTCTTGAGAATAAAATTGTGCTACCCAGGGGTACTCCAGTTACTAACATTGCAGGCGCAGAGCTGGAGGCTGAATATGTTGGGCCTGCGATTCAGTTTTATGAATTCTGCCGCACATTTGCTGAGGTAGTTAAGGAAAAAGAAATAATAAGGTTTATTTTATAGTTTGATAGTGCATGCCTTGTTATAATAACATTTTGCTAGCATCCGCAAGAAAGTAAAAGGTCTGATTTGTATTTAGATGTCTGACAATTTGACCAGCGCTGGCACCTTCATAAAGTTTGCTAAAAGTAGGGAATGCCAACTAGGCAAGGTGAAAAATGTGAGGGCGATGTGTTGAGGTAGGCAGATCATGGCAAAGAGGTGCTGAGTTGGTGAGGGGAAGCAAACCATTGAGGGTAAGGAATATTTGGATTGGGGAGTGGAGACGGGGGTGGTGAGGCAGATCATGCTGCATTGCATTATGCATAGACTCTTCACCTCTGAGTCTGGTTTGCAGTAGCTAGTTATGGTTAGTTCTATTGTTGGAGATCGTTGTTGAGCTCGTGGATTTTGTTGTTGGCGAGGTCTAGAATCTCAGCCCTGTTCTTATTACTTCTGTTTTGTTAACACAAAATAGAACATCAACTTGAGGGACATATGCTATATGATTTCTCAATGTGTGATGTAGTGAGAGTTTTAATTGCATAGTACTGATCATCTCACATAAAACTTTAATAGGACAAGAGGGGCATTTCTCTTTATGCTTTGATATTCCCGACCTTGGTCTAGGTTCAATCGGATTTAAGGCATGTACTTATCAGTGTGTGGAGTGTTGTGTCTTAGGTGTAAGCTGTTTGTCTGATACCAGAGATGAACATTTCTATTAGGGTTAACCTGTTGCCAGAAGTGAGCATTTCTGTTCATATTTTAACAATGGATACCGCAATATGTCCATATAAGGAGATTTAGCCTATGAACCGCAAAAGCACAGTGCAAATGCTAGTAGTCTAGTATAGATTGAGTGGACATGCTTTCAGGGTAGTGTACTTGCATCCGTGCATGCATCCAACCTGGATGCAACTCACATACATCTAGGACTAGAAATTGCCCGATAATTGGCAGCTTAAAAACATCTCAAACTTTTATCTGGATGCGGTCGGACACGATCTAAACAGCTTGGACCACAGTCCTTTGGGGACATCGTATTTAAGGCTGCTGAGGTGTTGACAAAGAAAATGATGTGTTGAATCCATATTTCTGTTTTGTTCATCACTTGTGTTGTGTATGCTAAAGAGTGCACTATTAGTATTTAAGTTAGAAAACATGTACATGACTTTTTATTTATTGATATGTATATCTATGTCTCTGTGTTAGTATTTAAGTTAGAATGCACTATTCTATGTTTGTCGGTGCAACCTTGCAAGTAGTGTCTTCATTAAACTGATGATGGAGCAATTTATATAGTACATTCTAGATATTTGTATTTCGTATTTACAGAGGATAGCATATATCTGCAATATTGTGGGTTCAACACACTTGGCTATATTTGCCAATCTGGCTATGTCATGGATATGTAAAAATGTCAGATAATAAAAATATATTGTAATAATTTTGTTAATCATATCCTTCGATGAAGATGGTGAACCAAGATCTAGTTTATTCATCGTTATTTGTCCTTTCAGAACGTTTGGTCTTGCAATTTGCTGTTTGTCTTTTGCTGGTTGGCCCATCTCACTTCTCACATCTTAAATAAAGAATTACAAGTGGAAGAAAGCTGGAATATGCAATAATGGGTCATATGGAAACCAAAAATGTATTTGTACTGAAGATATACTCTTTTTACATTAAAAGTATACAAGAATAATATGTTAGTTAATATATTGTATTTTTCTAACAATGCCTTCGTTGTTTTATTTTATAAATATAAAGCAAGCAGCTATTGTCCTGATAGAATGAATAACTGAACGATGTAATCATTGTTTGCTTCAAGCATTTCATGCTATCTTGAGAAATGATCAAACTTCCAATGTCACTTATCATAATTATATATATTAATTTGATTATTTTTCTTCGGACAGAATCAGGATTTTTGTAAACTTAGTCTTCGTAAAAGGGTTTTTTGTTTCCATTGTTTAACATGTTAATCTGTTCTAGCATACTCCTTTGCTTTAGACATTATTTGTTTGTACAGTAAATGGAATAATGTAGGAAATGATTTTTACACAGATTTTTCAAATAAGGAAAGGGCAACCACAAAAAATTCTTCAAGACATAACTGGAGGTCGTGAACTTCGAGTGGTGCCTTCACTTATTGCTGAGCTTCACATAAATTTGTTGTCTGTCATCCAGAAAGACAGAGGGAAGAAGTAAATACATTCTAAATCGATATTTCCTTGTAGTTTTGTTCAAATGTAACTAATAAATGACTAACTGAGGTTATTATGTTCCTAGGCCTTTGAATTATTCGAGAGATGCAGATGCATGGATAATTGACATTGGCAAATATATCAGTGAATCAACGCATATCTCAAAGGAATTGCCTCTTGACTGTTTAAATCAGGGATTATTGGGATATAGAAATTTGAGCCCTTCTTGTAAGCTGCGTGTGCTGAACTTTCTGTGTGATGAGACCCTCTCTACTGCGTAAGTATGGCCTACCACATTTTCTGGAATAGTTCACTCCAGACTTCACTTCTGTACTTTTGTATTAATTATCTTTTGACTTCGTTCAGAAAGTTGAGGAACTGGATTGACGAACAAAATGAAATGGCAGCTGAAAGAAAGAGTGCTGCCAGAGAAAAAATCCGTGCTGCAAAAGAAAAGGTCTTAAGCTTGGGAAGCCTTTTTTTGTCTAGCCACTTGGTTTTACAGTAATCAACAACACTTTTCTCTGGTTTCATAGGAAAAGGAGCTAAAAGAAAGACTAAAGGATGGCACGGATAAAGCAATGCTTTTGATAAAAGGAGGAGAAACTCCTAGCATTGAAGAAACTAATAATCTCATTTCTCAAATAAAGGAGGCAAAGGAAGTCCAGCAGGCAGCCATAAATGGTCTGAACAGTATGACTTGATATATCTACATGTTTCGCATTAAATTTGTTTTAGCTGTATGCATTTTCTCAGTTCTCCATATGTTTTGATCTCTTGCACTTTTGTTCAATTCCTCATTGTACTTGGTTTAGCTTCTGCACTTTTTCAAGCTTTAGCTTGAATCTGCATTCAACAAGTGTTCTAGGTTCATTGTACTCCCTTGTTGTATATATAGTGTTGTATATATTCTCATTTTTGGTAATGTTGTCTCTTTGATCTTGAGAAGGTTTCATTCTTAATCTAACCTAACTTGTTTGGGATGAAAGGCTTTGTTGTTGTTATTGTTGTCTCCAGCTCAACATAATGGGAACATGTATGCAGTTGCTAAGTTTTCTTAGTTGCAGACTTGCAGATAGCCATTTTATGCTTATAGCCATGCAGTGTATTACAAATAGGATCAGTTGGCTTGAGGATTTAATTAACTAGTTCTCTTTCCAATTTTGGGCCATTCCTATTAAAGATTATTAGCACAAACATCCCCAGAGTTAACATAAAATATTCTAATTCAACTAGATTTTGTTTAACCTTGTGGCAGGGCCAGCCGCATAGCCTAGTAGTAGAGCACAAGGCTGTGATAATTGGCAGATCGTGAATATGGGTTCAAAGTCCCATTCTCCTTAAAAATAAAGATACACAGCTCGTCCTGCATATTTTCAAATTTTAAACCTTGCAGCAACATACTCCGAAGTTATAGAATACTGTTTAGTCACTTATCATAATGGGCCCATGCATGTGGCGTGTAAGGGAGTCAGTAACATCAACAATCATGTAGTTTTTTTTTGGTTAGATTATCTTATCTTTTAAGTTGTTACCTTATCAGTTAGTTTCCGCAACATTAGACTCTGTTTTTTAAGACAAGCTTCTATGTTTGTTAGGGACTCCTATAACAAGAGACTTTGCTATCATTTGTGGTCAAGCAAATGAAGAATGATCTCCCTTGCCTAATTATTTCTATATAATGTTCAAGAAGGCGCTAGGCGCTAGGCGGGCGGCGAGGTGGGGCCTAGCGCCTAGGGGGCCTAGGCGGGGCCTAGGCGGCCGAATTAAAAATAAAGATATTAGGTAAAAATAAACAATCGTGTATACATATTTGCTGTTTAGATGAAGAAAATTGTTACCTTGATCAACAATTATCAGTGTTACTAGGATTCGTCTAATATATATAGTTAGGAGGTCTAGATTGAAAGAAATCTATTGAGAAAAAAGTCTATTTGTAATTTTTAAAAATTGGAGGACTAAATGAAAAAAAATCCAAACCGGACCGCCGACTGTTCCTATCTAATCTAACCAGACCGGCTCGCCCGGCGCAAACCCTAACCCTAACCCCAACCCGACGCCTCGGCGCCTCGCTCCCTCCGCTCCCACTGCGCCGCTCCCTGCCTCCCTCCCGGCCGCTCCCTCCGCGGCTCCGCGCCGCCCCATCCCGGCCGCTCCCTCCGCGCCGCCCCATCCCCGCTGCTCCCTCCCCGCTGCCCCTTCCGCGTCACTTCCTCCGCGCGCCTCCCCCACCACCTGACATCTTCCGGCGGCCACGGGCGCGGCGGCGGCGGGATCCGGCGCGGGGAGTCCGGATCCGGCGGCGGCGTCCACGGGAGCGGTGGGATCTGGCGCGGGGAGTCCGGATCCGGCGGCGGCGGCCCCGGAATCCGGCGAGTCGACGGCGGCGGCGACTTCGTCGTGTGCGGTAGCGCTTTCCCCCCATCCCCGCCGCTCCCTCTGCGCCGCGCCTAGGCCGCCTGGCCCCGCCTTGCTCCCGCCTTGGGCCGACTCGCCGCCTGGCCTCTTCTTCCCCGCCCAACTCCCCTAGGCGAGGCGCCGGGTGGCCGCCGAGCGCCTAGGCGGGGCCTAGGCGGCCGCCCAGCTCGCCTTTTAGATCACATATTGTGTGCTCTTTGACCTGCACATCCCTCTCCTTCTCTGCCCCCTGTGGAACCTCTTTGTCTTTGCTATTCGTAGCATCTTTCCCTGAGCATCTTCATGATGTAACCAAATTGTAAGGTTCCATGACCTCGTCCTCCTATACAACATAGTTACCAATTGCATTCCATGTGGGAGGGATGTGACAACTTGGTATCAAAGCCACTAGCTATGGCTTCGAAGGCGCTTACTTGCATGACCATGGCTCAACTCGGGAGAAAATGAAAGCATCAAAGTCCATATGGAGGGGTTGAACTACAAGGTTGATGACATGCATTAGCAAGCTGTCGTCACTAATTCAGCGATCGTGGACATGTATCAGCAAACCGCCACCATCAACTCATGCCTTGCTACAATGGAGCAAAAGATGGTGGGCTCCACCGAGCCCTTGGGCGTTGCATCTTGCCAAACCGGCAGGATCCAAGATGTTGTAAAAAATGACAGCTACACAGATGATGATGGGTGATGGCAACATGAATGTCGCTGAACCTTCCATCAATGCCACCACCAATATCGCCGTTATTGGTCTCCTACCCTTACCGTTAAGGTTGAGGTCATTGGGGCCAAGTCCATTGTACACCTTGTGGTGTTAGCCTACCCACCATTGGCACAACTTTCGCCACGTTGGGTCAAGTCATCCAACTCTAAGTTCCTTGAGATCCATGTTTTTTCAAGTTTGAACTTCACATCTATGATAGCAAGCAATATCCCTTGAGCTAGCTAAATTGCCACAAGCAATTTTTCGGGGCCAACGCACTAGGGTGGAGAGAAGATGTGGCAAGCCTCATACTACAAGACTTGGGTGGGCCCAACAGTTGTACTACCCAAATTTTCGCTTATCATCTCTCTCTCTTGCGGTTTGATTTTTAGATCATGGCAACTTATTATGTTAGGGCCTTCCTATAACAGGCACATGCGGTTTGTACATTGTTTCTTGGATCTAACTACACCATAGACTCGGTCCTTGGTGATTCGGACGAGACAACCACATACCAAAGTCTCGTGCATTTGAACCAGTCTCAACATACATTTGCCTAAGTCTAAATCAAGTTTTCCATTTTATTTGCTAACCAAAATAATAGAATACCATCTTTGGACCATTTCCAAGTATAATTTGACAATTTTGATAAATTTTACCAACCTAGCATAGCTAATATCGATGAGTATGACTAAGCATCAACTACTTCATTTAATCTACAAATTCCACACTTTACGAATAGTGGATAATAACGCTAAGGTGACAACAACAAGCGTATCAATTTATCAAGGTGGGATTAATGCAACAATTGGGATACAACTATCGACCTTACTAACATGGCAATTTTACCGAATTTACGTGCATGCATAATAGTTTTGAAACACAACATACATAACAGTGAATTATAGGATCAATATGGTGAAAGGGGGTTGCTTGCCTTGCTAATTGAACACTTGGTCTTGTTCTGGTTTGTCAGCGAGAGTTTACGGGATGTCGGTGTCTACACGTGTAACACTGAATAGCACAAATAAGAGCCAAAGGAATATAAATAGAGGGCTATTCCAAATATTTTTGCAGATTATGAAAGAAAATGGTTTTATAAAATTTTAGAGACAAAAATCACTTAATTTGGAGTTCGGATGCAAAAATTATGAATATTTGAATTTAGTTTGGTGGAGCAATTTTGGAAAAAGAAAAGGAAGGTACTGTGTTGAACGAAGGAGGCAACGCTTGGGACAGAGATAGATCCTGGGAGTATTGTGACGCGAAGGGGTGTGGCTCGGGGAATGGTCATCGAAGCGGCGACGACGGTGATTTCCGCAGTGGCGCCATGGACAGCGACAGTGAGGATAACAAAGGTGACTTGCTCGAGCCAAAAACGAGGGATATTCAGCATCAGCGGCTTACCGCAAGCATAACAATGAGGTCGGTGACGTCGGGGAAGGCTCGAGGTGGCCAAATAGTGGCGATGACCTTCATGCCGACGGTGAGCTACGATGAAGGAGAGGCTAGAAGATGGTATGCATTAGCTTGCATGCATACTGAGGATGGTTCAAAAGCAAGGAATCGACGAGAAGCTCACCGGATTGCGAGAATCGACAGAAATGGCAGTGGCGGCCGGAAACAGTGGAGATGCATAGCCTCGAGGTCTCACTACGAAATTGATGAGATTGCCTGAGGGGGAAGCATAAGTGGGCGATGGAACACGATGTGATGCAAGTGATGCGAAGCCAAACTCATCGGAGTGGTGGGAACACGGCGGCGCAGAAGGGTGGGTCAGTCGGAGAGGAAGATGACGATGGCAACGGTTCTCCCTACAGCTTCTTGTGTGAATGCATGTACGGCGGAGGTAAGGGCGAAGCTCAAGGAGAATAATGACGCGCGTGTCGAGCAAGGAGAGCTTAACAGGATGTCAATGGCACGGTGGTGTACCCACCAGCGTTGAGGACGACGCACACGTTCCCGGCGAACCAGAGAACAAGGTGCTTGGGTTTTTGCGAAATTGGAACAAGGGGCAAGCTGGGAGGATGGCTTAAGTATTGAGGAGGAAGGTGCGAGTAGAACATAATTTATATAGAATTTAAATTGTTGGGCTATTACAGGTTCACGGTGACTCGCATGTCGGGCCAGTTGGCCAGTCGCATCATGTGCACACACGGTGCACATGACAGCTTTGCCATGCGGACACACCAAGCTTCCAGAAGCAAGCACAAGTTTCCATGCTTCATTGATTGATCCTATCCGAACGATGTGAAGTTGCTAAATACAATGAACTTGCAAGTGGCCATGAGCTTGGCCAAGGCATATGAGAAGTGATACATGGTGGCAATGTGGTCTTGTTCGGATATAACTCACATTCGCTACCTCACACCAAATAAGATGGCAGACCCTTATCAAAAGGGCTTATGCTTCAACTACGATGAGCCTTTCTGCTAATGTCATCATCTCACCGATGCAAGCATCGGTTTTTTCTGGATATTGGGTGACAACAGAGAGCAGGGACTGTCAAGGGTGATTGCTCCCTTAAATTACAACATGAGGATGGGGGCGGGGGGGGGGGGGGGGGGGGAATGTGATGGCGCAATAATGCACCCATCCATGTGGCACACAAGGGAGGCAATAGAATCAGCAATCAATTAGATTTGTTTAGTTTGGTAGGTTATCGTATGTTTAAGTTGCTACCTTCTCAATTGGTTTCAACATTGTTAGATTATATGTTTGTTAGGTAGTCCTATAAGAAAGGACTTTGTTATCCTTCCAGATCAATCAATCAAAGAATTACTTGCCTAAACTATTTATATCTCTCCTCCCCATATGTCATGTTCCCTCCTTGCGCATCTTCTCCCCCCCTCTCTCACTTTTCTCGTTCTATGAAACCTCCTGTTTTTTGTTCGCAGCATCTGTCTACTGTTTTTTTGAATTTAATATAGTTTACTTGCAGTTTTTGGTTTCTTTTAATCTTCATAATTAGCTTAGTGCAGAGTGTAGCTGACTTACAGTGTTTGTGCTGACTTACAGTGTTTGTTTATCTTAATTCTGTAATGTGTAAAGAAACTGAGCTAGTTGTGTGATACTGATTTTCTTCTTTTATATCTCAATCATGGCAACATTAGAGAAGAAGCTGGGAGGTGTCCTTGGGACCAAGCCTGTCATGGTAGACAAAGGGGTAGTATATTGGAACCTGGACGGCTATTGTAATAACACATCACTAATGCTCCAAGGTTTGTTTGAAGTTATTGTGTATTAAGCTTTCATTTCACTCATATGCAATATATAATTAGTGACTAGTAATATCATGTTTGTATCAGAGTTTGACAATGAAGATTTAATGAGGAATGAGGACAAGTGGTTTATGTTTACTGAAGATGAAGAGAAAGTAATTAAAGATTATGTAGCCACAAGGTAAGGAGTTTATGTTACCAATTTATTAAGATGTGTCTACCATTTTTAAAGCTGGTATACTTGCCGTTTCAGTGCTTGAATATCACTAAAATTTTTTTGGTAGTAACCCCATCTGATATTTAATTCTGCACAGCTGCACTTGATCAGCTAATTATGGTATCAAATTTCATTTTTTGTATGGTTTTGTCATGATTGGACAACCTGACTCTGTAGTAGTGTAATTGAAGCATGATCCTTTGAAGTAGCATTCTCAAAAATGATCATACATTTGCTGTATCTTAGAATGTACAGTAGAGGTTTTCCTAAAATTGCTGCATTTATGATATCCATGAAGCTCAAGTATCAACTGATTAAGTCCGAATCTATGGATGGCAATAGGGGCCCATTCTATTAGGGTACAGGGATGGGAATATTTTATACCCCATGGGGCACATCTATCGGGTCAATGGTTTTCCGATCGGGAGAACCCAGGTTGGGTTCGTTACCCATTGGCTCCCTGTTTTACATGTATGACAAGTGGCCAGAATGAATGTCTCGTACAACATATTGCACAGAATACCTTGCCTTTCCCATTCAAATTTCAAGAACTAGATATGAATTTAGCACCGCCCCAGTTCCACTGTTGCCACAACCTACTCCTGAAAAGCAACTAAGTCGCCTTTGCCGGTACTCACCGCCACTGGTACTCTCTGCTGCCTGTTGCCTCTTGCCACTGCCCTCCCCAGCTATTGACATCTGATGCTTCCACTACCCGTTGTTCAGGGATGGTGGATGTCGTTTGAGTATTGGGGGTGTTCCACCATCCCCTGGTGGGGAGCTACTTAAACTAATAAGATAAATATGACATTGCCATCCCGAGTCCAACAATGCTTGAACTAGTAAGATCTAAGATCAAGAAAATTCAGCAAGTATAAAATGGTTGAATTACTTTGACAGTCAATTGCTTTTATAAACACTGACACATTCAAGCAGCTTGTTCTTTAAACCTGATGGAAAGATACATCCATTCCGGTCTTCTTTTCACTGCACAGAACTGAATGCCTCTGCTCTGATTTCTTTTGAGAAATATCTTATTTCAGATTGGACCTAATATTCTTTCTTCCCATATTTACCTAGAAGTTATACCAGCTTATTAAATTGTCCTTGGTTTTTTGACATCCACATAGCAGTAAAAATAATTATTGTTCACACAATTCTTATCTCTAATCTGGTATCTGGTTGCAACTGGTTAATATAGGCCCGACGCCGGTAGAAAAAAACATGCCCGTGTATAGTGGTCTACTGATCTTAATCTCCTGGTCTCTCCGCTGGTTGAAGGTATTTATTTTATCCTTTTCTCTGCTTTTTTCCCCCTTGGAATCGATGATACATCCCATTTCCATTCAACTGAAACGGAAATAAGATTTTTTTTTACAACGCCACCATCACCAGTTGCTTTGGAATGACAAAACAGAAACATCAGCCCCAGTGTAGTACCTAACAACCTGATGGGTGTTCACTTACAATTTAAGTTTACTGGAAACATAAAAATGATAACAGCAGAGAGCTACTAAAGAAATTTGCACACGACATCTTCAATTACTTCAAAACCCTTGCCCTCTGTAGTAGGAACACGCCTGCGTGTCGAGTAGCTTCTTCATGGCTATGTCAGGCATGGGAAATTTGGCAAGTATTATACCAGAAGGATCAAACCGGTACAGCCAGTTGCGGCTGCTTCTCCTAATGAAGGTTAGGTTTATTTGTGTGTGTTGCATCCAGTTAGGCAGATAAGTTATATGAATCGGAATTGATTTAGGAGATAAGAGTTATATTTAGAAGTATGAGTTATATTTGGAAGTGTGAGTCCGGATGAGTTGTGTTTAGGGAGTCCTCTCCTATTTAAAGGGGAAGAGCTATGTCAATAGAGCAAGCAGAGATTTACCTATTCTTTCTTCTCAATTATTCTCCTGCGCCCATCCCCTGCGCATCTCTTCTCCAATCTCTCTAGCACGGCTCCACCGAAATCTTCCAGACCAAGGCCACCTGCAATTCACACATACAACCTTTGGTCAGGAACAGGGCGTGATAGGCTACCTGAGATCTTCAAAGCTCATGAAATTAATTTGTAGCCAGCAATTCTCTTCAGCTCATCTTTCTGGAGATCTGCTCAATATTTTAGAAAGGAACAAGAATAGTAGATCACCTCTCGAGGAGAGTGGTCTCCTGGATCAGATTATTTGACAAAACAGGTTCTGCTTCTAGTCTTCCATATATCCCAGCAACAGCACTGCTAATCCTACCACATAAACTCTCTCCCTTCCGCAAATACTTGCGCACCCAAACAAAATATTGCAGATGCTGAAAGCACGAAGGGAGACAAGATGTTTCCATGCATGTGCCTACAATCTGCCTTATGACCTCTGCGATATAATGATATAACACCGAAAACAAGATATCTTAACATTTCTCACAGAAATAAATAACATGTTGCATCTCCCTGCTACTTCCTTTTCTTCATCAGTTCATGTTATCTTTGGTCAGAATATCCTTCTGCCTAATCAGACACAGAAATGCCTTCATTTTAATGGGGATGGGATTTTAGCTTTCAACAATTGGTGATTAGATGCGCCACCTTAATCTCGTAAGGTGGTTACACAGTGGAACGGCTCCCAAGAGCACTTCGCAAAATCTTCAGCACCTGCGAGATGCATACCCAGTTTAACTTTCAATTCTAATTGTCTGTAGAGAGACAGATAGCCACCTTTGAAATGAAAAGTCCCAACTTGTTGCTCAAGTATCGTGAATGGCAATCAGAGAGACGTAAATGTAATCCCTCGTGGAAGCTTTTTCTAAAATCTACTGTCTTCTTTTTCCTCACCTTATAAATAATGAGAGCACACAAAAAAAAGCAAAGGAAATGTTTTTTTTCTTCTCTCGGGTACTTAGCGTACTGTAGCAGCCGAGACAATCCCAAGCCGAGACTCCTCCTTGCTTTAATCGCTAACACCTTCAATCCATAAAATATGAGCCTGTCCTTTACGGCTTCTAAAAACGATTTTTAGTTTTTGCTATAATACTTAACTTTCAAATGAAGTATTCTATAAGTTAATTATAGTACACATTAAAAGCTCAACATCTATATCAACCAAAATTACAAGTGAGTATCTCTCTCTGTAATCTCTGTCGTAAACAGCCAAAATTTAAAAATTTCAACCAAAATCTATAAGTAGCAGCCATATCAAACAGGCCCTATCTCGGCCACATCACTCATCAATCAATACATGCAACACTTAGAAGCATGTATACTACCCAAAAGCTGACTTGACCGAGGGAGAATAAAAGAGCTGTGTAACTCTCCCGTTTTTGAAAATAGAAACATCGTTAGCCGCATGTATGCTACCCAAAAGCTGACTTACCGAGGGAGAATAAAAGAGCTGTGTAACTCTCCCGTTTTTGAAAATAGGAACATTGTTACCTTCCTAAGTAGTTGTACTTAGTAGTTTTAGGCGCGACTACAAAGTTGGGTGAACGGTCGAGATTTGATTTTGAGTGTGAAGTCGATGAAGATCGGATGGTATACAAGTTGGTACTAAGATCGGACGACGTTCGAGTTGTTACGGGGATTGGATGGTATCTGGGTGGCTTAAGAGCATCAGACGGTGTGCTAGTAGCTCAAGAGACCATTGGACGGCGTACGAGTGGCTTAAGGGACTATCGTACGGCGTACGAGTAGCTTAAGAGCACTGAACGGCGTACGAGTAGCTTAAGAGCACTGAACGGCGTACGAGTGGCTTAGGAGCATCGGATGGCATGCAATTGGTGTTGCTTAGGACTCGAAGTGGTGCGGCCAAAGTTTCTCTCGATTACAAGGTGGTCGAAGAATTCAAGCGATGGAGCGGTCGGAGAATTCAAGTGGTGGAGCGATCGGAGATTCGTGGTCGAAAGAACAATTGGCGACCACGGGTGGGTTCCTAGGGTCACAAGGATTCCATTTTTGGGCTTGGGAGCGGCTGGAAGTCAGGCTAGCGTCGGTGTTGAGGTCTTCTCTTCTCGGGACTTTTGAATGGCATGGGGGTTAAATGCGGGTTAAGAGGACAATAGCGTTGGCGATAGAGCATCTCTAGGAGTAGGGGGAGCTTAGAGGTGTCAGAGGCGGGATAAGCGAGGAAGTACGAGCTCTGACCTTTTGGCAGAGGCGTGGCAGCGGCAGGAAGAAACGAGAAGGAGCGGTGGCGAAAAGATCAAGGCGGCGGCGATATTTTTGGTTGATGAACAATGTCTACTCGTCGTATTGTGCACAGAGGAAGAAGGATAGAAGCAGAGGCGGGAGGGAGAGGTTTGAACGGTGGTGAAAAGGGGAAAGAACCAAATGAAGTCAAACTCAAAAGTAAATTTGAATTTATTTTGAAATTCGGTTTTTCTTTAAGCTGTCGCTTTCGCTTCCTGTGCTGGTTGCACAAGCATGCAGACCAAACTAAGCCGCGTGTACTGCTATGCTGTCACACGCGAACGATGAATCTTGGACATAACTAGCTCCTGTGCCAGAGAAAACCCGAAGTTGACCTCTCCCATGCGGAATACCAAAATTTGGCCCCTGACACAGCGCCGTAGCGTGCAAGCAGGATGGCGCGCCTGCCCACCGCGCCAGGCCGCCTGGTGCGCCCTCCTGCCGCGCGTGGCGCCTCGGTTCGACCAGGCCTTCACCACGCCATGCATACCATCCTGGCTTCCTGGCTCCACGTCGTCACGTCGTGCTTCATCACACCTCCCTCTTTCTCGGCCGCTTCGGTTTTCTTTTCTTTCTTCCTCCAAAACACCACCAACTTGAGCGATAATTGTAAAGAGTTTTTCCATATTAAGTGGGCAGAATTAATGAGCTTCATGATAATTTTTTTTGTGAGAAATCCCTTGAAATAACAAGTTAAGAGGTTACATTTTAAATCAACACCTACTTTATTTAAATTGGTAACAGTAGTAGGAATCTTATATGATGTACAAACTTTTTTTTTCAAATATCACTATCGTAAGTCTCAATATAAGCTTGCATACGGCACTTTTAAAAAGCAAAATATGTATCATCTAGCATGAGGGGTTGATTCACGTATCTCTCTGATATCATAGTAATCTGCTCTGATACCACTTGTCGAATCGTCAATGACAATAAGAAAGAATAAATAATTGCAATTTCTCATGGAAGTTTTTTCCTCAAAATCTACTGTCCTCTTTTTCCTTGATAAACACTCAGAGTACAAAAAAAAAAAAACAAAACAAAGGAAATATTTTTTCTCGGGCACTGCAGTAAATTACTATAGTGTAATGTAGCAGCCGAAACAATCCCAAGCCGAGACTCCCTGCTTTAATAGCGAACACCTTCAATCGATAAAATATCTCGGCCACAGCACTCACAATCAATACATGCTACTTAGGACATGTACAATGATATGAGCTAGTTACTAACTCTAAGATCCTGTTTGGCACAGCTTCACCAACAGCTTCATGAGCTGTTGTGAGCTGTTTTTTGCCAAACACCCTTTTTGCAAATAGCTTCACCCATGAAGCTCTTTTTTTTGTGCTATCACAAAGGAATAGGGAGAGGTGAAGCTGAAAAAAGTAGCTTTTCACAGCTCTCTCCCTCAGGCCTATATTCCAAGGAAGCGAATGCCCCTCTAGTTCACAAAAATTTACACGTATTTGCCACTCTCTCCCTCAGACGTACGCACCGCTCAGTTCACAAAAATCTCGTTCACTTTTTTCTTTCGCGTACGCACCGCTCTCTCCCGTTCACGTATTTTAAATTTTTTATTTTTTTATTATTTTAATTTTTTAATTCATACTCATTCAAATATATTATTTTTTAATTCATATGACCATATACAAATATACAACTCCAAATGTTAGAACAAGTCAGGTAGACAGGGGCATCTTGGATAATTGACCTCTCTCAGCCATGCATGAAGCTGTTGGTGACGCTGTTTTGCCAAACAGTTTTCTAAAATAGCTTTAGCTTCACCGGTGAAGCTGCTCGTGAAGCTGAATCTAAAAAAAACAGCTTCACTAATGAAGCTGAGCTGTGCCAAACGGGGCCTAAGTTAACTTCTCCAATGATATTAACTTTTAGCACATAGCTCATAACATGAATAGTCCCACATGACATCCTCATATAATCTTGGAATGTGTGTATGAGACTAGCTCTTGATCAAGAGCTAGCTTTTCTCTCTCTTCTATTAAAATATAAAATAATATGTTTAGAGCTAGCTCATAAATCACCATTGGACATGCCCTTAGCCGCATGTATGCTACCCAAAAGCTGACTTGAAAGAGCTGCCGCTTTCGCTTCCTGTGCTCTATGGTGGCACAAGCATGGAGAGTGCAGACCAAACAAGCCGCGTGTACTGCTGTGCTGTCACACGGGAACAGTGGCGGATCTTGGATTTATAAAATAGGTATTCAGAGTTAACAAATAAAATATAAAAGTCCATAATAGCAAAAAAAGTACAAAATGTTTCATGCTAGATATAATACCTGTAAATAATTTAGAAAAATTAAAAATATTTTAGAGAAATTACAAAATAACTTAAGATAAAACTATATTGATGCGGTCTGATATGTATAGTCTGTGTGTACTAATGCACGACAACGTATAGTTGTTGTCTAATGCCTACTAATTTGTCGACTTAGCCACCGCCGCCGCACACTCTCTCCTTGGCTCTCAGGTGACAGTTGTTGCCCTTTGCTCCTTGCAGACGTATTGCCACTTGTTGTGGCTATGCCCCTTGCTACCGAGGTCAAGCCAGAGACCAGAGTTGCTTTCAGCCCCTCACCAAGTCGTTTGGTGGTCAATTACCTCTCGATCTCGTACGCCAGTGCCACCGGGTTTGGCAATTTTAGTCTATATTAGTGGAGCCTGAGAGAGACACAAAGAGAGAGAGGGGGAGGGGATAGGTTAGGGTTTACGAATAGGCCAATGAGCCAGTCTGATGAGGTGACGGACGGGTTATTAGACCGTGCCATTCTTGGTGAATTAGAGAGGAAGTGTGGAAGTAAGTTCAAATCAATTAGGGGAGGGGAGGTGTGAGAGCAGGTTGAAATCAATTGGAGGTACATATATGAAATATTTTGTCTAATAATTAATATATATGTGTAATATACCTACTAAATATTAAGTATTATACAAAAAAATTCGGGTATTCAATTGAATACCCTTGAATCAAGTTGGGTCCGCCCATGCACGCGAACGATGATAACGGCCACGACTCAACGTACGCCGCTCGAGGGTGGAAGAGGATGAAGAAAACCGAGACGTGGACGAGTCAATTTTTCTCAGAATCAATCTGTTATTTTATTCCTGATTCATTTTTATAGTTGTAAAGTATTTTTCTAATATTTTTAAACTTTAACAAGAAATTAATATATAAAAAATAATAAGATTAGTTCCTAAACTCATCTCTATTTATAGTCTAGAACTCAAAACCTATGTTTATCATAAACCTATGAGTTTTAATCTAATTTCAACACATAAGGGAACCGAAACCCTTTCTACTACGAGTTTTTTCAAAATTTTAATTTTTCCATCTCGTCACGTGTCGAAGCCTTCAGGACTGCACCTTCTGTAGTTTCTTCATGCACTATCCACTTTTAATCTTCACATGTCTAAGTATGAGCCCGACCATCTCGTAACATTCTTAACCGGTTGAATCTCGGATCTCCTCATCCTAGTTCCTGTCCATTTTATTATCGACCACGATTGTCTCTATGCTCAATCTGTATATGCAAAAATCAAAGAACGTTTTTCTGATACAAGTTCTCTCCAATTTAACCAACATCAGTTCACACATCCGCGACACACCATAAGTAATATCATAACTAATGTTGTCAATTATTCATTATCTATATTATTAATTATTCATCACTAAAAAATGATAGAACTAGTCACTGGGTCTTAACAGTTGCATGCATATGTCGGACTGCTGATTTTCTGATCATACCTCACCATGTCCTCGTGGTGATCTAGCTAGTTAGGGCCGGTTGACTGATGTGCTGCGTTACGTTGTTGCCTACACTAGTATTGCTGTTATGGCTCCATAATAATACCTTTTAGTAGTTAATAACCAAAACAGTAAAATAAAACCATATATTATAAGCCACCACAACGCCAGACTAAGCCAGCTCATCAAACTATCTATGTATTCTCTCTTAGTATTCAGTTCAGAGTGGAAGCTGTGAAATTATTGTTGATGTTCTGTTTTGGCAGGTGGATGGACATGTCACTATGCTAGCTGAGGACCTGGGAGCGTTTGTCGAGGCCGTGAGCAGATGACATTTTTGCTATAGAAAAGTTTTACAATTACAGAACAGCCAACAACTATTGAAGATTCAGTCACAGCATTTGAGTCCGAAGCTTTTGACATGTTTTGTCCAGATGGCAATGCAGGAAGCTTTTGTAACACCTTTTGTAGTTGTTCCCTAGATGTTCCAAAATCAAGGAAAAGCTACGAGTATGCAGCCTTATGCTGTAATTTAGCTTGATCATTTGGATGTGGTGTGGTAAATTATCCCTGTTGTATACTTATTCGTTCTGTACCAACTAATAACTATCAACATCGACTCAGTTCAGTTTCGAACCGAGAGGCTTTCATTGATTTGGTTTCTTTAGAAAAGCAGGATTAAAAAAATTTAAATTATCGAAAGATGTATGAACCTCCAGAAAAGCATAAATGAAGTTAGGATGATCTTTCAGGCTAGTAGCTTTTGAGATTTGACGTCATAATGTGGGTGGTGCAAGATTCGCAACTTCACTATCATATGTAAAACTACAATGTCGCTATGTCACTTGGATGTTAGATCTACTTTTCTCTCTAACAGTTAGCACATGTTTCACTTTCTCGTCGGACCCACTAGAAAAAACGGGCGTATCTAGTGCTAAAGCTCCCACACTGTATGAGGTCTAGCGAAGGAGATTTGTAGGTAACCTTTTCCTTACTTTGCAGAGAGGTTGATTTAAACTCATGACCACCAATGCACAATAGAGAGACTTCACCAATATGTCAGGCCTGCCCTTCCTCCCCTGCATCCATCCCATCCATCTCTGTCTCACGTATCTCTCTTGCTCCCATTGCTCCATAGCTGCTTGTTGCTCTGTCCTCGCTGCCATAGTTTAAAGGAATTGACTATAGAGCACCTAGGTCCCTTTAGACTTATGGAGCACTCATTTTTTTTCTTTTATGGAATAATCTTAGAAATACTTGTTTTTCTATTTATGACATTTACCACTAAATTATATCATCTAACTCAACAAATTCAGAAATACAATTAAAAATAAAAGTTATCATCTGGATTTTTAAATAAACTACCAGACAAAAGTCACAAAAACTACCATCCGTTAGACCCTAAGTTACCACCGATAGTTTAACAAATCACCAACATAAGCTTAAAATTACTATTAGTTTACGAATTTGAGAAAAGTTCAGGAATTACCATCATTCGAACCCTAAGTAATCATTATAGTTTTAAGAAATTATCCCCTAAATTCAAAATTACAACCATTTCTATAAGTTTAAAATATTTTAAAATTTATCATTAGTTGCACTAAAGTTACTATCAACTATGCTCTAAGTTATCAACAATATTTTTATTAAATTACCACCCTAATTTCAAAATTTACCATAATTTGGTGTTTGAGTGAAAAATTAAAATTTTACTATCAGTTGCTCCTAAGTTATCATTTGCAATTTTAACAGATGACCACCATGATTTATGAACTTACCATCATTTTGTGTTTGTACAAACATGTTCAATATTTATCATAAGCTACACCCTAAATTACCGCGAATTGGTATCCCTAAGTTACCACCAACAATTTTAATAAAATTGCCACCCAATTCGGAGTTACCATCAATTTTATGAGTTTGAAAGGGTTCAAGAATTATTGTATGCTGCACCTAAGTTATCATTTATAACTTTTTAAAAAATTATCATGCTAAGTCCAAAAATTACCATCATCCGTTTTTGAGAACAAGTTCATTATTTACCACAGTTCCAATAGTAGGTTATCATTTACGGCTAGAAAAGCGATGCACCGTAAGACTATAGTGCGCCTAGCCGTGCTATAGATTTTGCATTTAAACAACGTGTTGCATTTTTGCCACTAAAAATAGTTGATTCATTCGGTAACTCTTTTGCTTCATACCCTCATCGCTACAAATTGGGTCGAAAAAAGGAAGTGGTCCCAGCTATTATTAGGTCCCCAACATCATAGTCCGTCGGCTGTTTCCTTGTCTATCCATTTAATCATAGGCACTTGTTTCCCACTCGGTGGCAGTGTACGGTTATAAAAGGGCACGCACCGAGCCAATCGAGCACTCCTGGTAACAACATTCACTACTATAAAAAGAGTCATCACAGACGGTTCAGAACTGTCATCATAGATGGTTTTTTGAACCGTCTGAATTTATGCGCAATCAGAGGTTCTCACAGAAGGTTTATGAGCTGTCTCTGATAAATATATCATAGACGGCTCGAACTAAAAACCGTCTATGATACTCATACATCACAGACGATTCTAGCTACCAACAGTCTGTAATGTGTATCACAGATGGTTGGTGTATAGGACTATCTGTGATACTTCCCCATCATATATGGTTTTTGGTTCGAGCCGTCTATAATAATTCTTCACAGGCGATTTATACCATAAAATCTTTCATTCTATACCTAAATTTTTCTATTTTTCGGCTAGCCTCAGGAAATGTTAACTATATCATCTGAAAACAAGCAAATATATCAACAAACACAGCAACACATTCTATTTTCATTAAGATTAGAATCCACCATTACAACATCACAAGAGGACACACAAGAGGACACTTACAATTTTACAAAGATAAGCTTCGCGGTTACAAATTCAGAAAAATGCTTACACTACAAGAAACTTTAAGCTAATGCAAGCTAGACTTACACATCCTTCATTAAACTACAATCTAAAACAAGTGGTGCGGGAAAATTTTCATGTAGCAGAAACAAAAAGGCAACTAACTTTATTTTTAGTTTCTATGCTAAAATCAACAGTTTCTATGCCGGCGACTTAGAATAGTGTAGATTTGCTATTACATTCTTCCTTTCCATCTTGCTTCAAAGCAAAATTTCAGTCGCCCTTGCCGAACCCTTCCCGCCCTTGCCGTGCACAAATGAGTTGGAGTAGTACTGGTGGTATTGGTTCTTTGAGTAGGGTGAGGGGGTTAGTAAGGGGCGTGAGGTTGGGAGGAGAACTGTGCCTACCGTTCGATGCGGAGAGAATGGATGGGTGAAATCGGGATCCTAGGGGATATGCCACGAATCGGTGACGCGGCGGGACGTCACAGACGGTTCAGATTACAAACGTCTATAATAGAGATATCATAGATGGTTCATAATAAAAATCGTCTATGATAACAAAAGATATCGTAGACGGTTTGTAGCAAAAACAGTCGATGACAATGGCGTCATAAAGACAATATATCGGTATAATATAAATAGCTAGTCTCCAAAGATAAAATAGCAAAATTTTATATGACTTATATATGCTCGTTTGAAAGGTTTCAACGAGATCTACAACTTTGCAGTTGAGACAAAACCCAAATTCCGAAGGGAACATCAAAATTTTTGGCAAAAACAGAAACTGAAAAATTAAAACACAAATTTGGGGCTAAATATGGCCGGTTTTGAGGGTCTTAGAGGGTGATTAGTGCAAGATGTTCATTTTTTTGATTCGAGCTCGCATTAGCTTTCCAACAAGTACAAAAACGTCGAAAACGGACACCGTATGCAAAAGTTATGCCCGTTTTACTAAAGGTGTATCAAAACTGAACATCTTTCAACAATCTTTTATGAAATAGCACTCAAGTCTAGGGGACAACTGTAACCAGTGCCAAAGTGTCGGACCCAAATTTTATAATCCAGAATCATCTATGATTCCACTACACTATTCTCTGGATCAGTACATAATGCTCACAGATACAATACTGAGCATCAAATACATATCTTACGGAAACGTAATCAATACAATAGTAAAACATACACATGGACTGATCAGGACGAAACCTTTAAAGAGCAACAGTGGAAACGGAAACTTCACTTAGGTGGAACCCTCAAGACATGCCCACAAGCAGCCAACTGAGGTTCGCGGTCTAGTTCTTCTCCTCAGCGTCTTCAAGTCTTGTTAACATCCTTAGATGATCAAAGGGCATGTATTTCTCCTTCTGACTTACCGAATAATAGTAATTGAGTAACAGTAAGTACAAAGGTACTTAGCAAGCCATAACACAGAATGCAGTAATAATATATGAGAGGTTGAACAAAGGGAGGTTTAAAGTTCTTTTATTTGTGAAGACGACACTATTTTGAGATACGGACATAGGTAATTCCTGAAACTTAGCAATTTTAAATAAAACATATTTTCTAAACTGTGTGAAAGATTGTAATAATAATAGTTGTGTAGGTCCCATCCACCATTATATGGCTATCTGCACCATATGCTAGTTTTTCAGTGTTACATAAGCCCATTTTTATCACTGGGCTTGACCACCCAGGGCAACACAATACAAGGCTTAAACTTTCAGACTCTTTTTATTCCACCTACAAAGTTTTAGAAATAGACACTAACTCAAGTAAGTTCCCATACTTACCCTTGGTCGTGGGCATGACAGTTCAAACAGTTTTCACTCTACAGAGATTGTACATTTTACCCATAAGAGATAATCAACTTGTTATGTTTCATATATTTTCTTAGACATGTAGATCGAGAAGATCGCCATGAGGCCTTTACAATACCTCTCCACTTCATCATTTTGACCCATGAGAATACCCATTCTAAAGAAAGACCCATAGTGAGAGACCATGTGGAGGTATCTCCATGTTGTGATGAGTAATTGACGGTTGATTAAGAGAGTTTGAGTTTGTTTTGGGTATTCTAGGGTTGAGTACCTTGTGCTAATGTTGACAATGCTGTTTCGTGCGGTGCTATGTGACTGTTTGCTTGTCTGTGTGACTGCAAGACTTCGGAGCTAGGTCATGGTGAGGCGAGTAGGACCGGGACTAGGCACAGGAGGTGTTGAGGTCTAGACGGTCGGTGATGCCGAAGATGATCGAGGCTGGTGAGGTGGTTGCGAGTCAAGAGACAAGGAACCGGAGTTGGAGCTACCGGTGACGGACACGATGGGCGACGACGAGAGAACTGGGACTAGGCTCAATGAGGAGTCGGAGGTCCAGACGGTTGGAGGTCGGTTGCGGTCGTGTGCAGTGGAGCGGACCGGACTAGACTCAGGGAGGAGTCGAGGTCCATACGGTCAAGGTACCGGACGCGGGAAGCTTCCGGGAAGGTGCTTGAGGGGCAAATTGGAGATTTGACTCAAGCAATGAGGGTGGAGGCTGGTTTTTCCCTCCAAAAAGGCTGGTTTGACACTTACCTCATGTGTGTGTGTGAGGTTTGAGTGGGTGTAGTATGAATCTTCTTGATTTGCTATTAGAGGGTGAGCTCTTGCCTTCAAAAGGTGGTGAGGAAGGCAGCAGTAGCAGCTCATTCCAGTGAGGCATTCAGGTTAGAGAGCTCATGGGTGTGTAAGAAAGCAATGGAGTGAGTTCTGGAGAGTGAGCTCTGTTGTGTGCGTGTGTTCTCGTGTCAAGAGAAGCATGTAGTGAGAGGAATGTGAGCTAAACCTTTGTAATCATTCATCTCTCCTCCTCAATATCATTAAGAGAATGATTGTGTTGAGTTGTTTCCATTTGTTGCTCACCCTGTGATGGATTGCGTTCTTCAGTTTTCTCACTATCAGTTTTCTGTTGGAAACAAATTTGAGTTGAATCCTTGCTAGAATGGATGGTTCTTGTTTGCTCTGTGATGGGAAATACTCATGGCCATATGACCAATCCATTCCCAAGAGCATATGGAAGAATCAGTGATTTCTGTCAATTCTTTGGCTTACGCTTCATTTGCTCTCCTCACATTTTTCTAGGGTTTAATGGCAGAGCAGGTGTGATTCTTTGGATTCTTGGTGGTTTGCTTGCTCTAGGTTTGTGATTTATAGTTGTGAGGTTCTCTCTAACTGAAATGCAAGGCCTCATAAGCAAAGGATTAAGGATTCTTGCAAAATCCGAAGATTAGCCTCTTTCTCAATGCAATTTTCAGATTCTTAGCTAAAATCTTGATTCCTAGCTCATGTGTAGTAATCTCTTGTTTCCTAGTGTCTCCTTGCTGTTTAGAGTGTAGTGCAGTTCAGTTAATCCAAGAAGGGATGCAAAACCATTGTCAATTTCCCTGTGAACTACATTCTCAGTAAGTCTGTGAACACTTTTCAGTTTCTGCTCTGTTCTCGGGGCCGGGGGGGGGGGGAGGTTTCCCTATGTTGGTGATGAGTAATTGACGGTTGGTTTCCCTATGTCTCCTTGAGTTTGAGTTTGTTTCGGGTATTCTAGGGTTGAGTACCTTTACTTGAGCTATTATCGTTTATGCTGTTTCGTGCGGTGCTATGTGATGGTTTGCTTGTCTGTGTGACTGCAGGACTTCGGAGCTAGGTCATGGTGAGGCGAGGAGGACCGGGACTAGGCACAAGAGGTGTTGAGGTCCAGTCGGTCGGTGATGCCAAAGATGATCGAGGCTGGTGTGGTGGTTGCGAGTCGGGTGATGAGGAATCGGAGCGGGAGCTACCGGTGACGGACATGACGGGCGACGACTGGAGAACCGGGACTAGACTCAGGGAGGAGTCGGAGGTCCAGACGGTTTGGAGGTCGGTTGCGGTCGTGCGCGACGGAACAGACCAAGACTAGACTCAGGTAGAGTTGGAGATCTCGGTCGGTGTCGGGTGGACACGACAGGCAGCGGCGAGAGGATCGGGACTGGACTCAGGGAGGAGTTGAGGTCCAGACGGTCAGAATGCGGGGTGCGGTCGTGTGCAGCGGATCGGACCGGGACTAGGCTCAGGGAGGAGTCGAGGTCTAGACGGTCAAGGTACCGGACGCGGGAAGCTTCCGGGAAGGCGCTTGAGGGGTAAATCCGGGATTTGACTCAAGATTGGTGAGGGAGGCTGGTTCCCTCCATTTGGTTTGACCCTTTTGAGTTTTGCCTCATGGGGTTATGAGGTGATGGAGTGGAGTGTGTATGACTCTTCTTGAATTTCTTCTTTGGGGTGAGCTTGTGCCTTCAAAAGGTGGAGAGGGAGGCAGCATTCAGATCATCCATTGCAAGAAATGGAGTAGTCTGTAGAGAGCTGAGCAGTGTGTGTATGCTTGAGCTGGGAGTGAGCTCTCGTGTGTACTCAAGCATGTAGTGAAACTTCGTGTAATCATTCATCTGTAAGCAAGCATTCATGGGGACGTAGTTCACCTACTTGTAATCTTTCATCTCCACTCCAATGAATCCATTTGAGTTTTCTCCCGTTCCAGTACATTCTCAGTATTTCTGATGCTCTCTGCATGTTTTCTTCATTTTGAGTTTTGAGCTGATTCTTTAAGCAAGAAGTAGCAAAATGGATTGCTCTATGATGGGATGATATTTCTAGACCATTTGGTCAGCTTGTTCTTTAGAGTTCAATGGAGAAAAATCAAAGATTCCATTTCACCCATTTGCTCTGTACTGAGAATGTTAGGGTTTCATGTCAGGGCATGTTTGGTTTTTCTCATTCCCATCACAAGTTGGCTTAAGATTTAGTTTATCAAGCCCTGAGATCATTGCTAAGATGAATGCAAAAGCTCATGAGCAAAAGATTCAAGATTTGAGAGAAATCTGAAATTCAGTTCATTCTCAATTTACTTTTTAGATTTTTGCTAAAATTTTGAATCCTTGCTCTCTTTATGTGTTCCTTTGGTTCCTAGAGTCCTGGCTCTATTTA
Source organism: Dendrocalamus latiflorus (assembly GCA_017311315.1). Lineage (NCBI taxonomy): Eukaryota > Viridiplantae > Streptophyta > Magnoliopsida > Poales > Poaceae > Dendrocalamus > Dendrocalamus latiflorus. The sequence continues at coordinate 17,175,835 of CM029640.1, forward strand.
ATTCATGTCCTTGCTCTTTTGGTTGGAAAAGATCAGAGAATTTCATCAAGTAGTTTGATTTGAGCAAAGTCTGAAATTTTCAGTCGGCTGTCAGAGCTCTGCCTCAGCCAGGGCCGGTCTGACCGGCCACCTAATGGCAGTCTGACTGGGTGCCGCATGGCGGTCAGACCGGCCAGGGGCGGTCAGACCGGCAAGGGCCGGGCGGTCTGACCGGTGCACTCAGTGCGGTTTGACCGGCCATCTGAGCTTACACCTGCAGCTTTTATTTTTTATGCTATGCTTCTTATTTCTTCTCTGGTATTTGTTGTTTCACCTTCTTCCCTGTATTGTTTGATGTTCCAGAGAGCTTGATCGTCCCTCATCTTAGCTTTTGTAGCTATTGATGAGAAGTTTCTCAAGTGGATACTTTTGAGGGGCGATTTTTAAAGAGGCACCATTCACCCCCCCTCTGTTGCCTTTCCTATGAGGACATCACTCCTTCGGATGCAACCGCTGATCCTCCAACCGTTATGCAAGGTCCAATGACCCGAGCTCGCATGCGACAATTAAATCTAGAGGTGAGCTCGTTCTTAAGCGATCCTTTTCATAGTTTTGAGAATAGATTGCTACCTAATGATGTTATCTTGCTTAGGAACATTGGAGAGGGTCATGAAGTACATGGAGAGAGGTGTGGAGGCGGAGAAGACCAGCAAGGACGTCCAAGTCAAGCCGGAGGCGCAGTCCAACTCGAGTTCGAGTCTGCCTCGGCCTTCAGGACCAGCCAGTAGTAAAACGGACGCCCAGGACGCATACGGACTCCGTTTTCGATGAACGATATATGCATGGAACGATAATTTCATAGGCTAACCAATGGATTTGGTTTGAGGTCCAAATTCCACCGGAGTCAACAGGAATCGTCGAAACAAGTCAGCGTCCAGAATCTGCCAGGGTGTTGCGTCACCGTCTTTTGGTCCGTTGGGCCATGTATCGTCTTAGAGCCCGTTAGGGGGCGCGTCCAGGGGGTGTGACGACCCTTAGACCTTATATCCAGCCACCACCCCCACCATTAGGGTTTGGGTTTTGCTTTAGATCAATCTGTCATCGAACAGTTGCCGTCTTCGGTCGTGAAACCCCACTTTCGTGATCTTAATCATACATCTGCAGATTGTCACTTCTTTGAGCTGCGTTCTTTCGGGTTCTTGCTTGTGCTCTTCGTTTTGCAGGCAGGGATTAGCCTTCTTGGCGAGGTCAACCGGATTAGTGACACGGTTGATAACCAGAGGAGTCGTGGTGCTAAGGTTGCAGGGTTCGGGTCTGTTGGATCTGAAGCTGGATCGGTGTGTCGCGTTCCACCAAAACGAGAGTTATCATCACCTGACGGAAGATCGGGAACCCCGTCCCCTTCATTTCCTATCCTACAATTGGTATCAGAGCCGGTTAGCTCTTCTTGATAGATCTTTAACTAGTCTGTGAGCCATGGCAACGGATAAGTATTCCACCAATCCCCTGATCTTCGATGGGATCGACTATCCCTTTTGCAAGAGTCGGATGGAGACCTACATTCAGGCTCAGGGCTATGCGATTTGGTGCAAGGTCAAAGTTCGCTTTGTTGTTCCTGTCGATGAGAACATCAATGCCGGTAACATGGCTGATGTTGAGGCGAATGCGAAGGCAAGGAATATTATCATTCAAGGTTTAAGCCAAAAATGAGTTTGATCGTATTTCTCATCTTTCGTCGGCCTTCGATATTTGGGAGACCCTCGATGCTTACCATGAGGGCACCACCCAAATTAAGACAGTTCAACAGGACCAATTCAAGCGAGATTACAACAAGTCCCTGGATGAATGCTTTGCGAGATTCCACAAGATCTTGAGCAACCTCCGAGCCGTCGGTCTCACATACCCCGACTCGGACAATGCTCGTCAGATACTTGTGGCCTTGGACTTGCGTGTTTGGGAGATGAAAGTGACCACCATCAAGGACACGACGGACCTCTCGACTTTGACTCTTGATGCGTTCTACTCACGCCTCAAGACTCACGAGATTGACATTGTCTCTCGTAAGTCGAAGTCACAGTCGATGGTTTTGGTCACCGATCCCAGTTCGACTTCTGAGTTTCCCTCTAATGGTGTTTCTGGTTTTTCTCTTGCTGTTGTTTGTGAGATAAGTGATGATCTACTAGAACAACTTCCAGAAAACCAGCTAGCCCTCTTAGCCAGAAAATTCTCCCATGCATACAAGAGGGTTAGGGAGAGAAAGAGAGGAAGACGTGTGATTTGCTTTGAGTGTGGTGGCCCCAACCACATTCGAGCAAACTGCCCCAAGCTAGAGGGCAAGAACGACTACGACGGTTCGAGCAAGAACGTCTACACTGACAAGAACCACAATAAGAAGCCTCCAACAAAGAGAAGAAGTTCCGCAACCTTGGCAAAGCCAAGAAGCTCTTCCATTGTGTCCTCACCGCCTTTGACGACCTCGACCTCAGCGAGGTGGAGGGGTGGAGCGACGACGATGGGAAGGAAGATCAAGATCCCAAGGATGGCGACGACTTCTCCGGCATGTGCTTCATGGCCCTTGAGGGCGACGTGAGTGACAACGAGCTTTACTCCGACTCCGACGAGGTATACCCCTCCTATACCAGCTTAATGATGCTTTTCTTAAGTTAGGTAGATTTCATGCTAGATCTAGAGTTAGGTGTAGCGAGTTGGAGAAGGAAGTAGAGAGATTGTCATGGGAGCTTACTTCGTTTATATCTGCTCCCTCCCGTGACGACTGTGATGTATGCTCTACTTTGCTTGCTGACATGGAGAAATAAAGGACCTCGCATGATGGTGTGTCTTCTGAGCTTGATATGCTTAAGGTGGAGAATGTTAGTCTTTTAGCTGAACTAGAGATGAGTAGGGTAGCTGCTCTTTCATCTACCGTTGAGACTAAATCTTGCACCTCATGTGAAGATAAGGACAATGCATTTAGAGGTCTTTATACTATGCTTCTCAATCTGCCCGAGACTTGTGAAAGTTGTAATAATTTGAAAATGAATCTAAAAAGGGCAGATCATAAAATTGCTGGACTACAAGCTTCATTACTTGAGTCTATTGTTTCTTGTACCAACTGTCCTAGATTGACCTTTGAGCTTGAGTCTGTGTCTAAGAAATTTCAAGAAATGGTTGATCATAATAAGAAAATGGCTCAGTATGCTTCTAAGGACCCTGTTAGCTCACCATGCAATAACTGTGAAAAACTAAAATCTGACTTGATTGCATTGGATGAAAAATGTGTAAAGCTAACTAAGGACCTTCTAGAGAAGCCACTGTCTGTTTGTAATGTGTGTGCTGACGGGAAGAAGTCTGAGGTTATGGTGGAGACGCTTAGCGACGTGAACCAAATGGCTAGTAGTAGGACTGTCCCTTCTGAGGCGGCTGTGCATACACATGTCTTTCATTCTTCTGCTATTGGTTCTTCTTCTACTCCCTTACCTTCTGCTGTCTCTTCTCCCCCTGCTCTTCTTGCACCTCTCTTTCGGGAGTGTTAGTATCTTATGAACACTCTCGAGAGATTTGTAGGTGGTAAGAAGAAGCTAAATCTTATTCTAGACCAATCCAAGATTGTAAATTCAATCAAGGTCTAGGTTACGATTTTTCTGAGGATATGAGGAAGCATCCAGCTGCTGTTTTTAAACCCATAGCAGCAGGTGTGATCGAGATTGAGCCCAGAACTGATAAAGTTAAATTCAAATCAGCGGACTTTGTCCAAGGGATCTCTGACAGTAAGGTGGTTCCACCCGTTGCTTCGACCCCTCAGAAGGCGAAGCCTCCTCATGCTACTTCTACTTCTCAGAAGGTGAAGTATCATTGTACCTTCTGTCAGAAGGATGGACACTTGGTCGAGTGATGCTTCAGGCGTGCCAAGATCGAGCGTAGAGACCGTGTCGAGGCTCTTAGGTGTATTCAGGGTTAGCCCCAGACCTTGAGTGCACCTAAGACCAACACGAGGTCTAGAGTTGTTTCAGCTGATGGGTTGGGCAGCATCGAGGACTTGGCTTTTTTGGTTTTACTGATTTTCGTCCTCGATATGTCTTTGGTCGTGAATTCCGCCGTTCTAAGGGTAGGTCTCGTTTTCCCCGTCGAGATGGCTACCCGCGGCAAGAGCAGCTTGTTGCTGGTGCTCCGACTCACTTTCCCATAACAGTCGGACCTAGCAACAGCTTCAGATCTGTTCGTGGACCTTCTGGCTTTTTGAGCGACAGAGAGCGTAGGGTAGCTAGAGGTCAGTCGTGTGTGGTTACTTCTTCTGCTCGACGTGTGACTCAGTATTGGGTTCCAAAATCTCTTTTGATTTATCCAAGTACTGAGCCTTCACTCTCTGTTTGACTCAGGTTCACCGGGCTGGGAAGGGAGAGGTTTGGCTCGTGGACTCCGGTTGTTCTCAACATATGACCGGAGACTCCCGTTGGTTCTCTTCCCTAGCCCGTGCTCTAAGTGATGAGACTATCACCTTTGGAGATGCTTCGTCTGGGCGCGTCATCGCGAAAGGTATTGTGCACGTTAATGATTCATTTATTTTAAAAGATGTTGCCTTACTGAGTAAGCTGCAGTACAATTTTCTTTCTGTTTCCCAGCTTACCGATGACAGTTTTGAGGTGAGCTTTAAGAAAAACAATTGCACAATTCTTGATTCTTCGGGTAGTCTGGTTTGCTGGATTTCTCGATATGGGCGGATCTTTCGTGCTGATTTTGTTGAGTCTTCTGGTGATCCTCTCAGGTGTTTAGTTGCTTCTGAGTCCCGTGACCTTACCTTCTGGCATAGGAGACTTGGTCATATTGAATTTGACCATTTGACCCGAGTTAGCGGCCACGATCTCATTCGTGGTCTGCCGAAACTCAAGATGGTCAAAGATCTAGTTTGTGCTCCATGCCGGCACGGCAAGATGGTTGCCGCTTCTCACCCTCTGGTCACAGTGACTATGACCGATGCACAGGACAGCTGCTCCATATGGACACTGTTGGAGCAGCTCGAGTGCAGTCAGTAGGAGGGAAGTGGTATGTTCTTGTCGTGGTTGATGACTTCTTGAGGTATTCTTGGGTGTTTTTCTTAGCATCGAAGGTTGAGACATTTAACCATTTTCGGGGTTTGTTTAGTAGGCTATCTGTTGAGCTCCCTGGTGCCTTACGAGCGATCCGCAATGACAATGGCACGGAGTTCAAGAATTCCTACTTCGAGAGGTTTTGCGGTGAGACAGGTGTAGAGCACCAGTTTTCTTCTCCATACGTCCCCCAGCAAAATAGTGTTGTGGAGAGGAAGAACCGTACCTTGGTCGAGATGGCAAGGACGATGTTGATGAGTACTCTACACCGAGGAAGTTTTGGGCTAAGGCTATAGCCACCGCGTACCATGTATCGAACAGAGTTTTTCTCAGGGCACACTTGCATCGTACCTCTTATGAGTTGAGATATGGGCGAAAGCCCAGTGTATCTCATTTTCGTGTGTTTGGTTGCACGTGCTTCATCTTAAAGTCCGGGAACCTAGATAAGTTCGAGTCACGTTCTTGTGATGGTATCTTTCTAGGTTACTCGACTTCTTCGCGGGCTTATAGGGTCTGAAACTGCGAAACTAGTAGAATGGTAGAAACCTGTGAGGTGACCTTCGACGAGGCCAGTCTGGGGACTAAGCCCGATATCTCAGGTTCTTTAGAGAAGTCCGAGACCATCTTTGTTGATGATGAGGAGGATGGAGATGAGGGTTGTCTACCCGATCCAGTTCCTCATCCTCCCTTTGAGGTGCATGCTTCCACCACTGCACCTCGAGGAGATCAGCCCATGCCTTCTGCTTCTTTTGGAGCTAGTGGTTCTGTTCCTACCTCTTCAGCTCATGAGGTAGAGGCTACTTCTTCATCTCATCCAGGACCTCCCAGAAACATCCAAAAAGACCATCCTTCTGAGCAGATGATTGGAGACCTCTTTGAGCGAGTCACTCGCTCAAAATCTGGCATGTCACTTTTCTATCTCCATTCCGCCTTTGTTGCCACCTTTGAGCCCAAGAATGTTAGTCATGCTCTTTCTGATGAGTCTTGGGTCAATGCCATGCATGAGGAGTTAGAGAATTTCGAGAGAAACAAGGTCTGGTCGCTTGTTGAGCCCCCTAAAGGTCACAATATCATTGGTACCAAGTGGGTGTTCAAAAACAAGCAGAGTGAGGATGAGGTAGTCATTCGAAACAAGGTTAGACTGGTAGCTCAGGGCTTCTCCCAGGTTGAGGGTCTAGATTTTGAGGAGACCTTTGCCCCTGTAGCTAGACTTGAGGCCATTAGAATTCTTCTTGCTTTCACAGCTTCTAAGGGTTTCAAGCTTTACCAGATGGATGTCAAGAGTGCCTTCCTCAATGGGTTTATTGAGAAAGAGGTCTATGTAAGACAACCTCCAGGTTTCGAGAGCCCCAAGTACCCAAACCATGTCTACAAGCTTTCCAAAGCCTTGTATGGACTTAAGCAGGCCCCTAGAGCTTGGTATGAGAGGTTTAAGTCCTATTTGTTGAGTCATGGGTTTGAGATGGGTAAGGTAGATAAGACCTTGTTCATTCATAGGCATGGCACTGACCTTCTGCTCGTCCAGATTTATGTGGATGACATCATCTTTGGCGGCTCTTCTCATACTCTTGTTTCACAGTTCTCGGATGTCATGAGCACCAAGCTTGAGATGAGCATGATGGGCGAGTTGATCTTCTTCCTTGGCTTCCAGATCAAGCAGACTCGGGAGGATACTTTCTTGCATCAGGGCAAGTACACTCGTGACCTCCTGAGACGCTTTGACATGAGTGATGGCAAGTCGATGTCAACTCCTATGGCATCCACAGCTTCACTTGACCCAGATGAGGATGGCGAGCCAGTTGATCAAAAAGAGTACAGAAGCATGATTGGCTCCCTCTTATACCTTGCTGCCTCGAGACCGGATATACACTTCTCTGTGTGTCTTTGTGCTCGGTTTCAGGCCTCTCCTCGCGTATCTCACCGCCAGGCGGTGAAGCGCATTCTTCGGTACCTTCGAGCTACCATGACTATGGTATCTGATACTCTTGCTCTTCTTGTCTTTCCCTTAGAGCCTATCGGACACAGATTTTGCTGGCTGTAGGATAGATAGGAAGAGCACTTCTGGCACCTGCCAATTCATTGGCACTTCTCTTGTCTCTTGGTGTTCTAGGAAGCAGTCCGGTGTTGCACAGTCCACTGCAGAGGCCGAGTATGTTGCTGCAGCTAGGTACTTTGGATGGCTTCGACCCTGCGGGATTTTGGGTAAGTTATAGACAGTGTTCCACTCTTTTGTGATAACACTTCGGCTATTAATATTGCTAAGAACCCAGTGCAACACTCTCGGACCAAGCACATTGATATCAGATATCACTTCCTTAGAGACCATGTGGAGAAAGGTGACATAGTGCTCCAGTTTGTGGAGAGTGACCACCAGTTGGTTGATATCTTTACCAAGGTTTTCAGCCTTGCGGGGAGAGCTTGGGGTGGTCTGTCCTTATGGACTGTAGTGAGGGGGAGTTTTGTGCTTTACTGTTTTATCCTGTATATTATGCTCCTGTTCTCATTTTGTTGCATTGCATATGGGTGCATTTGGGTTAGTCCTCCTAGCATAGATTAGAGAGGTTCTCTTGTCTAGTTGCTTAGATTTCTTCCTCTCATCTTGTGATTCTAGGATGCTGTTTATTAACTGTCTCTCTTCTCACTAGGTTGAGCTCACTCACTTATAGGTTCTAGCAAGGGTTGAGCCACCTTGGGTAGATAGGGAACGTGTTTGCTCCTTAGTGTGTTAGAAGAGCAGTTGATAGTCCTAGTGTCATATGGGGTAGATGAGAGTCAGTCTGAGCCATAGTATCCTCTATATCTTATCTATACTTTAAGGACTGCCTTTTCTATTTCTCTTCCCAGCTTCTCATTTTATAGCTTTGGTTCAGGGGGAGTTCATTTGGGAGCTTCTGGAGCTTAATATTGACAAAACTCAACTTGAACTAAAAAGTGCATCACATGTTGAGGGGGAGCTGGATTTTCTTGCTTTTTAGCATTTTGCATTGTAATATAATTACATGGAGCCTTGACTATTATCCTTTTATGACATGCTTACAATGTTTACATCATGCCATGATCAGTGCTTACTTGCTAGATTTATCATAACTTTATATGTGTGGTCAAGCCTTTTGCCATTGATAAGTTAATTAAAATTGCATAACTTGAATTAAGACATGTCATGTTAGCTCTTGAGATTAGTTTGTCTTTAGTTATCCTCTTATGATTCATGCCATGTCAGATAGGCTAAGTTGAGCTTTGAATCTTTAATTGAGTTTTAGATTGAGCTATGCTAGTTTCTTGATAAATCATGAGGTAGTACAACTGTTTAAGAAAGCAAAAAGATCTCTTTATGTGCAAAAAAACTGATCTCACCAATTCTTTCTCATGAGACTGCTTGCCATTGCACTAGGCATGAACTAAGGGGGAGTTTTGGATGACCAAGATCATCTCCTTAATCTTCTTGCTTGGAATGGTCACATAGGCTTGAGATCTAGCACATGACTAAAATTTTGGTTGGAAACGACCATGAGTTTTAAAGTAAAATATGTCTATTGTGCTAAATTTGCTTGACTACAAAAAGACTAAAGTGCTTGAACAAATGATTCATTCTTGAACTTGTAGCACTCTAAAGTGGCTCAATACTAGCTTCTTGGTTGCACTTAGATTATTGACACGGCTTGCATCATCTTTGGATACCTTAAGCTAGACTTTGATCTTGAATGGCTTGACATGTTAAAAGAATTCATCTAAAATTCAGATTGGTACTTATGTGGCTTGGCTTGATTATGCATATCTTGTTATGATCTTTATAGCATTCATATGAGTTATGGCTTGGTGTAATACTTAATGGTCATTTTGGATAATCTTCATGGCTCTAATTGCTTAGATTAAATAAAATTCAGCCACACCATGCTATATTCTCTCTTTTGCATCTTGATGACTTTATTGCCAAAAGGGGGAGAATATTGGAGAAAAAGTCACTTTTTGGGAGTTTTGTGAGTTTTGAGGAAAACTTGCTCTTTCTTTTGCTCCTTTGTCAACATGGTCATTAGCTTCATTTTCTTTCTCTTGGACCATGTATGACTCTTCAAACAAACTCAATCTTATGTGCTTTTTTTGTGTTTGTCAATATACTTATTAAAGGGGAGATTGAGAGACCACGTGGAGGTATCCCCATGTTTGTGATGAGTAATTGACGGTTGGTTTAGAGAGTTTGAGTTTGTTTCGGGTATTCTAGGGTTGAGTACCTTTACTTGTGGTAATGTTGATTATGCTATTTCGTGCGGTGCTATGTGACGGTTTGCTTATCTGTGTGACTGCAGGACTTCGGAGCTAGGTCATGGTGAGGTGAGGAGGACCGGGACTAGGCACAGGAGGTGTTGAGGTCCAGACGGTCGGTGATGCTGAAGATGATCGAGGCTGGTGAGGTGGTTGCGAGTTGGGAGATGAGGAACTGGAGCTGGAGCTACCGGTGACGGACACGACGGGCGACGGCGAGAGAACCGGGACTAGGCTCAGGGAGGAGTCGGAGGTCCAGACGGTTGGAGGTCGGTTGTGGTCGTGTGCAGCGGAGCGGACCGGACTAGACTCAGAGAGGAGTCAAGGTCCATACGGTCAAGGTACCGGACGCGGGAAGCTTCCGGGAAGGTGCTTGAGGGGCAAATTGGAGATTTGACTCAAGCAATGAGGGTGGAGGCTGGTTTTTCCCTCCAAAAAGGCTGGTTTGACACTTACCTCATGTGTGTGTGTGAGGTTTGAGTGGGTGTAGTATGACTCTTCTTGATTTGCTATTAGAGGGTGAGCTCTTGCCTTCAAAAGGTGGTGAGGAAGGCAGCAGTAGCAGCTCATTCCAGTGAGGCATTCAGGTTAGAGAGCTCATGGGTGTGTAAGAAAGCAATGGAGTGAGTTCTGGAGAGTGAGCTCTGTTGTGTGCGTGTGTTCTCGTGTCAAGAGAAGCATGTAGTGAGAGGGATGTGAGCTAAACCTTTGTAATCATTCATCTCTCCTCCTCAATATCATTAAGAGAATGATTGTGTTGAGTTGTTTCCATTTGTTGCTCACCCTGTGATGGATTGCGTTCTTCAGTTTTCTCACTTTCAGTTTTCTGTTGGAAACAAATTTGAGTTGAATCCTTGCTAGAATGGATGGTTCTTGTTTGCTTTGTGATGGGAAATACTCATGGCCATATGACCAATCCATTCCCAAGAGCATATGGAAGAATCAATGATTTCTGTCAATTCTTTGGCTTACGCTTCATTTGCTCTCCTCGCATTTTTTCTAGGGTTTAATGGCAGAGCAGGTGTGATTCTTTGGATTCTTGGTGGTTTGCTTGCTCTAGGTTTGTGATTTATAGTTGTGAGGTTCTCTCTAACTGAAATGCAAGGCCTCATAAGCAAAGGATTAAGGATTCTTGCAAAATCCGAAGATTAGCCTCTTTCTCAATGCAATTTTCAGATTCTTGGCTAAAATCTTGATTCCTAGCTCATGTGTTGTAATCTCTTGTTTCCTAGAGTCTCCTTGCTGTTTAGAGTGCAGTGCAGTTCAGTTAATCCAAGAAGGGATGCAAAACTATTGTCAATTTCCCTGTGACTGCATTCTCAGTAAGTCTGTGAAAACTTTTCAGTTTCTGCTCTGTTCTGGGGGGGGGGGGACCGGTCAGACCGGAATGGAGCCGGCGGTCGGACCGGCCACTGACCGGTGGTCTGACCGGCGGTCAGGTAGCGATCTGACCGGCCCAATACCACCGGTCTGACTAGCCCCCTACAGGCTATGCTGCCCTTTGTTTTTCGCTGCTGTTTTTCTTGTTTAGTTCTGTTCTTTCTTGTCTTCCTCTCATTGCTGTCCAGTATGAAGTTCCAAAGAGTTTGAGCTGTCCTCTTCATAGCTTTTCGCAGCTATCGGAGAGAAGACTCGCATGTGGATACTTGGGGGCACATTTTAAAGAGGCACCATTCACCCCCTCTGTTGTCATATCCGATCCTACACATAGTTGTGTGGAAAGTTTACCCCAATGACTAGCGTAGTGGGAACAACTCCCCAACGAAACTAGCGTAGCGGGAAACATCACCCTCCACTTGCTATCCCATTCAAGCCAGATCAGAATCAGCATGCACCATCTCCACCTCACTACCATTCGAGATGACTCTAAGGTTTGGTAAATTATTTAGCCAAGTCATACCTATTATAGGCATGTGGTTATACTGTTTTACATTGGAAGATCATCACATTATTCAGTCCTTGGAGTTATCTGGGTGGTTCTACCACAAACTACACAATCTTGTGCATCTACTACATCAGCCTTTCTTACCATCCGCATAAATATTTAAACAAGTTGATGGTTTTCAGGAGTGTAAAATAATCAAGATACAACATACTAGTCACTTTCCACCACTGTCTGTCCAAACCAAATTTGTATGTTTGAAATGATGCCAGAGCAAATTAATGCAACCGAGTATCTAAGCAAAACTAAGCATGGAGCTTAGATATGGACTTATATCTAGTATGTTTACCATTAATTCTAGGGTGACAAGGTTTTATGTCCGAAGTTAAGGAGTGGGATATAATAAATCAATTGTCATCTAAAGGGAATTAATTATGAACTAATGTGAATATAATTTGCATAATAAGGTAAATCATGCAATTTGAAATTTTCAAGTAAAATAACTTACATTCAAAAGGTAGGTGCAATATAATCAAAGTGATGACTTGCCTCACTCAATTTACTGCAGTCTTGATCTTGCTCATAGCTTTTTTAGTCAATGTGTGAGACCATGTGGAGGTTACCCTATGGTCGTGATGAGTAATTGACCGTTGGATTAGATTTTGAGTAGATGTTGAGTTTGTTTTTTGAGGTTTGGCTCTTTGTCTGTGAGGCTTTACGACCTTGTGCTCTACAACCTCTGCTGTATGCTCTACGACTTCTGCTCGTTCGACTTGGTGGTCGGTAGAGGTGGTCGGTAGAGCCCTTACGACTGTGTGGTCATAGGTGATATTTCGTCTGGGTAGTCAGCTGAAGCCTTTCGACTTGGCGGTCGGCATAGGTGGTCGGTAGTTAGCCTTACGACCATGTTGTCGTAGTCGGTGTTACGACTTGATGGTCGTAGGTAGTTTTATGACTTTGAAGTCAGTAGGCTATACGATTTCTGGCTTTATGACTTGGTGGTCACAGTCTGGCTTTACGACTTGGTAGTCGCAGAAGCTTTTATAACTTATTGGTTGGTAGTCGGTGTTACGACTTGGGGGTTGGTTGGGGTCTTACGACTTGGTTGTCAACAGAGGCCCGTACGACTAGGTAGCTTTCAGACTTGGTGGTCGGCAGAGGGTTTTACGACTTTATGGTCGACAAGTGCTCCTACAACTTGGTAGTCGTAGCCTGTAGTCGATGGTAGTAGCTCTGCCTAGTTTGTAATCGATAGTCGTAAGTTGTAGTGACCAGCTGCTGTGAGTGGTAGTCGTTGTGCGCAGTGGTCGTAGCGCTCTGCCTATGTAAGCGATAGTGTAGACTGGTGATCGATGGTCGTAGCCGAGGTGCTCGATAGTCGTTGCCTTTGCTCTGTGGAAGTCGTAGGTCATAGCAACCTGGTTGGGTAAGTCATAGCCGAGGTGAGCGATAGTCGTAGCGATCTGATCGGTAGTCGTAGCTTGTGTCTCAATGGTCGTAGCAAGCTGTTTGATGGTCGTAGCGGTCTTGTGTGTGGTCGTAGGCTACTGGAGGTTCTTGTGGGCTCGAGTACTTCTGTCTTGTGCAACAGAGTGGTCGTAGGTTGTTTAGACTAGTTGGTTGGCTGTGGTTATTCACTGGAATACCTTTTGAGTGTGCTAATGGATGATCTGGTGTATTGTGCAGTGCTATGTGATGGTTTGCTTGTTTGTGTTGGTTGCAGGACTTCGAAGCTAGGTCATGGTGAGGCGTACGAGGACTGGGACTAGGCACAGGGAGGTGTTGAGGTCTAGAACGGTTAGGGAGATGCTAAAGATGATCGAGACTGGTGAGGTGGTTGCAAACTGGGACGACGTAGAACTAGAGCAAGAGCTATCGAAGATGGATATGACAGGCAACGACGAGGTGGACCGGGACTAGGCTCAGGGAGGAGTCGAGGTCCAGACGGTCAAGGATGCTGGGTGCCATCATACACGAGGAAAAGGACGTGGTGCGCCAAGTGACTTAGGTCGTTTGCAAGCGGGGACGGTTCGGTGGGATCCGGATGCATGAGAGGCTTGACGACAAGTCATTGGGGCCACATGGAGGCTACTTTGGGAAGCGTGTGTGAGTAAAACCCAGTGTCAATTTTTGACCGTAGCGCTTTCCTTCTCGACCATGTACACTCTTTCATCGCACTATTTTTCGATTGGTCGATGGTCGTAGATCTCATGGACGTGTGCTCCCACTGCTTTACAAGTTGTTTACGATCGCAGTCGATTACGAGTGCTCGATGGTCTTCGACCATGTTGATCGCATGACCATTCCATTGGCTTATGATTGCGTCGGTTCCGCTGCACCATCTTTCGGTCACGATGGCTTTGGTTTTGATAGTTATCGACTACAGTGACCTGTCCGGTAGTCGATTTCTGTCCAAACTGTACTTTGGTCGAGTAGTCGAATTTAGGACCACTGTGCAAGCTATCAACCACGTTGTCGAACTTATGACCACGGTGTAAGCTTCGATCACGTTGTCGTTCTTGATTTGATTTCTCCGATGCTACTGCTTGCTGTGACATGTGGGATTGGACGCAAAGACATCTTGACTGTTTTCTTCACACGAGCAAAGAGCTGCGCATCATTCTTGTCTGGTGGTCGTGCGTATCCTTTGGTACTTGTAATCGTTTACGACCACACTTGCTTTCTATCGCTCAATGGTTCTAAGTCATGTGATCACTCGACTTCTCTGCAGCCTCTTGTCATTTACGACCGCACCTGGTTTCAATCGCTCAATTGTTGTAGTTCTCTCAGTCACTTTCTGAACTGTTACGGCCACACACTGGTGTTCGGCTTCTCATATTTTCTGTCCGCACCTTGGTCAGTGACTACAGTGGTGTCGACCACACATTGGTCTTCGACCACGTAGTTCACGATCTCGTTGGTTTCAACCACGTTGGTTATGACCATGTTGGTTTTGACCACGTTGGTTACGACCACGGTGGTTTTGACCACTTTGGTTACGACCATGGTGGTTTCGACCACATTGGTTTCAACCACGTGGTTACGACCACGTTGGTTTCGACCACGTTGTCTGTTTTGACCACGTCATTAGTTTCAACCACGTGGTCTGTTTCGAACACGTCATCTGTTTCGACCACGTTGTTTATTTCGACTATGTTGTCTGTTTCGACTAGTTGTCTATTTCAACCACGGTGCATTCTCGCCGAGTGGGCGTAATTCGACCACACTGTCCTCTGATCTGGTCGAACGATGGTTGTGTTCCTCTGTTTTCCAGTAGACCTCATATCCTAATCTTCATAGCTTAGTAGCTATTGGAGAAAGAGGAGTATGTGAATATTTAGAGGAAAAATCTAAAGGTACCATTCAGCCCCCTCTGTTGCTTGTCTGGTCCTACACAATGGCCTTAATCGCTTTGGTCTTTGTTTCTTTCAGGATCTTGACCTTGCTCGCTCCTTTACTTCTTCAACACTTTGAATTCTAATTATGTGATAAACAACTGAATCTAAATAACTCAAAAGTCCAAATAAATGTGAATGAACTCAAGTAAGTTTTATTGTTATTAAGTAGATGATCTGAGGTAAGGTTTAGCAAGTGTGAGATATAGACATAGTCAAATGAGCTTCAAGCGAAGGGTGGTGAGCTCAATTAAGTTTTATTGTTATTTAGTAGATGATCTGAGGCAAAGTTTAGCAAGTGTGAGATATAGACGTAGTCAAATGAGCTTTGAGCGAAGGGTGGAGATGACAAAGGAAAAATTTGCTGAAAAGGATATCAAGGATGGTTCAGTGAGGACGAAGGAATATTCACGGAAATATTCCATTCAGGATTCAAGGGCGGTTAGCCATAGCTGACTTAGTGGATGTTATGGCTTGAACCTTAATTTAATGACTACATTATCCCATAAGTCAGGTGAGATCTACGGAAGATATGAGGATTTACTTGAGATCGGTATAATTTTAATTAGCCATATTAATCTTTTATTTCATTTCTTCGAAAAGTTCATGACATATTATTATTTGAGGCTTAGTTACCAATTAGTTGAATTAATTAAATGATTAGTTCAATAATCTACTGAAGTGTGGGATCATTTATTTAATCACTGCTACATAATGGCTAACTTTAGTTATGCCACTGTTGACCAATAAATTGTCACTGACAATTAATCCTAGAGTTTAAATGCATTTAGATGAAATGCAGCTCTTGGCTTAGTCCAGGTATTACTAGACTTCAAATTACAGCCTACTGGTATGGTGGCATATCATTTTAATTAGGGTTTAAATTAGTACACCTTATTACCCTTCAGTTCATATATTTATAGTTTAGCTAGATTCTTTTAATGACCAATAACCCAAGGGGTTTTGTGATAATCAATTATATTCTAATAAACACACCGACATGATCTTTAATTAAAGATGTTTTTTTGGAATAAATGCTATTGATATTTTATGTGCATGTAATATGTTGGAAATACCCTCCTAAGGACCTGTGCATAATTAGTGAAAAAGAAGTACATGCAAAGGGGTTTTTGAATTTTTTTTAGAGGAGGAATCATTTTCCTAAAGCGAGTCGTATGGGGGAAGTTGAAGTTGGAGTCAAACTCATGCTGAGATAAAAGAATCGTGGGTGTTGTGGCTACAGACCAAACAGAGAGAGAGATGGTAGTGGAGAGTAATGAAGATAAGTGTAATGGCCTGGGTCCTCCCCATGGCTTACCGCCATATATATATGCACAAGAGGAGCGCTTTTACAATAGTGCCCTTACATTGGAGTGTCCCTTTAGGGGTGCTTATGTCATTACACATGGCCTATTCTGGGCCTTGTAATCTCCTGCCAGGCCTGCTGGGTTTAGGTGGGGGCCACCCCTACGACAGGAGCCTCTCATGGTAAAGGGCTTCACAAGGCCGTAGCCATGTCGTCGAGTCCTTTGGCCCCCTCCGTCCCGCGGCCTGTGAGCCTGTCCAGTACTTGACCCGGGGCTGTGCTGCGGCCGAAGCAGACGTGCGCGCTGTTGCGACGCTCGGACTTCCGGGCGTCCACGTGGTGCAACGTGCTTGGCGTGGTGCGGGCGTTGAGGCGTCGTGACCATTAATATGGCGGCGGACTTCCGGTGGTTGGACTTCCGCCGGTTGATTCCCCTGCTGATTGGGGTATATATATGGCGCTGGTGAGACGTTGCTCCTGCGTATATTGTGATAGAAGCTGTTCCCCTAAAATGGGCCCCTGCCGTGCATCAACATTCCTGGGTGACGCTGAGCGGCTTGGGGAATGTTGATGCACAGAAGGAGGTCTATTTTTCCTGGGAGCTTGATCAGCGCCGGTTATCGACAACCAGCCGCGCTTCCTAACCCCGCACCGTGCTTCCGTAGACGACAGCGAGGTCTGCCCTGTTTTTCTTAACAGGCCTACCTACAGTCGGTGTTCCTGAGGGAGCCCGCTGGCATTACCTTGTACGTTGATGCACTGTAGGTGGCCTGTTAAGGAAAACGAGGTAGATTTCGCAGGACAAGACTCCCGAAGTGGACTCGCGCGCTTCGTCCCCTACCCTTCGAACGGGCGGCGGCGAAGCTGGTGCCTAGTCGACGTAGGCGCGCGCGCTCCGTCCCCTACCCCTCGAACGGGGGGCGGCGAAGCTGGCGCCTAGTCGAGGTAGACGCGCGCGCTCCGTCCCCTACACTTCGAACGGGCGGCTGCGAAGCTGGCGCCTAGTCGAAGTAGGCGCGCGCGCTCCGTCCCCTACCCTTCGAACGGGTGGCGGCGAAGCCGGCGCCTAGTCGAAGTAGACGCGCGCGCTCCGTCCCCTACCCTTTGAACTTCGCCGGCGCCTAGTCGAAGTAGGCGCGCGCGCTCCGTCCCCTACCCCTCGAACGGGTGGCGGCGAAGCTGGCGCCTAGTCGAGGTAGACGCGCGCGCTCCGTCCCCTACCCTTCGAACGGGCGGCGGCGAAGCTGGCGCCTAGTCGACGTAGGCGCGCGCGCTCCGTCCCCTACCCCTCGAACGGGGGGCGGCGAAGCTGGCGCCTAGTCGAGGTAGACGCGCGCGCTCCGTCCCCTACACTTCGAACGGGCGGCTGCGAAGCTGGCGCCTAGTCGAAGTAGGCGCGCGCGCTCCGTCCCCTACCCTTCGAACGGGTGGCGGCGAAGCCGGCGCCTAGTCGAAGTAGACGCGCGCGCTCCGTCCCCTACCCTTTGAACTTCGCCGGCGCCTAGTCGAAGTAGGCGCGCGCGCTCCGTCCCCTACCCCTCGAACGGGTGGCGGCGAAGGTGGCGCCTAGTCGAGGTAGACGCGCGCGCTCCGTCCCCTACCCTTCGAACGGGCGGTGGCGAAGCTGGCGCCTAGTCGAAGTAGGCGCGCGCGCTCCGTCCCCTACCCCTCGAACGGGGGGCGGCGAAGCTGGCGCCTAGTCGAGGTAGACGCGCGCGCTCCGTCCCCTACCCTTCGAACGGGCGGCGGCGAAGCTGGCGCCTAGTCGACGTAGGCGCGCGCGCTCCGTCCCCTACCCTTTGAACTTCGCCGGCGCCTAGTCGAAGTAGGCGCGCGCGCTCTGTCCCCTACCCCTCGAACGGGTGGCGGCGAAGCTGGCGCCTAGTCGAGGTAGACGCGCGCGCTCCGTCTCCTACCCTTCGAACGGGCGGCGGCGAAGCTGGCGCCTAGTCGAAGTAGGCGCGCGCGCTCCGTCCCCTACCCTTCGAACGGGTGGCGGCGAAGCTGGCGCCTCGTCGAAGTAGACGCGCGCGCTCCGTCCCTTACCCTTCGAACGGGTGGCGGCGAAGCTGGCGCCTAGTCGAAGTAGGCGCGCGCGCTCCGTCCCCTACCCTTCGAACGGGCGGTGGCGATGCTGGCGCCTAGTCGAAGTAGGGGCGCGCACAACTTGGGCTCTTCGATGCGGCCTTGCGTTATACAGGTTCCTTGAATCACGCCGGTCCCTGGCCTGACAGGGTTAGGTTCCCGTACCGTGTGACCTGACGCGCCCGGGGCACGCGGCATCCTATGACTGCTGGGCGGCGGGATGTGGACGGTTGCGTGTTTGCAGCCGCTCGCCTCTTCCCTAGGCAAGGGGCACACGGGGCGTGCAGCGAGTGGCGCCTGTGGGGCGTTGCGCTGTATGGGCGCTTATACGACTGCGGTCGCGCCTCGTGCACGGACCTCCGCGACCCTTCGCTTTCGATTACGAGGAAGCGTGCGGGGCAGGCCTTTACACCGCTGCGGTTGCATCCTGCACGCGGATCGTTGCGACGCTTCAGTAGCGGCGGTACGGGCGAGGCGGCTTGAAATAGCCCCCCGTAATAGCGTCCCCGCACCTGTGCGCCCTCTTTCCTGTTTGCTCGGCCTTCCCCACTTTCGCGCTATCTTCACCGTATTGGTCTCGTCGTGGGAAGCGATGGCCTCCAGCAGCGAGCGCGGCCAGGCGGTTGGTGGCCCTGCCATTCGCCGGCGATCCTCACCGTTGGAGGTAAAATACGCGCTCCAAGAGCGCGACCCGGCGGCGGCTGACCAGGAGTGGCTGGCGGCGGAGGAAGGCACGTTTTTCGGCGAGCTAGGCCCGTCGCTCGTGATCGAGAAGACGATCCAAGGGCTCTTGCGCGTTGGGAAGTTGTCCGGGCGCCAGGACGTACGATTGCCTGCCGGCGACGAGACGGAACCGCATCCCGAGAGGTCGGAGGCGGTCGTGTTCGTTGCCTTTTTCGACGCGGGGCTCCGGATCCCAGCGGCGAGCGTGGTGGGCGACGTGCTGCGGACCTTCGGGCTGGAGCTGGCGCAACTGACTCCAAACGCCGTGGCCCGGCTCGCGGTGTACAGCTGGGCCTTGCGCTCTTTTACTCTTCGCTCGTCTTGCAAGAAGCTCTTCCCTGCGAACTCAACTCGCGGGAAGTGGGAGTCGTACTGGATGAAGCGGTGGTTCTACCACCGAGTGGAGAGCGGGAGCGGTCTCGCGTGCACAGGCCGACCGATCGCGTTCAAGCCTTCGCCCGGCCGAACGCTCGTTGATGAGGACAAGCGGAGGGTCAAACGGCTCGTGGGCATGGCCGCCCGCTTCAACATGCGCGACCTTGCCGAGGAGTACGTGATGTACGGCGTGGCCCCGCTTGCCTACGACTGGCATCTTGACAATGTTTCGCCGTGGGTTTGCTCGCTACCGGCGCCGCCCGGTCCCCGTAAGCCTTGAACGCGCCCCTCCTTTGCTGATGCGAAATGCGTTGTATGCTGATGCTATTCTCCTTTGCTTCAGGGATTTCCTTGGAAGAGGCGGAGCAAGCCGTGCGCATGTTCCTGGGTCCGTACACCACTAGGGAGCACGAGCAGCGCGCGTCTGCTGTCGCCAAGGCGGGGCTGGGGCGATTAAACCGCGTGTGCGAGGTCCTGGGCCTTGCCGCGCCGGACCGTGTCGCTCCAGCCGATGGTGGAGCGAAGAAGAAGACCTCGTCTCGGAAGAGGGGCCGCAGCGGGGCACCTGCCGCGCCTGCTGCTAGTGTTTCCGAGGACGCGGCGGATGCGGAGTCAGACTCTGCGAGGTACGCCGATTCGGGCTTGGGTGGCGCAGGCGCCGAAGGTGAGGTGTCTTCGGCAGGCGTCCTGGACGGTGGGTTTGCCGCAGGCGGCCGGAGGGGGGAAGCCTCACCACCCGCCGAAGTCGCCGAGACGGATCCTGCGCGGACCAGCGATGCCGAGGTGGAGGCCTCGACGGCGGCCGCTGCGGTGCCGGAGGCGACCTCCGCGGGGGCGCCCGTAGCCGCGCTGTCCTTGCCAACAGCAGCGGGGACTAAGGTGCCCCCTTCGACGACTGCCGCCATGGAACCTTCGCCCCCGGGCGCGGCAGCCGCGGGGTCTTCCCCAGCCACGGCTGCGGGGGCGGTGGCGCTGCTGGCTGCCCCGGCTAAACGGTCGTGCGTGCGGCCGGAGCTCCACCGGACACCGCGGGGATTTGTCGTGGCCACGGGCATCAGAAGCCTGTGGGACGCCAGCGCAAGCGCCGGAGGCCCTGCGGCATATGCACCTTCCGCCCTCCCGACGACGCCGTCCACCGCGCGGGGACAGCCGCCGGCCTCCCCGAACGCGGAGGCTTCCGCCCGCGGCGGAACCATCCCTTCGGCCACCGAAGGTAAGGTGGCCGAGCTTACTCTGGTGTATGATTTTATGCCTTGGAGTGGTCACCCGCCTCCTTCTTTACAGCGTTGCTCATCCCGGAGGGGGAGCATCCGACGGAACCCGGGGCCTCCGAGCCCGTGAACCCTGCGGACTTCGTGCCGCCTCCGGAGACGCTGAGGGCGTGGCGCGGGATTGTGGATGACGTGGCCAGGAGCGTCGACCCGCAAGTGCTGCAGGCCTACGGCGCGGGGCGCCTCGAGGACGCTTTCGAGGTGTCTGGGGTGAGGGTAAGTACTCATGCGACCACGCCTGAGTCTAGCTGAGTTTGCTAAGTCTTTTCCCTTCTGCAGACACTCGTGCTGGGGCAGGCCCTGCAAGCGGCCTATGCTCGTAGCCAAAAAGCGCTCGAGGATAGGCTACGAGCCGCCGAGGGGGAGCTGCGCGAAGCCTCTGGCGCCCGCTCTGCCCAGGACGCCCGCATCCGTCAGCTGGAAGCGGAATGCGCCGAAGCGAGGGCGCACGCCGAGGGGCTTGTTGCGTCGGCGCAGGAATCAGCCGCAGCAGCTGCTGATGAAAAGTTTGCGGCGGAGCGGGACGGGCTCCTGGAGCAGGTCGGCGCGCTAGAGAAGGAGAAAGGTGAACTTGCCTTGGCTCTAGCGGAGCGCAACCGGACGCTGGGCGACGCCTCGGTGGTTGCCTGGGACGCCATCCAAGCGCTGGAGAGCCATCTTGAAGGGCTGGTGGCGGAGGTGCCGGGACGCGCCTTCGGTCCAGAGGAGCTGTCTCGGGCGCTCCGCTGGATCGGGGATGCCGCCAACGTCGCGCGCGACGCGGCGACGTCCTTCGGCACCCACTGCGCGTACACTTCGGCCTGCTTGGTGTGCGCGCTCCTCCAGCACCGCGGCTGTACGCATGTCGCCGGGCTGAATGACCCCCAGTTGGAGATGCCTGGCGGGGCCGGAGTAATGTCCGGCGCCGTCCGCTCCGCTCGCCGTGCCCTTGGGCCCTTCTGCGACCGGATCTGGGATCCCGTCGGGGCGGAAGCTGTACGGATCGAGCTCCGGAAGTCGCTCTACGGGACGGGGAGCCTCGGCCAATTTCTGGACGGGGTCCCTCGACGCGATGATGGCGGCGCTGGGCCCTCCGAAGGCGCCGGGAACCCGCAGGTCTGATGCCGCGGCGCCTAGGTGTAGGCGTGCGTTGTACTGTCCCTTGTTTTTGTTAATAAAGCGCACACTTTCTGCATGCATGCTGATTTTCACCTATATCCCGGGCAGCTTCCTTGCTGGGGCCGGCTTCGGGCGGCCGACCTTTCAACCGGACGACGCCTTCGACGCTGGCGAAGGGCCGAAGATTCGCTCGACTTTTGGGCGAACCGGCCTTCCTCGAGCGAGGTGCCGACTTTGGCGCGTGTTAAGGACGAACCCGCGGGGTAGCGGCTTAGAGCGGCCAGGATGTTGGCGGACCTTTGTATATGTGACTCTTCCGGTAAGCAGGCCTCCTGGCACTTTAAGTTGTGTGCTGTGTGCTGATGCCGCCGTTGGCGACGTAGCTGCGCCAGGGTTCCGTGGAACGGACAGTCCGCAGACTGACATATGCGGAGGTGGACTTCCGCGGTTTGCCTTGCTTTATAGTCCGGAGACTCGCGCGTGCGGAGGCAGGCCTCGACGCTACGTCTTATTTAGAGTCCGTAGACTAGCGCGTGCGGAGGCGGACCTCGACGCCGCGACTTCCTATATAGTCTGGAGACTCGCACGTGCGGAGCTACGCTCGACGCTATTGCGTGCGGAGCTAGGCTCGACGCTACGTCTTCTTTATAGTCCGGGGACTCGCGCGTGCGGAGCTACGCTCGACGCTACGTCTTATTTAGAGTCCGTGGACTATTGCGTGCGGAGCTAGGCTCGACGCTACGTCTTCTTTATAGTCCGGAGACTCGCGCGTGCGGAGCTACGCTCGACGCCACGTCTTATTTAGAGTCCGTGGACTATTGCGTGCGGAGCTAGGCTCGACGCTACGTCTTCTTTATAGTCCGGAGACTCGCGCGTGCGGAGCTATGCTCGACGCCACGTCTTATTTAGAGTCCGTGGACTATTGCGTGCGGAGCGAGGCTCGACGCTACGTCTTCTTTATAGTCCGGAGACTCGCGCGTGCGGAGCTATGCTCGACGCTACGTCTTATTTAGAGTCCGTGGACTATTGCGTGCAGAGCTAGGCTCGACGCTACGTCTTTTTTATAGTCCGGAGACTCGCGCGTGCGGAGCTACGCTCGACGCTACGTCTTATTTAGAGTCTGTGGACTATTGCGTACGGAGCTGGGCTCGACGCTATGTCTTCTTTATAGTCCGGAGACTCGCGCGTGCAGAGCTACGCTCGACGCCACGTCTTATTTAGAGTCCGTGGACTATTGCGTGCGGAGCTAGGCTCGACGCTACGTCTTCTTTATAGTCCGGAGACTCGCGCGTGCGGAGCTACGCTCGACGCCACGTCTTATTTAGAGTCCGTGGACTATTGCGTGCGGAGCTAGGCTCGACGCTACGTCTTCTTTATAGTCCGGAGACTCGCGCGTGTAGAGCTATGCTCGACGCTACGTCTTATTTAGAGTCCGTGGATTATTGCGTGCGGAGCTAGGCTCGACGCTACGTCTTTTTTATAGTCCGGAGACTCGCGCGTGCGGAGCTACGCTCGACGCTACGTCTTATTTAGAGTCCGTGGACTATTGCGTGCGGAGCTGGGCTCGACGCTACGTCTTCTTTATAGTCCGGAGACTCGCGCGTGCGGAGCTAGGCTCGACGCTACGTCTTATTTAGAGTCCGTGGACTATTGCGTGCGGAGCTAGGCTCGACGCTACGTCTTTTTTATAGTCCGGAGACTCGCGCGTGCGGAGCTACGCTCGACGCTACGTCTTATTTAGAGTCCGTGGACTATTGCGTGCGGAGCTAGGCTCGACGCTACGTCTTATTTAGAGTCCGTGGACTATTGCGTGCGGAGCTAGGCTCGACGCTACGTCTTCTTTAGAGTCCGTGGACTATTGCGTGCGGAGCTAGGCTCGACGCTACGTCTTCTTTATAGTCCGGAGACTTGCGCGCGTGAGGGCGTCCCCCCGGTGCGTACTTTGTTTATACTCAGTCCCGTCACCTTGGCAACGGCGAGTGCACACGCGAACGTGCGTCTTTGGTTTATACTCAGTCCCGCCCTCCCTGGCGACGGCGAGTGCACACGCGAGCGTGCGTCTTTGGTTTATACTCAGTCCCGCCCTCCCTGGCGACGGCGAGTGCACACGCGAGCGTGCGTCTTTGGTTTATACTCAGTCCCGCCCTCCCTGGCGACGGCGAGTGCACACGCGAACGTGCGTCTTTGGTTTATACTCAGTCTCGCCCTCCCTGGCGACGGCGTGTGGACACGCGAACGTGCGTCTTTGGTTTATACTCAGTTCCGCCACCTTGCCGACGGCGAGTGCACACGCGAACGTGCGTCTTTGATTTATACTGCGGGGGCGCGCGCGCTGGCCAAGCCGGCGCGCGCCCTCACCGCGTGCTCGCATGTGACGAAGAAAAATTAACGGCAAACGGCGATCTGCCCTTGGTGCTGCCGCAGCCTCTAGTCGCTAGACATCTGCAGGGCCCGCGCAGGCGCCTATGGATGACCCCACGGACCTCCGCGCTGTGACGTCAGCTCTAAGGGCGTCGCTGGGCTTCGCGGCGCGGGCATCTGGTGCCTGGCTCGATGCGCCGAGCCATATCCTAGTCGCCTCGGACGGTGATGATGGTCCTGGGGCCCGGGATTTTCATGCACAGATAGCCATGATGTGGTACCGCGCCGAAGGAGTTGAGGATTGGGCGCCCCAGAATGGCATTGTAGGGATACGGGAGGTCGACCATGTCGAAGGTGGCCTCTTCGGTCCGCACATTGTCATTTCGACCGAAGGAGACTTGAAGGCCGATCTGGCCCAGCGCCCGCAGGGGCTGTCCTCCGAAGCCCTGCAGTGGGATTCCCGAGGGCCCCAGGCGGCTTCGAGGAATCCCCATCTGGTCGAAGGCCGCCGCAAACAATACGTTCGCGGAACTACCCCCGTCCACCAAGGCGCGCCCCACGTCGCATCCCGCGATGGTGACCCGGATGACCAGGGGATCCTGATGAGGGAAGTCCACACCTTGGGCATCATCAGGTGTGAATGTAACCTCGTGCCGCGCCCATTCCGGCGGTGCTTGCGCTGGATATGCCGCCACGTGATGTAGTCTTCGCGCGTAGGCCTTCTGCTGCCGCGCCGAGGCGAATTCCAGCACAGAGCCGCCGGATATGACATTAATGACCCTGCGGTAGGTTGCGTCCGGGGCCTGCAACGATAGGAGGCCTTCCCGAGGCTGCTGTACGTGAGCTTGGATCCGCAAGGTGCCTTCCTGGGGTTGCATTCCCTGCGCCTGTACCTGCATCCCCTGCGCCTGTACCTGCATGGGGGCCTCGTATGGGAATTGGACGTGGGCCACCGCAGGCGGGCGCGCCTCCGGGTTCCTGTCCCGAGCGACGCTGTCGCGGAGCGCCGCGATGGAGGTGCAGTTACGGGTATCATAATTGCCGCGGCCGTGGACTAAGCACCACAGCCCCTGATGCTGGTCGTCATAGTCTCCACGACCCTTATCGTCGTGGCCCCTGCCACGGCCGCGGCCCCGGCCGCGGCGCCCCCGGCCGCCTCGGCCCGCTGGAGCGCCCTCGTCGGACCCGCCTTCGATGTCGAGGACGTACCGGTTTCGCCTCGACCTTTGCTGGCCGCGCTTGGGCTGATCTGACGACTCCTTATGCGGGTTGTCCTTGCGGTCGGGCGCGTCCCTGGACGACTCCTGCTTACGCTTTCCTTTCGAAGAGCCGCCCTTCGGTGGATCTTCAGTTTTTACCGAGGCTCCGGCCTGGTTAGTGTCGGAGTCGTCACCTTGCCTTCGCCGCGCGTCTTCCTCCGCCCTGGCGTATTCTTCCATCTTGTCGAAGAGCTTCGCCACCGTCTTGATTGGCTTCCGCGCATTGTATTCGGCCATTGGGCCCGGGCGAAGGCCCTGTGTGGCTGCATTGACGATGGTGGTCTCGTTGACATCCTTCACTTGACATCGAATCTTGGCGAAGCGTTTGAAGTAATCCCGGAGTTTCTCCGAGGGTTTTTGCTTCACGGCGAAGAGTTGGTCCGCCTCGACCCGGTCGACGTAGTTTCCCTGGAAGTTGTTGTGGAGGCGGACGCGGAGCTGCTCCCACGCGTAGATGGAGCCCGGCTCTATGGTAAAAAACCAAGAGAGCGCCACTCCTTGTAGCGCGAGAGGGAGTCCCTTTGCCTTCGTGGCGTCGTCTCCGCCCGTGGCTTCGATCGCGGTTTCGTATACGCGCACGAACTCACGGGGGTCCGTGTCGCCTTTATACGAGTCGATGGCGCTAGGGAACTTGAAGTCTTCGGGCCATGCCGCATGCTGCAGCCCCGCCGAGAGCGGGGACTCCGGATCCACGCGCCACAGCGGCACGCGGCTGGACGTGTCGGCTTCGCGACTGTCCGCCCTCTCCGGCGCGGGCTCGGACGCGATTGCTGGCGCGGCCGGCTGACTCCGAGCCTCTTGTATATCTCTGACGGCTCCGCGAAGGTCCGCCAGCTCCCGCTGGAACGCGTTGAGAGCCGCCAGCAGGGCACTTTCCACCGCCGGTGCAGGCGGGGTCGCCGGTACTCCCAGCGGGCGGATCGGCGCGGGGACGACCGCGTCGCGAGGTCCCGAGCTGCCGGTCGCCCCGTCGTGGCTACTTTGGACCACCCGGTCCGCGCCACCAGCGAGGGTTGCCGCGGGGGCGGCGAGGTCGGCTGCCGTTGCGTCGGCGGGGTCGGTTGTCGCCGCACCCGCGTCGACGTCTTCGACCGCGGGGTCGGCCGCGGGGCCTTCCCCACGACGCCGGTAGCTGGGCGGGTCGTCACGGTGCCGGTGCCGGGGGCGATCGTCGCGGTGCCGGTGACGAGGTTGGTCGTCACCGCGCGAACGCCGGCGTCTTCGGCCACCACGCCTGCGTCGACGCCCGCGTCCGCCGCTGCCGATGCCGAAGCCCTGGTGCTCATACGGTGCTCCGGGCCGACCACCTTCTTTCCCTTCGCCGCCGCTGAAGAAGCTTTTTTCGGTGCCATCTTTTTCCTTCGGTCTTCAGGCTTGTCTCCGTCCTCCCCACGGACGGCGCCAACTGTTGTGGCTACAGACCAAACAGAGAGAGAGATGGTAGTGGAGAGTAATGAAGATAAGTGTAATGGCCTGGGTCCTCCCCATGGCTTACCGCCATATATATATGCACATGAGGAGCGCTTTTACAATAGTGCCCTTACATTGGAGTGTCCCTTTAGGGGTGCTTATGTCATTACACATGGCCTATTCTGGGCCTTGTAATCTCCTGCCAGGCCTGCTGGGTTTAGGTGGGGGCCACCACTACGACAGTGGGGAAAGTGGAGAATCCCAAAACCACATAAAAAAATCCCTAGCCATCGTCACCTGCCATCGCCATCTGCGCCGCACCAAACTTGTTTGCCACATGCTGAAGTAGCTAGCCTCTAGCGCTTGTGCTTTTCCCGCGCACACCCACGTTGCCACGGTTGGTGCACCTCATTTCGCCATGTCATCTGCTGCATGGATCCAACTGTGCTGATCCACCAAAAAAGCTCCATGTGCCTACTTTTCCTAGGCCCAGTCATGTTTCCCATGCTCGTCGACGTAGCGTGCACTCAACTAACGCTTAGTGCGCATCCTACGTTCACCTGACGTTGCAGTGCCAATCAAACGAAGCTTCACGCGCCAGCACTTGCACGATGGCGTATGTAGTACCCAGATTTTATAATCCGGATTCTACTGTGTTTAGCTGCACTATTCCCTAGATCACTAGATAGTGCACACAGTTACAGTTATGGACATCAAAATACATGTCATGCGGAAGCGTAAATATAATAGTAAACTTACTCATGGGCCGATGAGGCCGAAATCATTAAATTGCAGCAGCGGAAGAACGAAGCACACAGGTGGGACCTTCAGGACGTGCCCACAGGCAGCCAACTGGAGGTTCGCGACCTAGCCATTGACATCTTCATCTTCTCTGCCAGCTTGTCCCATCTTGTTGCTGAGGCGCAGTGATTTGATTTCCTAAATCTGAATTTTGTCGCAAAAGCGAGTGTGAGCACTCCAACCACGTGCTCCGCGAGCCAATACACAGAATGCAAATAAATAGTATGCATGGCTTATCAAAGGAGTGGCTCGGGTTATTTTATTTGCCAAAAATCGCTTTTAGTAGCTTTGTCATTATTTAATCATAGTGTTATTGTTGCTGTCTAAACTCTACCTAGCGACTACTATAATTGACTTAATCCACCAAACTCACACTTTCTATATTTAATGCTGTCTAAAACTCCAAACAGCGGATAGCATCAATTATACAATCCACCAATCAATTGCTGCCTAAAACTCTGAACAGCTAGTGTCATCACTTATCTATTATCATTTAACTGATCCACCAATATCTTCTATAATCTCAATACTAACAATCCAATCCTTTCATTATTGATCCACAATCATAATTTGCTCTTCCAATAATCAATTTTACTTTCTAATTCTCTAGTACACATCCACCAAGAATTTCGATGATCAATTTTACTTTCTAATTCACTAGTATACATCCACCAATAATATTATTGATCAACTTTATACTCCAGGAATTGTTATCATACTCCAAGCTCCCAAGATCAATTCATCCATCCAGAACTTGTTCAAATCCTATTAATCCCAATATTGTCAACCTCTCCCAAGAATTTATATCAAATATCAGTGTTGTAATCCAATAATTACTTTCACACTCCCTAATTCTCCAAACATCATTTAAATCATCTATCTAACCTATACACTTATTTAGACTCCACCAATTTATTTCTACCAGAATCTACACTATCGTCTTCTTTTATGATCGACATGAGTCCACCAATATCTTTATGTTTTTACCACAAATATCCATCTCCTTTACTCACGACCTTACTTATTTACTCATATATTTTACTTTGCGAGAAGAGAAAACATTTTACTTTTGCAATATGATACATAAAAATTTCCTGAGACCTAGCAGTTTTGAACAAAAACATAATGTTCAACAAAATGCAATAATAATAGCGATCCAGATTCCATCCACCGTTACATGGCATCCGCACCATATAGCATCTTTCAGCGTTATAGCCGCTTAACTTACCACTGGGACGACACCCAGGACAATTCAAATCAGGGCTTTCCACTGCCCTCCACTTTTTCCATTACCACCCACAAAGTTTTTGAAATAGAACTATATCTGGTTAAGTTCCCATGTCCGCCCTTGACCGTGGGCACGGCTATTCGAATAGTTTTGACTCTGCAGAGTTTGTACACTTTCACCACAAGAGACAATCAACTCGTTGCCCCACATGATTCCTTAGAAGTGTGGTTGAGCAGACCATCATAGTGACTTTTCAAAGTATCTAGTCCCTTTTCTCATTCACCTTATGGGAAACTGCCCACTTGCGGTGGGTCCCATCTATGCGCGGGATGTTTCCCACAGCCACTAACGCAGCTCGGGCTTCTACTTCCCGCAACGTAGGACAGCTGGGAAACTTCACCCTACACCGGTGTCCCTTCAGGCCCCCTTGCCATAGCATATCCACTTCTATCCACTACCGGTATGATGAGTCTGGGGATTTCGATAATTTTACTTAGCCAAGTTGTATTTTACAGACTTGTGGTTGTACTGTTTTACACAGGAGGTCATGACAAGATTCAGTCCTTATTGGTATCTGGGCGGTCTACCACTAACCCACTTTGTGCATCCACTGCACCACACTCACACCCTCGAACCATCCGCCCAGATATATAAGCAAGTTGGGGTTTTTGGGAACATAAAGTAATCATAGCAACATATACCAGTCATTACCACCATGACTTCCCAAACAGTTTCCCATGATTGAAATTGATAATGATGCTTGGGCATTTCAGCGCCCTCGAGTATCTGTGCAGTACTAAGCATGGCGTATAATTAGGGACTTATTTTCGAAAGGGTACTATTATAATTTTGCTAGGGCGACAAGGTTCACACATTCAGATATTCCAAAGGAGGTGTAATATTATTCAAGGCAAACAATGGGCATATAACTAGATTCTTAAATTAAACATGTATTTGCATATAAGATAACATCATGCAATTTGATAATTTAAAACAAAGTAATTTGCAGAAAATGTAGGTTCAACATGATCAAAGTATTGACTCGCCTGGTGCGGTTTACCGCGGTCTTGAGCTCACGCAATGCTTTCTCTTGAGCTTTTGGTCTCTATCTTCACTTCGAGCTTGATCTCGCTTGATCCATTGAATCTTCACGACTTCCAATTTCTAATTACGCAGCAAACGACTGAATCCAGATAAAAGCAAATAACTCAAGAGATCCAAATAAATCCAAATACTTTAAATGCCCGATTTAATTTAATTTATACATTTATTACGATTTAAGAATAGTGGGATGATTCGGTTTAATGTGTTGCCAACACAGTGGTAGCTGGATTTGAGCAAGAGAACGAGTTATTTGAATAGCTTTACCGTGAGGGAAAATTTTGGGATAATAAGAAATCAAAAGTGAGGAAGTATCTACAGGAATTATTGGCTTTGGAAAGGGAAGGTGGCCAGATATGGCTGATTGGGGAAAGGCGAGGTTCGATCTTTTATTAACAATTTCCTTTATTATTATTTTTATATTTATCAAGGAAGTTCCATGGGTTAGGTTAGATCTGCGAGTTGGTATATGTTGTAGGGGTGGCCCCCACCTAAACCCAGCAGGCCTGATAGGAGGTTATAAGGCCCAGAATAGGCCATGTGTAATGACATAAATGCCCCAGAGGGGGATGATCAGCTGTAAGGGTATAATTGTAAAAGCACTCCCTATGTATATATATATGGAATACAGGCCATGGGGAGGACCCAGGCCATTAATCATCTCCCTCACTCTCCACTACCATCTCTCTCTCTGTTTGGTCTGTAGCCACAACAGTTGGCGCCGTCCGTGGGGAGGACAGGAGTAAGCCTGAAGTTCAAAGGAGGATGGCACCGGAAAAGGCTTCGTCGAGGGCGGCGAAGGGAAAGAAGGCGGCTGGGGCGCAGCGCCGCGTGAGCTCTAGGGCTTCGGCACCGCGACGGCCGACCCCGCCTTCGGCACCGCGACGACCGACCCCGCCTTCGGCACCGCGATGACCGTACCCGCGCCGACCCGCCCGCGGGGCGCACCGGCGGCCCCGCGTGCGCCAGCAGTAGAAAGCGCGCTACTGGCGGCCCTCAATGCGTTCCAGCGGGAGCTAGGGGACCTTCGCGGGGCCGTCCGTGGCATGCAGGAGGCTCGAAGCCAGCAGGCCGCACCAGTGGCCATGCCAGAGCCCGCGCCGGAAAGGGTGGACAGCCGCGACGCCCCCACGCCCAGCCGCGCGAAGCCCATCAAGGCGGTTGCCGGGTTCTTCGACAAGATGGAGGGATATGCGCGGGCTGAAGAGGATGCGCGGAGACGCAATGCTTCCACTCTCGATCTTGCTCAAGCGACGCGCTCGAAATACGATGAGGGGGTGGGCGACGACCCTTCGAAGCAGGCCCGCAGTCGACAGCCCCGGGAGGACCCCCCTGGGCGCAACAGCACCGGGGAGCCGGAAGACTCTCCAAAGAGCAGGCGCAAGCCCCGGCGCCACCAGCGCAGACCGCAAAAGGCCCGCCATACCTTCGTCATCGAGAATGCCCTTCGAGGTCGCGAAGGCGAACTCGGCCGCGATGAGCGACCCCGGGCGGAGCAGGAGCAACTCTATTACAGAAAATGGTGCGAGGTACACGGTTATGGTAATCACTACACGAAGACGTGCACCGCGGTTATGGAATTGCAACGGGCGATGGCCGCACCCCGGGACTCGCCCCTTCGGCTCCCTGCCGAGGTACAGGAGCGGCACTCGAGGGGCAGCCCCTCGCAAGCCAGGGAGGACGCACGGTGCCGCGCCGTCAACGTCATCACCGGAGGCTCCTTATCAGGGGCCCCCGCGGAGCAGCCGCAATCGTGGCTGTCACCCCGCAACATCACCTTCACCGCGAATAACGCTAGGGGCGTGGAGTTCCCTCATCATGATCCCTTGGTCATCCAGGCCCACATCGCGGGCTGCGACGTCAGGCGCATCCTTGTCGACGGAGGGAGCTCTGCGAACATCCTGTTCACAGGGTCCCTTGACCGTATGGGAACCCACCGAAGTCGCATGGAGCAGGCAGGAGCTCCGCTTCAGGGCATCGGAGGTCAGCCGCTGCAGGCCATAGGGTAGGTATCCCTCCCCGTCACGCTCCACCAGGAGAGTAACATCCGGACCCACCATGTCATCTTCGACGTTGTGGACATCGCACACCCCTATAACGTCATATTGGGACGGCCCGCCATCAACTCCTTCGAGGCGGTCCCACACCACGCCTTCTTATGTATGAAGCTCTCGGGCCCGGAGGGTGTCATCACCGTCTTCGGCGACCAAGACCTCGCCAGGCGCATCGAAGTCGGTAGCCAGGATCTGCATCGCCCGGTGCACGCCCTACCGGACGTGCTGGGCGACGCGCCCTCCGCCCCGGGATGGACGCCTAAGCCTCGACCCGAGGGCGGAGTCAAAAGGGTGCCGCTCCAGGCGGAGGGGCAGTTTGTGTCTATTGGTGAGGGGCTCCCCCCAGAGGTCGAGCAAGATTTGCTCCAGGTGCTTCGAAGCAACACCGACATCTTTGCATGGTCACCAGAAGATATCAAGGGCGTGGACCGCGCCATAATCGAGCACCGTTTGGCGGTCCGCCCCGACGCCAAGCCGGTCAAGCAAATGCTTCGCCGCATGTCCATGGATCGGCAGCAGGCGGCCAAGGTGGAGGTGGCAAAGCTTCTTCGAGCCGGGGTCATCCGCGAGGTCCACCACCCAGAGTGGCTCGCCAACCCAGTATTGGTCAAGAAGGCTAGCGGGGTCTGGCGTATGTGCATCGATTTTACGGCGCTCAACAAGGCGTGCCCAAAGGACAATTACCCTTTGCCGCGCATCGATCAATTGGTCGATGCTACCGCGGGGAGCGAGCTAATGAGTTTCTTAGATGCCTACTCCGGTTACCAACAGGTATACATGGCGAAGGATGACGAGAGCAATACTAGCTTCATCACACCAATCGGCACCTTCTGTTTCATCAGGATGCCCTTTGGCTTGAAGAACGCGGGCGCTACCTTTACCCACCTCGTCGCCATCGCCCTGGCCGCCCAGCTCGGGAGAAACGTCGAAACCTACGTCGATGATGTGGTAGTCAAAACCCGGCAGTTCGCTTTGCATGGCCGGGACCTTCAGGAGACCTTCAACAACCTCAAGAAAGCCGGCATCAAGCTCAACCCCGACAAGTGCGTCTTCGGCGTGCAGGCGGGCAAACTCCTGGGATTCCTCGTGTCCAGGCGGGGCATCCAGGCGAACCCTGATAAGGTCGACGCTATCTTGGGTATGGAGCCGCCCAAGACGACGAGGGAAGT
Source organism: Dendrocalamus latiflorus (assembly GCA_017311315.1). Taxonomy (NCBI): domain Eukaryota; kingdom Viridiplantae; phylum Streptophyta; class Magnoliopsida; order Poales; family Poaceae; genus Dendrocalamus; species Dendrocalamus latiflorus. The sequence goes on from CM029640.1 coordinate 17,208,676, forward strand.
CCAGAGGCTGGCGGGCCGCATGGCAGCCTTGAGCCGCTTTTTATCCAGGGCGGCGGAGCGAGGTTTACCATTTTTTAAGACACTCCGCGGGTGCGACAGTTTTCGGTGGGATGGTGACTGTGCGGAGGCCTTCAACGCGCTCAAGAAACACCTGGCGAGTCTCCCCACTCTGGTCGCCCCAGCACCAGAGGCTCCCCTCCTGCTCTATCTGGCCGCGTCAACTACAGCGGTTAGTGCCGTCCTCGTCTTAGAGGAAGGCGCCGTACAACGGCCCATATACTTCATCTCCGAAGCCCTTCAAGGCGCCAAGACGAGATATACAGAGCTTGAAAAGCTTGCTTACGCATTGGTCATGGCCTCTAGGAAGCTCCGGCATTATTTTTTTGCCCATCCAATCACGGTGCCTTCCTCATTCCCACTGGCGGAGATGATGCACAACAAGGAATCCACGGGCCGCATCGGCAAGTGGGCTGCCGAGCTCGCCCCGTTTTCCCTGACATACACCTCAAGGACGGCAATCAAATCTCAAGTCCTCGCCGACTTACTCGCAGAATGGACCCCGCCGGCTCAGCCCGCTCAGAAGCACGACGACCCGGTCTGGACCCTCACCGTCGATGGGGCTTACGGCGTCACGGGCGCGGGCGTGGGCGCGGTAATTGTCACACCCGAGGGGCAACGCCTATCGTACTCGGCGCACCTCGCGTTTCCGGCCACCAACAACACAGCGGAGTATGAAGCGCTACTCTTCGGCCTGACCAAGCACAAGGCAATTGGTGCGCAGCGAGTGCTCGTCCGCACGGACTCTCGTTTGGTGGCCGGCCACGTCGACAAGTCATATCAAGCCAAGGACCTCGAGCTAGCTAAATACCACGCCGCCGTAAGAGCAAGGGAAAGACATTTTTTGGGCATCACGGTCAAAGCCATCCCTCGCGCGGAAAATGAGCAGGCCAACGCTCTCGCGAAGGCGGCCAGCATCACGGTCAAAGCCATCCCTCGCGCGGAAAATGAGCAGGCCAACGCTCTCGCGAAGGCGGCCAGCCAGCAGCTGCCGCCCCCTGACGAGGCGTTTTACGAGGTATTGCCGCAGGCGGCCATTGTGCATGACAACCGGGACGCGGCCCTCGTTCACCACATCGCCCAGCAGGGCGACTGGCGAGAGCCTATCTTCAGTTTCCTGCAGGGCATCGCCGAGCCAGAGGACCACACCGAGCTCCGGTGTCTGCAGCACCGTGCCAGGTCTTTCCAGGTGTTTGAAGGGACGCTCTACAAACAGGGCGTCTGTGCACCGCTCCTACGCTGCCTCCCCCGCGAAGAGGGGAAGAAGCTCCTTGTGGAGATCCACGCGGGGGTGTGCGGGTCTCATCTCGCGCCGAGGTCGTTGGTCGGCAAGGCGTTCAGGCAAGGCTTCTACTGGCCGACTGCCATCGCCGACGCCCAGGACCTCGTGCGTCGCTGCCAGGGGTGTCAGTGGATGGGGCGCATCATTCGCAGGCCTCCGACGAAGCTCAACCCTATCCCCCCGGTATGGCCGTTGGCACGCTGGGGTGTCGACATAGTGGGACCACTCCCCCGAGCCCCAGGGGACCTACGGTTCGTGGTCGTCGCGCTGGAATACTTCTCCAGGTGGCCAGAGACGGTAGCCCTAGCCAAGATAACCTCGGCTGCCATGCAGCGTTTCCTCTGGCAGAACATCATATGTCGCTTCGGCGTGCCCAGGGAACTCACCGTCGACAATGGCTTACAATTTGATGCCGCCCCGTTCAAGGTGTTCTGCGGCGGGATGGGCATCACGCTTCGATTCACCTCGGTTGGGCACCCCCAGTCCAACGGGGCAGTCGAAAGGGCGAACGGTGCTATCTCTATCGCCATCAAAAAACGCCTGGTTGGGCTGCCGAAGGGCAGGTGGCCGAGCGAGCTTCACAGCGTCCTCTGGTCCCTTCGCACAATGGTCACACGCCCGACGGGGTTCACGCCTTTCAAGCTCCTCTTCGGTGATGAGGTAGTGACGCCTGAAGAAATCAAGGCGGGATCACGAAGGGTCCCCGTCCAAGCGCCCGACGAGGAGCGTCACGTATCCCTGGACCTCCTCGACGGGGCGCGGGCGAGCGCGGCCCACCATGTCGAGAAGTACGCGCGGCAGACAGTACGTACTCGAGACCGGTCTGTATACCCGCGAAGGTTCAACCCTGGGGATCTCGTCCTCAGAACGGCGCTCCATGCGGAGACCGTCGGCAAGCTGGAATCCAAGTGGGAGGGTCCATACATCATGGCGGAAGCTTTGCAGAAGGGAGCGTACCGCCTCGCCACGCTCGAGGGGCAAACTCTCCGCCACACATGGAACGCGGACAAGCTACGGCGATATTACGCCTAGACGCAGGACGAGGACTATAATGGCATCAGCCCCTCCTTGTACGAGGCTCGCCCGCGCAAACGGGAGTTCAATAAAGCTCGCTGTTTCCGAAACTATCATCGTCTGGCCGCAGTAGACAGTCTACGAACTTTAAATAAGACGTAGCGTCGAGGTTCACCTCCGCACGCGAGAGTCCACGGACTATAAATAAGACGTAGCGTTGAGCTCAGCTTCCGCACGCACCAGTCTACGGACTTTAAATAAGACGTAGCGTCGAGGTTCACCTCCGCACGCGAGAGTCCACGGACTATAAATAAGATGTAGCCTTGAGCTCAGCTTCCGCACGCACCAGTCTACGGACTTTAAATAAGACGTAGCGTCGAGGTTCACCTCCGCACGCGAGAGTCCACGGACTATAAATAAGACGTAGCGTTGAGCTCAGCTTCCGCACGCACCAGTCTACGGACTTTAAATAAGACGAAGCGTTGAGCTCAGCTTCCGCACGCGCGAGTCTACGGACTATAAATAAGACGTAGCGTTGAGCTCAGCTTCCGCACGCACCAGTCTACGGACTTTAAATAAGACGTAGCGTTGAGCTCAGCTTCTGCACGCACCAGTCTGCGGACTTTAAATAAGACGTAGCGTTGAGCTCAGCTTCCGCACGCGCGAGTCTACGGACTATAAATAAGACGTAGCGTTGAGCTCAGCTTCCGCACGCACCAGTCTACGGACTTTAAATAAGACGTAGCGTTGAGCTCAGCTTCCGCACGCGCGAGTCTACGGACTATAAATAAGACGTAGCGTTGAGCTCAGCTTCCGCACGCACCAGTCTATGGACTTTAAATAAGACGTAGCGTTGAGCTCAGCTTCCGCACGCGCGAGTCTACGGACTATAAATAAGACGTAGCGTTGAGCTCAGCTTCCGCACGCACCAGTCTACGGACTTTAAATAAGACGTAGCGTCGAGGTCCACCTCCGCACGCACCAGTCCACGGACTATAAATAAGACGTAGCGTCGAGGTTCACCTCCGCACGCGAGAGTCCACGGAGCTCTTCGTCCTTTGTCGCGTGAGCGTCATCCGCTTCACGAAGCCTGGCTTCTAGGGCCTTCGCTCCCGGATGTAGGCTTCGTCTAGCACGTCGCTGATGACAAGCGTCTGAAAGCAGCAATGTAAGTCACCAGGCGCCCAGTAGCGCCATACAAAATGCGCGGCACAGGTACTCACCCTTATTTCCGAGGCCCGCAACGCCAGTGTTAGGTGGTCTCCCTCGCATGATGATAGCATCCGCCGGTCAAGGCTGCCACTGGCGCGTTCTGCGGCCATGGTGAGAGCGCGGAGTATCTCCAGTCGCGGGAGGTAGTCGGACAGGACGGGTTCGGACCCCACCGCGTCGAGGGCTGTGGCGGCTTCGGCTGCTTCGACAGCAGCAGACACCAGCGCGACACCCTGTACAAGGTGTTGGACTTCGCGCACTCCCCCGTTGCTCGATCCTTCACCGCGTTCGGGAGACGTCGTCTCGCCTGATGCTGACGGAATGAGCGAGCAGATCGGAGAGAGTTTCGCGAAGTCGAGCGGAGAGAGGGAGCCACGCTTACCTCCTGCCCCCCTCACCGCAGCAGGGGGTGGTGTCTGCTCGGCCACCGATCGCGGCGTGAGCGCCTCGGTGGTCGGGTGCGAGGCCCCCTCGGCGACATTGGGCGCCACAATCCCAAGCATGGGGCCTGCAATGTTGTAGCGACCCTTCGGAGGCGGGGGAGACTACATCCGAGGGCGTTTCGGCTGAGGAGCCGAGGGCGATTCCTCTATGACGATAGCGGCCGCAGCTCCTACTCCACCTTCGGTCTCCGCCGCGCCGGACGTGTCCCTGGTAGTAGCAGCACCAACGGCCACGGCCCTCTCGTCAGGCGTAACGTTCCTTTCCGGGTTGACGGGCTCCGGCCTAGTGAAGGCCGCGCCCGTACGCTCAGCAGCGTCTCCGGATAGTGCGGCCGGTGGAATCGAGGCGGCGCACCCCGCCGAACTGGTCCGGCCGGGCGCGTCACCGGTCGAGCGTCCTGCCCCAGCAGCACCGCTGCCGAGGCGGCTGGCAAGCTGAGTATGGCAGCATCAGAGCGAGCCCGACGCCGCGAAGACGAGGCGTCTGCGCGGCCACCACCGCCATGATGACCCGACGTCCCCGCCGGAATCTCCGGCACATCGATACCCAAAACTTCGCATGTGCTGTTCACCCGCCCTGGCTTCGCCGTTTGGGTCGCGGCCTCGCGTAGCTTGTGCTCCTCAAGTGTGTATGGGCCGAGGAACACCTCAGTCGTGCGCTCCGCGTCTTCTAGCCAAGCCACTGCACAAGAGACAGCAGGGCGATCGCGTGAGAACAAGTGCAGATACGTCAGGAGATGCCTGCGGCACTCTAGACAACTTACAAGGGGCGGAGGGCGGAAGCAGGCAGGACACTGGCGGGCAGATCCCGTCCGCTCGGTCATCGCCCCGGCCCGTGTATCTCCACCGGGAAGACAGCGGCGCCACCCCGTACATCGTGTACTCTTCGGTCAGGTCGCGCATACTTAGCCGGCGGGCGACGCCGACAAGTCTCCAGAGTCTCTGCGCATCGTCGGCCTCCGGCTTCATGCTTGGCGAAGTATTGAACGAGATAGGCCCGCCTCGGCATAGCAGGCCACTCGGGCCGGTCACGTGGTAATAAAACCACCACCGCGTCCAGCCGGACTCCCACTTCCCCAGGGCGGCCGGCGCGGGGAACAGCGTCGTGCAAGACAATTGCAGCACGAAGTCCACACTGCCAAAATTGGAAATAGCTCCATCCCCAGCCTTCTTGGGGCGGCAGCAGGTGTCGTGCAGGGTGGCGAACAGGCTCACGCTGGGACGCCGGCCTTCCGTCCGCGTCGCCCATGAGAAGATAGCCATGCGGGCTATTGCGCTCGGCGCCAGCTGCGCTAACTCCAACCCATAGGCCCGCAAGACTTCGCCCACAAACATCTTTGAGGGCATGCGAAGGCCGGCGTCAAAGAACGCGACGAAAACGATCGTCTCTATCTCCCGGGGCTTCTGCTCCGTTTCGTTGCGACGGGGTAGGCGAGCCCCATCCCGATCCTCGATCTTCCCGTCACGAACAAGCCGCTGCAGCGTCTCCTCGGTCACGCGGCTCTTTCCCAACACGCGGGAACACCGGCCCCCCGAGTATTCCATGGCGTCTTATCGCCTGTCGGCATGCGAGCGCCCCCGCAGCACCAGCTTGTAATCCCCAGAAGGGAAGGACAATTTGTCCCAACTAGACGAGGAGCCACCGCTGGGAGGGCGAGACGCGTCGCCATGGATGGCCATTGTCTCCTAAAGGCAGGGTAAAAGAAACCAAGGTAGGAAGTCGCGCTACTACCGGCACGGAATAAACCAGAACTAAGCGGCAAGCGGGACAAAAGTGCTCCCATCCCGGTGAGGGCACCTTATAAAGCCCGCTCGCCTCCCCCACGGCCAGAAAGCGCAGTTAGGCCAGAACCCCAGCGGTTCGAATACACACGATCTGGAAAGAAGAACCGTCGGTACCTGGAGGGGCGCGCCGGGTAGGTGGCCAGGCAGCGCACAACCCCAGTACGCGCTCGACACGCGTCCCGCCTCCCTGGGGAAGCAGCGAACAGCCGCGAGCACGCAACCGCTCAAATCCCACGACGCGTCGGTTGCAAGCCGCCGCGTGCCCCACCCACGCGAAAGCAGACTGCATAACGCGACAACCTGCCCTCTGACAGGCCAGGCGTCGGCGCAATTTCAGCCGTCATTTAAAGCGCACTATCAAGCCGCGAGGCCATGCCAGCTGTGAAACGCGGGAAAGCCGCCTTCACCACCGCATCGCCCACGGTTCCGGCCCCGCCCCCAACATGGACCCCGGAGCCATGAAGTTTAAACCCCGCCCCGACAGCCCCGGCTACGCCCGCGGGGGACGGAGCGCGCGCGTCTACTTCGACTAGGCGCCAGCTCCGCTGCCACCCGTTCGAAGGGTAGGGGAGGGAGCGCACGCGTCTACTTCGACTAGGCGCCAGCTCTGCTGCCACCCGTTCGAAGGGTAGGGGACGGAGCGCGCGCGTCTACTTCGACTAGGCGCCAGCTCCGTTGCCACCCGTTCGAAGGGTAGGGGACGGAGCGCGCGCGTCTACTTCGAATAGGCGCCAGCTCCGCTACCACCCGTTCGAAGGGTAGGGGACGGAGCGTGCGCGTCTACTTCGACTAGGCGTGTAACACCCCAGGACCCACATTACCCTGGGATGCTACTAAAACCACTCCACAACTAGCCAATTTACAAAATAAAATAAACTGGCAATAATTATTAAACAAGATAATACAAACGGAAGCATAAACAACTAAGGGAAAACAGAATAGAGATGACAATTCAATATTCATAAGCAACTCCAAAATAATAACCAAAGGTAACAAATCCAAATTTAACATTATTAGGATGAAACAATCCTCAATAAGATAACTAAGCAAAAGACTAGAATCCTTTCAACTTTATTACAGCATTAAAATATATTCCAAGTGCATCAGTGTGGTGCCGCTCTACCCTTCCCATGCATGCTCAAAGTCCACCTGTAGGGAGGGGGAAACAAGGGTGAGATAAAAATCTCAGCAAGCAAACAGTTTAACAGGCTATTCAAACTACAAACAAGTATACAACATCATTTATAATTCCATACAACCACAATCACAATTCATGTCCACGATTATTAAACCACCACAATCCTCCATGATTCATACCTCATCAATTTCAGATTTAGGCATATGAATGCAGTCATTTTATCCACATTAAATGCATATGAATGCTTATGCTATGCTCCACATCACTCTTTCCAGGGCAGGATTTGAGGTGCATCGTATTACGGCAATATACAATGCTTCCCGCGGGATAAGAGGTGCATCGTATTACGGCAATATACGATGCTGTACCGGTACGGTCGCGGCTATGTGCGGCGACATCCACATATGCATATGACATGATATGATATGATAATCACAAATCACATTAATCCATCCTCAAAGGAGCATCAACATGCTCACGACATATCCACATCCACCACATGTTATTTTCATGTTCCACATTATAACATTAAGCAAGATTTCCACAAGGCTACTAGCAGATTATCAACATATCAATGGATAAGTACTTGCTACCATCTCCACAATTAAATTATCATGAAATCATAGCATAATGTATCAAATTATGATAATAATGTAAACTGCAAGTAGAAGGAATAACAAGTTAAACGGTAGCAACCACCGCTACGTTTACTTGCCTCAATCCGACGAAGCGAAGTAAAATCAAGAGCGCTCAGGGACAAGACCACCTGTCCAAAAGGCATCTCTCAGCACAAAGCCACAGCATACAAACACGACATAAATAATTAAAGACGTCGCTAGAACCCCGAACCCGCACAAACTCCTCTCCGCTCAACAGTTCAGCAAATTACCCTCTGCAGCAGCGCTGCTTAACATTTTTGTAACTTTTAAAAAAATATTGATCCAAATACAACAAAAGATACCTCTATGGATTCATCACTTAAAAACCTAGATTTTTCATGTAGAACACCTATTTTTATTTTAATAACAGCTAGGTGTAATTTAATGCCCAAAACAGAGGAAGAACTCTGTTCTGGCAGATTGGACAGCGATATTCAATTGCGTCTCAGAAACAGTACAAGGGTCTAAAACTTCTGAATTTTATACAGAAGCTAGATATCTAAATTATCTGCAACTTTCTAAATTACGGACATGACCAATAAAATCATTTACTACCTCAAATTCCCAGATTACCGTCGGTCTGTACCAATCTGCTCGCCTGACGAACAGCAGTATTCCCGACCCTGTAACTCCCAGATCCCACGGCACAAAAATCCGAAACAAATACAAGAGATGCGTCTGGAAGTCCTCTACAACTTTCCTTTTGGGAGAGTCCGCAGAAAAATTCGTTTACTAGGTCAAAACCTCTCGAACAGACACGCTGCGCGAATCGATCTACAGGCAAACAGCAGCTAATCTCTAATCGGGCAATTAATCTATTAACTACCTTCAAAATCCGTGCCAAGAACCCTAATTATTCATAAGAACAGAGGGTTTTGGATGATAAAAAATTACCTAGATGAAGAATTACCCCACTTTTTTTCCTCTTCTTCTCCTTCCTTCTTCTCCTTCTCCTTCTTCTCCTTCTTCTCCTTCTCCAAGGGCAGCAATGGGGGCAACAATCCTTGGGAGGGGGCAGCCACCAGGGGGAATAGGGGGGGTGCGGCTGGGTGTGGGGAAAAGGGGGAGGAGGGGAAGCCCTAGGGTTAATAAGAAAGGGGGAAAGGGGGGGTGCGCCTCCCCCTTGGGCCTTGGCCCAAGGGCGGTTGGCCCACTCCCCAGGCAGCCCAAACTGAAAATTAAAAGTAATTTTTAATATATTTTATTTCTTTTTTCAATGTTCTACAATTTCTTTATTTTTCCCTTCCCGCGATTTGCCGAAAAACCGGCGACTCCGCGATTGTTTTAGAAACTTACGCCGTAGCGACGTTCAGGATATTACATTCTCCCCACCTAAAAAGGATTCGTCCTCGAATCTAACTCCTCAAACCACAAAGCAAGAGAGCAACAAAGAAAAGAGCAATCCACAGAAAAACAGAACCACAACTACGAGTACTCACCAGCCTCGAAGAGCTCGGGGTACTTCTTTCGCATCTGATCCTCAAGCTCCCACGTAGCCTCCCTCTCAGACTGAAACGTCCAGAGGACCTTCACATACTTGATAGTCTTATTCCTCAAGACCCGCTCTGAGGTATCCAAGATACGCTCTGGTCGACTCTCCACAGTGAGATCCTGATCCACCGTGACCTGCCCCAGGTCAATCTTGTGCTCGGGATCCCGCAAATACTTCCTCAGCATAGAAACATGAAAGACATTGTGCACACCACTCAATGAGCTCGGCAACTCCAAACGATAAGCCAAACTACCCACACGAGCAACCACTGGAAAAGGACCAATGTACCGCGGACTAAGCTTCCCGGTGGTACCAAAACGAACAATGCCCTTAGTTGGCGACACTCGAAGGAGCACCAAGTCGCCAACCGCAAACTCCAACTCACGGCGTCGAACGTCCGCATAACTCTTTTGTCGGCTCTGAGCAGCCAACAAGTTCTGATGAACCTCCCGCACTTTCTCAACCGTTTGCTGAACAAGGTCTGGACCAAGCAAAGACCTCTCACCCACTGCATCCCAACAAAGAGGGGAAACACACCTTCGGCCATACAAAGCCTCAAAAGGAGCCATCTTGATACTTGCCTGATAACTGTTGTTATACGCGAACTCTGCCAAAGCCAGATGGTCCTCCCAACTGCCCTTCCATGACAGTACACAAGCACGGAGCATATCCTCCAAAGTCTGAATGGTCCGCTCTGACTGACCATCCGTCTGAGGATGAAAAGCCGTACTAAGGGAAACTGTCGTGCCCAACGCAGCCTGAAGACTCTGCCAGAACTTAGAGACAAACTTGGCATCCCGGTCAGAAACAATTGACTTAGGCACACCATGTAGTCTCACCACCTCTCGGATATACAACGGAGCCAGATCCTGCGCTGTATTGGTCGTCTTCATCGGAATGAAGTGTGCGGACTTGGTAAGCCTGTCCACCACGACCCAAACTGCGTCTCGCCCTCGAGGAGAGCGCGGCAATCCAACCACAAAGTCCATCGTGATAAGCTCCCACTTCCACTCAGGTATTTCCAAAGGCTGCAACAAACCCGCAGGCCGCTTATGCTCGGCCTTCACCTGCTGACAAACACCACAAGAAGCGACATACTTAGCAATGTCCACCCTCATGCGTTTCCACCAAAAGACCTGCTTCAGATCTCGATACATCTTGGTCTCTCCCGGATGTACAGAGTACGGAGTCCGGTGAGCCTCACGAAGAATATCATCATTCACCTCTGACTTTTGGGGTACACACAGCCGACCTCTGAAACGAACTGCACCACTCTCATCCACACTGAAATCTCGGGAACGACCCTCCGAGATCCTCTTCCGCACCTCTGAAAGGAGCCGGTCGTGCTGCTGAGCCTCTCGAACACGCTCGGGAATGGCGGACTGGATAATCATCTGTGTCTCTGCCCGTGCAACTCCAGTGAGGCAGAAAGAGATACCCATCCGCTCAAACTCTGAGATCAAGGACATCGCTGTCTGAGGTATTCCTGTCCTGCTTAAGGCGTCAGCCACCACGTTGGCTTTACCAGGGTGATACTGGATAGTCAGATCATAATCTTTGATCAACTCCAACCACCTCCGCTGCCTCAAATTCAGCTCTCGCTGAGTGAATATGTACTTAAGGCTCTTGTGATCAGTAAAGATGTCACACTATTCCCCGTACAGATAATGCCTCCAAGACTTCAGAGCAAAAACAACAGCTGCCAACTCCAAGTCGTGAGTAGGATAGTTCTGCTCGTGAGACTTCAACTGTCTAGAAGCATAAGCGATAACTCGCCCATCCTGCATCAACACACAACCAAGACCAATCCGCGAAGCATCTGTGTACACCGTGAAGCGCTTGCCACTCTCGGGCAAGGATAGGATAGGTGCATTCACCAGCTTGCTCTTCAAGGTCTGAAAACCAGACTCACAATCGTCTGTCCACACAAAAGGAACACCCTTTTGCGTGAGTCGGGTCATTGGCTTGGCGATGATAGAGAAATCCTGCACAAAGCGCCGATAATAACCGGCAAGACCAAGGAAACTCCGGACCTCTGATACATTAGTTGGCCTCCGCCACTGCACCACCGCTGCCACATTCTTCGGGTCCACTGTAATACCATGCTGACTGATGGTATGACCAAGAAATCCCACCTCGGACAGCCAGAAAGCACATTTCTTCAGCTTCGCGTAGAATTTATTCCTCCGAAGGGCATCTAGGACCAGACTGAGGTGCAACTCATGATCCTCCTCCGTTTTGGAATAAACCAGAATGTCATCGATGAAAACCACCACAAAAGAATCCAGGTACTCATGGAGCATCCTGTTCATGGCTTCCATAAAGACAGCAGGAGCATTTGTTAGTCCGAAAGACATAACGACAAACTCAAAATGCCCATACCTTGTGCTAAAAGCTGTCTTCTCTATATCCTCCTCCCTGATCCGCAGTTGATGATAACCAAACTTCAAATCAATCTTTGAGAATACCTTGGCACCTCTCAGCTGATCGAAGAGATCTTCAATGCGAGGCAATGGATACTTGTTCTTGATCGTCACTTGATTAAGTGCTCGATAATCCACACAAAGCCTCTTGGTGCCATCCTTCTTTCCCACAAACAAGACCGGAGCAGCCCAAGGCGACGTGCTCGGTCTAATAAACCCCTTAGCTAGGAGTTCATCCAACTGCTTCTTCAACTCCACCTGCTCCACAGGTGCCATCCGATACGGGGACTTGTAGATAGGCCGCGTACCCGGAACAAGGTCTATGCGGAAATCCGGTTCCCGTTCTGGTGGCAGACCTGGAAGCTCGGCCGGAAAAACATCTGGGTACCTGCAAGCCACAGGTATATCCTCTAGCCTCAAAACATCCTCGTGTCCCTCAACCATGGCCCATAGAAAACCTGACCTCTACATTCGCCGATTGGGGAACAACTGGCACAGCAACGAGAGAGAGTACTGCGGGGCACTCCCTTGGAAGACAACCTCACATCCAGACGGAGACTGCAAAGTGACTGTCTTCCAGAAACAAGAGATAACAGCCTGATACTGCGTGAGCCAATCCATGCCAAGGATCACATCGAAAGGCTCCAGGGGTATAACCACCAAATTTGCCACGAACTCCTCATCTGCTAGAACCACCACACAACCAGGGCAAATACGAGCACTGGAAATAAGCCCACTGGAAGAACTAACAACCACAGCTCTCCCAACAAACTGCACAGACAGACCTGCCCGCTGAACAAAAACCTCCGAGACAAAGGAGAAACTAGCCCCTGAATCGAAAAGTACAGAAGCATCAAAAGAATCAACAGATAAGGTACCTGTCACCACATCTCCACGATCCCTGCCATCAGACACTGGCATGGCATACGCCGCAGGAACAGCTAAAGAAGAAGAACCTCCCACGCCCTGGAAAGTCGGCGAAGGAGTCCACTGAGGTACAGGCGCTGCAGGAGTAGCAGGATGCTGGACCCAGTATCCTCCAGGTGGAGGCGCCGGGGCGAGCGACGAAGGTGCTGAAGGCGACGGCAAGTATCGCGGTGTAGGGACCGCGGGCAAGAACTGCGGGTTAGGAGCCACAGCCATCATCTGCACGGTGCCATCAGGACGGGTAGAGCCTGCTGAAGGTGTAGGCGCCAACTCCCACTGCAGCTTCCCCTTGGGATTCTGCCTGCACACCACATCCCTGTGGCTATTACCACAGATAGAACACTGTCCACTCCAAGTGCAGTCGCTCCGCCTATGCGGGTCTCCACAACGAAAACACACCAAGCCCAGCCCGGGCTTCGCTGTGGCACGGTACTGCAGAGAGCTCCCTCCAGTAGAGCTGGACTGCCCTGTACTACCACGGTAGGGCTGGTGGCGACGACTCTTCGCCTTCTTGTGCGCAGGGCCTCCAGAAAAGCCCTTCTTCTCACCATGGCCTCGAGGCTGATCTCCTCCAGTGGCCTTGCGGATGTCATCTGTATAAGCCTGCTGCATCTCGATCCCCAAAGCCTGCTGCACCAAGGTACGAAAATCTGTGATCGGAAAAGCACCTAGCAGGTGGCGGATCGAAGGTCTGAGCCCCTGACGAAACTGCCTGGCCTTCTCCGCATCATCCCGAGCCACATGCGGAACAAAGCGAACGATCTGGTTGAAGCCCACCTCATACTCTGCCACAGATTGCTTGTCTTGTGTGTACCTGCTCAGATCGATCTTCATCTTGTCCAGAAAGGTCTCTGGGTAAAACCTCCTCTCGAACTGTCGAACAAACTCTGCCCACGATAGCGCTCCATGTGCAGCCGTGCGAGCAGTCTGCACTCCCTTCCACCAGATCTGAGCCTCTCCCTTCAGAAGTTGCGCCAAATAGCGCACACGATCGGAGGCAACCACCTCGAATGCCTCCATCTTGTCCTCCACATAGGATAGCCAGTCTGCGGCCTGAACAGGAGTGGCTGCACCGCTAAAGCTGTCCAGCCTCAAACCTACCCACTCACGGAGCGAGAGGCCGCTAACTGCTCCATCTGTCGCAACCTCCGGCACCGGATCAGCACGAACACCAGGGGCCAGCTGCCCCTGCCTCAACGCACTCAGCTCTTGCTGCATGGCCCTCACAGTGGCCAACAGCTCCTCCTGACTACCACCTGCTGACTGAGTAACCTCAGCCTCCTCGACCGCTGCCTGCGCTACTGGCGTAGCTGCACGGCCACGGCTACTACGCCTAGGCGGCATCCTGCAGCCACCACAATCCACATTCAAACAGGAACGATATCAACAAGCCAAAAAGGCACAAGCATTAATGCAATGAGTTCAACAGGGTATATGCAAAAATATACAAACCCTTCCCCAACCTACATGTGCAAGTGTGTCAATTTAATAATTTAATTACCACGGACCTAAAGCCCGCTCTGATACCAACTGTAACACCCCAGGACCCACATTACCCTGGGATGCTACTAAAACCACTCCACAACTAGCCAATTTACAAAATAAAATAAACTGGCAATAATTATTAAACAAGATAATACAAACGGAAGCATAAACAACTAAGGGAAAACAGAATAGAGATGACAATTCAATATTCATAAGCAACTCCAAAATAATAACCAAAGGTAACAAATCCAAATTTAACATTATTAGGATGAAACAATCCTCAATAAGATAACTAAGCAAAAGACTAGAATCCTTTCAACTTTATTACAGCATTAAAATATATTCCAAGTGCATCAGTGTGGTGCCGCTCTACCCTTCCCATGCATGCTCAAAGTCCACCTGTAGGGAGGGGGAAACAAGGGTGAGATAAAAATCTCAGCAAGCAAACAGTTTAACAGGCTATTCAAACTACAAACAAGTATACAACATCATTTATAATTCCATACAACCACAATCACAATTCATGTCCACGATTATTAAACCACCACAATCCTCCATGATTCATACCTCATCAATTTCAGATTTAGGCATATGAATGCAGTCATTTTATCCACATTAAATGCATATGAATGCTTATGCTATGCTCCACATCACTCTTTCCAGGGCAGGATTTGAGGTGCATCGTATTACGGCAATATACAATGCTTCCCGCGGGATAAGAGGTGCATCGTATTACGGCAATATACGATGCTGTACCGGTACGGTCGCGGCTATGTGCGGCGACATCCACATATGCATATGACATGATATGATATGATAATCACAAATCACATTAATCCATCCTCAAAGGAGCATCAACATGCTCACGACATATCCACATCCACCACATGTTATTTTCATGTTCCACATTATAACATTAAGCAAGATTTCCACAAGGCTACTAGCAGATTATCAACATATCAATGGATAAGTACTTGCTACCATCTCCACAATTAAATTATCATGAAATCATAGCATAATGTATCAAATTATGATAATAATGTAAACTGCAAGTAGAAGGAATAACAAGTTAAACGGTAGCAACCACCGCTACGTTTACTTGCCTCAATCCGACGAAGCGAAGTAAAATCAAGAGCGCTCAGGGACAAGACCACCTGTCCAAAAGGCATCTCTCAGCACAAAGCCACAGCATACAAACACGACATAAATAATTAAAGACGTCGCTAGAACCCCGAACCCGCACAAACTCCTCTCCGCTCAACAGTTCAGCAAATTACCCTCTGCAGCAGCGCTGCTTAACATTTTTGTAACTTTTAAAAAAATATTGATCCAAATACAACAAAAGATACCTCTATGGATTCATCACTTAAAAACCTAGATTTTTCATGTAGAACACCTATTTTTATTTTAATAACAGCTAGGTGTAATTTAATGCCCAAAACAGAGGAAGAACTCTGTTCTGGCAGATTGGACAGCGATATTCAATTGCGTCTCAGAAACAGTACAAGGGTCTAAAACTTCTGAATTTTATACAGAAGCTAGATATCTAAATTATCTGCAACTTTCTAAATTACGGACATGACCAATAAAATCATTTACTACCTCAAATTCCCAGATTACCGTCGGTCTGTACCAATCTGCTCGCCTGACGAACAGCAGTATTCCCGACCCTGTAACTCCCAGATCCCACGGCACAAAAATCCGAAACAAATACAAGAGATGCGTCTGGAAGTCCTCTACAACTTTCCTTTTGGGAGAGTCCGCAGAAAAATTCGTTTACTAGGTCAAAACCTCTCGAACAGACACGCTGCGCGAATCGATCTACAGGCAAACAGCAGCTAATCTCTAATCGGGCAATTAATCTATTAACTACCTTCAAAATCCGTGCCAAGAACCCTAATTATTCATAAGAACAGAGGGTTTTGGATGATAAAAAATTACCTAGATGAAGAATTACCCCACTTTTTTTCCTCTTCTTCTCCTTCCTTCTTCTCCTTCTCCTTCTTCTCCTTCTTCTCCTTCTCCAAGGGCAGCAATGGGGGCAACAATCCTTGGGAGGGGGCAGCCACCAGGGGGAATAGGGGGGGTGCGGCTGGGTGTGGGGAAAAGGGGGAGGAGGGGAAGCCCTAGGGTTAATAAGAAAGGGGGAAAGGGGGGGTGCGCCTCCCCCTTGGGCCTTGGCCCAAGGGCGGTTGGCCCACTCCCCAGGCAGCCCAAACTGAAAATTAAAAGTAATTTTTAATATATTTTATTTCTTTTTTCAATGTTCTACAATTTCTTTATTTTTCCCTTCCCGCGATTTGCCGAAAAACCGGCGACTCCGCGATTGTTTTAGAAACTTACGCCGTAGCGACGTTCAGGATATTACAAGGCGCCAGCTCCACTGCCACCCGTTCGAAGGGTAGGGGACGGAGCGCGCGCGTCCGTTCGAAGGGTAGGGGACGGAGCGCGCGCGTCTACGTCGACTAGGCGCCAGCTCCGCTGCCACCCGTTCGAAGGGTAGGCGACGGAGCGTGCGCGTCTACCTCGACTAGGCGCCAGCTCCGCTGCCACCCGTTCGAAGGGTAGGGGACGGAGTGCGCACGTCTACTTCGCCTAGGCGCCAGCTCCGCTGCCACCCGTTCGAAGGGTAGGGGACGGAGCGCACGCGTCTACTTCGGCTAGGCGCCAGCTCCGCTGCCACCCGTTCGAAGGGTAGGGGACGGAGCGCACGCGTCTACTTCGGCTAGGCGCCAGCTCCGCTGCCGCCCGTTCGAAGGGTAGGGGACGGAGCGCACGCGCGTCTACTTCGGCCACGGCCGCAGCCCCTGGTCAAGTTCGGAAAAATTCACAGGCCACAGGGACGGAGGGGGCCAAAGGACTCGGCAACATGGCTTCGGCCCTGTGAAGCCCTTCTCCATGAGAGGCTCCTGTTGTAGGGGTGGCCCCCACCTAAACCCAACATGCCTGATAGGAGGTTATAAGGCCCAGAATAGGCCATGTGTAATGACATAAATGCCCCTGAGGGGGATGATCAGCTCTAAGGGTATAATTGTAAAAGCACTCCCCATGTATATATATATATATATATATGGAATACAGGCCCTGGGGAGGACCCAGGCCATTAATCATCTCCCTCACTCTCCACTACCATCTCTCTCTCTGTTTGGTCTGTAGCCACAACAGTATACAAATCTAGCTAGGTATTATTTTGTCTAATCCACATTCCTTGACTGGTTATTATTCACCCCCGGTCCTTTTGATGATTTTTTTTGAGAGAAAACCGTGGGGCAAAACCCCCCGGCAACAAGGAACTGCAATAAAAAAAGAACAGGTACAAAAGGAGGTCACCCAGAGGATAACCACACCACCAACACACAAAAAAAGGAAAAGAAAAACAAGAGAGAAAGCAAAAAAAACTAAAACTGAGAAAACCTGACGGCTAACAAAAAGTTAACACACAAGGAAAGAAGAAAAAGAACTACAGGCTCTGAAGCCAAGACCAAATTGCAGAGTGCAGGGAGGGCTTGATTCTGTGCAGATGATTAGAAACTTCATGTCTGAAAGAGACTTTCCAGGAGCTCAAACTAGGGGCCTTTCCTTCAAAGATCACAGCATTACGTTCAACCCAAATACAGTGCGCCGAGATCATGAAAATCTCCATGAAAAATGGGTGAGGAAAAGCAGCCCTTGCATTTATCAATTTCTGGAAAGGATGAACTAAATCTGTCCAGGTAATACCCAAGGTGAACCATCTACTGATAGCAGCAGGACAGTCAAAAAATAAATGCTCCATTGTTTCCTCAACATTATCCAAACATAGAATGCAATTGTATCCTTCTTGCAGAAATTTTTTCCTTCTTCTGAGAATATTTCGTGTGTTGAGTCGATCATTCAATAACAGCCAGGTAAAGAACTTGATGCGTGGAGAGCATTTAGATTTCCAAATCCAACGAATAGGTTGAGGAACAGCTATGCTGGAGAAATGATAATGATAGTACCTGTTGACTGAGTAGAAATTCTTTCCCCAAATAAAAGTCCAGTAATCATTTTCATCAGAAGAGTCAATGGCAAGTGACAGTACATCATTTTGAAGCATTTGCAGTTCATCAAAGGCCTGCCGACTCATTGGGATTCTAAAGAGATCTACCAGGTTTGGAGTATTGATAACCTTCCTTAGGGAGATGACAACATCTTTTGCAAAAACATATAAATTTGGATACTTCAGAGCCATCACATTTCCAAGAATAAGATCATCCCAGAAGCTAATAGTGTCCCCTACTCCATGATTACAAATGGCAACCCCTCTGTATTTTATATGTAACCTTAAAATGTCCTTCCACCAAAAAGAACCTTTCTCCCATCTAAGATGAGGAACACCATCACTATAATACTTGTTCCAGATGAGATTGACCCATTGAACATTCTTTTTATTGAAGAATTTGTCAAGTTGTTTAAGAAGGAGGGCCTCATTTTGCAAGGTGAGATCAATAACCCCAAGGCCTCCTTTTTCTTTCGGTTTCATTACCAACTTCCACGCAGCTAGGTTGTAACCTTTCTTTTTGAAGTCACAACCTCTCCACAAGCAATCTTTCCTGTATTTGTCAATAGCTTCAATTACAGCAACGGGAATCTTTAGGGAACAAAGATAATAAGTTGGAAGTGAGGAGATGACAGAGTTAACCAACTGCAGTCTTCCGGCATAGGATAAAAACAAGGAGCTAGCAGAGAGCCTTCTTTCAATTCTGCACAACAAGGGAGCATAATCCTTGACTTGAGGTTTAGTGATGCCTAGAGGAAGGCCCAAATATGTGAATGGGAAGCTTCCCACCAGACAACCAAAGGCATCAGCCAACTGAATTGCCCTATCATTGCTAATGTTAATTGGGACTAAACATGATTTCCCATAATTTACTTTCAGCCCGGTGGATTCAGAGAAAACATGTAGAATGTCTTTCAAACTGTGCAATTGAGTCTCACTGGCTTGCATAACTAGTAGCGTATCATCAGCGTACTAGACAATTGGGAAGGGATTATTAAGATGCTGAGGAAAAGGGGGCTGCAAAATATTATCATGATATGCTCTATTAATCATACTCTGCAGGAGATCAGCTGCTAGCACAAACAACAATGGGGAGAGAGGGTCTCCTTGTCTCACCCCTCTCTTGCATTTAAATTCCTTGCCTGCTACTCCATTGAGTAGAACTGCTGAAGTTGCAGTAGATAGCAAGTCCTTCACCCAAGCAATCCACTTTGGAGGGAAACCTTTAGCTTCGAGCATTCTGAGGATTATATGATGTTCAACTAGGTCGAAAGCTTTTTCAAAGTCAAGCTTTAGAATAATTATCTCCCTTTTTGACTGATGACACTGATGAAGATATTCAAATGCCCATCCAAGGCAGTCTTGTATGGTTTTCTCCTTGATAAAGCCATACTGATTTTCATGTATGATCCTAAGAATAACCTTCTGTAATCTGTTGGCTAACAGTTTGGTCAATATCTTCACTGAAGTATTAAGCAGAGAAATGGGCCTAAAGTCGTTGATCATCTCAGGATTATTCTTCTTGGGGACCAGGGTGATAAAAGAGTTATTGATGCTCTTGATATCAGCACAGTGATTAAAGAAATCCATGCACAAAGAATATATATCCTCTCTAATAATATGACAAGCTTTTTTTAAAAAGAGACTGTTAAAACCATCAGGACCTGGGGCTTTATCATTTGGCATACTCAGGATAACAGAGTCAATTTCTTCAGTACTAAAAGGCAAGATTAGTCCATCCAAGTTATCAACAGGAGTGATAAGGTCCTCAAGATCAATTAGAATTTCAGTATTCAAAGACATGCCCAGCCTGTTCTTAAACTCTTGCCAGAACAGAGCACTTTTCTCCTGATGATCAGTAACCATTCTCCCCTCAGGACTGAGAATTTGGGAGATGGTATTCCTTCTATATCTTTCAGTAGCCATGGAGTGGAAAAATTTAGTGTTTTCGTCTCCAAACTGGATGAACCTCTGTGTGAATCTTTGCTTCCAGTACTCATTTTGCATGTGCAGAAGCCTCTGTAAATGTGTTTTGATGATGGTTCTAAAATTTCTTTCATAGATATAAAGGTCCCTGTGCTCCTCCAATGTATCTAAAAAGACAATGACCAGATTACAATTGACAATACGTTTTGCCAAATTGGATATATTTCTTCCCCAGTGCTTCAGAGTTCTTCTAAGAGATTTAAACTTGGAGCTAATGACATGGGCACTGTTGCTAGCTCTGACAGTTTGGCCCCAAGCATCAGAAACTGTTGCCATGAAAGTTGGATGACTGAACCAATAGTTCTCACACCGAAACACATTAGCTTTGGGGATGCAAGTTCCAATTTGAATCTTACAGGGGATATGATCAGAAATAATTCTTGCGAGGGGAAGTACAACAGTATTGGGGAACCTAGGAGTCCATGCAGCAGAGGTGAAAAACCAGTCGATCTGTTCTAGAAGAGGCTCAGTCTGCATGTTACTCCAAGTAAAACTTCTTCCTTTGATAGGCAGCTCAATGAGACCCAAATGACTAATAATACTGTTGAAAACCAGAATATCATTAAAATTGCCCCCAGGCCTATTTCTGTTCTCTATGGACCTATAGAAGTTAAAATCTCCCATAAAAAGCCACAATTCATCATCCTCAATATTCAGATTATAAAGCCATTGCACAAATTCATCTCTTTGCGCCTGTCTGCAGGGACCATATACAGAAACTAGGTACTAATTACTAAGATCATGACAGCTTGTAATATTAAGCTTAATTGCAAAAGGATGCTTCTCCAAAGTTGCAACAATGAAATGTGAGCTGGACCAACAAATAAGTATTCCTCCTGAAGCACCCAGAGATGGACAGAAATCAAATTTATCAAACCGTTTTGGAGCAAACTTTCTGATGTACTGAAGATCAAAAGCCTCTCTCTTAGTCTCCTGGATGCAGAAAATATTTGCACCACTTTCGTCAATTTTATTCCTAATGGAATTCCATTTTTCTTTGTCATTTACACCTCTGACATTCCAGCAAAGAATATTCCAAGTACGACTAGTACTATTAATATTTGAACTTTGATTCATTGATAACATGGCTGGATACAAAGGATAAAATGACTACACAGCAGTCATTAAACATTCCAATACTAAGATAACATCTTGGAGACATAGTGCAAAGGAACAAAACAAACATAAGCAAAGCATAAGTGGGGTAACTAATAAGATAGCAAAATGACTCTAAGAGCCTAAGGCCATTGGTAAACTTGATGATCTTCATTAGTTCAGGTGGTCGTCATATAGAGCAGCTGGGGTGACTTCCTCAGGAGGCACCCCACAAAATTCAGTACCCACGTCCATCAGTAAGTGAATAGGGATAGGATCAACCTCAACATCTCCTTTGTCTTCTCCGTCAACATAAGCTTCAGCTGCTTCCACCAGTTCATTCAGGTTGCCCAAGACTATAGCATTTTTCAGATCTTCAACCTTGGAGAACAACACAGTTTTATTTTTCTCTCCCTTCCTTCTTCTTGGCTCATTATCTAGTTGGGTGTGATTCACTAGTATACCAAGTTGGCTCCTTTTGATGATTGCCTATATCTACAACGGTATCCTTTTATCATCCCCCACAAAATTTAGTTTTTGTATTTTAATTTGCGTTACATGTGCATGTTGGCTAATTTCCTTGTTCTAAACTTTAATCGTTATTTTTATTTTGATATGTTTCTTGCGACGCTTGGATCAAAACCATCTTCTTATTTATGTTCTTTTATCTATATTTAAAAATATGTAATTAAGGGCATATTAATTATCCATTCATGATAACTAATCTATTGTTAAGTCTTAAACGATGTTATTTATGCCCTATGTGAATTTATTAGCTGCCTTGGATAAATTTCTAGCTTTCTTTAATTACTCTCTAATTGGAATGGCAAAAACACAATAAATCAAAACGGTGGCCGAAGGGGGGGACTCGATCCTGCGCCTGTGGGTTAACACGCAACGGTGATGACCAACTGGGATGCCGTGCTCTGTGACAGAGGGGGGATTTAGTCCTAAGAAGTGGGGGTTTGCTGGGGCCAAGCCAAAGAAAACAGGGGAGGTGCACGGCGGCCGGGGCAGGTGGGCTCGCCGGCGCTCCCGGTGGCCGGAGGGCAGCAAGCTGGCAAAATGGGTTGTCCCCGAAGTGAGGAGGCCTGGGGAGGTTGCGGCGTGCGTCGGGCATCCCCGGGGCAGGCCGGCAGTGAGGCTTAGCGGCCGGGGACAGAGGTGGAGCGGAGCGGCGGCGCCGGCGGGAAGGAGGGGGACGATTGGCGAAGGAGTAAGCGGGAGAGAGACCAGGGAAACTCACCTAGGTGGCAGGTGTGGCCGGAGGGGAGCTGAGGTGGGCCGGTGGCGTACAGGCGGCGGCGCGGAGGGGGTCGTTGTCGCCGGCGAGCTGGGGTAGAAGGCAGCTCCGGCCGGTGGCGGGGAAGCCTTTGGGGTGGCGTGGCGGTGCTCTCTCACAGAGGAATCGAGCCGAGGAGTCGCGGAGGATAAATGGCGCTGGCGGCGGCGATTTTTGGCCGGGCGCGGGAAAGAAGGCCGTGCGGCGAGCTCGGCGCGGCAATTTTTAATTGAGCTGGAGGGGAGGGACTAGAGGCTCAGAGGAACCAGGTGGCGGGCTCGGATTGAAGGGGGAGGCACCGGAGCACCAGAACGGTGAGGAGGCGGTCGGGCGGCTCACGGGCGGAAATGAGAGAAAGATTAGGGGAGGAAGGGGGTTGCGGGCGCAAGGAGTTTGGCCGAGCCGCCACTTATAGCAGAGAGCTGCCATGACCGGGCACAGGGTGCCGGGATGCGATGGAGGCGTGGAGCGGCAGAGCGGGACTTGACGGGGGCGCCCGAGCTGCTGTCAGGGACCGAGGCGCGAAGGACCGGGCGGTGGCGGGGAAGAACCGTGAGGCAATATCCGGCGCGGGGCTCGGGGCGTGAAGGCACGGGGCTCGGTGGCGACGTGACCGGCAAGCGTCGTGTGCAGAGCAGGGGCGAACATGGAGTGGCGAGAGAAAGCAGAGAAAAGCCATCACGGGAGCAGAGCAGCAGAGGATGCGCACTGGAGGGGGTAAGAAAATGAGGAAAGGAGGAGGAAGGAGGTGCGCTCGGGCCCAGTGGCAGAGAAGGGATTCGGGAGGGAGAAAATAAAAGGAAGGAGAGAGAGAAAAGGAGTGGGGCCCACATGTAAGTGAGGGGAAAATTGGAAAAGAGAGAAAATGAGAAACTTTTGGATTTTTTTGTATGCTAATTGAATTAAAAAGAATTTTTGGTTTACTTATTTGGAGGTAAAGTCTAATATCCTTTCAGTTTTATTTTATTGGCCCAAATTTGAATTCCAAATTTTTGGTATTTTGGATTCATGATCGTTAATGTCATATTCTATTTTTATTATTTATATGATCATCATTCGCAGTTGGAATTATTCTTGGGCTATTAATTTGCACAGCATGAACTCTAGAAGAAATTCAAATTAAACACTCAGAAAAAGATTTGGAAACCAGCAAAATGCAAGAAAATTTTTAAAACTCCACATTTTTGAACATCCAAATTTTTGGGATGTTACAGTGTAGGGGCAGAGGCACCTCCCAGCAGGCCTAGTTGGCTACCTAGGCTCACTAGCGGTGAGCCACAAAGGATGTAGAGCATCGTGGCCACACTGGTGTACCTCCATCATCGAGTTCTCAGGCAATAGGTGCAGAGGCAGACGGGCAATCTTGCAGTCTCATGGATGACACCCACGCTACTCGACCGTTACATGGTGGATGATACGGGGTCGCCCGATCTTCTCGACGTAGGATCAAGATACTCACGTGGATTTGATGAACTGTAGTGATCCCCCGTTGCCAATGCAAGAGTTAGCACTCTATAATTCGCCCAACCTCACGTGCTGAACTTCACGACCACTGTTCATGGGCCTGGTATTGTAGCGCAGCACTGTTCATGGGGCGGGTACTGTAGCGCAGCCTGATACTGTTCATGCGTGGCACTATTCATGGGCCGATCACTGTTCATGCCGTGGACTTGTGCTTCCTTGGATGACGGCCACATATCCTTGATCTCCGTCCATCGTTGACTCTTCAAACCTTTGGCATTACTAGCGATGTCCTCATCAGTGAGCCTCTCCTCCATCGTGGGTCCAAAGGCTTCACAATATTCAAACCTGAGAATGCATAAAACATTTGCATGAGGTAGTATACCATTCTCATCTAAATCACTAGGGAATTCTCTAAGAAACAAAAGCGCCTGTTGTTGTAGTAGCTTAGCTCTTACTCTTGTCATAGGACCTGTAGAAGCCTCATGATTAGCTTCTTGATGCACACTTGAAGTAGAGATGTCCTCATCAGTGGATCATGGACTCATGGGCTGTGCAGGATTGGTGGTCGCCGGCGGCCCATATGACATCATGCCATTGCTGCATTGCGTTGCCCCGGTGCCCCTGAACTCGATCGACTGTGATTCAATTCTGATCACCAATTCCTTTGGCATTCAGCAGCTCGCCTCAAATCCCTAATTCTCTTGGTCGCCGACACAACCTGCCTCCCCCTTGACAATCTCCCTCAATGGCTCACCACTCGCCAGTGAAGGCCCCCTCCGATCTCACTCTGAAGCTGGCACAGGCGGCACGTGGGCAACCGGCAAGACCACAAGTGCAATAGTTGCTGCCACCAGCCGAGGTGGCAGTAGGTGGGAGGGGTGCCGGGTGGAGGGGATGGGTGGCAAGGTCCAAGGGGAGGGGAGGCAACAAGGGCCAAGGGGAAGGGAGGTGGTAGAAACGCACCATCGGTAGCTAGACAGCTAGCACAACAGAGGCTGACTGGTCGACTCGAGGCTGATCAAGCTTCTCTAGCTATTTTAGAGAAAATTTTGGTTCCATTTGTTTGTGAAGATTTGTTGGTTACTTGTGACTTTGGTCATGAAAAGTGAGTTCTTTTGCTCTTAGTAACTGCATATTTGGGTGCACCTTATGTTACTGATATTTTTAGATTGCATATTTAGAATAAAACATATATATCACTACTAATTATAAAAGTTACGAACAACATTCTGAGATGTTGTAGATTATATTATTTGTTAGTTCAAGGCAATGAAAAAATTCTGTCCAATCTAGAGATTACTGACGAGAGACAAAAATTGTGTTTTCAAATTCCCAAGAAATGTTTTGTATTGTTATCATATTTGACGTTTCAATAGTAGTTAACTTTTCTTGTGTGTATTTACAAATTGTTAGTTTTTGTCAGGGAGAGAGGTGTCAAAACTGTTGACCTTTAATTGAAATGTGGGGATGTTACTGCCAACACTGATGAAAGGCTATTTTACAAGAAACATTCTACCACATTGAAGAAATAGATGCTTGCATTTCTGGGTAAGGTTTGTTAGTGCTAAAAGTTTGAAATGTGGATATTTTGTTGATATGTGTGACAAACTTTTAGTTCATTTGCTGCAAAAACTTATTGATTTGTGCTTGTAACCTTTGTGATTCTTTTAGATGTTCTTTGTAAGTCCAGCTGTGGTCTCAACTCAAATTCATAATCAAGCATGGCAAAGCCACATTGATTTAACTTCTATCTTGTCAAATTAAGTGCTTGGCTTGAGATAACAAGTCTTGATTGTACTGTTGTTCTGGAGGTGTAAGTGAAGACTGGGCAGGAGGTCCCCAAGTTTATTGTTTGTTAGAAAAATGTGTTGGGTCATGTATACATTAATCTACATGTCTATATTTTGTAGAATCTCTTCTGGATGTGTGTTGGACTTTTGTTGTCATGTCATCGAAGCTTTCGTAATGCTATACTGAGGTACTTGTTATCGTATTTTCCTTTCCTTTTCATCTATGGATATTTAATGTGTGTTTGATTTCAAAATTATTATGGTTATCAACTTTGTTTGTGTCATGTGTGTATGCATTTGTTCGCACTTATTGGCTATACTTTTTCTCACGGCTCGCCTAGGCTCCAAAATTTCCTGGCTTCACCACTGTGAGAGTGCAGTAGCTACCACACACAACATCGCTATCACAGCACTGCATGCCACAGTTTTTGATGCTACAGTGTTGATGCAATCTACATTGATCGCTGCTACAATGCTTTGTCGAGGTGATGACCTGAATATTTCCCCCTCAGTTTTGGTAATTTTAATTAGATATGTGTCAGACCCGGATTTTTCAATCCGAATCTTACTGTGTTTCACTACACTAATCCCTGGATCAGTAGTTAGTGCACACAGGTACATTGCTGAATCATTTCATACATCGCATAATCATCCATTATATTACATAAACTGAAATACACCACGTCGGGTGATAGCTTACAAAAGGGGCCGACTAGGCCAAATGTCATGATTACAAATACGCACAGCGGAAATACAGCAAGAGCAAACCCAAATCCACAGGCAAGCGGCCAGTAGGGTAATGTGTACAGTATATGCCACCAGGGTCCCGGTAACATAAATGTACACAACGCCTAGAGTCTACTTGTCTAAGCCTAACCACCGAGGCCTACGCCTTACTTATCGCTTTTGCTTCCGTCGACGTTGGCGGGGGCCTCCTCATAGGCGTAGTGATCCTGAACTCCTGTTTCTGAATTGTATCGCAAGAGCGAGAATGAGCACTCCGACCCCGTGCTCAGCAAGCCAACGCACAAAATGCAATAATTAAACATGTATGGCTAATCAAAGGATGGCTTGGGCTCATTTTATTTTGCGGAGAGTGCTTTTGAATACAATTATAGGAAAATCCTGAGACCTAGCAATTTTGAACTCAAAACTTTTGTTTATAAAGTAAGTTGATCTTATAGTTGACACAGATTTCATCCACCATTACATGGCATCTGCGCCATATAGCATCTTTCAGCGTTATAGCCGCTTAACGTACCACTGGGACGACACCCAGGACAATTCCAAACCAGAGCAGTCCTTCGCCCTTCAAGTTTCCATTTCCAGTTTCCAACGTTTTTAAAACAGAACTATATCCAATTAAGTTCCCATGTCTGCCCGTGACCGTGGGCACGGCTATTCGAATAGTTTTGACTCTGCAGAGTTCGCACACTTTACCCACAAGAGATAGATCTACTCGTTGCCCCACATGATTCCTTAGCCATGTGGTTGAATAGACTATCACAGGGCCTTTACAATGCATAGTCCACTGTGGTTACGCCCGCTAAGGTCAACCTTCCGTAGTAATATTACACATACGCCGGGAAGGGTCCCTCGTGAGCCATCACGGGCAAAGGCGAGGAATATTACGCATCCATTCCTTTGCTCGTGGTCATACCTTCACGTAACCACCTTGACGCTACACAAATTAGTTAACCCTAAACAATGCTAAGCATGGCATATAATTAAGGACTTATTTTCGAATGCTAACCATTATAAGATTTTCCACTAGGCGACAAGGCTCACATATGCAATATTCCAAGGAGGGGTGTAATACTTAATCAAGTTGAGCAATGGGCATTTAGCTAAAGTTTTTAAATCAACATATTTCGCACATAAAGTAACAGCATGCAATTTGATAATTTAAACGAAAGTAGTTTGCATAAAATGTAGGTTCAACATGATCAAAGTATTGACTCGCCTTGGTCACAGGGATCTGGTTCTTGATGATCTTGAGTTGCTAAGGTTGCTGCCTTGGATTCTTCCTCCTGAGCCTCGTACGCTATATAATCGTGCGAAATACCCAAATAAAAGAAAAGCGACCAATCACTCAAAATATCACTAGAAAATCAAATAAACTTCAAAAATTATGGTTCTAGTTCCATTAGATAGATCTTGAATTTAAATGAATTTAAAATTTTGTTTCACTCAATTTGGAGCTAAAATGAGGAAGTTATAAGCAGTCAAAGTTCTCGGTTCCAGTCAATTCCAAAAATAATTAAATTCTGACATGTGGGGCCCACTGTCAGCCCCTGATTCATTTTAATTTCCATTTTTATTTACTTTTTGGTTCTCTGTGCTACTGACATGTGGGTCCGGTTACTGTTCATGGGTCCACATGTCAGTACGGTCCTTGCTTAGATGTCTCACTGACCGGTGGGGCCCAGCGGTCAGCGGTGACTCGGGAATGCAGTGGCTGACAGGTGGGGCCCACCTGTCAGGCCGAAAGAAAATGGAGAAAACTCAACTTGGCGCTGCGGAGCCGGAGGCTCGAACGCGCGCGGCCGGGGAGCTGGGAGGGAGAAGAGAGCGCTGATAGCCAAGTGAGCGGGGAGGCTTTGCCTACCTTATATGGATGAGAAATCCTTTTGAAGGATGCCGACGAGGGGGCCGGGCGCAGGAGTCAGGGGCGACGGTGGCCGGCGGCGAGGGGCTGTCGGGGAGGTTCGGGGAAGCGGTGAAATGCGTTTCTCGTGGTGCGGTGAAGGCGATGGTGCAGTCGCCCTGGGCCGAGGTGGTCCGGAGAGGGGTCGGTGGCGTGCGGTGGCGGCGATTCAGAGCGGCTCTCGGCGACGGCGAGGTACGGGTGGTGGGAAGCTCGGGCGAGGCCGGGGATGACTTCGCGGAGCTTCGGAGATGGTGTGGGCGAAAGGAATGGAGTTTTGGTGGCTCGGGTCGAGAGATTGCGCGGGCGGCCGGAGTTGGGGACGATGGGGGCTCGCCGGCGTTTGAGTGGATGTGGGCTCGATTACCTGCTGCAGGACGAAGATGGCGATGTGTGGAACTCAAGGGGGGTCCACGGTCTTTTATACACGCGCAGAGGGAAGCTGGCAACGGGCGGCGTCTGTGCGGT
This sequence comes from Dendrocalamus latiflorus, assembly GCA_017311315.1. Taxonomy (NCBI): domain Eukaryota; kingdom Viridiplantae; phylum Streptophyta; class Magnoliopsida; order Poales; family Poaceae; genus Dendrocalamus; species Dendrocalamus latiflorus. The sequence goes on from CM029640.1 coordinate 17,237,346, forward strand.
CGCGTCGGAGCTGGTGGCGGAGGCAGGTAGGGATGCAGGCGGCGATTAATGCCTGTCAATCAGTGAAGCTACGACGCGCAGCTACGCCCAGGGTGGTTGTCTCAGCGCTGCTGCCTCCTCTCCCCCTTTTGCCAGCGTGAAGCGGCAGCGGACCGAGCGGGGCGAAGTGACGGAGCGGGGAAAAGCTGCGCGCGGTGGCGCCAAGTCAAGGGCGACGGGGGCGCAGGCTTTCCACCTAGGCGACGGGACGGCGCGGGCAGGGGCGAGGCCGTGCATGCGCGCCACGGGAGCAAAAGCTCTGCCCGTGGTGCCAGCGCGTCCGCGCGGGGGAGAAAAGGAGCGGGGAGGAAGAAGCTGACAGGGCGGGCCCATCGGTCAGCGGGAGAGGGAAGAGGGAAGCGCGATGGCGTGGATGAAGCCGCGTGGCGGGGAGGGTTGATCGGGCGGCCGACGTGGTTAAGTGAGGGGAACGGAGGAGATCGGCCGAGGCGCGGGGAAGGGGGAAATCGCGGCCGTCCACGCGGCGAGCGGGGGTAAGGGGAAGGCGGGATCCGCCCGGGCGACGTGGTTCGATCCCGCCCGACCAGGTGTCGGCCGGAGGGCGGTTGATTTTCTGATTTTTCCGGATTTTAAGTTTTGCTTTTAGAAATTACCAGAAAATCCCAATAAGTCCGGAAAAATATGAAAATGCTTCCAAAAATTCCAGGAAAATTCTCAGAGGTCCCTGATAATACTCTGGACTTAATAAAAATATTTCCAACTAATGTTGGTATTTACTTTACTTGCTTCCATTGTTTTTCATGCCATTGTTTTCAAAAATAATATTTTATGCCCTAAATCAAATTTCTTTCTTTACTTTTATGGATCATCTTTTCAGATTCGTGTTTACAAATTTTTGTCTTCCTTCCATTACTTGCATATTCCTTTTTAGGGTATTATCAATACCTGTCTTTCTTTTTTATTAATTCTTCGATTTTTGGAACCTCTACCAAATTCAGGAAAACATCGAAAAATCCAAATTCAAATGGAATATATTGCAAAAGTAATTCAAAAGCTTCTCATTTCTAATTTCAAATTTTTTGGGCTGTTACAAACCTAACCCCCTTAAAAGAATCTCGACCCCGAGATTCAGCTTAACTAGGGAACAGGTCGGGGTAATTTCTTCGTAGCTGGTCTTCACGCTCCCAGGTAGCTTCTTTCTTGGAGTGATGGCTCCATTGTACTCGGCACATGCGAATGATTTGAGTTCGCGTTTTCTTTTCCACGGTATCCAGGATCTTGATCGGGCGCTCCTTGTAGGTTAGGTCTTCCTCAATCTCGATTGCCTCCAATGGAGCTTGATCCTCAGGTACTCGTAGACACTTCTTCAGTTGGGACACATGGAAGACGTCGTGTATGTCTGATAGATTCGGAGGGAGTGCAAGCTGGTAGGCAACTTCCCCCTTTTTAGACACAATTGGGAATGGTCCAACATATCGTGGGGTAAGCTTGCCCTTGACCTTGAATCGTCTAACTCATCGCAAGGGTGATACCTTCAGATAAACATAATCTCCCACTTCAAAACTTAGTGGCCTTCTTCTCTTGTCTGCATAACTTTTCTGCCTGGACTGGGCTGCTTGCAATCGATCTCTAATTAGGCGAACCTTTTCTTCAGCTTGCCTTAAAGTATCTGGCCCGAAAATGTAGTTCTCCCCTACTTCTGACCAATGTAGAGGGGTTCGACATTGTCGACCATACAGGGCTTCGAAGGGTGACATCTGAAGACTGGCCTGATAGCTATTGTTATAAGCAAACTCAGCATAGGGTAGGCATCGATCCCAGTCCTTAGAAAATCTAGAGCACAAGCCCGAAGCATATCTTCCAATATCTGATTCACTCTCTCCGTTTGACCATCTGTCTGGGGGTGGTATGCGGTGCTAAAATCCAAGTAAGTACCGAGAGCTTCATGCAGGCTAGCCCAAAAATGCAAGGTGAACTGGGAGCCTCGATCCGAGACTATCCGTTTTGGTACGCCGTGTAAACATACTATGCGTGACATATATAGCTCGGCTAACTTATCTCCCTTGTACGTGGTTTTGACGGGGATGAAATGTGCAACCTTAGTCAGCCTATCAACCACGACCCATACGGAGTCATATCCAGATTTGGTTTGTGGAAGTCCCGTGATAAAGTCCATCCCGACTTCTTCCCACTTCCACTGGGGTATTTTCAATGGTTGTAGTAGTCCTGCTGGCCTTTGATGTTCTGCTTTCACTCTTTGACACACATCACAACAGGCTACATGTTCAGCTATGTCTCTCTTCATACGGGGCCACCAGCAGAATTGCTTCATACCCTGATACATCTTGGTGCTTCCGGGGTGCAGGGAGTACGGAGAGCTATGAGCTTCCCTCAATATCAGATCCTTGAGATTCTTCTGATGAGGTACCACTATACGCTTCCCGTACCATAGAGTACCGTCCTGATCAATCTTCATGTTAGGAGCCTTCCCTGCTTCTACCAGTCCTTTCCATTTTATTATAGCTAGATCTTTCTGCTGAGCAACCATAATCTGCTCCTCTAAACTTGGTTGAATTACCATGGTAGCTAGAGTGCCTTTCTCTACTATCTCCAAGTTCAAGGCTTGTAGTTCTTTATATAACTCGGGTTGATGTTCCTGGACCATGAGATTATTGCAATAGGCCTTACGGCTTAAAGCATCCGCTACAACTGATGTGACGATGGCCCGATCTTCCGAGAGGTACTGATAAGTCGATTGTGGAGATCTCGACGTTGATGATCCAAAGGCTCCGACCAAAACAGATCGAACCCCTCGCAATCACTACACCACTGCTCCGTTGGTTATCAACCGTGCCGAACACGATTGACCTCGCCAAGAAGGCTATCTCCTGCAAGCGAATCGAGAACACAAGCAAGAGAGTAAAAGATGCAATCTGAAATTGCGAATAATGTTTAAGTTCACAAGTTGGGGTTCCTCAAACCGAACATGCGGCGAAACTGCTAAGCAGAATAAACTCTTAAGAAAAACCCGAGGAAAACTAAAGGGGTGTGGCCTCTTTAAATAGGGGAGGGGGAAGCCACACTTATCTAATGAAAAGGGATGTGGTACTATTCCTAGTTACTGTTCACGCGCGTGGTACTGTTCACGTGAACAGTTCCGGCCCAAATGGCCCAAGTTACAAGGCCCTCGGCCCACTTTGACTCGGACTGGAAAAGTAACGTGTCTTCTTTCACAGTTTCTGATCTGCTCAAATGGAGTTTGGAGGTGAGACTAGATTCATCTGAAAGTAGACTTCAAGAGCTTTCCAACGAGTACTCATGGGCCCCGAGAAGCCTTCTAGATCAAAAGTTATGGCCATTTGAAGTTGGCTTGTCAGGCTGAATCCGAATTGATCTGGAGGCCGAATTGGATTCCAAAACCTGTCCAACTTGAATCCTTGCTTCAATTGGTTCCAAAGTGATGTGGTGCTACAAATATATATATTTTCATCATTAGGTAGCATCATATTCTCATTTAAAATATGTTGAAGTTGAAGAAACGAATTCACCTTTAGTTCATTCTTGATATTGGCCGCTATGGTCGTACGTGTTGGTGGCGTGGTCACATCATCCTCCCCTTCTTGATGGAAAACCGTCCTCGGTTTTAACACATGTGTAGTGTCACGTATTGCATGATCTTGATCATAAATCTTGGTGTATGATAATAAACGCAACAAACTCTCATTATGTAATATCATAAGTTCTTTATCAAATAAAGTAAAATCTCTTTGAAACGAGCTCACCTCATAATTTAAGTGATGCGTAGGAGCTCTTGTAATTGGAACAACAAGTATAGCAAATATGGTTGTATCCATAGGGTACATGTTCTTATCATCCTCCCCTTCTTGCAAACAAAGCCGTCCTCGGCTTTTGATAAGCTGAAAATATGGTAACAAAGAAGCCAAGGTGTATGCATGGTATATGTATATGTCATCTGTTTTAACAGTTCTTCGTTGTTGCACAATTAATGTTATAAAACAGCAGTGATCGTAAAAGTTCATTGTATTATTAACCCAAGAGTAATCATATATGTTAATGAGTAATTCAAAATTTCTCACACAGTAATTATTGCAACTTGTTTTGCAAATGTAAGTGAAGCATTTATGCAATTCAAATCTTTGACGTTGTAAACATGTAGGGGTGGCACATATGGGCAAAACCATAACTTTTGGAATCAAGCAAAGTTCATCCATATAATCATATCTCAATCGAACCATAGCAAATTCATCTAACAAGGGTGAAGAGATTTGTATGTTCTGCCATAATTCATCATCTTTATTCGGATTGTCCATACTAGATGGTGCAAAAAGAGATGAACACATAAACATTGGATGAGTACTAAATTTTACTTCCCTCTCACATTGAACATGATTCAGCATACAAGAATTGTTGTCCCAAACAGCAAGTTTCAATTCATCCATGTGATCGCAAGTTATGCATACTCGATATACAAGAAATTGATTTTCCACACCATAATCTCCAATCAAATTAAACTTATATCCAGGGTTGTAGGCACTAAACAAGAATTTCGAACATGCAAGTTCAGAAACTTTCTTCATAGCGTGTGACAATTTCATAGGTAAATCCAACATGATGTAACACAATGAATTAGCAGGAGAAATTCTAGGCAAAACTTCTTTATGTGTTATTAATTCGACATGTGCAAAATTATGAGAATTTAGATCCGCACATGGTTCATTTAAGTCAATACAAGGAACATCGAAAGATTGCACTACAGCAGGTATATACTCACAAGGTTGCTCTATGTCTTGTTGTAGCACCAAATCAGTACCGTGAGCGATGATAGCACCATGGCCTTTACCTTTTTGGCTCTCCTCAAATGATGTAAGTGCATCCATCTCCTTATCTTCATTCTCAACCAATGGGGTCAGTGATTCAATCAGCTCATGCCCCTCTTTGGCATGGTTCTCAACTACCTGCAAGTTGTTAGTCATAGAAAATGGCACAAACACAGGTTTGTTCTCATGATCATCACCATTACCTGCAAGGTTAGCTGCAAGAGCATATTCATCCTCAACATCACAAGCACTTACATAACCACCATCTTCTGTCGTAATATACGCCTGCTGACTTGGGCAATCTCTCATGATGTGGCCCATCCCTTTACAACGGTGGCACACAATGGCCGTCGTACGGCCCGTGGAAGCAACCGATGAAGTGCTCTTTGTTGGTGCTTGCATACTAGTAGATTTGCTCGTCTCGGATGCGCGTGATGGTGGCGGAGGCGCTGCTGAATGCGCCCTACTCACAGAGGGGGCAGCAGCTCGAAAAATAGGAGGTGGGGCTGTCTTGGCTTGCCCTGGTGTCGATCTCGATGCAGACGTACTCCCAAAGTTGCTCCTAGTCCTTTGTCGCCTACCCTGCAATTCCTTCTCTGCCAAACAAGCAAGCTGGACCAATCTATTGATATCATTATACTCTTTGTAATCAATTATGTCCTGAATTTCACACCTTAAGCCCCCATAAAAACGATCCATCGTATCCTCCTCATCTTCTACAACATTACAACGCAACATGCCTATTTGTTGTTCTTGATAGTATTCCTCGACAGATTTATTACCTTGGTTTAATTGCTGCAATTTCTTACGCATTTCATGGTTAAAAGCAGGAGGAACAAATCTAGCACGCATAGCTACTTTCAATCTATCCCATGTATCAGGTGCTAAACCAGAATTAACTACATGAGTCCACCAAATGATAGCACGATCTTTAAATTCACTAGTAGCTTGTCTGACTCTATGCACTTCAGGAACTAGATGGGCATTAAATTTTTGTTCAACTGTCATCTCCCAATCTAGATAAGTTTCAGCATCATAAACACCCGCAAAGGATGGTATGGTAAATTTAACTTTAGCAAATGGTTCATCATTAGCACGAGCATTGTAGTGCTGAAAATTATTACCTCCCATACCATAACGATTGTGATGTAAGCGGTGTTGTGGGCGTGCATCATGGGCAGCAAATGCAGCGCCAGCATCTCGGCTTTGTCTCTCATTGATGGAACTGATGGAGCGCTGCAATGTGTCTATCGAAGCTTGAAGCTTCCTATCGATGCGTCGTTCATCCAAGAGCATCATGAACTCTCCCTTTAAAACACACTCTTGATCATCAGACGACCCACCTATCATGGTTAGTAGAAAACAGAAGACAACACAAAGGTATTATCCCTATCAACTACTAGGTGGTGGAAGGTGGAATCACACATTCTTAAGCGTCTTACCACACCCTTACAAGTGTTCTTATCAATGCAGCAGGTGGTACAACCGGTGGCTGGTTCGTGACACCGTGTCGAGCGTGGGTACGATTGCAAGAGGGGACCTGTTCTGATCAAGAGTATGTGGAGCTTGGAAGGCACAATATGTAGCAAAGGAGAACAATCAGTTAATTTCAGAAATTGCATAGAATTGAATTATAGTCCGTATCTAGCACTTAGCCTATGTTGCTGATCAACCAAGGATGGAAGAAGGCTAAGAATAAGTGTATGGCAAAGTGTAGGAGTGGTAAATACAAGATAATTCAATCCAATTCAATCTGGAATTGAAGAACACAAGGATTGACCCAAAACTGAAAACTTCAGATTTCTGTCCACTGGACAGCACGTTGGTAATTCGGCCGTAACTTTTTGTCAGATGCCTCTTTTTCACTGATTCTTTTTTTACTGTTTTCTGACGGCTTTTTCTACAGATGTTGTTTTGGGGCCAACTTCTGAATCCCAACACAGAAATTCGCACAAAAATCACAACTGCTGACTGTTGCAGATTCAGAACAGATAATTGGGTCAACTTTCACCGCACATATCTCTTAACTGCCTGGCTGGAATGACGTGAAATTTTACAGATATATGGATAAGGAATTTTTGAATCTAATGGCGCTGGTCCCACTCAAAAATAATCTCGGAATCAAAAGATATGATGTTTTTGGTGGCGGCTGCAGAGGAAGGAAAAATCAGCCGAAATTGGAAATTAGGGTTTGGGGTGGGGAATTTTTTTTGTTTGGATTTTCAATGGAACAAAGATATGACCAGCAACTAGACAATGCTATGACGGACACAAATTAAATTTAGCAAACCAAAACTAATAGATTGAAAGGCACAACGGGGTTTGGACAGCGGAAATTAACTCTTTTTCTGGGGCAATTTTTTTTCTGGACTATAGGAAATAAAAACCAATCTAATAACTAGGGATACAATAATTACCTCACGGGCAACCGTTGCTCTGATACCAACTGATGTGACGATGGCCCGATCTTCCGAGAGGTACTGATAAGTCGATTGTGGAGATCTCGACGTTGATGATCCAAAGGCTCCGACCAAAACAGATCGAACCCCTCGCAATCACTACACCACTGCTCCGTTGGTTATCAACCGTGCCGAACACGATTGACCTCGCCAAGAAGGCTATCTCCTGCAAGCGAATCGAGAACACAAGCAAGAGAGTAAAAGATGCAATCTGAAATTGCGAATAATGTTTAAGTTCACAAGTTGGGGTTCCTCAAACCGAACATGCGGCGAAACTGCTAAGCAGAATAAACTCTTAAGAAAAACCCGAGGAAAACTAAAGGGGTGTGGCCTCTTTAAATAGGGGAGGGGGAAGCCACACTTATCTAATGAAAAGGGATGTGGTACTATTCCTAGTTACTGTTCACGCGCGTGGTACTGTTCACGTAAACAGTTCCGGCCCAAATGGCCCAAGTTACAAGGCCCTCGGCCCACTTTGACTCGGACTGGAAAAGTAACGTGTCTTCTTTCGCAGTTTCTGATCTGCTCAAATGGAGTTTGGAGGTGAGACTAGATTCATCTGAAAGTAGACTTCAAGAGCTTTCCAACGAGTACTCATGGGCCCCGAGAAGCCTTCTAGATCAAAAGTTATGGCCATTTGAAGTTGGCTTGTCAGGCTGAATCCGAATTGATCTGGAGGCCGAATTGGATTCCAAAACCTGTCCAACTTGAATCCTTGCTTCAATTGGTTCCAAAGTGATGTGGTGCTACAAATATATATATTTTCATCATTAGGTAGCATCATATTCTCATTTAAAATATGTTGAAGTTGAAGAAACGAATTCACCTTTAGTTCATTCTTGATATTGGCCGCTATGGTCGTACGTGTTGGTGGCGTGGTCACATCAACAACATTAGCCTTCCCTGGGTGGTAATGGACGCTCAGGTCATAGTCCTTAATCAACTCCAACCATCTCCTCTGCCTCAAGTTGAGGTGTGACTGGGTGAAGAAATATTTAAGGCTTTGGTGGTCCGTGTATATGTCACAGTGATTACCTATCAGATAATGCCTCCAAATCTTCAATGCATGCACTACCGAGGCCAATTCCAGGTCATGAGTAGGGTAGTTGGCTTCGTGAGGGCGGAGCTGCCGAGATGCATATGCCACTACCTTGCCTTCCTGCATTAGTACACATCCAAGCCCTTGATGGGAGGCATCACAGTATACCTCAAAATCCTTGCGTACATCAGGCAGGGTTAGCACAGGCGTGGTAGTCAATCGCTTCTTCAATTCTTGGAAACTTCCTTCACATGCTTTGGACCATTCAAACTTCTTCTCCTTCTTGAGTAGTTGAGTCATTGGCCTGGCAATCCGAGAAAATCCTTCTATGAATCTCCGGTAGTACCCAGCCAATCCGAGAAAGCTCCTCACTTCAGTGACGGAAGCCGGCTGCTGCCACTCTATGACTGCTGCTATTTTGGCGGGATCAACAGATATTCCTCCAGCTGACACTATGTGTCCCAAGAAACTAATGTCATGAAGCCAGAATTCACACTTGCTAAATTTTGCATATAATTGATGCTCCTGAAGGAACGCGCGTAGGCTACGATAGCAGAAAATAAAAATTTCTACCGCGCACACCAGGACATCATGCTAAGTGGTAACGATCTATGATCCCTTCTTAGCATGATGTCCTGGTGTGCGCGGTAGAAATTTTTATTTTCTGCTATCGTAGCCTACGCGCGTTCCTTCAGTGGTATCAGAGCCATCTTGCTTAGTTTGCGATCTGGATCAGCGCATATGATGATATGCGGTTGTAGTAGATTGGATCTATTACAGTCTAGATCAGTCGGTTCATGTGATGAATCGATGGTAGCACGGGTTAATGAGATCAATCGATGAATAGGGGTTGGATGAGGCGCAGATTGTATCACTACTAGTGCCCTAGAGATTGTCTCGGATCGGCATAAGGTGGTTATGTCGAATACTAGTAGGTTATGCCGTGCGTACCCGCCTTGTATAGCGTCATGGGTTCACATCGTTAGGTAGAATACGATTCTACGTCTAACTTGTTTTTGCAGAGAATGATGTGAATAGTATGGCCCTATATCTTATTGGAATGTATGAGATGTGTGTGATGCATGTAACATTCGTTCATGGCCTGCGTGTCATGATTATTTCAGCTATTGTTAGCTGTCTATATTGTATTTAACGACCTGCGTGTCGACCTTAATGCTTGAATCTATCTTTGTAATCTTCAATTTCTAGCTATTATAGGTAGTAGCCTAGTTTTGAGGTTACAAGCTTTCAAGCATGGTGGCCTAAAGGAGTGATGTGGAGGATGGAGATCGTCTACACCTACATGGAGATGGAGATCACCATTTTTTGGGCCATACTACTTCACAGTTAAATGTGTTTATCTGTGATATTATCTATCTTATTCTTATGCAATGTTTTTGTGATATGTTGCTTTGGTAGGATAGAATCCCTCATAAAATTAGGTGTTCATGCCCTTCCATATGTTGCACCAAAAGATAATGATCACCGCATGGTAGGTCTACCAAAGTAGAGTGCCGTCGGTTATCATCATTATTTGGGGTAGATGTCGGACATCTACATGCGGAAGCATTTGGTTTACTTAACAAGGTTATCAAAACAGTTTTGGACCTTGGGGCATAGGTTGGGGCCGGTGCATATTGATGTCACCCAACAAGCAAGAGTCACATAGGGATGTGATTAGCAAGGTGTTGCTTACCCATGTCACTAGTTTTCTAGCCGTGATGCCAAAGCTCACTAGGAATTAGTGAAATGAGGATCTTGACCCACTATGTAACTTAGAGGGAGTTTTGTTGCAAAACACATAGTGGGAGTCTTTTGTTAAATAGTTTAATAAAAGATGAACATAAATATAGTGCTAAACTTTGCATATTCTTTGTTGTAGATCATGTCAACTAATGCCGCATCCAGTTCTTTTAATTTGCGATCTATTCTTGAGAAAGAAAAACTCAATGGAACGAACTTTATGGATTGGTATCGCAACTTGAGAATTGTTCTCAAGCAAGAGCGCAAGGAGTATGTCCTTGAGTCTCCTTATCCTGATGACTTGCCTGATAATGCTACTGCGGCTGCACGGAGAGCTTATGAGAAGCAAACGAATGATTGCCTTGATGTGAGCTGTCTCATGCTTGCCACAATGTCCTCTGAGCTTCAGAAGCAATATGAGAACACAGATGCCTACAATATCATTGTGGGGTTGCGTGGTATGTTTGAGAACCAAGCAAGGGCTGAGAGGTTCAACACTTCAAAGTCCTTGTTTGCGTGCAGGCTTGCAGAAGGGAATCCTGTCAGCCCTCATGTGATTAAGATGATTGGCTACATTGAGAGTCTGGAAAAGCTTGGTTTTCCCCTTAGCCAAGAGTTGGCTACTGATGTGATTCTCCAGTCGCTCCCCCCGAGCTTTGAGCCATTCATACTGAACTATCACATGAACAACATGGATAAGACCTTGGCAGAGTTGCATGGGATGCTAAAAGCTGCCGAGGAAAGCATTAAGAAAAGCAGCAATCATGTGATGATGATGCAGAAAGGCAAGGGCAAGCCCAATGTCAAGAAAGGCGCGGTCAAAAGAAAGTTAGCTCCCGATGAGATCGCGAGCAGTTCTAAGGCCAAGCAAGTCAAGAAGGGCGCTGCTCCTAATGCAGATTGTTACTACTGTAAGCAATCAGGTCATTGGAAAAGGAACTGCCCAAAGTACTTGGAGGATCTTGAGAAGAAGAAGGGAAGTACGACTTCCTCTCCAGGTATAAATGTTATAGAGATCAATCTTGCTACTTCATCCACTGATTCTTGGGTATTTGATACCGGATCGGTTGCTCACCTTTGCAAAACGTTGCAGGGGCTAAGAAGAAGTAGAAGTTTGAGGAGGAGCGAAGTGGATCTTCGCGTTGGCAATGGAGCAAAAGTTGCTGCGGTCGCTGTAGGCACCATGCCATTGTCTTTACCTTCAGGATTAGTTTTGGAATTGAATAATTGTTATTGTGTTCCATCTCTTTCCAAGAACATTATTTCTGCTTCATGTTTGCAAGCAGAAGGTTATGACTTTAGATCTGTGAACAATGGTTGTTCTCTTTATTTCAAAGATATGTTCTATTGTCATACTCCATTGGTGAATGGGTTATATGTTCTTACTCTTGAAGAGTCACCGGTCTATAACATTAATGCAAAGAGGCAACGTTCGAATGATTTGAATCCCACGTTTATTTGGCACTGTCGCTTAGGTCACATAAATGAGAAACGCATGGAGAAGCTCCATAGAGATGGTATTCTGCACTCATTTGATTTTGAATCATTTGAGACATGCGAATCTTGTTTACTTGGCAAGATGACAAAGGCACCTTTCACCGGTCAAGGTGAACGGGCAAGTGACTTATTGGCACTCGTACATTCTGATGTATGTGGACCAATGAGCTCAATAGCCAGAGGGGGTTTTCAGTACTTCATAACTTTTACTGATGACTTTAGTAGATATGAGTATATCTACCTGATGAAGCATAAGTCTGAATCCTTTGAAAAGTTCAAAGAATTCCAAAATGAAGTGCAAAATCATTTAGGCAAGACAATCAAGTTTCTACGATCTGATCGTGGAGGCGAGTATTTGAGCCATGAGTTTGGCAATCATCTGAAGGATTGTGGAATTGTTCCACAATTGACTCCGCCAGGAACACCTCAATGGAATGGGGTATCTGAACGGAGAAATCGCACCTTATTAGATATGGTGCGCTCCATGATGAGCCAAAGTGATCTTCCGTTGTCTTTTTGGGGGTACGCTCTTGAAACAGCCGCTTTCACACTAAACAGGGTTCCATCAAAATCAGTAGAAAAGATACCATATGAGATGTGGACAGGACAACGTCCTAGCTTGTCTTTTCTTAAGATTTGGGGATGTGAGGCTTATGTAAAACGTTTACAATCTGATAAGCTCAGTCCTAAATCTGATAAATGCTTCTTTATCGGGTATCCTAAGGAAACAAAAGGATATTACTTCTATAATCAAGGAGAAGGCAAAGTGTTTGTCGCCCGGCATGGTGTCTTCTTAGAGAAAGAGTTTCTCTCAAGAAGGGATAGTGGGAGCATGGTGCAACTTGAAGAAATTCGGGAAACACCTGAAAACGTTTCAGCTCCTACAGAACCACAACAGGATGAACAAACTGTTGAAGAACCTGTTGTGGACACACCGGCACCACGTAGGTCAGAGAGGTCACGTCGTGCACCTGAGAGGTACATGTTCTTGACTACTCAACAACGGGACATATTGTTGTTAGACAACGATGAGCCTAAGACCTATGAAGAAGCGATGGTGGGACCAGACTCTGAGAAATGGCTTGAAGCCATGAGATCCGAAATTGAATCCATGCACAGTAATCAAGTTTGGAACTTGGTTGATCCACCTGATGGTGTTAAAACCATTGAGTGCAAATGGATTTTCAAGAAAAAGATAGACATAGATGGAAATGTTCACATCTATAAAGCGCGATTGGTGGCCAAAGGTTTCAAACAAATTCAAGGTGTTGATTATGATGAAACTTTTTCGCCCGTTGCAATGCTAAAGTCTATTCGGATCATTCTAGCGATTGCTGCATATTTCGACTATGAAATATGGCAAATGGATGTCAAAACAGCTTTCCTTAATGAAAATCTGAGTGAGGATGTGTACATGACACAGCCCACGGGTTTTGTCGATCTGCAATCAGCTGCAAAGATATGCAAGCTGCAAAGATCCATTTATGGATTAAAGCAGGCATCTCGGAGTTGGAACATTCGTTTTGATGAAGTAATCAAAGGGTTTGGTTTCATCAAGAACGAAGAAGAGCCTTGTGTTTACAAAAAGGCTAGTGGGAGCGCACTCGTGTTTCTGGTCTTATATGTGGATGACATATTACTGATCGGAAATGACATTCCTATGCTCGAATCTGTTAAGTCTTCATTGAAAAATAGTTTCTCTATGAAAGACTTAGGAGAGGCGGCGTATATTCTGGGCATCAAGATCTATAGGGATAGATCAAGAAGGCTAATTGGATTAAGCCAAGATATGTACATTGACAAGGTGTTGAAAAGGTTCAACATGCAGGATTCCAAGAAAGGCTTCCTACCTATGTCACATGGTATAAATCTTAGCAAGAGTCAGTGTCCTAGTACACCTGATGAGCGGGATAAAATGAATGCGATTCCATATGCTTCGGATATGGGATCCATTATGTATGCCATGCTTTGTACACGTCCAGATGTCTCGTATGCTTTAAGTGCTACAAGTAGATACCAGTCAGATCCAGGTGAAAGTCACTGGATTGCCGTAAAGAACATCTTGAAGTACTTGAGAAGAACTAAAGATGTGTTCCTCGTCTATGGGGGTGAGGAAGAGCTCGTTGTAAATGGTTACACCGATGCTAGCTTCCAAACTGACAAAGATGATTTTAGATCGCAATCTGGATTTGTGTTCTGCCTGAATGGCGGTGCGGTGAGCTGGAAGAGTTCCAAGCAAGAGACGGTTGCTGATTCTACAACAGAGGCCGAGTACATAGCAGCTTCTGAAGCTGCTAAAGAGGCTGTTTGGATCAAGAAATTTGTTTCTGAGCTTGGTGTGGTGGCTAGTGCCTCCAGCCCAATGGACCTCTACTGTGACAATAGTGGGGCCATTGCGCAAGCCAAGGAGCCTAGATCGCACCAGAAGTCCAAGCACATTCTACGATGATTTCATCTCATCCGCGAGATTGTGGAGAGAGGCGATGTGAAGATATGCAAAGTACAAACGGATTTGAACATTGCAGATCCGTTGACAAAGCCGCTTCCCCAGCCAAAGCATGAGGCTCACACTAGGGCAATGGGTATTAGATACCTACATGGTTGACTCTAGTGCAAGTGGGAGACTGTTGGTGATATGCCCTAGAGGCAACATGGAGATGTTGAATATATCACATACTATGCTTATGATACATTGCTTTGTTCCTTGAAATAGACATTATCATTATTGATCAATGAGTATGTGACTTATTCATGAGACTCTTAATGCCAAAATGTTGCTATTTCTAAATGATCCCTGATCATATATCATATGAGGAACAAATATGATTCAAAGATCAGCATATGTATTGATTGATGATCATGTCTCATGGATCATGGTATGGAGATACCAAATCAATAATATGGACATGTGTTAGTGAACATATGTTGGATAGACCCGCCATGAGACACTGCAGAGATTCCATGTGTCATTAGTTGGTCTCAAGTAGTGTTTATGTAGAATCGTTAGACTTGAGATCATCATGGTTCCCAACATGCGTAGTAGCCTATTTTGGGACTACTAACCACTACTCCGTAACTGGGTAGTCATAAAAGTAGTCTTCGGGTTTGCTATGAAACATGTAGTGGGATGTGAATGATCAAGATAGAATTTGCCCCTCCTTATGGGAGAGATATCTCTGGGCCCCTCGATGTAATGGATTATGAAAGTGCATGGCCATGCCAATGTGATTGAGGAGTCAATCACAAGTTTATAATCCATCACGGAATCGAGAGAGTGATTGAGCTATTAAGAGGATGACACAGGTCTCGCCTTGAGCTTAATCTATATCGTGAGGCAAAGGGATTCGTACATGAGAACATTACAGGTTCAGCCGATATGATCTTTACGTATACTTTGGGGTTAATATGTCTTACTAGAGGCCGCTATTAACAGGGTGACCGGAAAGGCGTTTCCGGGTCGCGACCAAGTATACGTGAACCTACAGGGTCGCACACTTAACGGATTGGAACACTAATTCGAATATGATTCGGATGTGGGCTCTTTTCGGATAGAGATCCGAATAGACTCCTATTGGGCCTCGGTCCACAAGGCCCAAGTGAGGAGGTCTATATATTTGGAGGCGGGGGGCTGAGGGATGTACGCATCTGTTCCTCCCGAGCAAAACCCTAGCCGCCACCTCCCGAGCGAAACCCTAGCCGCTCGCGAGTGCTGGTACACTCGCGATCGGCGTTCCAACCCCGGACGTGTGGATACCGGTGGAGGCGCTGCTCGTTGCGGCGTTGATCGGCATCGACAACCTACAGATTGGATCTGCACGTGGCGTGGTTGATCGCGTGGAGGAGACGATCTGTTCGGGACGATCGGCTACTTCCACTACTACCTCGACGCGCGTGGTTGGATCGGCTTCTCCAACTCTTCTTCCGCTGCGCTGCGCGTCTAAGTGGTAACGATCTATGATCCCTTCCCACTACATGTTTCATAGCAAACCCGAAGACTACTTTTATGACTACCCAGTTACGGAGTAGTGGTTAGTAGTCCCAAAATAGGCTACTACGCATGTTGGGAACCATGATGATCTCAAGTCTAACGATTCTACATAAACACTACTTGAGACCAACTAATGACACATGGAATCTCTGCAGTGTCTCATGGCGGGTCTATCCAACATATGTTCACTAACACATGTCCATATTATTGATTTGGTATCTCCATACCATGATCCATGAGACATGATCATCAATCAATACATATGCTGATCTTTGAATCATATTTGTTCCTCATATGATATATGATCAGGGATCATTTAGAAATAGCAACATTTTGGCATTAAGAGTCTCATGAATAAGTCACATACTCATTGATCAATAATGATAATGTCTATTTCAAGGAACAAAGCAATGTATCATAAGCATAGTATGTGATATATTCAACATCTCCATGTTGCCTCTAGGGCATATCACCAACAGCTCCTTTAGCCTTTCTAACACCAGGCGCAGATGTTCCGCATGCTCTTCAGCATTTTTGGAGTATATAAGGATGTCGTCAATAAAGACCATGACAAACTTGTCCAAATACTCCATGAATATCTTGTTCATCAGGTTCATGAAGTAGGCTGGGGCATTGGTTAACCCAAAAGACATGACTATGAATTCATACAGCCCATATCTAGTGGTGAAAGCTGTCTTGGGTATGTCTTCAGCCCTAATCTTTAATTGGTGATAGCCCGACCTCAAATCTATTTTAGAGAATACCGTGGCTCCACCAAGCTGATCGAATAAATCATCGATCCTGGGGAGTGGGTATTTGTTTTTGATGGTTACTTCATTTAGGGCCCTGTAATCCACACACATCCGAGTGGTGCCATCTTTCTTCTTCACAAATAATACTGGAGACCCCCAAGGTGATGAACTAGGTCGGATAAATCCCTTTTCCTGCAACTCCTGAAGTTGCTTCTTCAATTCTTCTAACTCCTCCACTGTCATTCTATAAGGCCTTTTGGAGATTGGAGCGGCTCCCGGTTTCAAGTTGATGACAAATTCCAGGTCTCTATCTGGGGGCATGCCAGGGAGTTCATCGGGGAATACTTCGGGATAATCTTGCACCACGATCATCCCTTCCACAGGTATGTCTTCACAATAGTAGATTGCACGGCCCCATCGATAGGGTCGATCTACTTTTACTTCTATTGTTACACTGGGGCACTTGACCAGTTTCATCGTTCGGGTGGCACATTCCAGGACTCCTTGATGCCTAGCTAACCAATCCATTCCCAGTATGATGTCCAGGGTTTGGGAACTTAACACTATCAGGTCTGCTAAAAAGTTATACTTTTCCATAGTGACTTCTACCCCAGGGCATACTAGGGTTGCAAAAATTGGTCCAGCTGGTGAATTAAGAACTACTGGCTTCTTTAGAGTATATACTGGTAATCCCAACTTGTTGGCATACCCCTTAGATATAAATGAATGGGAAGCTCCTGAATCAAACAATACTTGTGCTGGTATGGTTTTAACAGAGAACGTACCCATAAGGACTCCAGCGGCTTCCTGAGCTTCTTCAGCGGTGATATGGTTGACTCGACCGCGGTTTGGGGCTGATACACTTTCGCTGCCTTGTGAACTCTGATATCCCTTGTTGGGTGCTGAAGCTTGACTACGCACTGGGGCATTTTGCTTCTGTGGGCAATTATTGGCATAATGCCCTTTTTCTCCACAGCTAAAACATTTAATGTGGGCCGCGGGGTTGATACCAGTGTACTGTCCTCTGGTGCGAGGGGCTGAGGCTGACGCACTGGATTGAGTAGTCCTTGGGGTTGAGGAAGTGCTAAAGAGCTTCTGGATAAATCTCCCCAGCGGTCGTGGAGCTGACATCTTCCGCTTACGGCTGGCCTCCAAGTTCTTCCTCTCATTTTCTAGAATCAGTGCCTTGTTCACCAGCTGGTGAAATCTTGAGTGATCAGCTGAACTCGTAGCTCCTCGTTCATCCCTTCAAAGAATCTGTCAATCTTTTCTTCTTCGTCCTCCACATCCCTGGGGGCATATCGGGCCAATTGTGTGAATTTAGTGAGGTACTCATTTATTGACCTATTCCCCTGCTTGAGTGTGCGAAACTCATTCTTCTTCATTCGCATTACTCCGGTTGGAACGAAGTTAGCCTTGAAAGCGGTCTTGAATTCCTCCCAAGGAACTGCTTCTGTGCTGGTTTCTGTGGTGGCATCCTCCTGGCCCCTGGCGGCCAAGTAATTCTCCCACCAAGCCGCTGAGGCGCCCTGCAGCTGGTGTGCAGCGAACATGACTTTGTCTTCCTCTGCGCATTTAATTAGGCGCAGCTTTCTCTCAATATCTCGAAGCCAGTCCTCGGCTTCCAGTGGTTCTTCTGCCGATGTAAACGTGATTGGCCTTGTCCTCTGGAAATCTCCCAAGTCAGCTCTATGCCCTCCTGAGCTTCCTTGCTGTCCCGCATATATGGCTTGCAAAATCTGAGTTTGTTGTGCTATAACTTGGGCCATTGTAGGGTGTTCCGGAGGGTTTGGAAGGTTGTCATTTCCCTGGTCTTGAGCTCTACCTTGGTCTTCAGGCAGAACCCCGCGATTTGAGTCTACCTCGGCTGGGTTTGTATTAGTCTGGGCCCTGGTAGCTCTTCAGCTGGCCATCTGCAGTGGTAGCTTTATACTCAGCGCCAATTCTATATGCAGGAAAAACAAGGGGTGCCAACCCATCCAAAAGAAAGTAGTAAAATCATGACGAGGCAATTTCCAACATAAGGCTGATATCCAGCCATTCATCAAACATACCCACAATTACATAGCCAGCTTTTATGCTGGGCTTACAATTACATCATAATAATTAAAGTTCATAGGTCCGCGGCTACGAAATAGAAAGGACGGATACAACAACTAAGATACATGAATTTAGTACTTGCATCACATACTGCAAGTACATCACGATCCCATCTACTCCTCCGTGTACCAGGCACCATAGTTGGAGGGACTATAGTGTGGCGAGCGGGAGCGGGACCGACTACCACTACCCTCCGATGGGTCGTAGTCCGATGGAGTGCTTGGGGGGCTACGGCTTGGGGGAGGCCTTGTCCGACGGAACGCAGCCTGTGGCCCTGGAGGTCGCGCGCTCTTGCGCGCGCTCAGTCGGGTGCGGGGGCCTGACCCTGGCGGAGGAGGTACCGGTGCTGCTGCAGGTGCAGGGGCCGGTGGAGGCTGGGCCCTGGCGGCCGCTGCCTCTGCCTTGGCCTCCGCCAAGGCTTGCTCGCATTGGGCGAGCTGCTGCTGGAGAGACGTCATGGAGACGTGCCTGGTGAGGAGCTGCTGGCGGAGGGAGGAGATCTTGTCAGACCCAGATTTTTCAATCTGAATCTTACTGTGTTTCACTGCACTAATCCCTGGATCAGTAGTTAGTGCACACAGGAACATTGCTGAATCATTTCATACATCGCATAAACATTCATTATATTACATAACTTGAAATACACCACGTCGGGTGATAGAGTTTACAAAAGAGGCCGATCAGGCCAATTGCCTTATTACAAACATGCACAGCGGAAACATAGCAGAAGTAAACCCAAATCCACAGGCAAGCGACTGGAAGGTAATGTGTGCATTATATGTCACCAGCTAACTTAGTAACATACGTGCACACAACGCCGGATGTCCACTTGTCCGTGTCTAACCAACGAAGCCTACGCCTTAGTTTTCTTCGTCATTCTTCTCCTCCGTAGCGGGAGCTTCCTCGTAGGCGTAGTGGTCTTGCGCTCCTGTTTCTGGATTTTTGCCGCAAAGCGAGCGTGAGCACTCCGACCCCGTGCTCAGCGAGCCAACACACAGAATGCAGTATATAACATGTATGGCTAATCAAAGGATGGCTCAGGTTTATTTTATTTTTGCGAAGAGTGCTTTTGAATACAATTATATAAAAATTCCCTAAGACCTAGCATTTTGAACACACGTATATGTTGAATGCAGTAATAATAGTGATTCAGATTCCATCCACCATTACATGGCATCTGCACCATATAGCAATTCTTCAGCGTTATAGCCGCTTAACTTACCACTGGGACGACACCCAGGACAATTCCAAACTAGGGCCTCACACTGCCCTTCCACTTTTCCATTCCCATCCACAAAGCATTTTGAAATAGAACTATATCTGGTTAAGTTCTCATGTCTGCCCTTGACCGTGGGCACGGCTATTCGAATAGTTTTGACTCTACAGAGTTTGTACACTTTCACCACAAGAGACAATCAACTCGTTGCCCCACACAATTCCTTAGTCATGTGGTTGAGCAGACCATCACAGTAACCGTTCAAAGTACCTCGCCCCTTCCATCATTTCACCCTATGGGTCGTTCCCACTTGCGATGGGTCCCATACGTTGTGCGGGATGTTCTCCTTCTGAACGTCTAGCAGCTGGCTCCCCACCCCTGCTAGCCCGCCACAGCAGAACTTCACCCCACCGGGTGTCCCATTCAAGCCGTCACACAGACTGCCGCTTGCACATCCTCACACCGCCTCCTGGAAGGATGACTTTCAGGGTCCGGTAATTCTACTAAGCCAAGTTGTAATTTACAGACTTGTGGTTGTACTGTCGTACACGGGTTGACATGACAAGATTCGGTCCTTATTGGTATCTGGGCGGTCTACCACTAATCCACTTTGTGCCTCCACTGCACCACACTGTGCATCCACTGCACCACACTCTCACACCATCGAACCAATCCGCCCAGATTTTAAAGCATGTTGGGGTTTTTGGAAACATACGATAATCATATCCATCATTTATCAGTCATTACCACCATGACTGCCCGAACAAATTTTGTCATGAATAAATGTGATGCTCGGGACAATTTCTTGCCCCGGATTCCTATTCAAGGCTAAGCATGGCATATGGTTACGGACTTATTTTCGAAATGTTACTATTATATTTTTGCTAGGGCGACAAGGTTCACACATTCAAATACTCAAAGGAGGGGGTAATATTATTCAAGGTAAACAACGGCATATAACTAGAATATCAAATTTAGCATGTATTTGCATAAAAATAACAGCATGCATTTTGTTAATTTAACACAAAGTAATTTGCATAAATGTGGGTTCAACATGATCAAAGTATTGACTCGCCTGGGTTACAGTGGTCGGGTGCTGGATTATCCGGATCTCCTAGTGATGTTGCCTCGAGTTCTTCCTCCTGAGCCTCGTATACTATTTAATCGTGCGAAATACCCAAATAAAAGAAAAGCAATCAATCACTCAAAAGATCACCAGAAATTCATATGAACTCTAAAAATTATGATTTTGGTTCCATTGGACAGATCTTGAATTTAGATGAATTTAGAAATTTGTCCCGTTCAATTTGGAGTTAAAATGAAAAAGTTATGATTATTCAAAGTTCTCAGTTCAGTTAATTCCAAATATTCTCAAATTTCTGACAGCGGGTCCCACTGGCATTTTCAGATTTATTTTTAATTTTCCTTTTTATTTACGTTCGGTGCTATTGACATGTGGGTCCGGTTACTGTTCATGGGGTCCACTTGTCAGCATGGGCTGAGTGCAGATGTGCCACTGACATGTGGGGCCCAGCGGTCAGCGAACGGCTCTGTCTGCAGTGGCTGACATGTGGGGCCCACCTGTCAGCGCAGAAATTAAAAGAAACTCGACCGCTACGCGCGGAGCCGGGGGCTCGAACGCGCGCCGCGGGAGTGAGGGGGAGAAGGGAATCGCGCTGGTAACCAAGTGGGCGGGGAGGCTTTGCCTACCCCTTATGGGCAACATACCCTTTTGAGGTAGCTCGGGGAGGCGGCCGGGCAGAGGAGTCGGAGGCGACGGCGCCGGCGGCGAGTGGTGGCCGAAAAGGGCTGGGGGCTGCGTGGAATACAATCCCTGAGCAACGGGGAGTCCTCTGGTGCAGATGGCCGGAGGTGGGGTTCACCGGAGAGGGCTGGCGGCGAGAGGTGGCGGCGGTCCGAAGAGGTCGATCGACGCCGGCGACGTAGAGTGATCGGGGAGCTCGGTGGAGGGCTGTTTCCACTTCGCCAGGTCCTGAAGAGGGTGTAGGAGGGAGGAATTGGCTAGTGGTGGTCGGAATCAACGGGGAGGGTGGCGCCGGAGTTGGGGAAGAAGGAGTGGCCGACGGCGATTCGGGGCTCTATGGTTCCATTGCGGCAAGGAAAAAGGGAGGAGGAAGCAATGCGACGCGCTTGAAGCTCACAGGCGCGGCTTTTATAGCCGGGAGGAGGGGGCGCGTGGCAGGACGTCGGCGATCTCCGCTCTGCTCACGCCGACGGGGGGGGGGGGGGGGGGGGGGTGAACCAGATCTTCCCCAAGATTTGGTGTAGGAGCGAGAGCACAGGGGTACTTTGAATTTGCCCGCGAGATGTGAGAGAGAGAGGAGGGATTGGCTGCGGCAGAGAAGCGGGCGCGCGAGAGAGAGAGCAGCGACGCGTGCGCGGGGAAGAAGAAGCCGGGGAAGAAGACGCGCACGGGCGGGGCCACTGGCCAGCGGGAGAAAGGGGCGCTGGGAGTGGGTCCAGACGGCAGCGAGAGCGAGCGCGCGTGGAGGTGGGCTGCGGGCGCTGGCGCTGGGCCGCGCGATGGAGGCGCGGGCGACGCGTCGCACATCGGGAACGACCAGGTGGCGGCCCGGGAGGAGGGGAAGGTGGGATGGGAGCGGCGACGTGGGTTGATCCCGGCCGTCCAGGTGGCGGCCGGAGGGTAAGTTGAGTTTTTAATTTTTCTTTAATTTGATTTTTAGCTTTTAGAAACTGCCAGAAATCCAATTAATTTCAGAAAAATATGAAAATATCTCTAAAAATTTCAGAAAAACTCACAGAAGCTCTGGATGACCTTTTGGACTTAATAAAAATGTTTTCACTATTTTTAGTATTTAATTTATTGGTTTCTCTTGATATATTTAATTGTATGCATACATATCCATAGTTGATGACTATATTTATTTCCTTATTTTTACAATCATTTATTAATTGAGGTTTCTAAGCCAAATCTCTCTCTCTCCTTTTCTGGATCATCTTTTCAGATTCTTAATTTAGATTTTAATTCTCTACTATTTATACATGTTCATTTCTTATTTAATCTTTTGGAATTTCCATCAACTTTTTCTTAGAAAATTTCCACAAACTCCAACTCCAAAAAGGAAACAAATAAAATAATTTAAAAACTCCTTAATTTATTTTTCAGGATGTTACAGATCTCCTCCAAGGCAACGGTGTGGGCCACCCCCATGGCCCTGGTGAGCTCAACCTGATGCGTGAGCATCGGGTCGTCCTCATTCTCCGGCATGGTGACTTCATTGTACTGTGCCCCGTCTCGGCGTGTGGGGTGGTAGCAGTATGGGGCATGGCGCAGGGGGGCCCGGTATATGCCGCATAGCCGCGCGGCGGCTAGACGAGCAGCGTCTTGGATCGCAGCGGCCCGAGTACTCCTCCGGTGCTCGGATGTGAACACGTGAGAAGGATCGAGCTCATCCCTGGGGTATATGAATACCTCCATAACCCAGGATTCTTCTCCTCCGGTGGTAACCTTCAATCCCCTGTAGATGGGCTGATCCTTGAACTCCAGATAGTGTAGGAGCTTGCGCAAAATGGTAGCAAACTCCCCCTCATTGACACCGTGGGCTATGTAGTCCCAGTGTCCTTCATCTCCTGCACCTGCCATCTGGAAATCAGGTTACTAGTGTTAGTATCTTTCAAAGTATTTAAAAGAACAATGGAATAGAACAGATCTAAGAAGGGTACGAAAAGAGATAGTATCCTTATATTTTTCGAAATTCTTTTTATAGGTTTTATAAACATTGTGATCCTAACCCATCCTAAGGCTTTTACCCTACGGTCGTATGTTCTGATACCAGCGCTGTCAGACCCGGATTTTTCAATCCGAATCTTACTGTGTTTCACTACACTAATCCCTGGATCAGTAGTTAGTGCACACAGGTACATTGCTGAATCATTTCATACATCGCATAATCATCCATTATATTACATAAACTGAAATACACCACGTCGGGTGATAGCTTACAAAAGGGGCCGACTAGGCCAAATGTCATGATTACAAATACGCACAGCGGAAATACAGCAAGAGCAAACCCAAATCCACAGGCAAGCGGCCAGTAGGGTAATGTGTACAGTATATGCCACCAGGGTCCCGGTAACATAAATGTACACAACGCCTAGAGTCTACTTGTCTAAGCCTAACCACCGAGGCCTACGCCTTACTTATCGCTTTTGCTTCCGTCGACGTTGGCGGGGGCCTCCTCATAGGCGTAGTGATCCTGAACTCCTGTTTCTGAATTGTATCGCAAGAGCGAGAATGAGCACTCCGACCCCGTGCTCAGCAAGCCAACGCACAGAATGCAATAATTAAACATGTATGGCTAATCAAAGGATGGCTTGGGCTCATTTTATTTTGCGGAGAGTGCTTTTGAATACAATTATAGGAAAATCCTGAGACCTAGCAATTTTGAACTCAAAACTTTTGTTTATAAAGTAAGTTGATCTTATAGTTGACACAGATTTCATCCACCATTACATGGCATCTGCGCCATATAGCATCTTTCAGCGTTATAGCCGCTTAACGTACCACTGGGACGACACCCAGGACAATTCCAAACCAGAGCAGTCCTTCGCCCTTCAAGTTTCCATTTCCAGTTTCCAACGTTTTTAAAACAGAACTATATCCAATTAAGTTCCCATGTCTGCCCGTGACCGTGGGCACGGCTATTCGAATAGTTTTGACTATGCAGAGTTCGCACACTTTACCCACAAGAGATAGATCTACTCGTTGCCCCACATGATTCCTTAGCCATGTGGTTGAATAGACTATCACAGGGCCTTTACAATGCATAGTCCACTGTGGTTACGCCCGCTAAGGTCAACCTTCCGTAGTAATATTACACATACGCCGGGAAGGGTCCCTCGTGAGCCATCACGGGCAAAGGCGAGGAATATTACGCATCCATTCCTTTGCTCGTGGTCATACCTTCACGTAACCACCTTGACGCTACACAAATTAGTTAACCCTGCCTACATTTTAACAGCTTGTGGTTGTACTGTTTTACACGGGTTGACATGACAAGATTCAGTCCTTAGTATTATCTGAGCGGTTCTACCACACTCCACAATTTTGTGCATTCCTTCGCACCACATACCAGCCCCCAAACCATCCGCCCAGATATCAAAGCAAATTGAGAGTTTTGGGAGCATAAAATAACCATGTCAAAATATACCAGTCATTCCCACCATGACTGCCCGAATCAAATTCTCATGATTAAAAGTGATGCTTGGGGCAATTTCTTGCCCCGGGTTCCTAAACAATGCTAAGCATGGCATATAATTAAGGACTTATTTTCGAATGCTAACCATTATAAGATTTTACACTACGCGACAAGGCTCACATATGCAATATTCCAAGGAGGGGTGTAATACTTAATCAAGTTGAGCAATGGGCATTTAGCTAAAGTTTTTAAATCAACATATTTCGCACATAAAGTAACAGCATGCAATTTGATAATTTAACGAAAGTAGTTTGCATAAAATGTAGGTTCAACATGATCAAAGTATTGACTCGCCTTGGTCACAGGGATCTGGTTCTTGATGATCTTGAGTTGCTAAGGTTGCTGCCTCGGATTCTTCCTCCTGAGCCTCGTACGCTATATAATCGTGCGAAATACCCAAATAAAAGAAAAGCGACCAATCACTCAAAATATCACTAGAAAATCAAATAAACTTCAAAAATTATGGTTCTGGTTCCATTAGATAGATCTTGAATTTAAATGAATTTAAAAATTTGTTTCACTCAATTTGGAGCTAAAATGAGGAAGTTATAAGCAGTCAAAGTTCTCGGTTCCAGTCAATTCCAAAAATAATTAAATTCTGACATGTGGGGCTCACTGTCAGCCCCTGATTCATTTTAATTTCCATTTTTATTTACTTTTTGGTTCTCTGTGCTACTAACATGTGGGTCCGGTTACTGTTCATGGGGTCCACATGTCAGTACGGTCCTTGCTTAGATGTCTCACTGACCGGTGGGGCCCAGCGATCAGCGGTGACTCGGGAATGCAGTGGCTGACAGGTGGGGCCCACCTGTCAGGCCGAAAGAAAATGGAGAAAACTCAACCCGGCGCTGCGGAGCCGGAGGCTCGAACGCGCGCGGCCGGGGAGCTGGGAGGGAGAAGAGAGCGCTGATAGCCAAGTGAGCGGGGAGGCTTTGCCTACCTTATATGGATGAGAAATCATTTTGAAGGATGCCGACGAGGGGGCCGGGCGGAGGAGTCGGGGGCGACGGTGGCCGGCGGCGAGGGGCTGTCGGGGAGGTTCGGGGAAGCGGTGAAATGCGTTCCTCGTGGTGCGGTGAAGGCGATGGTGCAGTCGCCCTGGGACGAGGTGGTCCGGACAGGGGTCGGCGGCGTGCGGTGGCGGCGATTCAGAGCGGCTCTCGGCGACGGCGAGGTACGGGTGGTGGGAAGCTCGGGCGAGGCCGGGGATGACTTCGCGGAGCTTCGGAGATGGTGTGGGCGAAAGGAATGGAGTTTTGGTGGCTCGGGTCGAGAGATTGCGCGGGCGGCCGGAGTTGGGGACGATGGGGGCTCGCCGGCGTTTGAGTGGATGTGGGCTCGATTACCTGCTGCAGGACGAAGATGGCGATGTGTGGAACTCAACGGGGGTCCACGGTCTTTTATACACGCGCGGAGGGGAGCTGGCAACGGGCGGCGTCCGTGCGGTCGCGTCGGAGCTGGTGGCGGAGGCAGGTAGGGATGCAGGCAGCGATTAATGCCTGTCAATCGGTGAAGCTACGACGCGCAGCTACGCCCAGGGTGGTTGTCTCAGCGCTGCTGCCTCCTCTCCCCCTTTTGCCAGCGTGAAGCGGCAGCGGACCGAGCGGGGCGAAGTGACGGAGCGGGGAAAAGCTGCACGCGGTGGCGCCAAGTCAAGGGCGACGGGGGCGCAGGCTTTCCACCTAGGCGACGGGACGGCGCGGGCAGGGGCGAGGCCGTGCATGCGCGCCACGGGGAGCAAAAGCTCTGCCCGTGGTGCCAGCGCGTCCGCGCGGGGGAGAAAAGGAGCGGGGAGGAAGAAGCTGATAGGGCGGGCCCATCGGTCAGCGGGAGAGGGAAGAGGGAAGCGCGATGGCGCGGTTGAAGCCGCGTGGCGGGGAGGGTTGATCGGGCGGCGACGTGGTTAAGTGAGGGGAACGGAGGAGATCGGCCGAGGCGCGGGGAAGGGGGAAATCGCGGCCGTCCACGCGGCGAGCGGGGGTAAGGGGAAGGCGGGATCCGCCCGGGCGACGTGGTTCGATCCCGCCCGACCAGGTGTCGGCCGGAGGGCGGTTGATTTTCTGATTTTTCCGGATTTTAAGTTTTGCTTTTAGAAATTACCAGAAAATCCCAATAAGTCCGGAAAAATATGAAAAGGCTTCCAAAAATTCCAGGAAAATTCTCAGAGGTCCCTGATAATACTCTGGACTTAATAAAAATATTTCCAACTAATGTTGGTATTTACTTTACTTGCTTCCATTGTTTTTCATGCCATTGTTTTCAAAAATAATATTTTATGCCCTAAATCAAATTTCTTTCTTTACTTTTATGGATCATCTTTTCAGATTCGTGTTTACAAATTTTTATCTTCCTTCCATTACTTGCATATTCCTTTTTAGGGTATTATCAATACCTGTCTTTCTTTTTTATTAATTCTTCGATTTTTGGAACCTCTACCAAATTCAGGAAAACATCGAAAAATCCAAATTCAAATGGAATATATTGCAAAAGTAATTCAAAAGCTTCTCATTTCTAATTTCAAATTTTTCGGGCTGTTACAATACGAGAATCTAGGTTAGAGGGAGAGATTGCAAGTGTTCATCAGGGGGATCAAATAGGAGATTGGTTTAATCTGCGGTAATTTTTCATTATTGTTTTGGGCGCCATATGGTCATAATTTGGGAATTTCATCTATTAGAAAGTTATTGTTGATTTTGATAGCTTTCTATAAAACTTTTATTCATGTTAATCGGATGAATAGATGTCAAGTTATAATTTTTGTAATCCTACTGTCTAGTAAATTTATCATGTTTTGGTGGGACGTATTAACATATTAATTAAAATAGTAAATGACCTAATTTGGGGATTTAGTCTACACAAAAACTATATGTAATTTCGTAATTTTTCCAGAAAGTCCAAGAAATTAATTTGTAGATAAATAGAGTAGAAGTTATGAATTTTAGGAGGCTGCTGTCCAGTACCAGGTTGTTGTTGAACACAGTCATGGGAAATCATTAATTTGACTAATTTAATTGCATAATTAAAATTTTGAAATAACTATAAAATGCTAGGAAATTTTCTGTAGATTCCAAAAATGTCATAGTTCAATACAATTGCATGTGTAAATGAAAATACATTAAATTAATGAATATGATGTTTAGAAGGTATCAGATCTGTCTTCTGTGTTAAAAACAGGGTTTAGATGATTTATTCTAAACTGTTGATCAACTAGAAAGTTGTGGGAAATTTTGTATAGATTCAAGATCTAGTATGGTTTGCTATATTTTGATATGGAAATTAAAAGTTAAGATAATTTTAGTATCTAGACAGTGGGGTTGACTATTCAATAGCAAGGGAGAATGGTGGTTTTAGAAAGCGTGTAGGTGCATTGTCATTTATTTTGCCTTGTATTGCTTTGACCTGTATTGAGAGTGAGTAATTGCTATAGGAGGAGTAGCGTCGGGTGTATAGTCATCTTCTAATGAATTCGACCGTTGAAACTAAAGAGGCAAGTGTGTTGTAGAATAGTTTTCGAGTGTTTGAAATTTTGGTTAAATAAATACTTGCATTGATTATTCATATGACTATACCTATTTTATATTGCTTTCATGCTTGTGAAAAAGTGATGATGATGTTGATGATGACTCTGGTAGAAGGATGATTGTGTCAATTATTTAACACCGAAAATAAATTAATGGAAAAGATAATCATTGCATTGCATGTGAGCATTAGTGTTGCAAAGTCCTACTTCGATAGACACTCCAAGGGAGTGGAGGTGAGACCCTATATGAAAAAGGATAGGGTGAGAGTCCGAGTTGCAAAGACCTACTTCGGTAGGCACTCTACGGGAGTGGAGGTGAGACTTGTATGAAAAAGAACAGGGTGACCTTATATGAAAAGCTCAGGGCGAGGGTGTGTCATCGACGGGTGAACATTCAGCTATACCGGTATATGTAGAAGAAGAGTTGAGGCATGTGCACGAGTATTGCATAGCATTCATGAAAAGTGATTTGAGTTAATAAGATATGTGAATGAAAACTGGTGAGAACGGATATGAGGAATTGAGTTATGATAAATGGTTATGAATTGCTAATAAGATGATGCATCGCTTATTATTCTATTTTGTACTTGCTAGGTCATGGACTCACCCTTGATTATTTGTTATTTCTAGGTGAGCGTTGAAGACGATATGCATGGGTGAATGTAGAACATAGTTTATTGCACACTTGTAGCTCTTCCCTCCACCTAGCAACTTATCATTTATGGACATGCACACATTAGTAGTTTCTATAGTAGTGATTAGACAATTTATGGTTTTTCTTAGTCTTTATAGTTCATAATATTGCTGCTTGATGTTTTACTTATTTATACTTATTTATGATTAATCTTGGTTATTGTTGGTTCATATTAACTTTAGTGTATATTTATAGTGTTGCTAACATTGATGTTTAGTATTTTGTTAAATATTTATTCTTGAAGTCTTGTTATTGGTAATACTTGATTATTGGTTAAAATTTGTAGTGGTAGTAGTTGTGGGTGACATCTTGGGCTTTTATTAAGCCAGAATATTACAGTTAGTATCAGAACGAACATTAGATCCATGTTGTTAACTTAATAACTACTTGGTTAATCAACTAAAATTTGACATAGGTTTGGTAACTTAATAAAATTAATAAACCTAATAATAAATGACTTAGAAAAACTTAATGTTGAAATTTGGCTTAGGATATGTCACCTAAAACAGAAATTTGATACACTGGTATACAGTAGGACGTGATTGGGTCATGCATTACATTTATGCTTCTGTTATCTTGTACAATTGGCAATGAAGCGTTGATATATTGCCTACGTTTGTATTGGATGGTTGTATAATTGGAAAGGATAGTGATGTCGAGAGATTATGGCTGTGATCGTAGGCTTGACCAAGGGTGCCACTATGCGTGGTGCATGAGTGATGATGAGTTTTTCTTGGATAACCTCAGGCATTGATGACTAGGGATGGGTTTCTATTGGTCATTTTCATCCTATGGGTGAGTTATAGTTCTTTCCATGAGTTTTCTATAATACCCTAAAAGTGATTCGAGAGATAATCGATTAATTGGAGGGAATGACCAAATAGAAAAGAGTTAAACAGAGATTTTAGAGGGGGATTTCTGAAAATTCCTGGCAACCTGGGCCTGGGCCTTGGCCCAAGAGGTTTCTAGCCAAAAAGGGGGGAGGCACCCCTCCCCCAAACCCTAGCCGCCACCCCTTCTCCCTCTCCTCCTTCCCCCTTGTGGCCGCCACCTCCCCTGCGCCTTGCGCCTCCACCTTGTCCAGCAGCACCCCCTTCCTCCATTGAAGCCCTTGCTGTTGGTGAAGAAGATCCCCTTTGCTGCCGGTCGAGTGGAGGAAGGAGATCGGTCGCCGGGAGGTGTTTTTGTCCCGGATGAAGAAGAAGAAGAAGAGGAAGGGGAAAAGGGAAAAGGAAGGGAGAGAGAGCTTGCGTGGTGTTCATCGTGTTCTTCAGTGGTTCATCAAGAGTAATCCCTGTTTCCCCCGGTTAGAGGCATATTTTAATTGTTGTAGCAATGTCGGTATTCTGATATGCTCAGGACAGTTTGTGTTAGACGGTCATTTTGATGTAGTTTCGTGTAGATTCAGTTCTGGGCGTCTCCTAGAGTATTGTAGAGGACGTCGCCATCTTTCCATGAAGTGCTAGAACACGTCGTTGGACCTCTGTAGCAGAAGTTATGATTTTTTTAGTGGGACTATTCTGCAGATTAGTGGGTTTCCAATCAGGTTTTGGTAAATTGGGTTGGGCGATTATAAAAAGGGAGAATTAGAAAATCGCAGTATAATGAAAGTTCTAGATAATTGTCCTAGCTTTCCAGGAAGCTCAAGAACTTGTGAATCGAACATTCTTACTGAAAGTTATGCTACTTTTAGTATTCTGTTCAAAGAACCCGACGTAAAATTGATGTTTTAGAAAACTGGTTGGTGCGGGTATAATTTGGCCGATTCAGGGAGGTTCACCAACTAGGTTTAGATGGAGAATTTAATTATGTTTCTATAAAGTCTAAGACCATCTTATTGGACTTCCATACCAATAGATATGGATTTTTGAAGTTAACTGTCCACAGAGGGGGCAGATCGACCTGTAGGATTTGGGGATTGGAACTGAGTTAGGCGTTTTTGCGAGTTTGTGATTGTTTTTATTTAATCTAAGGTCCACTACTGTAATCTTAGCATGCGTTATAATTATTATTCAGGTGGTGGACTGATCCCGGGGGCAACACCTTCTACACATCCCTCGTCCTCTCGCGGTTAAGGCAAGTATAATAATGGTTTAAATTGATATTGTAGAATGTCAATGTTGGATTTATATTGTGAGCAATTGTGTTCATGGTTGTGATGAAGGAGCACCTATTAATGTTCATGGTTGATTGTAAGTTATGAATTTCATGAGTACTCGTGCAAAGTTGTTGTGGATGCATGTTTTTATTAAACTGAGACCTTCATACATATGCATCATGTTGGCTTATTAAAGTCTTGGTCATGTGATGACCAAGCATTTGTTGAGGTCCCCGTCATGTTGTTGACGGGCTAAAGGTCCCCATACTTGCGGAGTATGGGCAATTGGTCCCTGTACCAGATGGTACAGGCATGGGTGTGCATCGACGGATGCGCACTTTGCATTGCCAGTAAAATGCAAAAGAGAAAGAGATAAAGATATTGTTGATCATACTGCATAGCATGATTTATATAAGTAATTGTTGGATGTTCTTATGAAATGGTGTTCATGTATGTTCTTGTTACCCTTTGTTATATTTGCTGAGTCGTTGGACTCACCTTTGTTGTTTGTTGTATTTTTAGGTACCTTTATGAGATCGGCATGCATGGGAAAAAGGAAGAATTAGACTTGTTGCACTTTGCACGATCAACCCATAATGGCAAGAAAGGAAGAAATTAAATAGTAGAAGAACGAATTACTTTAAGTATCTTTATGATCATTGCTTGCTGAAAATTAAACTGTAATAAATGAATAGAATGTTTATGGTGTTCCTGTTCTTTATCAAGATGCTAGTCCTATGAATGTCCTAGTCACCCATAGTCAATTTTGTTTAGTCTTGGTCGAAATACCTGTTGGATATCTATTCTTATTAAATCTGCTTGTTCAAACCTCTGGTATAGATAACTATTCAGGGGAGGTTCTGCCGAAATTTTGTGAGACGTATTTAGTTTTTCCTTGTTACATTACTAGTTTGGTAGCATTCCAGGTCAATGATTGGCTGGGGTGTTACATTTTCATTGGTTAGTTATTGATAGTGTGGGTAACGTGCTTTCATTCGCCATTTTGTAAGGGAATATGATTAGTTTATTTACTCGATGTTGAGGGTAATGGAATATGTATTTTGCAAGTTAATTTTCACAAGGAAGATTTAAAACTATGTGGTTCTTTTCAAATATTTTGAGCAGTTGAAGTTAAATGTTCTTTTTATGAAGAAGTATCTAAACTCATTTGTGATGTCTTTTTGAAGATTCGTTGAGTATGCTCTTTCCCAATAGGAATTAATAGATTATAAAGATGTATAAAGTATTGGTGGATGATCATTAATATTATTTAATCTATCAATTTTTTAGATACATTGGATTATTTGGATCTCAATGGATTACCCTAATTGTTTGGGATGGATAAGTTAAGAAGATGTCGAATTATTATCTTGGTGGATGTTACTCTTAGAAGTACCCCTTCTATGGATACTTAGTGATGATATTAAATTACTATATTCATTTTTTAACATGATTAATTGTTAGAATTGCATACAAAAGGCTTAAAATATGAATATTAGTGAATCTAGAATGTATATGGGATGAATTTGGATAGTTATGATTAATGCAGTTTTAGCGGGATAATGCAAGGCGGAATAGTTGAATCAGTGGTTGGGTATGTCCATACGATTGCCAATAGAAGTAGGATAGCAATTCAACTTCATAATAAAGTTAATTGTTAATAGAAACCATTAGAATGCAATTATAGTTTGCTAGGATTTGGTGTTGAGAATCACTAAAGAGTTGAGTTGCTGGATTTTAATAAGTGTCGCATATCAGTGTACTTGTGAAATTGTTGGATAATAGTAGAAATTGTTGGATGATTGTAGAAGATTGATAAAAGAAATTTGTTAGAACATTTTGATTTGTGCACTATTTATCCTTTAAAGTATAGTGGTATTTGTAGTAAGAGTGTGAAGTTTGGGTGGATTCTCATTTTGAGGATGAGATGATAAAGTAATGTGAAGCCATTTAGTGAGTCCTGGTGAGTTTTATGATAGAGCAGCGGATTTTGATGATTTTGCTAAGAGTTTTAGTAAATTGATGATATCAAGCTTGTTGGTAAGGCAAATTCATGATGTTATTTAATCAAAATATTTTGGAGTTTTTATGCTTATGGGCTTTCGGTGTTCATGTTTATAAGGAAGTTGTATTCTATTTTGCATCGAGAATAACTTTAGTGAAATGTTATGAATTCCCATGGTTTATAAGAGGTTTACGAAATTTTGTCTTGAAAAGAGAAAAGTGTCTTGTTATTTGATCATTTTTTCTTGGAGTAGTTTTACTTTTTGCTTCCTTTCTATTTGATTATTTTCCTTCATGTTTTGCTTGTTGCAAGTTGCTATTTGTTTTCTCGGTCTTCTGAATTTATTCTTATTGCCTTTACTTGTTTTTCTTATGAAGAAAATAGCTAATTTATGTTACGAAGTCTTATTGGGCTTACAGTGGCAACTGACTAGTTGTGATCAAGTATACAATCCTATATGGCAAGAGTGCCAAGTTATTTGGAGTGCATAGGGGGATGATTTGATGTTATACTATAATTCTTGGAGAGAAATTGACTTCAAGCAATGATTATTTTTTAGAGCAAACTGATCATATTGTAGTTGCTAGTAGAATCCATAGTGGATAGTAAATAAGGATATGTTGATATATATTGTAGATCATTTAGGGTTATCCAATGTTCAAAATGTCGATCAATTAAGTAGAAAGTTGTGATTGTGTAAACTTGTTCGATTTTGGTAGACGAAATTGGATGGTAAGGTTTAATGAGAATCTAATATTGGTGAAGTGATTTAATCGATGTGGCAGTTACTTAAATGATAAGGATTATTGGATTATTATGTGATATGATTTGATTTTTAATGAATATCTCTCTTGGAGTTAGAATCTTTCTAAAAGTTTAGTTGGTGGAGGTTGTATTTAGCTATTGGTGTTATAATGATTGAGTCCATTTGGATGATGGGCTAGTCAACATATTTGAGGATTTGCCCTATTAATTATACTGAAACCAGGAGTCATTGAGGTTGAAGTTACTAAGAGTTATGGGGTCATGGTGGTTTATGAGAATGTAACCTTCTGGATTAATTATGTTTACAAACTTAATAGGATCTTATCTTAGTCTATGGATAAGAGGAGATGGAATTGGACTTTGTGCTTTAGTCTGGAACTATAATTATTCGTAAGTATGTTTGGCAGTAGAAGAACAACATGACTCTGGAAATTCTAATGATCGTTGGTCAGATTTATTTAGATGTGGTGTATATGTGTGTGCCAGGATCTTCAAGGTGATTGTCCTTAGAAAGTTGAGGTGATAAGGTTCAAGGTGAAACCTATAATTTAGCTCACATGGAAAATCTGTAGGGATGTTTCTTTGGTAGAGGAGTTGTCTAGTGCATTTTATGGATTAGTGGAACCTCTCTAGATTTGGTGGATGTTGCTCTAGGATCGTACATATCCTTGAAGATGTTAATTTAAGAGACATGAGTTAATGTGACATGGGAGGATTTGAAATTCCAGGATTTAGGATAAATTTAGTCCTTAAAATTGAGTAGAGTGTGTTTTGCTGGTGTAGTAAGATATCCATCTTGTTCTTTACTAATTTATGAGCTTATATCGGATGTTTATTTGCGAAGTGAGTTGATTTTATGTTGGAATTTGTGGTCACTTCCTTGTAAGAAAAAGAGGAAGCTATTAATTTGAGAATTTAAGTGATTTCGCCTTTGAATTATGTGCTTTCTATTTGTAATTGTTTATTTGGGAGGTGAGGGTTTCATAGTAGTCCTTCGTCTTCATAACATGTTCTTTTTGGAAGGCAATTGGTTAAATGAGTATTTTATCTGCTTCTCTTGTCAAAGAGATGTCCCAGGTTATTCTCTTCTAAGAATGGGTTATTTTGTAATGGGTGGATTTTAAGAAGTGAGTTTCCTTGCTAAGGAGTGAGTAATTCTTGACTTGAGGCATGGAGGAATCGAAGGATGTGTTGCATTCGTATGTGCACAAAAGTATCGTGGGGTCTTGAGGTGCATTGTGTTCTTCAAGCTGTCTATGTGGAGTCGAAGTATTTGTGTGTCCCGAGGATTTATCGTGGGTATGAGTTGGAAGGTTAGAGTTGCGAGTAGAATCATCAGGTGTAGAATTCGAGGTTGAATTATGTTAAGGGGTGTATAATGTAATTTTTCAAAAAATTTCTCTTAAGGATCTGCGTGTAATTGCGAAAAAGAAGTACGTGAAAAGGGATGCTTGGATTTTTTAGAGGAGGAATGGCTTTCCTAAAGTGAGTGGTACGGAGAAATTTGCAAGTGGAGTGAAATTTGTACTGAGATAAAAGAAACGTGGGGAAAGAGAAGAATCCCAAAATCACATAAAAAAATACCTAGCCACCGTCACTTGCCATCGCCATCCATGCCGCACCAAACTTCTTCGTCACATGCCGGAGCAGCCACCCTCCAGCGCTTGCGCTTTTCCTGCGTGCACCCATGTCACCATGGTTGGCGCACCCCGCTTCACCACGCCGCCAGTGATATCCTGCACGGATGAAGGCTCTCGCGCTAGTTTCGTTTGCTGCGTGGATCCAGCTACGCCGATCCACCGAAAAACCTCCATGTACCTACTTTTCCTGTACCCAGTCGCATCTCCCACTCTCGCTGACGCACGCATAATACATTCGCCTGATGCTACAGCGCCGATCGGACAAAGCTTTATGTGCTCACACGTGCATGAGGGTGTAGTAGCCGCCATGCACAATGTCGCTATCGCAACACTGCATGCTACAGTGTTCGATGCTAAAGTACGCACATGATACAGTAATTGCTGCTACAGTGCTGATGCCGTCTACAGTGATCACTGTTACAGTGCTTTGTCGGGGTAACGATGTAAATATTTTCCCCTCTGTTTTGGTAATTTTAGTAGAGATGAGAATCTAGATTAGAGAAAGAAATTGCAAGTGTTCATCAGGGATTGAATAGGAGATCGGTTTAACCTGCACTAATTTTATATTGTTGTTTCAGGTGCTGTATGGTAATAATTTAGGAATTTTATCTAATAGAAAATCATAAATAATTTTGATAGCTTTCTATAGAAATTTTATTCGTGTCAATCGGATGAATAGATGTCAATTATGAATTTTGTAATCCTACTATCTCGTAAATTTATCGTGTTTTCGTGACACGTATTAGTCTGTTAATTAAAAATAGTAAATGGGCTAATTTGGGGATTTGGTCTACACAAAAACATTAGATAATTTTGTATGGTTTCCAGAAAGTCCATGAACTCAATTTTTAGATAAGTAGAGTAAAAGTTATGAATTTTGGGAGGTTGCAGTTATGGAAAATCATTAATTTGACTAATTTAATGGCAGAATTAAATTTTAAGAATAACTAGAAAGTGGTAGAAAAGTTCTTGTAGATTCTAAAAATGCCATAGTTCAATATAGTTGCATGTGTAGAGTAAAAGACATTAAATTATTTAGCCTGCTGTTCAAAAGATGTTAGATCTGTCTTCTGGGGTTAAAATAAGTGTTTAGATTATCTAATCTAAACATTTGATCAACTAGGAAGTTCTGGGGATTTTTGTATAGATTCCAGATCTGATATGGTTTGCTGCATTTTGATATGAGAATTGAAAGTTATGATACTTTTAGTACAGGGACAGCGGGGTTGACTATTCAATAATAGGGGAGAATGGTGGATTTGGGAAGCATGTAGAAGCATTGTCATTTATTATTATCTTGTATTGCTATGGCATGTATTGAGAGTGAGTAATTGCTATAGGAGTAGCGTTAGGTATATGGTCATCTCCTAATCAAATCAACCATAGCAACTAAAAAGGCAAGTGTATTGTAGAATAGTTTTGAGGGCTTAAAATTATGGTCAAATGAATACTTGCAATGATTATTTATATGACAATACATGTTTTATATTACTCTCATGCTTATGAAAAAGTGATGATGATGTTGATGATGACAATTTGGGCATTGTAGATTGAGGTAATTTGGGCATTTATAAAATAAGACTAGACTATGAATATTTTATGTTGTCCACAACA
The DNA here is from genome assembly GCA_017311315.1 of Dendrocalamus latiflorus. Taxonomy (NCBI): domain Eukaryota; kingdom Viridiplantae; phylum Streptophyta; class Magnoliopsida; order Poales; family Poaceae; genus Dendrocalamus; species Dendrocalamus latiflorus. The sequence continues at coordinate 17,274,554 of CM029640.1, forward strand.
TTAAAGTACCCTTCGGTGGACTTAATGTTGATACAAATGTCTGAGACATCTTGAGGGCTATGATTTAAAAGGCTAAAATAGGATCCCTAATCTTTTTACAATTTAAGTGTAATACCTCTGTTGAAGGTAACGATTATTATTAGGGAGAAATTACCTTATTACCTTGGGAGGATTTAGACAAGAACCAATTGAGCCCATGATGGGCTCATACATATACTTTGTGGTACTGATTAATGCCTTTAGTAGGTGGAAGCAAGGTGCTCCCACTAAATGGATATTATCCACTAGCAATTATACTCGTAGGGAGAGATTGCTATAACTCGTAGAGTTAAGAACCCAGTTCTAGGATTTCTGGGTATAAGAGTGGAGTATGATATGGTTTTGTAAGAAGCCTTAACTAGCAGAAATGTCATCTAAGAGACACTGGTTCAGACAAGTACAAGAGATGAGAATATCCATTATGAAAGAAATGTGACAATTGTTCACCCTAGAAGAGAGGGAAACACCCAGTTCGGATCTTTCAGCATAATGATGCATTAACAATGAGGCCAGTACACTGTAGTTACCCCCCAGTGACTAGGTCCTGTGAAAATCATCCAGGAGACACTGGTTCATGGAGTCATGCAGAAGAACACAATGTCTAGTCATTATGGGGGTAGTTATATGGGGTTGCGTACCACACAAAAATTTCCAAAAGCGAGCCTATCTTCATCCTTACCAATTCTCACATCTTAAACTACTGCTAAGGTTTTGAAGTAGGATGAGATGAGGGAAAAAAACAACATGCTTTGAATCAGAGAAGGATGGGATAGAACATCAAAACGGATAATAGTACTTTCTTACTATAGGATAACTTAGGCTTTAAGTTTTAAAATTTTGGATAGTACTTTATATATTTTTGGAGGAAGTTTTTTTGAAACTTGGGCCAAAATAGGTTTTGACAGAAAAGGCTTTGGAAATAAGTTTTCAAAGTTAAGATCTTTGGTTAAAAAGGCCTAAATAAATAGGTTTACAAGGGGAAGGGCTTCAAAAGATTTTAGGGTTTAATCTTTTGAAATTAGACTTGATAAAATGGGTTTTTGAAAATGGCCTTGAAAAATAATATTTAAATGTAGTTTTTCAAGGAATTTGATTGAAAAGGAGTTTTCAAATATGCGGGCTTTGAAAACATCACCTTGACTAATTTGTAGAAAGGAAATAGATTTTGAAATAATTCTTGGATAAAACATTTTGTGTCTAACTATTCTAAATGAGAAATTAAAACATCGAAGTGGTGAGAAGTAGATCTTTGGGCGCTTGCTTCAGAATAGAATCAAGGGTAAGACAAGAGAGATTGAGATAAGTGAGAATAAGAGAAGAAAGATCAGCAATATATTCTCAAAAGGGTTTTATTTATGAAAATATATTTTTCAAAACAAGATCCTTAGTTTAATAGCAATTCTAACTAAGGATAAGTCCTATAGTCAATATGGTTCTAATACCACCTTTGAAATGATCTAGATTTGGCAATTCAAATCTTTTGTGTATTCTGAGTTAGTCCCTGGATCATTAGCCAGCTCACACAATATAACAATGATGAATGTCACATCTATACATGCGTATAAATAAAAGAGTATAGTAGTAATAAGCGTAAACATGCCAGATGGCCAAGGTATCATAAGGCGGGGAGGCCAACAACGAATGAAGTCTTGAAGTGGAAAAGACATATAGCAGTGGAGTCCCTCAGGATATGGCCATAGGTAATCGTTGGGGGCACGTGACTTAGTATTCAGTGTTATCTTCAACCTTTGATAGGTGGTGATAAATATTCATGGGCAGATCATTCCTTGAGCACTGAATTCATATAGTTGAGCAACAATGAGTACAAAAGTACTTAACAGAATATAAGTGTATATGTATATATCTACATGCAAGACTTAACCAAGAGAAGGTCTTATGTTTCTTTTAGCCTAAAGCCAGTTTGTCAAATATCACACTATAGCTGGTTTCCAAACGTATGACTTAGCCATTTTTAACTAAAACCAAATGTCCAGTTTAAGTCATGTTTACCATGGGAGCGGAATTCCTTTACTTCCACTATCCATGTACCTACCAAGATACCAGATTTTCATACCAAGGTACCATTTCCATTTCAATACAAAGATACCATATCCATTTCCATGATCATCAAATGAAAATACCACTTTCATACCAGAATACCATATCCATATCCACCATTAACCAGTAATCCACAATAGGATAGTGACCAGCGTGGGTCACTCCCAGAATAATCACAACAGAAATCCACATAACATATCATTGCATAGGAGTTCACACCAAAACTAAGTAAATTAGTTGGCTAGGCCAATCCTGTACTTGACTTGTAGTTGCATGATTTGGTGTGGAAAAGAGCATCACAAGATTCAATCCTTAATTGACTCATGTGAGACAAACTAACAAACCCAGATCTTATGCGTAACGGCACTGGTCTCCTTCCAACCACTCACCCGAGTCTCTACTAATTTATAAAACATTCCCTGTCTCTAGTGTTAACCCACATTCCATTCCTATTATCATGTCTCTAGTTTTAGTTGGCAATGTTCATGTTGTATTCAATTTTACCACTAAAGCATTTCTAAACACAACAATAATCTAGTAAGGTTTAACCAATGGTAGAGTTATTACTGTTATAAGTATCCTAGAGTGACATAGAGAAGATATTATCAATAATCAAGGATGGGAAAATAATAGGTATCAGCTAGGCAATCAATGTTTAACATAGCATTTAAGTACATAATAATAATAGGCATGCACTTGTATTTGAAGACAAAATATTTGCATTTGAAAACTAGGTTAAACATGATCAATTATAAGGACTTGCTTTGCTCAGCTGTGAATAGCATAGGTTCTTGTTCAGCAGTGATGGAGGCATCTGGAGCGTCAAATTCTATAAACATGCAAACATCCGTATTCAACATAAATCCAAATAAATTCAAAATAAAATTCAAATGAACTCCAAAAAAATAATTTTTGTTATGTTTGAAAGATCTCAAATTTAGATGGATTTAAAAACATAAACTAAATCATTTGGATTTAAAACAAGTGAGAATGAGCACTTTGAATTTTGACCCAATATGAAATTCTAAAAAAATTAGAAAATCCTGATAGGGGGGTCAGCTAGGATTTCCTTTTTCTTTTCAATTACTTTTCTTAAGGAAAAACATTCAAGGGCTGACAAGTGGGGTCTAGGGGTTTATAATTCCTTTCTAATTATTTTTACTTGAGAAAATAGGAGAGATTGATAGGTGGGGTCATGGTCCACATGGACTTTGTCCATGCAGCAGTCTATGAGAATTGGGATGGCTATGGCGGCTTGGGTCAAGTTGGCGTCGGTAAGAAGGGCACAACATCCTTTCACAGTGGGCAAAAATGGAACGTAGGGGTTATGATGATCCCAATGGTGGAAACAGCAAGACGAGAGACTCCTGAGGTGGCAACATGACAATAAGGGTGGTGGCGGCGCTATTGTGCACACAGGTGACTACAAAATACTAGCTCAAAACTCCAAATTGACGTGGGCGTGAGCTTCTACAGGGCATCGTGAGGCTAAGGGTGATCTCGGTGCTACGAATATGGCGACGAGTGGAGCTCTCCACGGTGCAGTGGTGCAACGGCAAACTACACAGCTCATTGCCTATCCTACCATGTTTGCCATGTATTGAATTGCATGGGAATAGAGGGGCTCACCGAGAGGTTGAGCAAAGGGGGAGATTGACAATGGCGGTGGGTGTTCTGATGGCTCTAGGGCATGACAAAGCAAATCAACAGGTGCATTAGCATGGGGAGGTCAAGGCGAGTGCTAACATGATGGCTAAGGTCGAAGCTCACCAAAGCGAAGGGGATAGGGTGGCGAGGTCGACGACAGAGCTACGCATGACGGCGAGGTTGACGGCTTCGACCTTCCTACGGGCAAACGAACACGGGGAGGTGATCACAAGGTAGAGGAAAATGAGATGAACATGAATATCATGATGGCGTCATTGGAAACACACCGGAAGGCGAGGAATCGGGTGAAGCTTTCGGACAATCTTGGGAAGAAGGGTAAATCCTTCCTCTCTGAGGGCGAACGAGGCTTGGTACATAGCGTAGGGGAAAGGATAGCGGTTTAGGGTGAAGGTTTTGACCAGCGTGGGGTGGCTTAAATAGAGGGGGAAGGAAGAGGGAGTGTGGCGCCATGGCGTGGCTTCAGGTGTCAGGCAAGAGAGAGTATGTGAGTAGGGGTGGAAAATTGGCTTGAGGCTTGCGAGCCGGCTCGGCTCATAACGAGCTCGAGCCGACTCGGCTTGGGCTCGTAATGATTCAAGCCAAGCCGAGCCCAGCGTCTAGCTCGTGAGAAAAATGAGTCGAGCTCGAGCCGCTCGTGAGCTACTCGTTGGCTCGTGCGAGCTCAGTCCAATTCGGCCCAGTGACGCCACAGTCGGCCCAGCCCAGTCAGTGAGGCGATCGATTACATCGATGCGATGTGGTGCGAGTCGGCCAACCCTAACCCTTCAGCCCTTCCCATCGGGCGGCACTCCCATCCCCAGTCGCGCAGCCGGCATCCGTCCCCGATCGGCGATCGCCGTCCTTCCCCACGCCACGCGCTCGGCCGCCGCCCGCCGTCCTTGCCGAATCCCCTCCCCTTCCTTCCCCACGCGCTCGGCTGCCATCCATCCCCGAATCCCCTTCCTTCCCCACGCGCGCGGGCGGTGTCCTTCCCCGATCCCCATCCTCCCCGAGTCCGACCCCCTTCCTTCCCGATCCACAACGCGGCCTCCTCCAACCGACGCGCATGGGCCACGAACGGAGCCTAGAATCTCGTGCTCGAGGGAAGAAGGCGGCCGCCGTCGGGGCCTCCCTGTCAGCAATAGGGGGCGAGCCTGCACGGTCTGCACCGCCTCCTGACCTCGCCGAACCAGCAGCATCGGTGAGTACCAGTTATAGTGAGGATTAGGGTTAGGGTTAGGGTGAGGAATGAGGATGTGATGTCGCCCTAATACTGATACTAAATGATGCTAGATTGGTTCATGCTGTCACTAAATGATGCTAGATTGGTGTGACCCTGCTCTGTGTCTTTTATCATTCATTCATGCTGAGGTCAACTCGCTGATGCTAGATGCCGATGTGATCCTGCTTTATGCCTTTTATCTTCCATTTGTGTTGTGATTAACTTAGTGCTGTTGAATTTAATAGTCATTAAAAATGAAAATTTTGTAATCCTGTTACTTTATGTGCTATACTGATAATGGATGGGATGTACTGATAAAACCTGGAGATGCTCTATTTGAAAGGTGATTAGTTTCTGGTTGATTTTTTGGGACAAAACTTGTGATTTTCTATTATTGACATAATTAGATTTCTGTCCTACCTATACCTGTGGCTGTAACTTGTATAGAGCCTTCAACCGAAAGTGAAATGAGAGTAACTTGTATAGATGTCCTCAGTTTTGTAACTAAGGCTGTTCATGTGGAAAGACTTAAGTGCAAATCCATTCTTTTGAAATGAAATGCACTGTTAAGGGAAAACATTGGTTCGCGCTTTTGATTTGTTAGCAATGTGCAACATATATTGTCATTTTATAGTATGAAGTAGCAGTGCTATGCCTACTATTTGCTAATGTTTTATTGTAACGGCCCGTATCTATTTTATTTTATTTATTTATTTTGGTTTAGAAGGAAGCTGTTCGGGAAAAAGGATTCTGGAATTATTTGGGCTTTCGGGCCAGGATAGCTTATTTGGGGGCCCGGCCTTGGCTCAAGAGGGGAGAGACGCCATGGGCCTTAGGCCCATCCGCCCCCCCCCCCCCTCCCAACCCTACCTTGGCAGCCCTCCTCCCCCTTGGCCGCCACCCCTCCTCTCCCTCCTCCCTTGGCCGCCACCCTCTCCTCCCTAGTGCGCCCCTCCCTCCACCCTTTGGCAGCCGCCTCTCCTCCCCGTTGCGCAGCCCCTCCTCTCCCTTGCGCAGCCCTTCCCTTCCCTCCCTTCCTCCCCGACGAGGCGAGAAAACTTGGGGAAAAAGGGAAGGAAGAAGAAGGAAGGGAGAAAGGGGAGAAGAGGAGGATTTCGTAGGGCGTTCTTCGTGTTCTTCATCGGTTCTTCAAGGGTAATCCCCGCTGTTCGTTTGATTGGGTATTTAGTTTTTGTTGTTTATCGCTTTGTGGTTAGTGCTGTTTTTAGAGTCAGATTTGCTGCCGTCTGTTGGACCTTAGTTTTCGTGTAGGTAAAGGCAGAATCAGGATTTCTGGCCTCCTAGAGATTTGTAGATTATCTCGTCATGATTCTGTAGCCTTTGAGTTCACCCAAATCCGAGTTGTGAGTCAAAAGTTATGCTAGTTTTAATCCCGCTGTCCAGAACACTGTTTTGATACCTAGCAGTAACTTTGCGTAGCAGATTAAAAATGGTTAAAGTCTGAATCAGGAAACCTCCATATTATGAAAATTGTAGTTTATTGTCGTATCTTTCTCTGGCCGCCAAGAACACGTAATTCCGTTATGTGAGTCAAAAGTTATGCAAGTTTTGATCCTGCTGTCCAGATTTATCTTTCTGATTAGTGCATTCTGTTTTCGGTGTAGACTTTTCTAGTTTGGCGGTTGTTCGGGATGGCGTTGTAGAATGTTTTGGGAAGCGTCCTGTTATGTTGTTCTTATTTAGATTATATATATTGTAGGCGGAAAGGATTCAGGCTTAGAGGCCCCGCCATTTCATCCTAACACGTCGTCCTTCGGAAGGCAAGTACCATGTTGATTTGATTCATAGAAAACATTGTATGCTTGCTGTTTTTGTTACCTATGTTTATCTAAGACCCTTGATAACACCTATGTTCATGATGTATCCCCTATGTGAGTTGTTTAGATGTGTAAAGAATGTATCGTTTTATTATGCATGTTTCATCTCATGCATACATCTTAGTGTTTCATCCACGGGAGTGGATCAAAAGACCCATTAATTTCAACATGGGCAAGTAAGACCCACCATTCCAAAGTGGGCCCCACCATTCCAAAGTGGGTAGTTCGGGACACCCGTATGAAACGTTCTTCATACGGGACGGAATCCCCACATTTTGTTAAATGTGGGTGTAAGTGAACACTGACGGGTGTGTCACTAGCTATACCGGTATATGCATTGTGTAGTCCCTCCATTCCATTCACTACAATCATATTCATTCATTTAATTGTATTCGTTCTGTGTTCGCTTCATGTTAATAATCATGTTGGTTTGTTGTTATTTGTTCTATGTACTTGCTGAGTCTTGGACTCATTCTTGTGTTGTTTATTTTATAGGTAATCCTTGATGTTGGTCTCTTTGGGAGGGAGTAGGCACACACTACACATTCATAACTCCCTGATCAAGATTAAGTTTACGCTTCAGTTATATTTCTTACCTAGACATTGATGTTATGTAATAAACGTTTTGATTGCGCGTTGAAGGAAGATTACCTTCTCCATAATATGTTTACATTATCATTGATGAACTGTAATTTTTAAGTTTTAAAGAATGAAAAATGGTTGTTTCATCATATCCTAGTTATAAGTTGTTATTTAGTTGACATCTTGGCTTTCCAATAGCCAGGGTGTTACAGTTGGTATCAGAGCAGGCTTTAGGTCCGTGGTTAATAGAACTGTATTAAAATGACACACTGTGCACAGTAGGTGGGATGGGTAACTCATTGTTTCCGCATTTTCGTTGTTATGCTTCCTTTGTTGATTAATTGTTGAATTGCTTTCGTGCTTATAGTGTTGTCAAGCTTTAATGTTTGGCTCTATATACTTTGTTGTATTAGATGGCGAGAGGTAGAGGCCGTGGTCGTGGAGCGGCCCGTGGTCGTGGTCGTGGTCGTGGACGCGGTCAGGCTGCATCTTCATCTTCGTCGGAAGAGCCTGCTGGTGTTGCCGCTGAGGAGGTTGCCTCAGCTGCTCAACCGGCCGAAGAAGCTCAGGCCGCGTCAGCCATTCTCATTCAGAATCTTCAGCGGGAGATTCAACAACTCCGTCAGCAAGTGCAGGCAGGTCTCCCTGCTGCACCTGCACCTGTTGCAGAGCCAGTTGTTGCAGCTTTTCCACCCGAGGCTAGGATGAGCCTCCGCGAGTGGTCGTCGCTTCGGCTGGACACCTTTGACGGAGCGGGTACTCCGGTTCAAGCTGCAGATTGGCTGCGTCATATGGAGAGGCAGTTTGGTGCCCTAGAGATGACCTCAGTGCAAAAGGCGCGGTTTGTGGCATTTCAATTGAAGAGCCAAGCGGATATCTGGTGGGAAGGTGTCCTTTCAGCAAGGGCTCCAGCTCAGGGACCAGCTACCTGGGAAGTGTTTGTGGAGCATTTCAGGGCAAAGTACTATCCAGACTCCTTCCTTGAGAGGATGGAGCATTCACTGCTGACCTTTGTTCAAGGAAAGATGTCAGTGTCAGAGTATGAAACAGGGTTCAACAATCTGGTGCGCTTTGTACCAGCGGTGGCCAATGATGATAGAGAGAAGGCCAAGAGGTTCCGCAGGGGCCTCAATCCTGAGTATCGCCATGTTATGGGGGCCACCAGCGTGCGTGACTTCAGTTCCGTGGTCGAGCAGGCCAGGGGAATGGAACTGGAGAGGGATCCTTCTTCACAAAGACAGGTTGCTAGTGTTCCTGTCCCAACTGGCGGTTCTGGTAGTGGACAGAAGAGGAGTTTTGGTGGAGGAGGTGGGTCTTTTCAGCGACCTGCTTCTAAGAGGTTTCAAGGGAATCAACATCCTCGTCCTGTTCAGCAGTGGCAGCCTTCTTCATCGACACCACGTTCTTCGTCATCCACCCCAAACATGCGCCATGTTCCAGGTCAAGGTATGAAATGTTTCAGGTGTGGTGAGGGGCACCGAGCTTCAGAATGTTCTTTCAGAGGGACTTGTCGTCAGTGTGGTTGAGAAGGCCACAAGCTGTCTGTTTGCAAACACAATCCGGCAAGCCTTATCAAGTGGGAGTCAGCTCCAGCATCGTCCTCCTTCAGTGCATCTCGGGGTTCTGTTCAGACTCTAGTTTCTGCTCCTGCGCCTGCGCCTCAGTTTTTCCCGGGATGGGTTCCTTCTGCAGCATCTACTCCAGCACCTCCTGTAGGGTTCTACTGGAACCCTGTCCCGTCTGCTACACCGCCATTCGCTTCACCTGCTGCAGTTCCTGTCTACCCCGCGCCGAGTGTTGGCGCATCTTCTGCCCCGACACCACCAGGAGTCTATGCCATGCCCACCCCTGTGACTTTGGGTCGTCCTGACGTGGTGACAGGTACATTACTAGTTGATTCGCATGAGGCTTTAGTTCTCTTTGATTCTGGAGCTACCTATTCCTTTGTGTCTCTGGAGTTTGCTAGAAGGGCGGGTTTGACTTTGCAGCGCATTTCTGAGTCAGTGGTAGTCAGTTCTCCTGGGGGTCTTATTTCTAGTTCTACCGCTTGTCCGGGCTGCTCTATCTTTATTGATGATGAGAATTTCACTGGTAACCTTATGGTAATTCAATTGTCACCTTTCGATGTTATTCTGGGCATGGACTGGTTATTCAGCTACCGTGCCAAGATTTGTTGTTTCTGGAAGACAGTGACTTTGCTAGCCCCATCCGGTGAAGAACTGGTGTTTCAGGGAAGTGCACCGTCAGAATCCTTGTTCGTGTTGGCTAGTCTGTTTCCCAGACGACGGGCTGCGAGCATTGGGTTACTTTGGACTCTCAGCGAGAAGTCTGATAATTCACTGCGTATTGAGGCGATTCCTGTGGTGAATGAGTTTCCTGATGTCTTTCCTATGGAGCTTCCAGGGATGCCTCCAGAGAGGAAAGTGGACTTCCGAATTGATCTCATTCCGGGAACTCAACCTATTTCAATGTCTCCATACCGTTTGGCAACACCTTTTCAAGAGGAGTTGAAGAAACAATTGGACGATCTGTTGTCAAAAGATATGATTCAGCGTAGTGTTTCGCCGTGGGGAGCACCGGTCCTATTCACTAAGAAGAAAGATGGCAGTTGGCGTATGTGTGTAGATTACCGAGCTCTTAATCAGGCTACAGTGAAGAATAAGTATCCTTTACCCCGTATAGAGGATCTGTTTGATCAACTGAAGGGAGCTAAGATATTCTCCAAGATTGACCTTCAGTCAGGTTATAACCAGATTCAAGTGCGGGAGCAAGATATCGAGAAAACGGCTTTCTCTACGAGGTACGGCCACTATGAGTTTAAGGTTATGTCTTTCGGACTAATGAATGCTCCTGCAGTTTTCATGGAAGCCATGAACAGTATGCTGCACCAGTACCTTGATGATTTCGTGGTGGTTTTCATCGACGATATCCTGATTTACTCCAAGACAGAGGATGAGCATGATCAGCACTTGAGGATGGTTCTTGGTACCTTAAGAGAGAACCAATTTTATGCCAAACTGAAGAAGTGTGAATTTTGGATTTCTGAAGTAGGATTCTTGGGCCATGTAATCAATCAAGAGGGCATTTCAGTTGACCCTAGCAAGATTTCTACAGTGGTAGATTGGAAAAGGCCAACCAATGTTAAAGAAGTGAGGAGTTTCCTGGGTTTAGCTGGCTATTACCGGCGCTTCGTTGAGGGTTTCTCAACCATTGCGAAACCGATGTCCCAATTAACACAGAAAGACGTCAAATTTCTGTGGTCAGATGCGTGCGAGCGCAGTTTCTGTACTTTGAAAGAGAGGTTGGTGACCGCTCCTGTCCTTACTCTTCCTGAGCCTGGGAAGCGATTCACTATATTTTCAGATGCTTCTAGAATTGGGCTTGGTTGCGTGCTTATGCAGGATGGCAAGGCGATTGCCTATGCATCGAGGCAGTTGAAGAAGCATGAGCAGAATTATCCTACCCATGACTTAGAACTTGCAGCAGTGGTTCTTGCTCTGAAGATCTGGCGCCATTACTTGTACGGTGAATCTTGTGATATATTCACTGATCATAAGAGTCTAAAATACATCTTTACTCAGAAAGATTTGAACTTGAGGCAGCGGAGATGGTTAGAATTGATAAAAGACTACGACCTCACCATTCAATATCACCCGGGCAAGGCAAACGTTGTAGCAGATGCACTGAGTCGCAAGGCGACACCTCCTACTCTTGGTTGCCTCATTGCTGATTTTGAGCGGATGGATATCTCGTTTTGCTTCGCGGGTACCACCCAGTCAGAGATCCGGTTGCTACTGGAGTCAGCTGTTCCAGATCGAGTACGGGAAGCACAACAGCATGATCAGATGCTTCAGCGGGTGAGAAAGCGCCTAGATGAGGGCAAGCAAAGCCATTTCAGCATAGATGAATCAGGTACACTGCGATTTAAGGGTCGCCTCTGTGTGCCACAGGAGGCTCAAGTCAAGGATGATATTCTGAAGGAAGCACATCGTACTCCTTATACTGTGCATCCAGGTGAGACCAAGATGTACAAGGATTTGAGGAAGAGTTTCTGGTGGAAAAGGATGAAGGTCGACATCGCTCAGTATGTAGCATCTTGTGGAGTTTGCCAGCGGGTTAAGGCTGAGCATAAACGACCAGCATGGTTGTTGCAACCTTTGGAGGTTCCAGTTTGGCCATGGGATGATATCTCCATGGATTTCGTAGTTGGTTTACCTCGCAAGCAGCGAGGGAAGGATGCTATTTGGGTCATAGTGGACCGGTTCAGTAAGTCCGCACATTTCATTCCTATTCGTACGACCAATTCCGTGAGTGATTTGGCTCCTATCTATGTGCGAGAGATAGTGCGGTTACACAGAGTACCCAAGACCATCGTTTCTGATCGAGATGCCAAGTTCGTCTCCAAATTCTGGGAGAGTTTGCAAAGTGCGTTGGGCACACAGCTTCGACTTAGTACCGCGTTTCACCCCCAAACAGATGGTCAATCTGAGCGGACTATTCAGACATTGGAGGATATGCTTAGATGTTGTGTTATGTCCTGGAAGGGAAGTTGGGAAGATCACTTGGCTTTGGCGGAATTCGCATATAACAACAGCTACCATGCTAGCATTCGAGCTGCACCGTTTGAGGTTCTTTACGGACGGAAGTGCAGATCACCGTTGTGCTAGGATGCAGTTGGTGAGCGGGCAGTTTTAGGTCCAGATTGGGTTCAGCAAACTGTGGCCAGAGTGGCAGAAGTTAGGAAGAGTCTGCTAGCTGCTCAGAGCCGACAGAAGAGTTATGCGGATGTCAGAAGGCGAGATTTGGAATTTGAGGTGGGGAACGAGGTTCTTTTGAGAGTATCGCCTACCAAAGGTGTAGTGCGTTTCGGAACCAAAGGGAAGCTTAGCCCGAGATACATTGGACCATTTCCAATCGTAGCACGAATTGGGAAATTGGCCTATCGTTTGGATCTTCCCGAGTCTTTGCGAGGAGTTCATAATGTATTTCATGTATCCATGTTAAGGAAATATTTGCTAGACCCAGAGCATGCTATTCCAATTGAACCTTTGAGCATTAAGCAAGATCTCACGTTTGAATCCCAACCGGTGAAAATTTTGGAGGAGTCAGAGCGAGTTTTGAGGAACAAGACTCTGAAGTACGTCAAGGTTCTTTGGTCTCATCAGACTGAAAGGGAGGCCACTTGGGAGCTAGAGTCTCGCATGTGCGAACAGTATCCAGACCTGTTTACTTCCGGTACGTGTTATTCTATTGTTTCCAATTCTGCGGTATTCTGTTCTATTAATGTTTTCGGTGGATAGAATTCGAGGTCGAATTCTGTTAAGGGGGGTAGATTGTAACGCCCCGTATCTATTTTATTTTATTTATTTATTTTGGTTTAGAAGGAAGCTGTTCGGGAAAAAGGATTCTGGAATTATTTGGGCTTTCGGGCCAGGATAGCTTATTTGGGGGCCCGGCCTTGGCTCAAGAGGGGAGAGACGCCATGGGCCTTAGGCCCATGCGCCCCCCCCCCCCCCTCCCAACCCTACCTTGGCAGCCCTCCTCCCCCTTGGCCGCCACCCCTCCTCTCCCTCCTCCCTTGGCCGCCACCCTCTCCTCCCTAGTGCGCCCCTCCCTCCACCCTTTGGCAGCCGCCTCTCCTCCCCGTTGCGCAGCCCCTCCTCTCCCTTGCGCAGCCCTTCCCTTCCCTCCCTTCCTCCCCGACGAGGCGAGAAAACTTGGGGAAAAAGGGAAGGAAGAAGAAGGAAGGGAGAAAGGGGAGAAGAGGAGGAGTTCGTAGGGCGTTCTTCGTGTTCTTCATCGGTTCTTCAAGGGTAATCCCCGCTGTTCGTTTGATTGGGTATTTAGTTTTTGTTGTTTATCGCTTTGTGGTTAGTGCTGTTTTTAGAGTCAGATTTGCTGCCGTCTGTTGGACCTTAGTTTTCGTGTAGGTAAAGGCAGAATCAGGATTTCTGGCCTCCTATAGATTTGTAGATTATCTCGTCATGATTCTGTAGCCTTTGAGTTCACCCAAATCCGAGTTGTGAGTCAAAAGTTATGCTAGTTTTAATCCCGCTGTCCAGAACACTGTTTTGATACCTAGCAGTAACTTTGCGTAGCAGATTAAAAATGGTTAAAGTCTGAATCAGGAAACCTCCATATTATGAAAATTGTAGTTTATTGTCTTATCTTTCTCTGGCCGCCAAGAACACGTAATTCCGTTATGTGAGTCAAAAGTTATGCAAGTTTTGATCCTGCTGTCCAGATTTATCTTTCTGATTAGTGCATTCTGTTTTCGGTGTAGACTTTTCTAGTTTGGCGGTTGTTCGGGATGGCGTTGTAGAATGTTTTGGGAAGCGTCCTGTTATGTTGTTCTTATTTAGATTATATATATTGTAGGCGGAAAGGATTCAGGCTTAGAGGCCCCGCCATTTCATCCTAACACGTCGTCCTTCGGAAGGCAAGTACCATGTTGATTTGATTCATAGAAAACATTGTATGCTTGCTGTTTTTGTTACCTATGTTTATCTAAGACCCTTGATAACACCTATGTTCATGATGTATCCCCTATGTGAGTTGTTTAGATGTGTAAAGAATGTATCGTTTTATTATGCATGTTTCATCTCATGCATACATCTTAGTGTTTCATCCACGGGAGTGGATCAAAAGACCCATTAATTTCAACATGGGCAAGTAAGACCCACCATTCCAAAGTGGGCCCCACCATTCCAAAGTGGGTAGTTCGGGACACCCGTATGAAACGTTCTTCATACGGGACGGAATCCCCACATTTTGTTAAATGTGGGTGTAAGTGAACACTGACGGGTGTGTCACTAGCTATACCGGTATATGCATTGTGTAGTCCCTCCATTCCATTCACTACAATCATATTCATTCATTTAATTGTATTCGTTCTGTGTTCGCTTCATGTTAATAATCATGTTGGTTTGTTGTTATTTGTTCTATGTACTTGCTGAGTCTTGGACTCATTCTTGTGTTGTTTATTTTATAGGTAATCCTTGATGTTGGTCTCTTTGGGAGGGAGTAGGCACATACTACACATTCATAACTCCCTGATCAAGATTAAGTTTACGCTTCAGTTATATTTCTTACCTAGACATTGATGTTATGTAATAAACGTTTTGATTGCGCGTTGAAGGAAGATTACCTTCTCCATAATATGTTTACATTATCATTGATGAACTGTAATTTTTAAGTTTTAAAGAATGAAAAATGGTTGTTTCATCATATCCTAGTTATAAGTTGTTATTTAGTTGACATCTTGGCTTTCCAATAGCCAGGGTGTTACATTTATTGCAGTCATCGAGTGAGGATGTGGATTGGGAGGCTTTGGGTGGTGATGTTCATGGTGGTGTACCATCTGATGAGGATATGGATGATATTGATGTGGACTCTTCAAGTTTCAGTCATTCTTGCGTTCCACTTCTACCGAGCCTTCAAAGTCACAGTTACTCATCTATCTAGATAAAGTAAACGAGAGTTTAGATAACAAGGATTTCAAATTGCTCGCGTGGTGGAATTTGAATGCATATAGATTTCCAGTTGTGTCGAGCATGGCTAAGAATTTCTTGACTGTACCAGCTACTAATGTATCTTCAGAATCAACTTTCAGTGCTGGAGGTAGATTACTAGATGACTATCGGAGTTCTTTACGTCCGGCTATGGTTCAACATTTGGTTTGTGCCTCCAGCTGGATCAGAGGTGCACATGATGACATGAGATCTCCTATAGTTGTGGTAGGTTCATCTGTACTGCAATATTTGTTTATTTTATTTTTTGCTTATGTTAACTTGAATATTATGTATCTTTTCAGGAAGAAGATGAAGAGGATGATGTTCAAACCATTCCATTTCCTAAAAGCGTCATAGAGAGCAACTAGTGTCTGGTAATGCTTCCACCAATTTTATTTCTATTATTTTCTTTTTGCTACTGAACTGCTGCAAACTGCTGCTGGTTGCTGCTGCTGTTCTGCAGCTTAACTGCTGGTCTGCTGCTGTTGAATTGTGAGTTTGTCAAACTGTGAATGCTTGCTGCTCCCTGCTGTTGTGATTTTGTCAAACTGTGAATTGTCAACTGCTACTGCTGTTTGCTGCTGCTGTTTGTAATTGTAAACTTGTGACTTGTGAGGAATGAGGATGTTGTGAACTGCTACTGCTGTGCTGTCTGCCTGTCTGCTGCTGCTGTGATAGCTGTGATTTTGTGAATTGCTCAGTGGGAAGGTTGTGATTGTAAATTCTAGTTGTCACTTTTCAACTTTTCATGTACATTTAACTGCTACTGTGCTCTCTGTGAAATGTGAACTGCTCTGCTCGTTCATGTTGCATTCTAGCTTGCTGTCTAATTTTGTTAACTCTCTGTGAACTGATTTTTCATGCACATTCTGTGAATGGCTGAATGCTCCCTGTGAATGCTCTCTGCTTCTGTGAATGCTCGCTCTGCGACTACGAGCTGTTCTGGCTCGTTCTGGCTCGCGAGCCGGCTCAAGCCGTATTTCGAGCCGAGCTGAGCCGACTGTTCACCCGAGCCGACACGAGCTTGGCTCGAGCCAGCTCGGCTCGTTTCCAACCCTATATGTGAGGGTGAGAGAGTGAGCTGGCGATGGGATGAGGTCATGGTGCGCAAGGCTTGAGGCTACAGGCTTCTTCAATGCTCCTACTGCACGCGGGTGCACGTGAGGAAGAGTGAGTCTCGAGAGAGCGCAAGAGAGAGGGAAGAAGAAGAATAGTATCGGCCCTGATATGTGGGACCGGGGTCCACATGATAGTGGCGATGAGAGAGCGAGATGGCGGGCTAGGTTGGTTGCTGCGAGATGTATCTGAGGCAACGGTATGAGGACATCAATAGTTGTTGTCTTTAGGGGGAGCAGATATCGATTCTCATGCTGAAGACTAAGTCTTAGGGTAAGTGAAATCTGGAATGACCATATCAAATATCCTATATCTCCCGTGGTGAGGAGAAGCTTAATCGCTTAACTTAAACTTAGAGATCAAAATTATGGGATGGTGAAGGACACAATCAAATCCGAGAGGATTGATGTTGCACTCTTTTTTCTTTAATTGAGTTTTTGTCTCACTGGGTTTTCTCACTTGAAGGTTTTTAATGAAGCAACATGTGCAATAACAAGAACGC
Source organism: Dendrocalamus latiflorus (assembly GCA_017311315.1). Taxonomy (NCBI): domain Eukaryota; kingdom Viridiplantae; phylum Streptophyta; class Magnoliopsida; order Poales; family Poaceae; genus Dendrocalamus; species Dendrocalamus latiflorus. Next base: position 17,291,069 of record CM029640.1, read on the forward strand.
GAGCTATGTACTCTTTTCTCCTCTCAGTTTTACCTAGCAGGTTTTTTGGAAGGAGTTTTTAAAGAGATATGAGCATGGCATTGAAAAAGTATCCAGGGGGGGGGGGGGGTGGAATATTCTAATTCCATATATATGTGAACACTTTCCTAAACGGACTCCTGGGAGTTTCCTGAAGGAACTCATGAGAGTTTCCTGATGAGGACTAATAATCCTAGTAGATTACTTTAGATCCTTACTTAGCTTGCAAGATAAGTCTCCTCTCCCGCTATACAAGTGGGAGCATGGGGCACGCTGTACACACACACTGGAAATATCAACTAAGAGAGAGCCATGGGATCTACATCTGCTCTCTATTCTGATCTCGTGTTTATGTGATCTTGATTGGTTGGCAACAAGACCTCGATTATACAACAAGCTGCACTTATTCTTGGAAATGAAAATTGGCTTGTTCCCTGATACAATTAACTCGTTGTGATGTTTCAATTTCATTTAAGGTAGCTATTGTATGTTGTGTCCAGCTTTAATACTCGTTCATTATTCGAGGGCTTTATATTCTGCAATCCGTAAGTACTTTTATATTTTTGCTGTCTGTTTACGTTCGCTTTCACTTGAAATATGTTCGAATGTTCAATGACCTCAAACTACTTTTGCTGTCCTGTGTTTTTTTGACAACTTTGTTGTCCATAATTGTTTTCTGTTCAACATAATTTGACTTTATTTCCATGAGTTTACAGGAGCTTGAGAAACTCAATTACTGAAATTCTTTTTCCTAGCATTGATCATTGTTTGTACATATATAACAAGTACTGAAGTGTTTCAGCGTTGTCTGTTTACTTTATTCCCTCCGAACACTTACTGAGCTTTTGTAATATAGTTGACATCCTAGAGTAGGCTTTCTTGTAAACATGATATATCATGTACCCAAGTCCTAAACACCTTAGGACACATCGTTGTTGCAGCTCTTAAGTTACGTAATGAAAATGAACTCAGATTTGTTCTTTATTTCAGAACGCAGTATGAGAAGTCTCACACTATCAAGGCCAGCATTTGGTGAACGCAACTACCTTGAAATGGTTATGGCGGGCAAGTCTCTCTTTGTTTTTTTCTTAAGCTCTCTGTTTGTTGAGATTGCATTGCAGCAAGCAGGATTAATAATGTGAAGGCAGCCCACTACGTTTCAAGCAGCATACTTTTTTACTTGTATTGTGAATATTTCCTATGATAATCTTCTTTAAATTAGTCTGCCATGGGGCATTCTCCTGGCCAACTGAGCAACGTTCAGTTCTCAGCTGCCACTGTTTTACCGCCACACATTCCTGCTGTCAGCTGCTAGGGATTGTCACTGACGGCATCTACTTGCCATTGGGCCTGAAAGCAAAGAAAGGCAAGGGGACAAGGGAGGAAGGGGCAGAAAGGACTGGTGGTAAAATGGACAGCGTATATCTGTGTGTGATAGTTCTAACGTGAATTTTATGAAACAACGGAACACTTACAGTTCTTTTCAGCTTATGGTTTTCTCAAACAAACAAACAAACAAACGGTTGCAATTTCGAAGTGATTTATCATAATAATCTTTTCAAAATAGATTATCGGCATTCGATTAACTCATACAAGTACTCACATAAAAATCAAAAAATATAAACTATAGCCGAAAGAACCCACCCTACAAATAGCTCCCATATGCCACCTGCACCACCAGAAACAATGACAAACGGGTTCAACATGCTACGTTACAATAACAGATGAGCGAGACGTCTCCGCTTCCATTACGTCTAGACGTAGAACGGAAATAAAGTCAAATCGTACCAAACAATCTGCGGTTAACCAAAAGGAGTCCACGTTACTCCCTGAAGTATCCAGTTTGCCCGTTTAACACCCCAACTTTAATTTGGATCGTTTAACCCCTTCATGTTTGAAAACAGTTCACTTTTAAACCACTGACAATTGTGCGGTCATGGTGTCTAGGGATTGCGCGAGCCCAACGTTCTGCCAGACATTGGACACGGGTAAGCTCTGTAAATGTGTAGAGTCAGGTGTACCGAAATGAAGTTCGAGGAGTTTAATGCCACTTCAGAAGGATCTTTTTACTAACTGAAAGGAAAATTTAAGGGCCTGTTTGGTTCATGACCAGAAGTTGCCTAGCCACAAGTTAGGCGTGCCACAGTTTTTAGGTAGCTGTTTGGTTCACTGACGCAACTGTGGCATGCCACACTTTCTTAGCACCCGGCCCCACACGTCATCGACTCAGTTTCTTGCCAAACTTTGCCACAAGTGTGGCTTCGATTTTGTTAGCCACACTTTCTGTGGCAGCCACACATTGCCTAAGCTTAGGCATGGTAAGTTTAGGCACCAACCAAACAGGCCCTAAATGTGCAGTTTTATCCAATTAGAGATCATCCCGCCTGACAAGCGGCTATTCTAGTAACGGCACCAACCAGAGCAGCCTGTAAGAAATTTCTATCTCAATTTACCTCTAAATAATCGTTACAATTTACCTCTCAATAATCGTTACACAATCACCACTGTGACCGCATAATGGTCAAGCGAAATCCAATAGCAGAAATACAAGGAACAGTAGAGAAACCATTCTAGTTTCGCAACACTGGTAAGATTGACCGTGCAAATCCTCTTCTATTTTTCCAGCAAGTACAAAACACAAATTGAAGCAACTGAATATGATGAAATAGACGAGGGCATGCATGAGCCTCGAGGTACATGAACATTAATGTCAAGAGGCGACTATCCAGAAATTCATCTCTAATGTTAATTATATCGCCAGCAGGAAACATGTATCCAGATTAATGTTGCCTCATTTGTAGAAGTCAAAGTCCGTCTCTGGCTTCTTCACGTTGGTTCGGTAACCCTTCTCAAAGTCCTTGGGGAGGATAACATACCTGTTTTTGCGGACAGCATGCATTCCGGCTTCTTGACAGATAGCAGCTATCTGAAAGGCAAATGACGCAGTGAATATAAAATAGGATGCACAAAAAGGAGTATCCGATTTACAGCACCAATATCATAACTCGTGGTAAAAAATATCATATATCTACTATTGCATAGGACAAGGAGGAGAGCAATATTTCTTTATGCTTATACTATTATAACGAGCAGTGAAAGGCAGAGCAGAAGGTATTTAAGTGTGGCCACCAGCAGAACTTTTCATGCCGTACCATACAAATGAAGAGAGATGTAGAAAATTACAGTTAGATTGTGAATTGAACTACAGAACTTATGATTACTAGAGTCAATACAAACAACCAAGATTTGTAAGGTTATTTTGATCTAATAATCTCTTAGAAATGTTACATTTAAAGCAATGACCATATAAAATCCAGCACATTAATAACCTGAATCCATTGTTGTTATTACTGAATATTATTTAACTGAAATCGGCTCAATAAGCCATGTCTGACTTGCTCAGTAGAAGAAATCAGTATCAGAAAATCTTTCTGAAACAAAATTATATTTCAATTTGAAACAATTAACTGTGATGTTGTCTTATTTAGGGGCAGGGAGTTCGACTAAAGCTATTTAACCACCAGACGTGCCATGAAACTGCATGCTAATTTACCAAGGTAACTAACAAGTATCATCAGCACTGGATGTGCTTTGTCACACGTGCAGATTAAGAGATTATGATAAGACTCAGGTCATAATGAACAGAAGCTTACATCAGCAGCACTGATTTTATCCGGTCTGGAAACATAATCTTCCAAATCAACCTCGTCACTCAAGTTCATTTTAGCAGTACAGACCTGTAGAGAAAGAGGTAGTCAAACCAAAGGAGACCAAAAAATATAATCTCAGAAAGGATCTAGCAACTAAGAATTCATTAGTAACACCCCGAAGTGACGGATTGGAAATAGAAAGTTAATAAAAAAACGAAGTTATTCATAAGCTTAAGGATACAATACAACCTTGTGTGCAAACCACAGGCATTCTGTATCATAAGATATTAACCTTATATCAATTGTTTGCTTTCATGTGTAAGATATGAAGACAGTCTAAAGATGAGCATGTTCATCAGTGCAAGCTTCTAACTTGTTAGATAGTTGTTGGTGTGATCTGATGGACCCATGCTATATGTCAATTTATCCCCAATAATTGCAATACACAGTATTATCTGTGCAACCAAAAGAAGATGTGTCTAGTTAAGCTCCATTTAAAGAGTAAATTTTAGGAGCTGCTTACAACTCCACATACAATGACTACAAGTGAAGGAACAACAATGGAATACCAGACCATCAATATAATCTAGTACATTCAAATTGTTACGCAATATGTGATACTAGTACTACAAAAGTTCTACCAAAGAAGAACTATCAGTCAGTAATATCTCGCAAAGGCATACCACACAAGTTTTTACAAAACAAAAACATACTTGGAAAACAAGCCTCTTCTGCCTCCGGTCAGGTAGAGGGAACTCAATTTTCCTGTCCAATCTACCTGGACGCAACAGAGCAGGGTCTAGAGTATCCGCCCGGTTGGTCGCCATAATAACCTTCACATTCACTGTTTGATCAAATCCATCCATCTGCATTACATACAACAAGCACAATGAGAAATAATCAGACCACTCAAGCATTTAGGATGTTGCACATAGTATTATTAACAATTTTTTTGAGAAACAGTTGTTTCTCAGATTTCAAAATTTTCATTTTCCTCACCTCAAATGCCTACCCATATTAATTCTAAGAGGATAGAAAAAAATTGCAAATTAGAATGGAGACATCTGAGCTTTACAAATTTAAGTTTAAGTCGCAAAGTATTTTTTTGATTTCTCCATCCAAATGCAGGTTCCCCCTTTAAGGTGTTTCATGGTTTTCTAAGATTCGAAGTGGCAAACTACAAAAGTTCCAAAGAGACAATGACCTTACCTGGTTGAGTAGCTCCATAAGAATACGCTGAACTTCTCGGTCAGCACCAGTCTGAGCATCAAAACGAGCAGTGGCTATAGCATCAACCTCATCAATGAATATGATAGCCGGGGCATTCTCTTTAGCCAAACGGAATACGTCTCGAACCATCCTTGGGCCCTAAACATGAGATAAATGAACACAATGCATCAAGAATGGAACTGACAAATCTTGAACAAACGAAAGAAAAGCCTCACATGGCGAATTCTTGTGCAAACCATAAGAATGCATGGACAATCACTAAATACCCAAAACATTACGCAAACATGAAGCATAACATTGGTAACGCGCGGCACCAAAATATAATTTCCATGCAAGATATATAGTTGTACAAAGAATACAAAAGTAGTTGTGTGCAGTGAGATGTTCACACTTCACAGACACCACATAGGTGGTTATTATAGTTATGTCTTTGTGCTACTGGTCCCAAGAAATGCTTCAGTTCAAACAGATAGTCAATTTCACCAAACTGGGCGACTTGAGAATACACTGGGCAACCTAACTAACTGTTAACACATTCTGCTTAGCACTTTAACTTTTTGTATACAAGACATAGAACAAAGAAATCCATCTATTTTTCCCCCACATTTTTTTATGGGCAGACTTTTTTTAGCAGACCTAAAACACTCAAATTGCTGTTACCAGGAAGCATTCAGCATTTGGTCATAAACAAATAAGGGTAGAAGCAAAATTGTTTACATGTTAAGCAGTCGAACCTTAAAGCATGCAACAAATAGTTCTGTTATTTGTAAGAACTGAGGATGGAATGGAGAGATCAAGGTTATAAATTCATGTTACAATAATTCCCAGCTTACCTCACCCAAATACTTCTGAACGAACTCTGAGCCAACAACTCTGATAAAAGCAGCAGTAGTGTGATGCGCCACAGCTTTTGCAAGCATGGTCTTGCCAGTTCCTGGAGGACCATACAGAAGCACCCCTCTTGGAGGATCAATACCAATCTGTTTGTACAACTCATGATGTGTCAAGGGTAACTCGACAGCCTCCCGTATTTCTTGTTTTTGGATGTCACATCCTCCAATATCCTGAACATAATCAGAAAGCAACAAATTGTTAAGATTTCATTTATTTACTATAAGAATCAACTACAGTAAGCAACAAAGATATACAATCCACAATATGCGAAGTTTATATCACATCAAGCGCACAGTTTTTAGTCTAGTAAAATTGAGATAAACTGTCCAATCTTGGTTGACTTCAAATATTAATTATTGATAGTTACACATATCTGTGATACTCTAAAACCATAAAAAAGGAAAAGAGTTAAGAGACTAACCCCTTGGGAAATTAGTTCGAATGATAACATCGACAGAAACAAGCTGAAGTAAAAACAACAAAAAATCCAAACAGTACAAAGGCCAAACCATTATATACCTATGTTTTTACAAGGCCAAATATTATGCAATCAATTCTACACAACTATGGTATGTTTTTAGATCCTCTACTATTTTGGTAACAGAGGTGTATGACACGGAGAGAAGTGCACTAGTAAGAGTACTAAACTGTCAGAAAATCTTAAATTTCAACTGTCAATCTAACTAGAGCATAGTTTCAAAACTGATCCCAGCATCTTATGGACTCTGTAGCTAGAACCCCATTTGTCAAAGTCCCACAAATGCAAAAAATATTTTTCAATAAAGACAGAAACATTGCACTTTTACATACCAACATAAAAATTGCAAAGTTTAGAGGCAATATCTCATTGCTTATGCAGAGAATTAGCAAAACAACTGAAGCACACTTCCAATGTCTAATACATCAACTCTCTCACATTCACAAAGCATCTAAATTCCTCAACCGAAACCACCAGTTCAAAATAAAATCAAAATTGCCCCTTACCACTAAGTTCAATACTCTACATTAAGTCAGCCCAAATTGTATAAAGCCCACAGGTGGATCAAACTTTCAACCAATCCTCCGGCTCAAATTTCCACTGTGTACTCAACAATTATGCTAATACCCCTATTATTATCTCCAAAATTTGGTATTGTGAGAAAATTATTTTTTCCCACAGGGTTGAGACCCAACCAGTGAGAATCCTACCGTAATCAACAGCACGGACAAATCTAGGGTTCCAAGCTGACGGATCAACTAATAAACACATCTTGGGTTTGGAACAACAAAGCATCCTAGAACACATCTATATATAGATCCATAACACAAAAAAATCGACCTAGGAGGATACGGATCAGGGAAATTGCCACAGAAACTCACAGTATACGTGACGTTGGGCTTCTCCGATGAACCGAGCAGCGAGATGCTGGAATCCGCCTCGGGCGGCAGCACGTCCACGAGGGCGTTGGAGTGGCGGTGAAGGGCGACGGACGCCGACGGCTTGAGCACCTCGCGATTGATGGTGCTCAGGATCCGCACGTAGTAGTTGCTCCCGGTGGTAGATCCCACGATGCCGTTGTTGCCGTCGACCATCTCCATGAACTGGCCGATGACGAGCGGCACGGACTGGATCCGCTTCACCTCCTCCTGCGCGCGCAGCAGCTCGCGCTTCAGGTTCTTCTGCTCGTCCTTGACATACTCCTCCTGTATGTCAACGAATTCCATGTGGCGCTGGAGCGACTTGAGGCGGCCGTAGAGGTCGTCGTCGTCCTCGGCGGTGGCGGCGGAGGCAGAGGGGGCGGAGGTGGCGGGGTAGGACGGCGGGGGCGCCGCCGGGAGGGCCGCGGGAGGGGTCGGGGCGGTGGCGGCGGCCGACATCGCGGAGGCTAGGGTTACGGTTTCGAGAGTTGGGGCTCGGGTTTGGGGACGGATCGGGACCCCAGAGGGGCCGTGGGAAGAAAAGCGTGCGGCGGCTGCAGTGTGTGGGAGGCGATGCGGGTGGAATAAAAGACGGGGTTTGCTTGGAGGGAGGGAAAGAGTGTGCGGCAGCTACAGATTTATAATGTCCATGTGGTTTCTACGTACGGTGTTCTTTTTCCGATTCGATGTGTATGTCTTTTTCGACTCTGATTCAAAATTACAGTCCCCACTTTTTATTTTATTGAGTGAATTTTCTTTGTAACATAGTACAAAGAATTATTAGGAAACAGTACTCAGCAAAAGTTCCGGAAGTTTTCGATATTTCATTGAGAAAAACTAAAGAACGGTGTACCTCTTTACTAAAAAACGACGGTATAACTCCCTAGACGGTATAGCTCCCTACCGTTTGATCTCTCTCTCACTCACTCTCTCTCTTCTCTCTTGTTCATACCGACGAGGGTTGCTGCTGTCGGATCCATCGTCAGCCATGGTGCCACCATGTATCGCCATCTCGATAATGGTGTTGCTGTATCCGGTCGTCCTCCGTTAGGGGCGAGGTTGACCAGCTGTCCAAGCTCTAGCCCCGACAGTACACCCATCGTTCCAATGCTCTAGCTCTCTCTCGAAATTCGGCAAGAGGAGCGGGGACACCGCAGCCACCGATGGATTCACCATGCCCCTGGGATGTAGAGAGATGTCGGGAATTCGGATCCAATTCAGCTTCCAGATCAATTCGGATTCAGCCTGACAAGCCCAATTTCAAATGTACATAACTTTAACATACGAAGTCCGTTTAAGGTCCATGAGTACTTGTTGGAAATCTTTTCTTGTCCTCTTTCCAATGGATCTGATATCACATCTAAATTCCTTTTATGCGCACCGTAATCATCAAAAGAGTCTGTGTTGGACACGTACTGGAATCGGATTTGGACTGCTGCAATGGTGCAAGTTTAAACGGGCGTAACTTTCTCATACGGACTCTGTTTTGGACGTTCTTGGACTTCATGGAAAGATTATCAAGTCTACTTTCTAAAGAATTTAACCCTATCTTCAAATTCTATCCGAGCCGGCCGCAATTGTTAAAAGATTCCACGTTGATTTCTGAGTTCGAGTCAAAAGGGTGCTGCGCCACCTCCACTTAGGCCCATGGGCCTTGTAACCCTAGGGGCATGCTCCTTGACCTCCACGCCTGGTCGTTCTCTCTATATAAGAGCCACCATCTCCTCAGCTAGGACTTGGATTTCGTTGAGTTTAGGTTTAGCCATTATGCAAACTTCTGTTTTTCAGTTGTGTCGGACAACCACCTATCAAGACAGCCTTCAGAATACCACCTTTTGAACTCAATATAAATATTTGCAATTTCAGATTGATTATTATCTTGTTCTTGCGTGTTCTTCGGTTGCATGCAGGAATAGACCTTCGTGGTACGGTTGATAACAACTTAGAGTGTGGTTCAGCGATTGCTAAGGCGCAAGCGACGTCGTGAGGTTGTAGTCGGTTCACAAGGGTCAACTCCACCAAAATCGATAGTTACCATCATATCGGAAGATCGGGACCCCATCGCCTCATCAGTTGGTATCAGAGCTTTAGGTTGACCGGTAGGATTTCTTGTATCCCTAGTTAGTAGATTGGTTTTTATTTCCCATTGTCCAGGAAAATTGCCCCACAAAAAGAGTTAATTCCCGCTGTCCAAACCCCGTTTTGCTTTTTAATCTGTTAATTTTGGTTTGCTAAATTGAGTTTGTGTCTGTCTTAGCATTGTCTAGTTGCTGGTCATATCTTTGTTTCCATAAAAATCCAAACAAAAAAATTCCCACACTACAAACCCTAATTCCAATTCGGCTGATTTTTCCTTTCTCTGCAGCCGCCACCAAAAAAGCCATAACTTCTGATTCCCTAATCCTTTTTGAGTGAGACCACTTCTGTTAGATTTATAACTTCATTATCCATCTGCCTGTAAAATTGCATATCATTCCAGTAAGGCAGTTAAGAGATATCTGCGGTGAAAGTTGACCTAAATTTCTGAATTGAATCTGTAACAGTCAGCAGTTGTGAATTTTGTGCGAATTTTTCAGTCAATTTTCAGAACTTGGCTGCCAAACAAAAGTTGTAGAAAAAGCCGTCCGAAAACGGAGAAAAAAAGAATCATTGAAAATAAGTCAACTGACAAAAAGTTACGGCCGAAATACCGACGTGTTGTCCAGTGGATAGAAATCTTCAGTTTTCAAGTTTTGGGTCAATCCTTGTGTTCTTTAATTCCATATTGCATTCAATTGAATTATCCACTCCTATACATTGCCATACACTTATTTAGCCTTCTTCCATCCTTGGTTGATCAGCAACATAGGCTAAGAGCTAGATACGAACTATAATTCAATTCTGTGCAATTTTTGAAATTAACTGATTGTTTTCCATTGCTACATATCGAGCTTTCAAGCTACACCTTATACTAACCAAGCAGCAGATCACGTCGAATTGTCCCTTACAATCGCTTTACTTATCACCTAAGTCAGATTTATCACGAACCCAGCCACCGGTTGCACCACCTGTTTGCTTTAATAAGAACTTGTAAGAATTTGGTAAGAGCCTGAGAGATGCGTTACTTGATTTGAGCCTCCATATCCTAGTAGTTGATAGGAACATATACTTGTGATTTGTTTCTTTGTTTTCTACTAACCATGGCAGATTCACGGGATGATTACGAGATAGATCCATATCTTCTTCGAGCCATTGACTGGGAGCGCAAAGAAATTCGCGAGGAAGATGCACGCTTGAGACAAGCTTCTTCACCATGGGAGGTATATGATCGTGATAGTGCGTCCGGTAAAACTAAAATCACTTTGCCATCCTTTGCTGGTGAATTTGATCCTAATGCCTATATTAACTGGGAAATAGCGCTAGATAAAGAATTTGAATATTATGATTGGTCCGATAGGCAAAGATTAGAGCTGCCACTAGTGTTTTTATTGATGATGCAATATTTTGGTGGAAGTACTTGAGTAGACTTGGGAGAGTGCCTCAAACGTGGCATGCATTAAAGAAACTTTTAAGAGATCATTATGTTCCTAAATACCATGCTGATTATTTGCTAGCTAGATTGCAACGTTTAAAACAACGAAGTAGAACTGTAAAGGAATATTATCATGAATTAAAAACTCGTTTATTGCGTTGTGGCTTAGAGGAACATGCTGAAGCTACAGAGAATAGATTCTTGCGTGGGCTTAACAAAGAAATTCAGGACCTTCTCATTCACAAAGAATATAATTCTCTCCCTCATTTGTTTATACTTGCTTGTAATGTTGAACGTCAGATTGAGGAGAAATTGAGAGTGCTTGATGATAAGAAACATGAGAGCAAATCTGTGTTTGTGCCTTTTTCTGTAACTAACAACTTGCAGGTAGTTGAGAACCATGTCAAAGAGGAGCATGAGCTGATTGAACCATCGACTCCATTGGTTGAGAACGAAGATGAAGAGATGGATGCACCTACATCGTCTGAGGGGAGCCAAAATGGTAAAGGTCATGGTGTTATCATCACTCACGGTGAGTATGCTTGTGAAGAACTACAATTATGCACTATGCATGCTAATTTAAAGCAAAACTTAATGGAAAACAATTCTGACACGCCCATATTTCAAGTAGAGAATTCACACTGCATTGAATTGAGTGTTGAGAATGAGTTAAGTGCACCTTGTTAAAGAATAATTGAATTGCCTACTGTTTTGAGTGATTCATGTGATGAATTAATCACATACAATGATCATGTGGCTTGGTTAGATATAAAGAAGTTTTGACTAGCATTTCTCCTGCTAATTTATTGTGTTACCTCATATTGGATCTACCTATGAAATTGTCACATGTTATGGAGAAAGTTTCTGAACTTACATGTTCGAAATTCTTGTTTAGTGCCTACACCCCTGGGTATAAGTTTAATTTGATTAGAGATTATGGTGTAGAAAATCAATTTCTTGTATATCAAATATGCATAACTTGTGATCACATGGATGAATTGAAGTTTACTGTTTTGGACAACAATTATTGTGCGCTGAATCTTATTCAATATGAGAGGGAAGCAAAATTTAGTACTCATCCAATGCCTATGTGTTCATCTCTTTTTGCATCATCTAGTATGGACAATCTGAATAAAGATGATGAATTATGGAAGAACTTACAAATCTTTTCACCCTTACTAGATAAATTTGTTATTGCTCAATTGAGATATGATTATATGGATGAATTTTGCTTGATTCCAAAAGTTGCAACTTTGCCCATATGTGCCACTACTACAAGTTTACAACTTCGGAGATTTGAATTGCATAAATGCTTCACTTACATTTGCAAAACTAGTTGCAATAATTGCTGTGTGAGAAATTTTGATTTGCTCATTAACATATATGATTACTCTTGGGTTCATAATACAATGAGTTTTTATGATTGCTGCTGTTTTATAACATTAATTGTGCAACAACGAAGAACTACTAAAACGGATGATATATACATATACCATGCATACACCTTGGCTTCTTTGTTACCCTATTTTCAGCTTATCAAAAGCCGAGGACGGCTTTGTTTGCAAGAAGGGGAGGATGATAAGAACATGTACCCTATGCATACAACCATATTTGCTATGTTTGTTATTTGAATTACAAGTGCTCCTACGCATCACTTAAATTATCAGGTGAGCTCATTTCAAGGAGGTTTTACTTTGCTTCATAAAGAACTTAAGATATTACATAATGAGGGTTTGTTGCATTTGTTATTATGTACCGAGATTTATAATCAAGATCATGCAATACGTGAGGCTACACATATGTTAAAATCGAGGACGGTTTTCGGTCAAGAAGGGGAGGATGATGTGACCACGCCACAAACACACACGACCATAGTGCCTAATATCAAGATTGAACTAAAGCTGAATTCGTTTCTTCAGCATCAACATATTTTAAATGAGAATATGATGCTACCTAATGATGAAAAAAATATATTTTGACAGCACCACGTCATTTTTACACCAATTCAAGCAAGAGTTTAAGTTGGACACGTTTTGGAATCCAATTCGGCCTCCAGATCAATTCGGATTCAGCCTGACAGGCCCAACTTCAAATGTTCATAACTTTCACATACAAAGTCTGTTTAAGGTCCATGAGTACTTGTTGGAAAGATTTTCTTGTTCTCTTTCCAATGGATCTTGTATGACCTCTAAATTCCTTCTGTGGGCACCGCAATCATTAAAAGAGTCCGTGTTGGACATGTACTGGAATCGGATTTGGACTGCTGCAATGGTGCAAGTTTGAACGGACGTAATTTTCTCATACGGACTCTATTTTGGACGTTCTTGGACTTCATGGAAATCTTATCAAGTCTACTTTCTAAAGGATTTAACCTCATCTTGAAATTCTATCCTAGCCGGCCACAATTGTCAAAAGAGTCCATGTTGATTTCTGAGTTCGAGTCAAAAGGGTGCTGCGCCACCTCCACTTAGGCCCATGGGCCTTGTAACCCTAGGGGCATGCTCTTTGGCCGCCACCCCTGGTCGTTCTGTCTATATAAGAGCCGCCGTCTCCTCAGATAGGACTTGGATTTCGTTGAGTTTAGGTTTAGCCATTATGCAAACTTCTGTTCTTCAGTTGTATCGGACGACCACCTGTCAAGACAGCCTTTGGAATCCCACCTTTTGAACTCAATATAAATATTTATAATTTCAGATTGCTTGTTATCTTGTTCTTGCGTGTTCTTCAGTTGCATGCAGGAATAGACCTTCGTGGTCAGGTCAACCGCGTTCTTGGCACGGTTGATAACAACTTGGAGTGTTGTTCAGCGATTGCTAAGGCGCAAGCGACGTCGTGCGGTTGTAGTCGGTTCGCAAGGGTCACATTCACCAAAATCAATAGTTATCATCCTATCGGAAGATCGGGACCCCATCGCCTCATCAATGACAATGCGGTGACACGGCGAGGTCACTGCCGGCCACTGGTGGGGGAGGTGGAGGGGCATGGAGCTGCAGCTGGCACCAAGAAGGCGGGGAGGGGAAGTGGCGGAGCAGGAGGAGGGAGAGGGAGGCAAAACTTGATAAAACTTAGTGAAACTCTATACTATTAGGAACGTTCATAATGGTATACCGTCGTGTAGCAGCTCCCTATTCCAAATGGGGTTATAAGAAAGAGATATTTGTTCTAGAAATGTACAATGCCGCTATATCATTTCTTGTTTGGTGAAGCCTTTCCGAGATCAACAGAAAAAAGCACGTAAGAGATCAAAAAAATGTTTCATAAAATATTTGTACCATTAAGCTAACACTACTGTAGAAAAAGTGATCACAAGACGGTTTGAAAATGTTATCACAAATGGTTCGTGCACCGTCTAAGTTTATGTGTCAGTAATAATGTGAAGTCATCACAGACAGCTTTCGAACTGTCTGTGACGCAGACTATCACAGACGGTTTCTAGTTGACAATTACATACGATTTTCAGTACAAACCGTCTGTGATATGTGATATATCACATACGGTTTCAACTACAAACCGACTGTGATAGTTTTAATATCACAGACGATTTGTAGTTAAAACCGTCTGTAATATATCTTGTATCACAGATGGTTTGTACTGAAAACTGTCTGTGATTGTCAATTATCACAGATGGTTATAAGTTAATAACCATCTATGATATTCCTTTCTACTCCTAGACATATTTCTGTTTGTTGGCTAGCCTTAGGAAATGCTAGCCATGCCCTTTAAAACAAGCAGATCAACACAGTATATATACATCCAATTCACATTTATTCATTTCAAAAACAAGAACATCCATTTCACAAATCAATTAACTAAAATGAATTATCCAGCTTTGCACAAATATACACATGAATAATTGAGCTCAATCTTATCCCAGTGAAATTCATTTTACATTGTAGAATTCTCTATCTTCTTTTATGACTCTAGACATCAAGAAATATGCACACTGTCCTCGAATATGTTTGAGGTTAGCCTGTTTCAACAGAGTTGTAGGGATGGACACAACCTGTCAGTAGGAAATTCAATGTCATGCATACATATATAAATTGATAAATATAAAATCGATGAGTAGTTACATGTTGTGGCAAACATAGAATCCATAAGTGCTACATGGTGGCTTCAGGTGGCACTACAAAAATAGAATTTGTTAGTTCGAGAGACATTACTACGAAGTGTCATATAAGATTAATGTGTACTAGTGAATACTGGAAAATTTAGACCATGTCACAGGGCGTCGATCCTTGATGAGGACATCACTTCCTTGGATATACACAACACTCATCCACAAGATATTGACAAGGAGCTATGACAAGGGCGCACACACGCCAGTTGAATTATCAGGTGAGCTTATTCCTAGGCTTGTATAATTCAGCTTCTGAGAATGGGTTTCTGCCTGATGCATACGATGTGATTGTGCTTAGAAACATAGGCAAGGACCAAGAAGGGCACATGGAGTCATGGACGCGCTTGGGATGAACATCGAAGGTCACCATGTCACTTTGAGGCCAGCACGACCAAGAATAGAAGTTGGGCATGTTCTGCAGTCTAATTCAGCCTCCGGAGACAACGCTGACTTCAAACGAGCATAGAAGATGCATATGGATTGCAGCGTTCTTTGGCTCGTTGTTAAGCTAATGAAAAGGATGGGTCTAATTGTATTCAAGAGGCTCTGAGAAAAAACTAAGAGTCCAAAAAAAGGTTGTAGGGCCTCAAAATGACCTCTGAAGTTTCAGCAGAAAAAAGTGAAAATCCAAAAAAAGGTTGTTTAGGGCCTCAAAACGACCTCTGAAGTTTCAGCACTCGTTTTTTTGCTTCTGTTTGCCATCTAGTTTGAGTTTTCTTTCATTCCAAATTGTGTAATCTTTGCTTAGGTCATATTTTAGTGAGCTTAATATTTGTGTTGCTCTCAAAAAAAAAGGCAAGTGCGAAAAAGGCCGCACAAGGTTAAATAAAAAGAAGAAAAGAGGGAGATGCAAAAGAAAAGAGCCGCACAAGAAAAAACAAGAAAATTTGCAGCATTATTCATTTCTAGATTTTGAGCTCTCTTTGTATAGCCCTTGTGTCGTCAAGTGTTTTCTTGCTTGTGCTAGGGTCGAGCACTAGTTTGTGCCAGCAGTTTAGGCAAGTACTTTGGACTATTATTCAGCTTGTGTAATTCTGAAATTGAATATTGATATTCCTTTGCTACTTATATATTGCCTATCCAAGCACCACATACTACTAACTGAACAGGTCTCGACGTATCAGCAATCGCTATACTCATCACTCTAGTCAAGTTACCATAAATCAGCCACCGGTTGTAACACATGTTTTGCTTGGTAAGAATCTTGTAAGCATTTGATAAGAGATTGAGGGTGTGAGACTTCTGAAGCTTGCAGCACCTAGTAGCTGATAGGGAGCTAACAAATTTCATTGTGAGTTTCTTGTGTTCTACTAACAATGGCAAGTTCACAAAATTCGAAATACAGTGGCAAGAACGATGACCAATCTTTTGAACTTGAGAGTGTCGGACCTCTCATTCCTTGCACAAGGATGTTTTTTCAACATTTCAACCATGAGGTCAACAAGAGAACAGAGGATATCTACAACGTGTTGGACCGGCTCAATGACATCCTCACCACCATCAACAACAGAGTTGAGAACCTTAAGCAACGTCCACCACCACCAGCTGCTCGACGTGCTTTGTTTCCCCCTCACTGTTCAGCGGGTGAGGATGATGATGTCGAAGAGAACAACAGTGATGCCGACACTAAAATTGAGGGGCCCAATGACCGCGACTATCGTCGACTTAGGCAAAATCGACGAGGTACGGGTAGGTTACAAAGAGAGGTACATGATGATGATGCATTCACTAAAGTCAAGTTTACAACTCCCCCGATTTGTTGGTAGATATGACCCTGAAGCTTATCTTGATTGGGAATTACAATTAGATCAAAAAATTGCATACCATAATTTTCTTGAAAATAAAAGAGTTAGGGTTACTACTAGGGAATGCACTAATTTTGCATCAATTTGGTGGAGAGAACAGTGTACACACCACATGTACCTAGAACTAAGGATGCTTTGAAAAGAGTCATGAGAGCTAGATTTGTGCCTTCATATTTTCCACGTGATATGTTAAATAAATTGCAATGCTTAAAACAAGGCAATAGGTCAGTAGAGTAATAACATCAAGAATTGCAAATTGGTTTATTGCGTTGTGGTCTGAAAGAAACTGAAGAAGCTAAAATGGCTAGAATTTTGGGAGGGCTTAACCGGGAAATTCAGGACATACTTAACTATAAGGAATACAATTCTGTCACCCGTTTGTTTCATCTTACTTGCAAAGCTAAAAGAGAAGTACATGGGCGATACATGAGAACAAGGAGTCATTTTGGGGGTTCTTCTTCCTCCAACCAAGTACCGGAACACCAAGGGTGCCCCTTCCATCTACACCAAGTCGGGGGCACTCTACTTCTACTTCCATGCCCTCACGTGCACCCGAAGCAAAAAAGGCTACAACTATTTAAGCTCCCACTAAATCTGCTCCAACAAAGAGTGCATCTTCAGTTGCTTCCACTGGACATACCAGGGGCATCCAATGTCACAAGTGCAAAGGTTTTGGACATGTCATGAGAGAGTGCCCAAATCAGCGAGCTCTCATTGTGAGAGAAGATGGTGAGTATACTTCAACTAGTGAAATTGATGAAGAATATACACTTGTTGCAAATGATCATGCAGATGATGAGATTGACACTGGTGATGAACAAGAAGAACACTTGAGTGATGAAGCTTCAAATAAGTACATGAGCCTTATAGTGAAGCATGTGCTTAGTGCACAAATGGAGAGTGCTGAATATGACCAACGACACAATTTGTTTCAAACCAAGTTCGTCATCAAGGAACGTTCGTGTCGTGTCATCATCGATGGTGGAAGTTGTAACAACTTGGCTAGCTTGGAGATGGTCGAGAAGCTTGGCTTGACCACAAGTCCTCACCAACGTTCTTACTACATCCAATGGTTTAACTCATGTGGTAAGGTGAAGGTAATCAAAACTATAAGAGTACAATTTTTGCTTGGTTCATATCATGATTATGTTGATTGCGATGTTGTACCTATGCAAACATGCTTCTTAATTTTAGGTAGACCATGGCAATTTGATAAGGATTCCACTCATCATGGTAGAACTAATCAATATACTCTCATGCATAAGGGCAAAAAAAATTATTTTACATCTAATGTCTCTTGAAGCCATTATTAAAGATGAAATTGAACGATCTGAACGTGACAAAAAGGAGAATGCTAAAAGCGAGAATCAGATAATAGCTAAAGAATGCTTTCCACCTAAAAAGAAAGAAGCAAAATAATCAAATGCTAAAAAGAATGAAATTAAATTGAAAGGTGCTATTCTATTATATAGTAAATCTAATTTCAATGACTTGGAAATGAAAAATTATGTTTGTTATGCCTTACTTTGCAAAGATGCTTTATTTTCACTTGAGGATTTGGCCGCATCTTTGCCTCCTTCTGTCACTAACCTTTTGTAGAAGTTTAAAAATGTGTTTCCATCTGAAATACCCCCGAGGCTACCACTTGTTAGAGGAATTGAGTACCAAATTGATTTGATTTTGGGAGCTTCCTTGCCAAACCGGGCATCATATAGGACTAATCCGGAGGAGACTAAGGAAATTCAGCGTCAAGTACAAGACTTGCTTGACAAAGGGTATGTACATGAAAGCCTTAGTCCCTGTGTTGTTCCTGTGATTTTAGTTCCTAAGAAAGATGGATCTTGACGTATGTGTGTTGATTGTAGAGCGATTACTACTAGATGTCATCATCCTATTCCTAGGCTAAATGATATGCTTGATGAATTGAGTGGCTTTACTGTTTTATCTAAAGTTTACTTGCGTAGTGGATACCACAAAATTAGAATGAAACTTGGAGATGAATGGAAGACTGCATTTAAAATTAAGTTCGGGTTATACAAGTGGCTAGTGATGTCTTTCGGTTTAACTAATGTACCTAGCACTTACATAAGATTAATGAATGAAGTTTTATGTGCTTTCATTGGTAAATTTGTGGTAGTTTACTTTGATGATATGCTAATTTACAACAAGTCACTTGATGAACATCTTGAACACTTATGTGCTATTTTCATTGCTTTGAGAGATGCAAGTTTGTTTGGTAACCTCGAAAAGTGCACCTTTTGCACAGATCGAGTTTGTTTTGTTGGCTATGTTGTTACTCTGCAGGGAATTGAGGTAGATGAAGCCAAGATTGAATCTATAAAGAGTTGGCGGACACCACAAACAGTCACACAAGTGCGGAGTTTTCATAGACTTGCTGGATTCTATCGCCGCTTTGTGAAGGATTTTAGCACTATCGCTGTACCACTTAATGAATTGACAAAGAAAGGTGTTCCATTCAAATAGGGAGAAGCGCAAGAAGAAGCTTTCAACCTTCTCAAAGAAAAGCTCACAAATGCACCATTGCTCCAACTTCCTAACTTTGGTAAGACTTTTGAATTTGAGTGTGATGATAGCAGAATTAGAATTAGTGGTGTGTTGATACAAGAAGGTAAACATGTTGCTTATTTTAGTGAGAAATTGATTGGGCCTAGTTTAAACTATTCAACTTATGATAAAGAATTATACGCTCTAGTTCGAACTTTGGAAACTTGGCAACATTATTTATGGTCCAAAGAATTTATTATACATTCTGATCATGAATCTTTGAAGCATATTAGAAGTCAATCTAAACTGAACCGTAGACATGCACGTTGGGTTGAATTTATTGAATCTTTTCCTTATGTCATTAAACACAAGAAAGGGAAAGAAAATGTGATTGCTGATGCTTTGTCTAGAC
Source organism: Dendrocalamus latiflorus (assembly GCA_017311315.1). Taxonomy (NCBI): domain Eukaryota; kingdom Viridiplantae; phylum Streptophyta; class Magnoliopsida; order Poales; family Poaceae; genus Dendrocalamus; species Dendrocalamus latiflorus. Next base: position 17,310,612 of record CM029640.1, read on the forward strand.
GGTATACTTTGTCGTCTCAACTTGATTATAGAATTTTGAGCTTAGAGATAATAAAAGATTTATATGCTTCTAATGATGAATTAAAAGATGCCCTATTCAATTGTAAAGATGGTAAAAGTTGGAAAAAATTTGTTTTTAATGACGGTTTCTTATTTAGATCTAACAAGCTATACATTCCAGCTAGCTTTGTTCATCTTTTGTTGTTATAGGAGGCGCATGGAGGGGATTAATGGGACACTTTGGCGTCAAAAAACATAGGACATCCTTGATGAACACTTCTATTGGCCAAGGATGAGGCGTGACGTCGAGCACTATGTTTCGCGATGCACTACATGCCAAAAAGCTACATCACGATTGAATCCACATGGCTTATACATGCCTTTTCCCATTCCTAGTGTTCTTTGGGAGGATATTTTTATGGATTTTATTTTAGGATTTTCTAGGTCAAAGATGAGGAGGGATAGTGTTTTTGTTGTAGTGGATAGGTTTTCTAAGATGGCATATATTATTCCTTGTCATAAGAGCGATAATTTTACACATATTGCTGATTTATTTTCCAAGGAGATAGTTCAACTACATGGTGTGCCAAAGACAATTATTTCAGATCGTGATGCGAAGTTTTTGAGTCACTTTTGGAGGACACTTTGGGGAAAACTTTGAACGAAACTGCTATTTTCAACAACTTGTCATCCCCAAACTGATGGACAAACTGAGGTCGTTAACCGTACCTTATCAACAATGTTGAGGGCCATTTTGAAAAAGAACTTGAAGATATGGGAAGAATGTCTACCTCATGTGGAGTTTGCCTACAATCGCTCGCTACATTCAACCACAAAAACGAGCCCTTTTCAAGTAGTATATGGATATAACCCTCGTGCTCCAATTTATTTGTACCTCTATCATCTTCAGAGAGGGTAAATTTATATGCTAAAAAACGTGCTGAATTTATTCTTAAGTTACATAAAACCATTAAAGAAAACATAGAGCTTATGAATGAGAAATATATGGTTGCTGGTAGGAAAGGTAGAAAGGAAGTAATTTTTTAACTTGGTGATCTTGTATAGTTGTATTTGAGAAAAGATAGATTTCTAGAATTGAGAAAGTCTAAGTCAATGCCTAGAGCTGATGGTCCTTTTAAGATTATTACGAAGATTAATGATAATGCATACAAGCTTGAGTTGCCTGCGGAGTTTGGGGTTAGTCCCATATTTAACATTGCAGATTTGAAACCATACCTGAGAGAAGAAGATGAACTTGAGTCGAGGATGACTTCAATTCAAGAGGGGAAGGATGATGAGGACATCACTTCCTTGAATACACACAACACTCATCTACAAGATGATAGGCAAGGAGCTATGACGAGGGCGTGCACGCCAGTTGAATTATCAGGTGAGCTCGTTCCTAGGCTTGTATAATTTAGCTTCTAAGAATGGGTTTCTGCCTGATGCATACGATGTGATTGTGATTTGGAACATGGGCAAGGACCAAGGAAGGGCACATGGAGTCATGGACGCACTTGGGATGAACATCGAAGGTCACCACGTCACTTGAGGCCAGCACGACCAAGAATGGAAGCTGGGCATGTTTTGCAGTCCAATTCGGCCTCCGGAGATAGTGCTGACTTCGAACGAGCAAAGAAGATGCATACAGAGTCTAAATGAGGTGATTTTATACTTGTTGGAAATCTCTTGACATCCTCTTTCCAATGGTTCTAGTCCGACCTCAAAACTCCACCTGAGCACAGTGTAAACTACAAAACAATTCTAAATCAGTTCCAAACCTAGGCCCTAGGCCTCGTATTAGTTTGAGCCCGACTGGAGAGTTGTAGTGGGATGTTCTCCCACTCTCATGGATGTGCCCCCACATCCCTAGCACCATAAAAACTACCAGTGATGTCACTTTTAGGGTTTTAGGCTTGTTTAGATTGATTTTCTTTCAGAGTTATATATGACATTTATCGATATTATATAAATGTAGACCATGATTGTACACACTTATAGTGTCCAGCATCGAATGAGTGAGGCATTGAGAGCGTTGAGTGTGAAGAGAAAGAATAAGTCCTCGAAGGTCATCGTGGAGACAATCATGAATATCGTGTTGCAGATAATGTGGCCTAAACTTGACGATGACACTCGAGCACTGTTGTTCCTCCTGCTTGTTGGCCCGTTCCATGTAATATGTATGCAACCTCTGATAAGCCAGTCTTAGGGTTAGGAGACGCTCTTTCGGGATGACCAACGGTTCGCCTAGTATGAATTTCCAAGCCAACAGCAAGTAGGAGATCTCATCATCGGTCTTCTTTGGTTTGCTCTTGCCGCCTCGGTTGTTGGTTGACTTTACGATAGTCGACCGGGCATGACATGTAGATGCAATGTGACTTTGCTGCGTCTGTGTAGGTAGCTCTAGTGCGGATAGCCCCCGTGGACTTGGCACCGATGCAGATGGCTCTTGTCGACTTGGCACCAGTGCAGATAGCTCAAGTGGACTTGTTGGCACTGGTGCAGATAGCTCAAGTAGACTTGGCACCAATGTAGATGGCTCTCATGGACTTAGCACCAGTGCAGGAGTCTCTAGGTAGATGTCCCTCTTGGGTCACTGGATGAATGTTCCAATGCCTTGCCTTAGAGTCATGATGATGCGGATACGCACATGATTAGTACTTTTCAATCCAATACATTATTTCACTGGAAAGAAGTATTGAGCCGCATTAAATATTGTCAGGTGAATTTGTTTCTTAATGAATTTCCTTCTATTCGTGGGAACGATATACTACCTTATGCCAAATTCTTGTTTATTATTAGGTTTAAACATTATGATGATTCCGGGGCCAAAGCAATGGAGAAGCACAAGAAGGTTAATAATATTTGCTACCAAGAACAAAAAACTCAAAGCCCATGAGAATGGAAAGGAGAAAGCCAAGCAGCCCATGCAGCTGATCAAGGAGGAAAGAAGCCCATGCAGTGGGAGAGCAAAAGGGGAGAAGCCCAAGGACTTAAACTACAAGTTTTGGATAAGATTTTCAAGCCAAATTTGGACTTCCCACGTACTCAACCCAATTCAAACTCGGATTCAACTCAGAATTCAATTCGGATTCGGTTCGGGACAACCTGACAGGCAGTTACTAAAAAGGCCATAACTTTCACAAACGGAGTCCAATTCAGGTGTTCTTGTACTCGTTGGAAAGATAATTTTAAGGGCTACGCAATGGATCTGGTCCCACATTCAAATTAATCACAGATAAAAAGTTATGACCAAAACAAGATGATAGGTGAAAAATATAGTTTCCTTTTTGTGAGAGTTCGTATCCAAAACCATATAGGGTTGAGTTGTAATTGGTTTGGGGACCATATGGACGTCCCAAGGGGTTATATAAGCCTTGTATTGGCAGCCTTTAGGGGAGACCAATTTTATGCATAAGATTGAAACATAGCTATTGCTTGTTCTTTCAATACCAGAGTTCATGCGAGGACTTTGAGAGAGAACTAGGCGATCCATGGTTCGTTCTGCAATTCAAGGTCAAGCCGTTGTTCCATTGGAAATTGGGGACTTGGCGTTCGTCGTTTGTGGTCTCGCGACGAACAATTATCCGGTGTGTTTTAGGTGTATTCCGAAGAGTTGAGGGTTCGTGCATTGGCGCGAGTGTTCAACTAGCGACATCGTCTACTTCGCATCAACTATCCACGGTTCCTCACTGAGAAAATCGGGAGCCCTCCCCGTATCACATGACCTCGTCATTGGAGGGCATCTGTAGCGGGACAACCTTGAAATTGCATGAACATCGTCTACATTCATTTTTGCGAAACCTGGTGCAAGAGATACACCTTGCACCAAGGCCCCAGGTCCGGATGGATACACCTGGCCCCAAGCAGTGTATAGGGCAACGGAGGCATATCTCACTTGGAGCTTGCACTTCATAGCCACCTACATAACGATACAAAATTAGTTACTCCAGCAGGCCTATCAATAGATCGGGCATTGGTGACCGCTTTTCGAGGTAAGGTTAGACGTGCAGCTACTTTAACGGTTGGGGTCTGCCTAGCAAAGGAGCGGTGGGAGCTTCCTGCTGATTTTTTCTATACCTTTGCATCTCATCTCTGACCAACCTTTGCATCTCATCTCTGATTTGTGCCGTAATGTTCTCTCATAGCTGTGCCTTGTGCTCGGCTTTGGTTCTCTTCCTACTTCGGTACGCTTCGGAGTCCTTTGCAAAACCATATTTCCAAGAAATGTAAAGATCAAAGCCTCTCGTGCGACCTGGGTGCTCCTTGTTTCCTAGGGCTGCCGAGAGCAAATCTCTCTCCTTAACGCCTGGAATGAGCATTGGGAAGATTCTACACTCAGCGCTTCTAGGCAGTGGGATACTTCCTTGTCTATGGGGTTTCGAAAGGAGATGGCCCCCAATACAGTAGATGACCTCGCTCTTATCCAGTTTTGGGCACGCTCATCAGGGATCCCGGCAAATGGTCGGAAGGTCTCCCGCAGTATTGCATGTTCGTCCTGCTTCTTAAATTGTGGGATTTTACCCGCATACCCAGCGGTGCCGAGTCTGTGGGGGTGCATTTTTTGCCTAGAGGGCCCTGTGCGCCACACTTTCACTCCTAAATTTATCTGTCATCTTCATCACCACAAACTCTTGCCATTGTGGTTCCAGGATTGGATACTTATAGAAGGGTGTTAGATCCTTCTCCACGTATTGTTTGACAAGCAGGCTCTGGAAGTTCTTCCACGTTTTGTACATCGCTAGCAACACATGTCGTTTCATGGAGGCCTTATGTTCTTCTGGGATCTCCAATGAATGAAGAACTTCCGTCACTAGCTCATTTTTTCGATCTTCGATCACGGTCTTCCACGAATCGAACATGATCTCAATCCATTCCTGTGCAACTATTCTCTAAAATGCGAACACTACTCGGCGAGAATTGAGAGGGGTCCTAGCACTACTACAAAAGAGGCTATACTGGACGGGTACATCACAGACGGTTCGGTATGAACCGTCTATGCTTAAACTATCACAGACGGTTTATACTAGCAACAGTCTGTAATATTTTCACATACGGTTATTAACACGAACTGTCTGTAATAATTGAGACATCACAGATGGTTCGTGTTAATAACCGTCTATGAACTTTCACAGACAGTTCTTAATACGAACCGTCTGTGATAATCGAGACAACACAAACGTTCGTGTTAATAATCGTCTGTGATCTTTTACAGACGGTTCTTAATACGAACCGTCTGTGGTAATCCAGACAACACAGACCTTTGTTGTATGAACTATAGAAGCTATACTGAGATGAGAGTCAAATTCAAGGCAAATTTATTACAGAAGTCCAAATAATAAAGAGATTCTTAGATTTTAATCTTCTGGGCTTCATATGCTTCTTCTTCGACTTATGGAGTTGGAGGATCAGCCGCTGAGTTCTCGAATGCCGTGAAGATTGTCCTTGCCCTCTCCACTTCCTCCTCTAGCCTGGGCAAATCATTAGCATGGCCCATAATCTCAAAGAGGATGCCATGATAAGCTTCCTCAGAATCGGCCGATTCTGCTTGATCGGCAAGGTTATCCATATGTCTCTGCACTGCCGCAAGAGCTTTCATATAAAAAACCTTCTGTGTTATTGCGGATATTATAGACAGTTTGTATTAATAACCGTATGTGATAATTCACAGACAGTTATTAATACGAACAGTCTGTGATATATTGGTATCACAGACCGTTTGTGGTTGGAACCGTCTGTGATAATCTGCGCTATTAAATATTGGGCGTACGTGCTCGATCTCAACGCAGATCTCTGTCTTCATTGCGCTGCATCGGTGGAGCGAGGCGGCCAGCTTTAGGGAGTTCATGGTGAAAACATATCGCCGTCTTCTTAGTGATCAGAGGTTAGTGCTCAATTACTTTTAATAACTTATATGCATGCATGTTTTTGTAATTGAAAGAGATGATAGATAGGTTTTTGTTTATTTTAGATCTAGCTAGCTAGGTTTAGAAAGATAATGTTAGTTTGCTCAATTTCAGAATGGGTAAGTACTCATACGTACTTCACTACCTTCAATATATTCTTGCTTAACATTATTATGTCATGAATACGTGGCTAGCTAGCTATACCTACGTAATATATATATAGATGCATGTCTACGTGTAAGTATAGCTAGTCTGATTTGCTATGTAGTAGCGCTAATAATCATTTTTGACACCCATTTGTTACTTGTGTAGTGTAGATGGACCGAAGCTGGATGTACATTGAGAACTGTATGAGTGAAGAGTACATTAATGGCATGTCTGCTTTTAGAAGAGCGGCCGAGTTGGATATGTTGAAGAAGGGGATGGAATATATGTACTGTCCATGCATTGATTGTGATAATCTAAAGATGTTTAGCAACTCAGCGTAGATCGAAACTCACTTGATTCGAAGGGGTTTCAGAAAAGGGTACAAATGTTGGACCAGTCATGGTGAAGAGAATAGTACATAAGAAGGTAGTGATGACATCGTCGAGGGAGACAACGATATGCCGGTTGTAGACTATGCTTTCGATCATGAGGATAGGTCGCAAGATGACATCTAGATCTGATGTTACGTGATGCAGAAGGGAACTATAGCGAGAGAGAGAGAGAGAGAGTTTGGTAAATTCGAGGGCTTGATGGAGGACTCAGAGAAACCTTTGTTCTCAGGCTGCAAGCCGCAATACACGAGGTTGTCATCAGTTCTAGAACTACTGAAATTGAAGACAAGCAATGGTTGGTCCGACAAGAGTTTCACGATATTGTTAGGTCTCCTAGCGGACATGCTTCCAAATGGAAATGCGTTACCGAGAACCACCTACCAAGCCAAAAAGATTCTTTGTCCATTGGGAATGGAAGTAGAAAGAATACATCCATGGCCGAATGACTATATCCTGTACCGTAAAAAGTATGCTAGCTTACATGTTTGTCTGGTGTGCAAAGCATCCCGATACAAGTGTAAAAATGACTTCGATGATTGGAAGGGCATCGAGGTGAAGCAAGGACCTCCTGCTAAGGTGTTGTGGTATCTTCCTGTAATTCCCCGTTTGAAGCGTTTATTTGCAAACCGCAAGGATACAAGATTGATGCGTTGGCACTGGGAGCATCGTAAGAAAGACGGAATGATAAGACACGTTGCTGATTCTGCCCAGTGGAGGAACATCGATAGGATGTTTGTAGATTTCGGTGTGGAATCGAGGAATATAAGGTTTGGGTTGAGTACAGATGAAATGAATCCTTTTGGTAACATGAGCAGCCGACATAACACCTGGCCCGTGACTCTGTGCATATACAACCTTCCTCCTTGGCTGTGTATGAAGCAGAAGTATATTTTGATGTCACTACTTATACAAGGGCCGAAGCAACTTGGGAACGATATTGATATGTTCCTAGCTCCATTGGTGGAAGATCTTGCAATACTGTGGAACGAAGGGGTACATGTATGGGATGCGGACAAACGAGAGAACTTCACTCTACGCACTATGTTGTTCTGCACCATGAATGACTTTCCTGCCTTTGGTAACCTGTCAGGGTTGAGTACAAAAGGAGTCAAAGCGTGTCCACACTGCTTAGATTATACCGAGAGTGCGTGGTTGAACAACTCACGCAAAACTGTGTACATACGTCACCGTAGGTTCCTTCGATGTCATGTGCGTAGAGAAGAATGTATGTGATAGTTTGATTGGTCTCTTATTGAACATTCTTGATAAAACAAAGGATGATGTCAATGCAAGGCGTGACTTGGTCACTATGAACATCAGGACTGAGTTAGCACCGATAGAGACCGATAATGGCTGGACGTACCTTCCCCCAACTTGCTACACTCTATCTAGGTCTGAGAGAACTCAACTGTGCCAGTGCTTACATGGTGTGAAAGTTCCATCCGGTCATTCCACCAGCATGAAGAAACTTATTTCCATGGAACATTTGAAATTAATTGGCACGAAGTCTCATGACTGTCATGTGCTAATGACACAAATGCTACCTGTTGCAATTAGAAGTATTTTGCCGAACAAGATTCGAGTGACAATTATAAGGCTATGTTATTTCTTTAATGCAATTGCTCAGAAGGTCATTGATCCCGATGGACTAGATGCTCTGTGTGAGACCCTGGAGTAGAAACTCCTGGACCTCCTGTGCATTACAGTACTAGTCCCAGATCAACGCTAGTACACACAATTCAAACAGAAAAAATGATACATTGCCAACAACGCTTTATTATCATAATCGAGATTACAGACCTCGAAGCCTTTATTACAAATGAGGTTTTAAGACCTCACACTAAACAGAAAATTACAGCGGAAGCAAAAAGAAACTAAAGCAAGACCCATCAATACGCCACAGGCAATTGACTGGGGAAACGCAACCTAGTTCTCCGGAAAGCCTTCGACGAATCCATCCACGAAGTAGTCGTAGTCCACCTCTTGAGCTTCGATCTCCTCTGAGAGTTAATTTGAAGTGTAGCACGTGAGTACATGAATGTACTCCGCAAGTCTTGGGAAAGATGCATAGATGCAGGGCTTAACAAAGGAAGGCTATACGGTTCTTTTGCGAAAATCAGCATTTTATTTCAAACTACATAATTACTTCAAAGGCCATTTGATAAACATCTTGTTTTTCATAAATGAAATTAGATAAATAACTTAGTGAAGGTTAAACCACCAACACTAAAAACCTCAGGCTATCTGCCAACTTTCAAAACTCAGGTTAAACCACCTGAACTGGTTACATCCACCAGATTGAAATCACGAGAGTTACACCACTCCCGAGTTTGCCAAATCATTTTATTTTAAAATCAAAATCAAACTTCTACCATGTGAATGCATTCCTTGCCCGCCCTTGACCGTGGGCACGGCTATTCGAATAGTTTTTACTCTGCAGAGTTTGTACACTTTACCCACAAGAGATAAATTATCTTAATAGTCAACATGCTTCCTTTGGCATGAGACCCAGATAAAATATCACAAAGCCTTTCACCTACTCCAGTATAGCTAGATACCACCCGCTAAGGTTTCACCACAACTCGAATCCACGAGTCGGAGCCCCCTCTTGCGCCGTATGAGTACAGTAAACCCTGTCCCTCACTATGAGTAACTAGTACACCCTGGCACTCAATACACCACTGGTGATATCTAAACTACACCTTTATAGGTTAGTTAGCTAGGTCGTACCCATATAGACTTGTGGTTGCACTGTTTTGCTCAGTTTGGACAAACACAAGCGTCGGTCCTTAAACGACCAGGGTGGCTCATTCACAATCCCAAAAATTCTCGTGCTAAACTGCACCAGCCAAACCTTCCATCCACCCTTGTCAACTTTTCCCTTTGAACTTCATTTTTATTTTCAAATTAACAGTGGTAACATCCATTACCACTTTTCAAACAAATCAATTAACAATGGTAACATCCATTACCAATGTTCAAACAAACCATTGATCAAAACATTTAGCAAACATGCTTCTCATTTGAACATTTTATATTGATTCGCTAAACTAAGCATTTGCTAGTATAAATTTAACAAAATGTAATACTAACTCATTATTGAGTCAAAGGGATATCCTAAGTTGACAATGGTACAAGGTAAACGATTTTCAATGGAAGGTATAACAATTGGAACATTTAACTAAATTTTTCTAAAATCAAGTTATCCACTTTTACAACATAAGCATGCAATAATTTAAAATAACTACACAAATCATTTTGTAAATCATAGGAGCAAGATGGTCAAAGGAGACTTGCCTTCTTGAGCGCTATTTGGGTCTTCTTGCTGCGACTCGACGAATTCCTCGGTGACGTCGGTTTCTACGCGCGAAACAACAAAACAACCAAATAAATAAATACAAATAAAATCACAAAAATATAAAATATATACTGCAACATAGATTATGATTTTATACAAATTTAGAAATTTGAATCACTGGATTCGGAGATCGGACAAGGGAGAACGAGCGATCTAAAGTTTGCCGGGGCGAGAAAATGCTGGAAATTCACAGATGTTACTGTTCATCCGAGAACAGTACTTTTGGCGAGAAGGCTAGCGCTGACGAGAGGAGGCATGGGAGGTGAATCTAACTAGCAAAATGGGTTGCTAAGGACCCGAGGCACATGTAGGAAGTGACGACACGTCAAACGGAGCACGATGACGACGTGTACAACGACAACGACATAAGGTGTGGAGAGAAGAATAATTTTCGGGAAAGAAACAAGGAGAAGTAAGGTGAGCACGGCCTAGAACGCGGCGAGGCGAAGCTAGGAAAAATATCAGTTAAGCCGAAAACTCACCGGAGGCGACGCAATCGTTGTTTGAACAACGACGGTACCGAAACACGAAAAACTCAATATCTTCGTGCTCGGTAGAGCGAATCCAAAACCGTCTGAAACGTAGCAACCTGGGATAGTTTGGCACGTTTTGACGCGAACGGATTGTTGAAAGCATTCTTGGACAGGCAGGGATGCGAAGTGCCATTTGCAGCCATGGCAAGGTGTCGGGATCAAAAATTTAGGAAAGGGTTTTGGACAAATGGAAGAGAGCACAACGTAGAACGCGTCGAGGCCAACTCAACGGTGCAGACGGCTCGGCCAACGGACTAGTGAAACGCGGTGGACAAGCTTTTATGTAGCCGACAGGCTGACATCGACATTCCGGGCAAACGGAGAGGAATTAACATGCAAGACTTGCGGCGAAACGAAGAGTAGAGCGTGGGGAACGTGATGCTCACCTTGGTTTTGGTCGGGCATGCACAGACGGCCGGTGGCGACGCGAGGAACGACGACGCACTATGGCCCACGGTGGCGACAGTGCTCCGGCGAAGTTCCGGCGAAGGCGAGGTGAGCACCGCGTAGAACGCGATGAGGCGAATCCGGGGATGTGCTCAAAAGTGGCGGGGCTTCACCGGACGAGGCACAATAAGCCGAAGAACGCCGCTTGGAACACAAAAGAAAAACTCCGATTGCGCCCAAGAGAAAAGGAGTGGGGACTTGATATTTTCGAGGTTGAGTGAGGATGAGGAGGGGCTCACGGTGCTCCCTTTTATAGGGGCGGAGGTGGACGGGAGAGGGAGATCAAGAGACCATGTCCATCAATGACATGTGTTAATTTCTCGCGAAACGGCTCATGAATGAGGGAAAAACGGTAGGGAAATGAAAGAGTTTGATGAGAGGAGTTGAATGCAATTTATTTCACTAAAAACCGTTGAGAAAATCAAGAGATATGAGAGCTTCAAAGAAACGGCCATGGCAGCAGCTTGCTCTGGACGCATCGCACGCAAGGAGGAAGATGAAGTGAGGAGAGAGAAAACGGGAATAAAATAATAATATTTTCTTTTTTAAAAAAAAATAAATTCGAAAAAAATCAGAAAAATTCTATAAAAATCCTTGGAAAACGAAAAGACTAAATAAAATAATTTTGGATTTATTTGAGGTATATTTTAGCCATTTAAAATATTTGTACTTTCTAAGCTTTAATTTAATTCAAATAAATTCGAAAATTCCAAAAATTTGAAAAGAGGATAGAAATGGATATATTGGGATTTTATATGAAATTAGAAATTTGAATGGGCTCAATCGGAATCAAAATGAAGAAATACGAGCTTTTCGAAGCTCGAAAGGAGAGAAAAAGAATAAACTGATTTTCTGGAATTATTTTTGAATTGAAAAATCAGATTATGATGTCATCAAGGGAAATGATTTTCAGAGGAATTATTTTTCTGTGGGAAAAGAGATTTATATGTCAGGGTGTCGTCAGCAAAGATTTTGATTTTCTGGTCGAATTACTTTTCAACAGAACAAGGGTTTTATTCACTGACAGGTGGGACCGGCTTTTGTGGACTGGGTTCATGGACCAAAGAGAAAGCTGAGGTGGCACACTTGGCTGGCGTAGCGCTTGTGTGGCTCATGGTTGCTGAGGTGGCGCACTGGGGCTAAGGGCATCGGCGGATGACGGCGCTGCTAGGGTCGGCGAGGGGTGCGGACGCGAACATTCACCGGATGGTGACACGTGGCGTGGGGCCGAATCGGGCGGTGGTGAAAGGGACGAGGCGGGCGCGCGCGGGAGAGGGAGGCGGGGCTGACGCGATGCCGACGCGTGGAGAGGAGAGGATCGGGCGGCTGGGAGCGGCCCGGGAATTTTTATTTTATTTTTCTTTTCCAGAAATTCAAATAAAAGAAAAGGAGCACTAGAAAACAGCAAATAAATCCCAAAAATTCACCAAAAATACCAGAAAATTCCTTGTGACACAAGAAACCCAAATAACATATTTCCAGCTTATGTTAAAGTATATTTTAATCATATTAAATCAAGTTAATTTCTAAAATTTCATTTGAAGCTTGAATTAAATTTCAGAAAAATTCATAGAACCATCTCGAATGATTTTTTTGACTTAATAAAAATATTTTCAAACCATTTTGGTATTTAGATTTTTCAGAAACACAATTTAATTTTAAAAGGGAGTTTTTTAATTTCTAGAAAATCCTGGAAATTTTTATAAAATACAGGATTGACTTAGGAAAAATAAATAAACTTATTTTTGACTTTGGAAAATGAAATAAATTTATTTTGGCTTTTATAAAATGAGAATTGTTAACTTTTCTTACTTTAAAGCTTGAAATAAAATCCAGAAAAGATCCAACTAAGCTCCAGAAAATCCAAATAAAGTTCAAATACTTTAAAATAATTATTTTGCAATTAGTTTTAAAGAAAGCAAATTTTTGGGATGTTACAAATCTACCCCCCTTAGAAAGAATCTCGACCCCGAGATTCGGACGGAGTAGGAAAAAGAAAAGAGAGGAATCTCGGCTCTTCGGTCATCTTCACACTCCCAAGTTGCTTCTGATTCTGAAAAGATACTTCACTATACTTTGTAGAGCTCGATATTCTTGTCTCTTGTTCGATGTTCAGCTGGCTCTTTGATTTTGACTTGTTTTATTTTTGGTACTCTGAAGCATTCCTTTAATTGAGATATATGGAAGACAACTACAAATCGGAAAATACATCTCCAGTCGCCTATAATCTCTGTGCTAACTTAATTTGCCCTTATCATATTGATTAATTCAAAATTCCATCAAAAGGGCTTAACTTCTAGTGTTCATTCGACAAAAGACATAATTATTTCATCTTTTCAAAGGTGCTTCATTGCAGAATCATATACCACCAATGCACCTCGTTGATCTCACATTGGTTTCCACAAATAATCCCATAAAATTTTATTGTCTATACTTATTCGAATTTGACGGCAAACCATAGAGTTCTTCTAATAAGAATCCAATGATGTTGTAATCTGTGATTTCCACCAATACTTTATGATCCTTGTCTAATCCAATAGATTCATAACTCCCATAATTAATTTAAATCCTCCAGCTTAACCATTTGAACATCATTAAATGATTTAGTCAATTCATAAATTAAAATCCAATTATCTAACAATGATATGATAAATCCACAAATTTCAAATCAACATCCCCTTTGCAATGACAAGAGTAATCCACCAGATATCTAAGTGTATTATCTTCCAGAATTGCACTGGTATCCACTCATCATCAATAGGTCCACCAAACTATGATAATCAATTAATTCCACAAAATTTATCCGCTCTTCATGATTCAACCAAATCAGACAAAATTGATGTCATAAATTGTTTATGATAATCCAATCTTTTAATTTCCACCTTTACTATATCAAATTCTTAATATTAATTCTCCAATGATCACAAATAAATCCTTCAACTAAAATCTTGTTTTACATCCAATTACTCCTTTCAATCCAAGATAATAAATCCAAGGCACTAAGTTTGGACACTCCCCATGATCTAATTAGCTCCACCAAGTTCAATAATGTGATCATTTCTAAGATCTATTCAATCCACAAGTGTTACAACTTTCATATTTATTCATAATCCATTGGTATCTGCAAATATACCTTTATTACTTTCGAATCACCCAAGAATTATCCAATCTTGTCAATTCTAAATCCAAATATATCACACTAGCAACAATCCTTCAAATTACCTAACTTGACATCTAAGAATTAGGATGACTTTCCTGATAAGAGTACTTTCCGTAAATTTAGTGATCTTCCATATATTCTTAGTTCTCAAATATTTTCCAAGCTTGGACTACTATAGAAGAATTTGGAACTTGCACCATCTGAAGCAGCAACGAGGATTAGCACAAGGTAAGAGGGAAGTAGCATAGGTAAGAGGTTGGGGAACAACTAAATAACATCCCAAACAAACACACAAGAGAGAAGTAAACTCCAACCAGGAGAAACTTAGCTCGAAAACAAAAATAGTTTTTAAAGATGGTTGTACTACAAGTACACAAAGACTTGGTACAGTCCATCTAACACCAACAAGCAATATACATAAGCGTTCTAAAATCGTAGAGCTTTACTTGGGTACTATAAACAAAGGAACTACTCTTCAAATCTTCATGACGACACGGTCCTCTGGGTGCTTCACAGACTTGATCTCTCTAACCCATCTATAGAAATTACAAAGGAAAGTGGATACAATTACCATTCTTAAAAGTGAGCAAACATATAGATAAGATAGAATATCCTGACGAAGGTAAGGATAGAAAGAAGAGAAAAGATGAGAATAGCACATTATTAAATTTTTATTTTATAAAATAAAATTTGAAGCTTTTCTAATAACGACCATTCTAACTAGGTTACGCCCTACAGTCAAATTGGCTTTGATACCACTTCTGTGAGACCCCGGAGTAGAAACTCCTGGACCTCCTGTGCATTACAGTACTAGTCCCAGATCAACGCTAGTACACACAATTCAAACAGAAAAAATGATACATTGCCAACAACGCTTTATTATCATAATCGAGATTACAGACCTCGAAGCCTTTATTACAAATGAGGTTTTAAGACCTCACACTAAACAGAAAATTACAGCGGAAGCAAAAAGAAACTAAAGCAAGACCCATCAATACGCCACAGGCAATTGACTGGGGAAACGCAACCTAGTTCTCCGGAAAGCCTTCGACGAATCCATCCACGAAGTAGTCGTAGTCCACCTCTTGAGCTTCGATCTCCTCTGAGAGTTAATTTGAAGTGTAGCACGTGAGTACATGAATGTACTCCGCAAGTCTTGGGAAAGATGCATAGATGCAGGGCTTAACAAAGGAAGGCTATACGGTTCTTTTGCGAAAATCAGCATTTTATTTCAACTACATAATTACTTCAAAGGCCATTTGATAAACATCTTGTTTTTCATAAATGAAATTAGATAAATAACTTAGTGAAGGTTAAACCACCAACACTAAAAACCTCAGGCTATCTGCCAACTTTCAAAACTCAGGTTAAACCACCTGAACTGGTTACATCCACCAGATTGAAATCACGAGAGTTACACCACTCCCGAGTTTGCCAAATCATTTTATTTTAAAATCAAAATCAAACTTCTACCATGTGAATGCATTCCTTGCCCGCCCTTGACCGTGGGCACGGCTATTCGAATAGTTTTTACTCTGCAGAGTTTGTACACTTTACCCACAAGAGATAAATTATCTTAATAGTCAACATGCTTCCTTTGGCATGAGACCCAGATAAAATATCACAAAGCCTTTCACCTACTCCAGTATAGCTAGATACCACCCGCTAAGGTTTCACCACAACTCGAATCCACGAGTCGGAGCCCCCTCTTGCGCCGTATGAGTACAGTAAACCCTGTCCCTCACTATGAGTAACCAGTACACCCTGGCACTCAATACACCACTGGTGATATCTAAACTACACCTTTATAGGTTAGTTAGCTAGGTCGTACCCATATAGACTTGTGGTTGCACTGTTTTGCTCAGTTTGGACAAACACAAGCGTCGGTCCTTAAACGACCAGGGTGGCTCATTCACAATCCCAAAAATTCTCGTGCTAAACTGCACCAGCCAAACCTTCCATCCACCCTTGTCAACTTTTCCCTTTGAACTTCATTTTTATTTTCAAATTAACAGTGGTAACATCCATTACCACTTTTCAAACAAATCAATTAACAATGGTAACATCCATTACCAATGTTCAAACAAACCATTGATCAAAACATTTAGCAAACATGCTTCTCATTTGAACATTTTATATTGATTCGCTAAACTAAGCATTTGCTAGTATAAATTTAACAAAATGTAATACTAACTCATTATTGAGTCAAAGGGATATCCTAAGTTGACAATGGTACAAGGTAAACGATTTTCAATGGAAGGTATAACAATTGGAACATTTAACTAAATTTTTCTAAAATCAAGTTATCCACTTTTACAACATAAGCATGCAATAATTTAAAATAACTACACAAATCATTTTGTAAATCATAGGAGCAAGATGGTCAAAGGAGACTTGCCTTCTTGAGCGCTATTTGGGTCTTCTTGCTGCGACTCGACGAATTCCTCGGTGACGTCGGTTTCTACGCGCGAAACAACAAAACAACCAAATAAATAAATACAAATAAAATCACAAAAATATAAAATATATACTGCAACATAGATTATGATTTTATACAAATTTAGAAATTTGAATCACTGGATTCGGAGATCGGACAAGGGAGAACGAGCGATCTAAAGTTTGCCGGGGCGAGAAAATGCTGGAAATTCACAGATGTTACTGTTCATCCGAGAACAGTACTTTTGGCGAGAAGGCTAGCGCTGACGAGAGGAGGCATGGGAGGTGAATCTAACTAGCAAAATGGGTTGCTAAGGACCCGAGGCACATGTAGGAAGTGACGACACGTCAAACGGAGCACGATGACGACGTGTACAACGACAACGACATAAGGTGTGGAGAGAAGAATAATTTTCGGGAAAGAAACAAGGAGAAGTAAGGTGAGCACGGCCTAGAACGCGGCGAGGCGAAGCTAGGAAAAATATCAGTTAAGCCGAAAACTCACCGGAGGCGACGCAATCGTTGTTTGAACAACGACGGTACCGAAACACGAAAAACTCAATATCTTCGTGCTCGGTAGAGCGAATCCAAAACCGTCTGAAACGTAGCAACCTGGGATAGTTTGGCACGTTTTGACGCGAACGGATTGTTGAAAGCATTCTTGGACAGGCAGGGATGCGAAGTGCCATTTGCAGCCATGGCAAGGTGTCGGGATCAAAAATTTAGGAAAGGGTTTTGGACAAATGGAAGAGAGCACAACGTAGAACGCGTCGAGGCCAACTCAACGGTGCAGACGGCTCGGCCAACGGACTAGTGAAACGCGGTGGACAAGCTTTTATGTAGCCGACAGGCTGACATCGACATTCCGGGCAAACGGAGAGGAATTAACATGCAAGACTTGCGGCGAAACGAAGAGTAGAGCGTGGGGAACGTGATGCTCACCTTGGTTTTGGTCGGGCATGCACAGACGGCCGGTGGCGACGCGAGGAACGACGACGCACTATGGCCCACGGTGGCGACAGTGCTCCGGCGAAGTTCCGGCGAAGGCGAGGTGAGCACCGCGTAGAACGCGATGAGGCGAATCCGGGGATGTGCTCAAAAGTGGCGGGGCTCCACCGGACGAGGCACAATAAGCCGAAGAACGCCGCTTGGAACACAAAAGAAAAACTCCGATTGCGCCCAAGAGAAAAGGAGTGGGGACTTGATATTTTCGAGGTTGAGTGAGGATGAGGAGGGGCTCACGGTGCTCCCTTTTATAGGGGCGGAGGTGGACGGGAGAGGGAGATCAAGAGACCATGTCCATCAATGACATGTGTTAATTTCTCGCGAAACGGCTCATGAATGAGGGAAAAACGGTAGGGAAATGAAAGAGTTTGATGAGAGGAGTTGAATGCAATTTATTTCACTAAAAACCGTTGAGAAAATCAAGAGATATGAGAGCTTCAAAGAAACGGCCATGGCAGCAGCTTGCTCTGGACGCATCGCACGCAAGGAGGAAGATGAAGTGAGGAGAGAGAAAACGGGAATAAAATAATAATATTTTCTTTTTTTAAAAAAAATAAATTCGAAAAAAATCAGAAAAATTCTATAAAAATCCTTGGAAAACGAAAAGACTAAATAAAATAATTTTGGATTTATTTGAGGTATATTTTAGCCATTTAAAATATTTGTACTTTCTAAGCTTTAATTTAATTCAAATAAATTCGAAAATTCCAAAAATTTGAAAAGAGGATAGAAATGGATATATTGGGATTTTATATGAAATTAGAAATTTGAATGGGCTCAATCGGAATCAAAATGAAGAAATACGAGCTTTTCGAAGCTCGAAAGGAGAGAAAAAGAATAAACTGATTTTCTGGAATTATTTTTGAATTGAAAAATCAGATTATGATGTCATCAAGGGAAATGATTTTCAGAGGAATTATTTTTCTGTGGGAAAAGAGATTTATATGTCAGGGTGTCGTCAGCAAAGATTTTGATTTTCTGGTCGAATTACTTTTCAACAGAACAAGGGTTTTATTCACTGACAGGTGGGACCGGCTTTTGTGGACTGGGTTCATGGACCAAAGAGAAAGCTGAGGTGGCACACTTGGCTGGCGTAGCGCTTGTGTGGCTCATGGTTGCTGAGGTGGCGCACTGGGGCTAAGGGCATCGGCGGATGACGGCGCTGCTAGGGTCGGCGAGGGGTGCGGACGCGAACATTCACCGGATGGTGACACGTGGCGTGGGGCCGAATCGGGCGGTGGTGAAAGGGACGAGGCGGGCGCGCGCGGGAGAGGGAGGCGGGGCTGACGCGATGCCGACGCGTGGAGAGGAGAGGATCGGGCGGCTGGGAGCGGCCCGAGAATTTTTATTTTATTTTTCTTTTCCAGAAATTCAAATAAAAAAAAGGAGCACTAGAAAACAGCAAATAAATCCCAAAAATTCACGAAAAATACCAGAAAATTCCTTGTGACACAAGAAACCCAAATAAAATATTTCCAGCTTATGTTAAAGTATATTTTAATCATATTAAATCAAGTTAATTTCTAAAATTTCATTTGAAGCTTGAATTAAATTTCAGAAAAATTCATAGAACCATCTCGAATGATTTTTTTGACTTAATAAAAATATTTTCAAACCATTTTGGTATTTAGATTTTTCAGAAACACAATTTAATTTTAAAAGGGAGTTTTTTAATTTCTAGAAAATCCTGGAAATTTTTATAAAATACAGGATTGACTTAGGAAAAATAAATAAACTTATTTTTGACTTTGGAAAATGAAATAAATTTATTTTGGCTTTTATAAAATGAGAATTGTTAACTTTTCTTACTTTAAAGCTTGAAATAAAATCCAGAAAAGATCCAACTAAGCTCCAGAAAATCCAAATAAAGTTCAAATACTTTAAAATAATTATTTTGCAATTAGTTTTAAAGAAAGCAAATTTTTGGGATGTTACACTCTGCAAACCGAGGTGGTGACAACTCTATGTCATCTAGAGATATATTTCTCTCCATCATTTTTTGATATCATGGTCCATCTAATTGTCCACCTTATGAAAGAGATAAAGATATGCGGCCCCGTGTTTCTATGTCATATGTACCCTTTCGAGAGGTACATGGGAATTCTCAAGTCTTATGTACGCAATCGATCTCGACCGGAGGGTAGCATCATCGAATGTTATACAATAGAAGAGGCATTGAATTCTGCATCGGCTACATGGCTCAGGTCGAGCTGATAGTTGTACCTCTATCTCGTCACGAGGGGAGGCTACATGGTATCGGGACTATCGTAAGGAAAGCAATAACTCCGGATCAAAATACATATGCTCAAGTCCATTTCACAGTTTTACAACACATGACTGAAGTGACCCCATATACTAAAGAGCACAAGGACATGCTACGTCAAGAGAATGCAAGCCAGTCAGAAGTTTGGATCACGAGACAACACAACTGTTAGTTCAACGAATGGTTGAAGGTGCAATTGACTAGGAGGTCGTCAAGTGAAACACTACAATGGTTGGCAAAAGGGCCAAAATTTACAATTATGACATGGTAAGGATACGACATTAATGGCTACACATTTTATACAACAGATCAGTATAGAAAGAGCACAGTGTAGAACTTAGGTGTCTGCATAGATGCCTATGACATGGCAAGGATACGACACCTCTATTTCGGTGCCGTCAGGTGCAACTCCCACTGGGTGTAAAGGTCGACAAGTACGGCGTCACTATCGTGGACCTAATTGTGTAGGATACGAAGACGAACCATTCGTACTCGCGAGGCAAGTTGCTCAAGTATTTTATGTAACCGACCCGGCAAATATGAAGTGCCATGTAGATTTTCAGGGAAAAAGAAGGATTGTCGGAGTTGAGAATGTTGTGGGTGAGGAAGAGTACAATCAATTTGATGAGTTTCCTCCATTCGGAAGAGAACAAGTGTAATAAATAGCCAAGTGTAATTTGAAGAGAACAAGGCGATGAAGCAAGCTATATGCGTGTCGATCATCGTGAAGGGCTCTATTTAAAAGGAACAACCAAGTGTAATAAATGATCCCACAAAGCCAGCACCTATTTGAAAATTGTTGCAATGTAATCATAATTAAGGAACTCAGCATGTAATTATGGAACTATATTCCGTTGTAATTGTAAATGACTCAGGAACTAAGAAACAGTTATATTTATGATTATGCTTGTGTTTTCACATTGCATGGCCAGCATTTACGATTTCTAGATGTAGAGAACTATCACAGGCGGTTTATCGGAAGAAACCGTCTGTGATGATACATCATAGACGGTTCTATTTATAGAACCAGCTGTGATATGTCGAATATCACAGACGGTTCTATAAATATAACCGTATGTGATACTCGTTATATCACAGACGATTCTATAAATAGAACCGTCTGTGATACTTGACATAATAGAACCGTCTGTGATATAACTATCGCAGACGGTTCTTTTATAGAACCGTCTGTGATAGTTTCCCTATATATATAGCTTCCACTCGCACGACACCACCACTGCTAGGTTTTGCTCCCTCACGCCAGGCGCCTCTTCCTCCCGATGCCGGCCGCCTCTCCCTCCCGACGCCGGCCGCTCCCTCGCAACACCGCCGCTCCCTCGCGATGCCGGCCGCTCCCTTCCGACGCCGCCGCTCCCTCCCGGCGCCGGCCACTACTTCCTGACACCGCCGCCCCCTCCCAACGCCACCTCTGATGATGCGGATACATACATGTATTGCGTTCTTCAGTTAAAAGTATTTTTAGACTGGAAAGAATTATTGAGCCGCATTAAAAAAATTATCAGGTGAATTTGTTTCTTAATAAATTTTCTTGTAATTGATGAAAACCGTATTCTACCTTATGTAAACTCTTTATGTATTCTCAGCTTTAAATATATTGAATATTTTGGAGCCATGAGGAAGGGCGTATCCGAATCAGCTCATGATTAGAGCCATGAGGCCTGACAATTGCATAAAGCCCACGTGTATAAAAAGTCAAGGCCTACATGCCAAGAAGTGACCGAGGAGGACTTTGATTTGCCCTAGACCGAATCGTGCCTGTGTGCACCAGCCGCCATATATATACACGAGACGAGATCCATCAGAGGAGGCGACTAGAAACCATGAAGGCATTACGTGACGAGAGATAGAAACAGATAAATGACTAGATATTGAGTTCATGCCTTTGTGCATGATTTTGATATTTTGCTTCCAATCAAAATTTAGTTGAGAAATTTGAGAGTTCTTGCAAATTGAGATCGCTCAACCTTTCCGCTGGGAATTGGGAGCGCGATAGGGCTATCGCTTGGTGGTCGTGAAGTCCGGCGTGTGCGATCTTGCGAATTAAAGAGCGTTCGTTCTTGCATTGGCAATGGAGGAACGCTACGATTCGAGAGGCTGCACGTGAGTATCCAATCCTACGTCGAGAAGATCGGGCGACCTCGTATCATCTGACGAGGTCGCCTCTCCCTCCCGCCGCCGTCTGCCACTCCCTCCCGACGCCCGTCGCCTCAGCCTCACGTCGGTGCCGCTCCTTCCCGACACCGTTCACCCCTGTCTCAATAGTATTTTATGATATATTGATGTGGCACCAAGTAGCACTACAACTTTGGTTAGTGCTTGCAGTTCTGTGCATAATGTTCAAGAAACTTTGAATACCAATTCTGAGGTTTCTAATGTGCACAAGAGACATATTTGGAAAGCTGATGAAGTCTATTTTCCAACGAATCAAACGACACTTGATTGGAGCTTCCTACACAAAGCTATGGCAATTTCATTGGATGCTGCACGAGTTGTCCGGAGAGACGCGTGAGACTTGCCAAACATAAAGAGTTCGAGTATTGCAATGAAAGTAAGGATAAAATCCGACCACACCATGACTTTCTAAAGGTTGAGAAGGACTCTTTTTTAGGTTCTAAACAGATTTGGAAGCCCCTTGAACAAGAAAACAAAACATATAAAGATTTGAAACCGATTCGGACTCGGATTGGGACAGCTGGCAAGACCGATACTAAAACGTCCATAACATTCACAAAAGCGTTCTTGGACTCGTTGGAAAGCTATTTTGAAGCCCCGCACAATGGATGAGGTGCCAGCCACGGAATCCTCACGGTCAAGTCGCAAATTGAGAGAGAAACCAGAGGTAGCAGTTTAGGTATTTCCTTTTTAGTTCGTATTGGAGTTTGTTTCAGCCTTAGGCCAAGTAGTGCGTGAGTTGTAATCAAGGCCGTGCATTGTGCACCAATATAAGGTCAGGGCCTTAGCCCCAATGGAACTGAGGTTATGAATTGAGAAATAGAAACCAGAAAATCACCATGGTTTGGTGGCCATTGTTGGCGTGTTCTTGAGATTTTCATCGAGGAATTGCTCTTGGTGTGTTGAATCCAATTGTGGTGTTGGATTCTACTCGCTGAAACTTCGGTTTCTCTACCCTTCGTTCACGTGCTGCGGTGTGCGTGGGAGAAAGCTTATCTTGGAGAGGGATCCAACAAGGCGTATCATGAAAGATCAGGGCCAAAGCAACGGGGTTCAGCTAGCTTGCTAGGTGGATCCGTATCATATATGCTTCACTTGATGGCTAAATTTTTACTATTACTATCATTTATCAATCTTGTGCTCTATCTGAATAGTTAACTAAATTGTTTCATGATATATGATGTACTTGTTAGCTACAAGAGTTATTTGAAATGGCATGTTGCTATTCCAAAGGAACCTTGTAGTAATAATATATGCCACATAGACATTCAAAGGGCATGAAGCAAGTGGGACACTCCAGTGTATTCGGTTCAATGAACTTGATACACTGGTTTGTGCCATTTGCTTCATAAAACTTTGTTTAGGCCGGCCCATAGCTCACTGCAGTTAATTTTTTCTTAGAAGAGAGATGGCGTCCACATAGTCGTCGTCCAAAAATTTTTACTATTACTGTCATTTGTCAATCTTGTGCTGTATCTGAATAGTTGGCTAAATTGTTTTATGACCTTTAGAACTTCATGATATATGTTGCACTTGTTAGCTACAAGATCTATTTGGAATGACATGTTACGATTCCAAAGGGATCTTGTACTAATAATATATGCCACATAGACCTTCAAAGGGCATGAAGCCAGTGTTACACTCCAATGTATCTAGTTCAATGAACTAGATATACTGGTTTGTGATATTTGCTTCATAGAATTTTGTTTAGGTCCATAGCTCACTTTAGTTAGTTTTTTCTTAGAAGAGAGATAGCGTCCACACAGTTGTCGTCGTTTTCGAAGGTACCTTGTAGCAATAATATATGCCACATAGACCTTCAAAGGGCATGAAGCAAGCGACACATTCCAAAGTATCCGGTTCAATGAACTGGATACTCTGGTGTGTGTCGTTTGCTTCATAGAACTTTGTTTTGTGACCTTTAGAACTTCATGATATATGCTGCACTTGTTAGCTACAAGATCTATTTGGAATGACATGTTATTGTTCCAAAGGGACCTTGTAGCAATAATATATGCCACATAGACCTTCAAAGGGTATGAAGCAAGTGATACACTCCAGTGTGTCCGGTTCAATGAACTGGATACACTGGTGTGTGTCGTTTGCTTTATAGAACTTTATTTTATGACCTTTACAACTTCATGATATATGCTGCACTTGTTAGCTACAAGGTCTATTTGGAATGGCATGCTACTGTTCCAAAGACCCATAGCTTACTACAGTTAGTTTTTTCTTAGAAAAGAGATGGCATCCACACAGTCTTCGTCGTCGTCATCTGGGTCTCACGCTCCCAAGATTGGGAAAACTAAGCATGGCCGAGGAGTATCGAAAAGGCCAGAGGGCCGAATGACCATCACGGTGGTCTCTCCGGATGGGGTCCCTCTGCAACCGAAGAAAGCAGTGGCATCATTTCGGACTACCTGCAGGATAATTGGAAGGCAACGGGTCCTCATCACCATACCAAGCTGGAAACATGTGGCAAATGATCAGAAAAATCAGCTATGGGAGGGAATTACAAATTCGTTCGAGATCCCAGCAGAAGTACATGGACTCGTGCAACGGCACGTGGTCCTCGCAATGGGAAAAGCATGGAAGAATTTTAAGAACAATCTTGTCATGCAGTACGCAGCCAAGGATCTCATGCCTTCACGTGGTATCCTTTCGTGTCGCCGGAAACATGGGAGGCCTTTGTGCAGATGAAGACAACGAACGAATTTGAACAACAAAGTGCGGTGCACAAGGCCCTCCAGTCACAAAACACTCACCCTCACAGACTCGGCACTGCTGGGTACACGAGTAAAATCCTACAGTGGAGGATGCAGGACGAGGTCGCAATCCGATCGGAGGCCTCCCCACCATTTGCTGGGTTCGCAAACGAGCTCGCTTGAAACTGGTTAAGAGCGAGGTCATCAACCACATCTTCGGGTGTCTCTTTCAAAAACCCCACAGATGAGGAAGTGTCCCAACGCCTGATAAGATATGTTAAACTACATAGGTATTAACACCTCTTGAACTTTATGGGTTCAAAAATAACATGATTAATTGCCTCTTGCAGCAATCATTGACTACCGAATCTTCTTGTGGCTCCTTTCAAGAATACAGGGAGAGAGATTTACTATCACAGGCCTTGGGAAAAAAGGAGCACCTAGGTCGCACACGAGGTTAGGGGTTTATGTATCTTGGAGGCACGGATTTCCAGATTACTCTGAGACATATCAGAGTAGGAAGAGATCCAAGGCGTACCACAACGAACAAATAAAACAGGAGCTTTGTGTTCAACTTGAGGAACAACTATCTACCTCACTTCGAGGAGAGATAGATTCATTCAGGGAAGAACTGAGACAAGTCCGCAACCAATCACAACCCACCCCTATTACTGCGGTACCCAATCCCCCTCAACGCCGCAGTAGCTGTGCGTCCACACCAATTACTGAACATAGCGACGCCCACTTACCTATCGACGACATCCAGGTAATGTACCTCTTTAGAATGTTACATAGATCTCTCTGGTGGACGCCTTAGCTCATCTTGTGTCGTTATGTAGGAGCCCATGCCTTGCATCCTCAGAGTCAGACTTGTTGGCTCTATTCCCATTGACGTTGGGCGAGGGATGGCGTATCCATAGCTGTCAGGGATGCTGGTGCTCGGTGTACAAGTAGAGACCGGTTGCATAAAGGTTCAGGTGGACATGATTAATGATGTTTTTAAGACCGTCCCTCTAGAGAAATCCCCAAACGAAGAGATTAAGATATTAGGGGATGCCGTCCACACATTCATCCAGTGGCCCAAGAGGAACATTACCCTCGATTTGTCTGTGCCACGATCTCGACATCCAGTGGCCCGAGAGGGACATCGCCCTTATAGGATCGATTCACACTAAGATAGGCAATCAGAGGGGGGTGAATGATTGCGGAAGCTAAAAATAAATTTTAATACTCCCCTTTTAACAGAAAACATATTTAAGCCTTGTTTAAAGTTCTGGACAGAACATTGTATTTTTACTAAAACTAATCTCGATAAAAATTCGTAACTCCGATTAACCTCAAACTTTGTCAACATAGACTAGAGACAGTTATTGAACTAACCCAACTGAAATTACGTCAATCGGATGTCTAGAACTTGAGATATAAAATAAACAAGATCGCTGATGCAGAAAGTGACGAGAATAAATTAAGGCCTAATTATGCAACTAAGCAAAATCCGTAATAAATTAATCACCCAAACTTTCCAGATCATAAACTTGATGCCCTAACTATATTTTTTTATGCATGCATGAATCACAAGCTTTAAGATTTAATGCCAAAAACAAAAAACATAAACCTAATTAGCCTCACCTAATCCCCTAGCACTAATTATGTTTTCCTCTCTCCTCAATTGACAGTACGGCTGCATGCAAAAAAAAAAATCACGGCATATGCAAAGTTTGATGGATGTCTTGCAGATGGTTTTTTTCACTCGGAACGGTTCAAAGAAAGCAATGCATGCAGACCAAGACAGAATACGTATTGTATACGTGAAGAGCATTCACCGTGCAACGCAGTGGACGCTCGTCTTTTTCGATCAATCCAAGTCGGCCGCCGCTCAATGCTTCGATCCACCGAGAGAAAAAATATCAGCCGCTCTCCATACAATACGGCGCCGCTCGCTGTTTTTAATCAACGAAGCTGCTCGCTGTTTATAATCAATGGCCCTCAACGATCAGCAATGCATGCCCCACGAGAACTCAATTCTTCATCAACACTTATCCATCAGGCAATATTTTTTCCTTTTCCAATCACAATCGCATCAAGCATCCATGCGACTTTTTTTTTTCTGGTTTTTCCTACTCACGCCGTCAAGTTAAAAAACCAGCCGACGTCCGTGCATATATAGCCCTCTGAAATACCTATTCACTATTACAGAAAAGGTCATCACATACGGTTCGAAAAACGTCATCACAGACGGTTTTGTGAACCATCTGTATTTATGGGTCAGTGATAATCGAAGGTCATCACAGACGGTTTTCGAACCGTCTGTGATTATCAGCTATCACAGACGGTTTTTGAGTAAAAACCGTCGTGATAGCTGATAATCACAGACGGGTTTGAGTTAAAAACCGTCTGTGATACTGATAATCACAGACGGTTTTGAGTTAAAAACCGTCTGTGATATTGATCATCACAGACGGTTTTTAAGTAAAAACCGTCTGTGATATTTCCTTCAACCCTTAAATATATTTCAGTTTATTGGCTAGCCTCAGGAAATGCTAGCCATGCCCTCTGAAACAAGCAGATAATCACAGACATAAAACATATACAATTCACACATCTCATTTTATTTCAGATACATTTCACATCTCAATTCATTTCACAGACATAAAACATCCAATTGACAACACACTTTATTTCACAAACATAAAGCATCCATTTCGCAAATCAATTCATTGAATTGAAATAAAATATCCATTAACAAATACACAATTGTAAAAGATCTACACTGCATTTGCACTTAGAATTACAATAAAAAATCATTCTGGGCTGTGGAACTCTCCATCTGATCTTACGACTTTACTCCACAAAAACCAAATGAACTCTCCTCGAATTTTTGCAAAATTCGGCTGTTTCAATGCAGATGTAGAGATGGGCGCAGCCTGTCGATAGGAATATCAACGCGCGCACATATAAAACTTGACATGTATGAAATAAATGTGGGAAGATTGACAAACCTTAGAATTGGTGAACATGGTGGAATCGAGGAGTAGTCTCATATGGTGGCACACGTAGTATCCACACGTGTTGCCCGGCTTCTGCTAGTGGCACTGCAAAAAACAGAATGTGTTAAATCAAGTGGCATTACTACTAAGTGTTGTATATGATTAATTAATGTGTAGCTAGCGAATACCCGAAAATTGCGATCATGTTTCAAGGGCTTGGCCTCTGTCGTCGAGCCACGTGTTTGTTGAACGTATGTGGCGAACGACCTTCGTTATTCGAAAAAGTTAGATTAGTCATTCGGAAGGAAAGAAAGAGTACAATGTACAATGTACGTACCTATCGAGTATTTGGGCGATAGCTGTGTACTTGGATTTGTTCTTACTTAGAGAATCAAGGTATATAGCCTTGTTCCATTTTGGTATAATTACAATTAAAATCCAATGGAAGTGCTCATTGTATGGCATAAGAACAAATTTCCTTATCTTGGTGAGCCAGCAGTGCTTTTGTAATATAGTCCTCGACGAAGGATGCATTCTCGTTGATGGTATCAATGGCGACCAAGCGTGGGTCCAGGAAACCAATTGGTGATTTCAATGATCTAGCTTCGGTCAGCATAAATCTATATATATACACAGAAAAGCAACAAATTGTGACATATATCGTTATTACGTGAACAGAGACTGTGATTGTACAGACTTACAGCGTCCAGCATCGAACGAGTGAGGCGTCGAGAGCGTTGAGCGTGAAAAGACCAAATATATCATCAAAGGTCACCGGGAAGACACATTCCTGAACTTCGTGCAAGAAATGTTCCGGCTTGAATTTGACAATGATACCTGAGCGCGTTCTGCCTCTGGTCTATTGGACTGTTCCATATACCAAGTGTGGAATCTTTGGCAACCAAGTCCTAGCTTTGTGAGGTGCTCTTGCGGGAATATCATCGGCTCGCCTAGCACGAATTTGCAGGCCAATGGCAGGTACGAGATATCGTCATCATCCTTCGTCTTTGATTTGCCATGGCCACTGCCTCGACTGCAGGTCGACTTCATCTAACTGAATCATCGCTACTGGCGTACGTGATCCAGAGACCAGAGATGAAGAAAAGAAGTGGGAAGAAGCAGATGGATAGTCGCTCAGTGAAGAAGCCGGCTATGTCGGCTGCTCACCGAAGAATCTGGGAATGTCTTTTTTTTTGAACTTTTGTAATAAAATTGACTTGAATTTTTTGCCTGGAGTGTGTCACTTGCTTCATGCCCCTTAAAGGCCTATGTGGCATATACTATTACTACAAGGTCTCTAAACAAAGGTCTATGAAGCAAATGACACAAACTAGTGTATCCGGTTCATTGAACGGGAACACTAGAGTTTGTCACTTGCTTCATTTGCTGTTTTTTGGCTAGATACATGGAGCATTTGGGTGGAAAGATGAACTGTTTCGTCAGGCGCATGACTGCCGATTCAAAGCATAGCATAGCATCCGAGGCACATCCGAGGCCTGCTGCTGTGTCTTGAGGAATGCCAAGAGCTGGAGACCAGCTCTTGGCATTCCTCAAGACACAGCAGCAGGCATCGGATGTGCCTCAGATGCTATGCTATGCTTCGAATCGGCAGTCATGTGCCTGACGAAACAGTTCATCTTTCCACCCAAATGGTCAATATATCTTTTGCAACAATCGCAAGATTTCTTTATGCATAGGTGACATGTTGCTCATTTTGTGGGTCTATTAAGATAAGATGAGAAAGTGATCATATTGAATTGGAAGAGAGGAGAGGAGTAGAGGGGAGGGGGAGAAGGGAGGGGGTGATATGGACATAGAGAGGGGGTGATGTGCCTATCTTAGCACCTACTAACTCACTTTACAGACGGTCTTTATTACTAACTGTCTGTGATAGGCGAGTATCACATACGGTTGTTTATAAAAAACCGTCTGTGATAGTATCGTAGCACAGACGGTTTTTGTAAAAACAAAGACATTGAAGGTCTAAGTGACATATACTATTACTACAAGGTCTCTAAACAAAGTTCTATGAAGCAAATCACACAAACTAGTGTTTTAAGGTCATTGAACCGGATACACTAGAATGCGTTACTTGCTTCATGCCCTTTGATCATATACTCTTCCTTGATTGGTTAATTTGTGCTCTCAAATTGTAGGGTTGCACAAGATTAATCTTGACCGTCCCGCTACTAAATCATATACTCTTCCTTGATTGGTTATGCCAAATAATGAATTCAGTATTTTGAGCTCTAGATACAAACTCTACAATCTCAAGATCAAGATATATTCAACATGCATATATTCAGACAGCAGTATTCATACAGATCAAGACCATACAAGTTAACTTTGCCCAATAATTCAATCTTTTCACTTGTCAAGATTAAATCCTAACAGATCAATTTAATAACATGCTATAACCTGAAAACTGCATGAACCGACAGCTATTAGAGCTCAAAGACCGAATGAACCAATCTCAGTATATGAATTTATCATCATCGAGCAACTGTAAATCCCACAGGCAATCTCAGTATATGGAAGATTAACAAACTTGAATATACATGAATGCAACTAAGCAACTAACCATAACAGTAAGCATAACAAACTTGAATATACAGTAAGCATATACATGAATGCAACTAACCATATACATAACAGTAAGCAACTAACAGTAAGCCCTAAACCCTAACACTAAGTATGAAGCATCAAGCATCAACCCTAAACCCTAACAGTAAGCATGAAGCTCGGGGAGGGATTTGATGACCTTAGGGTTTTGGTGACGGAGGAGGAGGCGGGAACGGAGGAGGAGGAAGAGGCGGCGATGGAGGAGGAGGCTGCGGCGACGTCTTCGTCCGGGGAGGCGACCGACGAGGGCTCGAGGAGGCGGCGGCGACGACGGGCTCGGGATTTAGATCTAGATCGAATAACTGCAGCGCACACGGGAAACCCTAGCGAGAGGGTATATATAGGGAGATTATCACAGACGGTTCTGAACTTAGAACCATCTGTGATATCATTTCACAGACGGTTCTAAGTTTAGAACCGTCTGTGATAAGCCTTTGCCGGCTGTTGTTATTTAGACAACACCAATAACTACATAGCTGCATTCATATCAACCACCAAACAGCTGCATTCATATACAACACCAACCAGCTGCATTCACACAGTGTATTTCTTGATACATTTTGTCATTCTCAAATACATCACACATATACATAAATGCCAATACACATATACATTTTCACATATACATTTTGTCACACATTTTCACATATGCATCTCAAAATTGACTACATCACATATTTTCACATATACATCTCAAAATTGACTACATCACACATTTTCACTTATACATCTCAAAATTGACTACATCACACATTTTCACAAATACATCTCAAAATTGTCACACATTTTCACATATACATTCTTATTGTACTTGCTTAATTATTTCCTTTAAAAATTAGCCCTTCATCATGATCAATGCGTACGTAACTAGTTTTGTCACGTTATTCATCGTCGACCCTTATGCCATATACAAAAGGAGGTAACTCGTCAAATTGATTGTATTCCTCCTCGTCCACTACATTCTTCACTCCGACAATTCTCCTTTTTCCATGAAGAACTACATGGCGTTTCTTATTTGTCGGGTCGGTTACATAGAAAACTTGAACAACTTGATTGGCGAGTACGAATGGTTCGTCTTTGTACCCGACATGTTGGAGGTCCACGGTCGTGACACCGTACTTGTCAACCTTCACCTGTGGGAGATGCACCCAACGGCAGCGAAATAAGGGGATCTTGAAAACCACACAGTCGAGCTCCCAAATCTCTTCTATGAAGCCATAGTACGAGTTTCTCGACCCATCGGTACTGAATGCATCTATGCGGACACCGCTGTTCTGTTTAGTGCTCTTGACATCCTGAGACTGCGTATACAATGTTTACCCATTTATGTCATATCCTTGCCATGTCACAACTGTAAATGTCGGCCTTTTTGCCAACCATGTCGGCGTCTCACTCGGCGAGCTCCTAGCGATTTGCTCCTTCAACCATTGGTTGAACCAACGGTTGTGTTGCCTCATGATCCAAACATCCGGCCGCTCTGGATTCTGTTGCCGAAGCACATCCTTGTGCTGGTCCACATAAGGCGCCACTTCAGTCATGTGTTGCAACACCGTGAAATGGGCTTGAGTATACGTGTCCATATCTGGAGTGATTGCTTTCCTTCCGATAGTTCCGAGACCCTTCAGCCTCCCCTCATGACGAGATTGAGGGACACCTATCGGTTGAATCTGAGCCATATAATCGACACAAAACTCAATGACCTCTTCGCTTGCATAACCTTCGACGATGCTGCCCTCCGGCCGAGAACGATTCCGTACGTAGGACTTGAGAATTCCCATGAACCTCTCAAATGGGTACATGCTACGTAGGAATACGGGCCCGCACATTTTTATCTCCCACACAACGTGAACAATGAGATGGACCATGATATCGAAAAACGAAGGAGGGAAATACATTTCAAGGTGACATAGAGTCATCACCACCTCGTCCTGCAGAGCATCTAGTCCTTCGGGATCGATAACCTTCTGAGCAATTGTGTTAAAGAAATAACATAGCCTCATGATTGTCTCTCGGACTTTGATCGGCAAAATATTTCTAATTGCAATAGGGAGCATCTGTGTCATCAGCACATGACAATCATGAGACTTCATGCCATTTAACTTCAAATCTTGCATCGAAACAAGTTTCTTCACGTTGCCGGAGTAACCAGACGGAACTTTGACACCATGCAAGCACTGGCACAGTTCTGTTTTCTCAGCCTTGGACAGAGTGTAACACGCAGGGGGAAGGTACGTTCGTCCATTATCAGTGCGTGTTGGTGCTAACTCAGGCCTGATGTACATGTCAGCCAAGTCAAGCCGTGCGTTGACGCCGTCCTTTGTTTTATCACGGATGTTCAGTAAGAGACCAATCAAGCTGTCGCATACATTCTTTTCTACGTGCATGACGTCGATGCAGTGTCGAACATCTAGGTACTCCCAATAAGGTAAGTCCCAAAATATTGATCTCTTCTTCCAGGTGTTCTTCTCATGAGCCCTCAATTTACGTCCCTTTCCGAGGACAACATCTAAATCTTTAACCATATCATAAACCTCGTGTCCCCTTAAATGCCTTGGAGCTGAACTGTCTTCCTTCTCTCCGTCAAATTGTTTCTTCATCTTGCGGTATGGGTGAGCCCTCCGAAGGAACCGGCGGTGACGCATGTAGACGGTTTTGCGTGAGTGTCTTAGCCACACACTCTCGGTACCATCTAAACAGTGAGTACAAGCTTTGTCACCTTTTGTACTATGGCCCGATAGGTTACCAAGGGTAGGATAATCATTTATGGTGCAGAACAATAAGGAGCGCAGAGTGAAGTTCTCTCGTTTGTATGCATCCTATATCTGTACCCCTTCGTTCCACAGTACTTTTAGATCTTCCACCAACGGTGCTAGGAACACATCGATATCATTCCCAGGTTGTTTTGGCCCTTGGATAAATATCGACAGCAAAATGTACTTTCGCTTCATACACAACCAAGGAGGAAGGTTATAGATGCAGAGAGTCACGGGCCATGTGTTATGTCGGCTGCTCATGCTACTGAAAGGATTCATTCCATCTGTACTCAGTCCAAACCTTATATTCCTTGGTTCTGCACCGAACTCTGCAAAACTCCTATCGATGTTTCTCCACTGCGCGGAATCAGCAAGGTGTCTTATCATTCCATCCTTCTTGCGCTCCTCCGAGTGCCAACGCAGCAGTTTTGCCTCCTTTGGATTTGCAAAAAACCTTTTCAAACAGGGAATTATAGGAAAATACCATGCCACCTTAGCAGGAGGTCCTTTCTTCGCCTCTGTTCCCTTGCCATCACCTGATTGATTGTTACGTTTGTATCGGGATGCGTTGCACACCGGACATACATGCATGTTTGCATACTCTTTACGGTAGAGGATACAGTCGTTCGGGCATGCATGTATTCTTTCGACTTCCATTCCCAACGGACAAAGAACCTTCTTGGCTTTATATGTGGTTTTAGGCAACTCATTTCCCTCCGGAAGCATGTCCACCAAAAGACCTAGCAGCACCGTGAAACTCTTGTCGGACCAACCGTTGCTTGCCTTCAATTTCAACAGTTCAAGCACGGCCGACAACCTCGTGTACTTGCAGCCCGTGTACAAAGGTTTCTCTGAGTCCTCCATCAAGCCACAGAATTTAACATACTCTCTCTCATCATAGTTCTCTTCTACATCGTGAAGCATCTGATCCAGATTATCATCGTGCAACCTATCCGAATCCGAGCCACAATCGACATCAGCCGGCGGCATGTCATTCACTTCACCGGCGATGTCATCTGGGGCCATATCATTCACTTCGCCGGCGATGTCATCCGGCGGCATATGATCATTCACTTCGCCATGACTGGTCCAACACGTATAATCCTTTTTGAAACCCCTCTGAATCAAGTGCGCTTCAATTTGCCCTCGGTTCTTAAACATCTTCAAATTCTCGCAGTCAGTGCATGGACAACACATATATTCCACCCCCTTATTCAACATATCCTCCTCGGCGGCTCTTATAAAAGCAGAAACGCCATTAATGTACTCTTCACTCACACGGCTCGCGGCATACATCCAGCTTCGGTCCTACGTTACGTACATATATAACAACTTAGTATTAAAATCTAGATTAACTAATTATAACAACATATATACCGGCCACATTTATTATATTGAGACTTAATTTGCTAGCTCAATTCATATTACAAACACAACAGCTATTATATAACCAACAATTTTGCAAATTAACCATCTTCAATAACCACTCATTGATTACTTAGACCTAAATTGTAATGCAATTAAAGAAAAAATAAATTTCATTACTAACCATATCTAGAGCAACTAGGAAAGTCTAAATCTTCAAAGCTCAATCTCTGCCTCTTCCCACCAAATTAACTGGCCTGAAATCGCCTAGCTTCCTCCCGAGTGAAAAAGTGCGCAGCAGTGGCTAGATCTGGATCGAAATGAAGACAGATGCGGTCTGAGCAGTGCAATAAATGCCTTAGCCATTATCACAGACGGTTTTTAACTAAAAACCGTCTGTGAATTATCACAGACGGGTTTTAATTAAAAACCGTCTGTGATAACCAGCTTATCACAGACGGGTTTTTATTAAAATCGTCTGTGATAAATATTATCACAGACGGTTTTTTATAAAAAACCGTCTGTCATAAGCTTCATGTCAGAACGCTTCGTGTTTCGATCGTCTAATTAACGTTTCTCGATCGTTATACGAAGCGTCTATATCATTAATGTTTGGGTATACAAACCGTCTGTGCTAAAGGTTAAATATGCGCGCCTAATCCAGGTCTCTTCTATGTACGTACAATATGGCTTCTACTATTATTGTGATCATCTCCTTCCTCTCATCTGTTCATCAAGAATTGTTCGGCCGGAACCTTACACAGGCGGCCAGCAATTTGCATCTGGAGTAGCTTCTCCGCACACGCCCTGCTCTCCTTCCCCGACTTTCTTGCATCCGTCAGCTCGACCTGATCATCCGCCGTCGACGGAGGCGTCTCGCTGCCGCTCAAGAAAGGGAAACAGCCCTTACCCTGGTTCTTCTCCACAATGTGCGCAAAGCGGAAGAAGCTCTACACGCATTGGAGAGACTGATGGATAGCCTTGCCGATCAAGCAGAAACGGCAGATTCTGATGAATCTTTTCGTGCTATCCTCTACGACATTATGGGCTATGGTACTGATTATTTGCCCAGGCTGGAGGAGGAAGTGCTGAGGACAAGGACAATCTTAACGGCGTTCAAGAAGTCAGTGGCTGATCCTCCAAGTCCCAAAGTCGAAGAAGAAGCGTACGAAGCCCAAAATATTACAATCTGGGAAACTCTTTACTCGTGCGACTTTTGTAGTAAATTTGCCTCTAATTGAAACTAATAAATTTGCCTTTAATTTGTGATCTCTTGTCTCAGTAATTCTGTAGTTAAGTTATTAGAAGCAATGTGTACTTATATATTAACCCCTGATCATGAACATAATATGACAGACAAAGGGACATCACAGACGGTTCTTGTTAAAAACCGTCTGTGAACATTAACAGACAGTTCTTAACAACAACCGTCTGTGATAGTCTACACAACACAAACGGTTTTTAATAAAAACCGTCTGTGATACTTTAGTATCACAGACGGTTCATCGGTAAGAACCGTGTGTGATACTCGTTTTATCCGACGCCACTAACATAGACGGTGTCCAAATTAGAACCGTCTGTGTTAGTGTCAATCACAGACGGTTTGACAAAACCGTCTGTGATTGGCCGTCTAGTATTAGGCTTTCTGTAGTAGTGATTCAAACTCTACTTAAAAACCTAATCCAACTCCAACTAGGCCTGGGCCTTTTTACCTCAACTAGACTTTTGGCCCACTAATTTTCAAGGGACCTGAAACCCTTCCTAACATGGGTTTTTTAATTCTTTTTACGCTTCTGATTTTTTTAGCCTTCCACGTGTCGAAACCTCTAGAGCCGCACCTCCTGTATCTTCTCCACGCATCATCTCCATACGCATTGTTCTCTAGCCTGAACATCCCCATGACATCCTTGACCGATAGGACCTCAGTTCCTACTTGAACTTAGTCCCAAAACCTCAGTTCCACCCGAACCTAGTTTCAGTCCCGTCATCAACCATGTTCCGCACAATACCTCACACGAGCGTATCATGCAACATTATCATATCACCAGGCTATCACAAGCATATAAAGAAGCAACACACCATAAGTAATACCATAACCAACGTTGTCAATTATTCATCATCTAAAATAACCTAGACATGGCCGCATGGTCTAACAATCTCCCCCTTAATGAATACATTGACAACATATTAAACTAACATGACTTCCAACAAATCTAAGTGAAGAACTGAAGCCAAACTTTCAAACTCTCCCCCTCAACACAAGAGAAGTAATTTTAATTTCTCCAAAAACTCTCTAATCTCTCAAATTACTCTCCCCCTTTGGCAATGTAATCATCAAGAAATTTCAGTGAATAAGAATAAATCTAAGAAAGAGCAATGACAATAAAAATCTAGAAGCTTTATAGATTATCCAAGTCACGTTGCATTGGTTTAATAAAGCAACCAAGTCATATTTTTGAGTAGAGCTATCTAGATCATATAAAGCCATATATCATATAGCAAAGTCAAAACAAGTCTGTCAATATGATTAAGCGATTTTATATCCATGACAGGCATCGCAACAATGACCAGATTAATTATAAAGAGTACAATGAAATATCACAATGAAAAGTCAAAGCCTAAAAGTGAAGCAAATCTTAACTCTAAGCGAGCTAACAGTCTCATGTAACAAATTATTGCTCCACACTCAATTCTTGGGCATGTGGCATGCTTGTAGCATACTTCTTTTCATAATGACATACTTTTCTTCTTCTTTTTATTTAATGGTGGCATGCTTGAAGCATACTTCTTTTCATTTTGCGCACTTTTGTACTTTTTCTTATGGTTCACCATGGCATGCTTGAAGCATACCTCCAGCTCCGATTCCAAAGCCTGTTGCATCGACTACCGCGGAGACACCACCAAAAATGTATCATAAGCGAGGCTCTAAGACTCAAGCAAAGAAAATTAAGGTACGTCTCGGGCCATGAAGTTCATTCTAGGAGTGTTGTTGTTCCCCGAGTCACAATTACCCTGGCTTGGTTTGGTTTGCAATACATTGCATACCTGGTACATGCAGAGGTCCAACATGAAGCCAAACCGGCAGAGTGCATTCACTGTGAGATATATGGAGGCGAATTTCCTCCACGACCCGGGCTACTTCATCGTGACTTTCGAAGACTTATTCTTACTATTCAATCTCGACGAACTCGACGCCTCATTCTACGATGCTGGACACTGTAAGTATACTATACAATGAAGTTCTACATTCACGTTATACCGATAAATGTCATTACTCTTTGCTTATGTATAGATACATGATCCAACAAGTCCAGCGATGGCGACAACCGGTGGGTTTCCTCGATCCACACTTGGTCTCCGAGCAACTATCAACAAAAATGCATCCTTCGTGCAAATTACATAACAAGGGGATTGATTGCTCACAACGACAAGGAGTACATCATGATACCCTTCAACCAAGGGTAAGTACTTCACTAGTTGCCACACAAGTTTCATTTGTACTTTATATGCAGCATGAACTTAGGATTAATCACTATGGCGACACACATGACTTGGTCTTATTGGATTTTGATTGTGATTGTACCAAAGTGGAGCAAGGTAATATACGTTGATTCCCTACTTAGGAGCAACCACGACTTTAGTCATGTGCAATAAGCAATTAACAGGTAAACTCATTTCCTCCATACATAAACTCTATTGTGATCTTTCCTTCGTTTGCAATGGCCGAGGCTAACTTTTTTGAATCACGTAGATCGTTTACCGCTTA
Source organism: Dendrocalamus latiflorus (assembly GCA_017311315.1). Classification (NCBI taxonomy): domain Eukaryota; kingdom Viridiplantae; phylum Streptophyta; class Magnoliopsida; order Poales; family Poaceae; genus Dendrocalamus; species Dendrocalamus latiflorus. The sequence continues at coordinate 17,348,649 of CM029640.1, forward strand.
TGTTGCCCTAGGAGGGAGACACAACAAATCCAGTGACACGCTGCGACACAACACACGATTTTCAGTACCAGCTACAACACAACAATCCTATATCACACTTTCTTATAATGCCTCTAGAATTGAAAATACCTATGTATGCAATTCTATTTTGCAGTGCCACCAGCAGCTACAGGGCAACATATGTGGATTCTACGTTTGCCACCATATGAAGGAAATCATGGACACTAAGATGAATGATCCAGAGGTTTGTGAACCTTCCAATAATTATTATTTTCTGATTATATATATGCATATATACACACACACATGCTAATTAATGACTTCACATTGCTCCTAGCAACAACGGGTGGACTTCGACGAAAGTGCATATGATCTCGACAAACTCGTCGAAATTCATGGAAACCTCTCCGAATTCTTATTATTAGAGGTCATAAACAAGAATGTAGAGTTCTGTACAAATCACTCAATTGTGATCTGCGTAACAATTCATTCAATTTAATTCATTTGTGAGATCTGTGTAACGATATTTATTCTATATATATATATGTGATCTGCTGGCCGTTTGTTTCATTCATCTATGCTATATACATGATGTAGTTTGTTTTCAGAGGGCATGGCTAGCATATCCCGAGGCTAGCCGAAAAACGGCAAATAAAATTGCTATTGATATAGCTATCACAGACGGTTTGGTGTTGCAAACTGTCTGTGATATATATATCCCAGACGGTTTCAAACACTGAGCCATCTGTGATATGAACGATATCACAGACGGTCTTTGTTATTAACCGTCTGTGATATTTTGTAAATCACAGACGGTTCAGAACACCGAACCGTCTATGATATGAATCATATCATAGACGGTTGGTAACAAAAACCGTCTGTGACAGTCGAGTATCACAGACGGTTTTTGTTATTAATTGTCTATGATATTGTGTATATCACATATAGTTCGGAACACCAAACCGTCTGTGATATACACAATATCACATACGGTTTTTTCTCAAAAACCATCTGTAATGTAAGTTATCACAAACGGCTTGGGAGCCGTCTGTGATAACCACCTATTATCACTGACATATAAACACAGACAGTTCAGGAACCGTCTGTGATGACTGTTCTGAACCGTCTGTGATTGGACTATCTGTAGTAGTAGGGCTGTGCATTTTTTAACCGAACCGAAAAAATCGAACCGAAAAAACCGAACTGCACCGGTCAACTCGGTTTGACCGGTTTTTGGTATTCGGTTCGGTTTTCAAATTTTGTGTTTTTTTGGCATTCGATTTTTCGGGAAAAACCGGCCAAAAACCGAAAATACCGAATGCACAATGTGCCGCTGACGCTGAGTGGGCCGTGCGGGCGTAGGCCAGTGCGTAACGAGGAACTGAACGAGCGCGCGGCGCAATGGAATGGATGCCGACACAGTGGCCCATGAGATTTCCCTCCGCCCAGTGGCATCACGCGTTTTGTTTGGTCCCTTTAGTTTCCGGCCCAAGTGCCAAACCAGCACTATTCGGATGAATGTAAATACGTACTGCTGGCCATTCAACCAATTTCCCCACTAAATAAAAGACACCAATCGCTAATCGGTTCATTTAGCAAGATATCACTCAAAGATCACTCAATTAATCCTTTTGCCATTCCGTCAAATTAAAGCACGTATGCCGTTCTGGGACGACATTCTTGCCCCTGTCCAGCATGTTCTCCGGTTAGCCAAAGCCACCAAGTATATGTATTATCGCCTACTCGTCTCGCTAGTCGCTATATCGTTTGTAATTCGCGTCAACTTTGGTAAATATGGTATTTACCGATACCGTACCGAAATAAATTGGGATTTACCGATACCGAACCGTACTTCTAAAAATACCGTATATTACCGAACTACAAATACCGTACTTACCGTATATACCGAACCGATTAAACCGAAAAAACCGATTGCACAGTCCTATGTAGTAGTGTAGACGCATCGACATCTGTGATGGTAACTTGGCCCTCGGGCCTTTTCAAAAGTCCTCTTCCTTTTTGGGATTTTTTAGAGGACGGTGCATCACACGCATCCGACGATGATGTCGAAGAATGAGTTGATTACATCTTCAAAAGATAATAGAAGTGAGCAATTCTTGAGCCAATTCTTGGTGAAATTGGATGACCAAATCAACATGTAGGTATGTAAATCAACCATGTCATTTAAAAAAATATTATGCTCAAAACATATATAGAACATGTGGGCTATTAAATTCAGCATAAAGCTTAGATTTTCGACCAATAGGAGATTAGTGCATTTGTGATCACCACACAATACTCTATTTTAGCCAACAAACTTGATAAATTTCCAGTATAATGAATCACGAAAACAAGTTCAGTACTAAGCCTAATTGGCTAAAAAAGAAAGTAATGACTATAGGACTAAATGTCAAAACAAGAAAAAGCAATACATTAGAGCTCAAGTTTGAACAATTCAATTTCAGTATATGATCAACCATTCTCATCATCAAGCTGTCAATCCGAACCCACAGGTCACTTTGCAATATCTCCTAGTGCTAGAGCTTAAGAAATTTAATTAAAATTTCACCTATATGAACTCCATTTTGATGCTATATGAATATACATATATAGGGCAATATGCTGAATAGTACATAAAAGTAGGCACTGAAAATCTGCATAATGCACATATTAATAAAGTGTGTTTTTGCTCTCAAGTGAGGAGTTGCACAAGTTCTAAACTTAGCCTTCTTCCACTCTTGTCAATATTTCAATGATCAAGGTGACAATTCTTCAAAAATTCTACTAGATTGTCTAATTGAATATTACCTCAGTGTAGTGTCAATGTCAAGAGCATGCAGAATCAATAGATTTTAGTAGAAATTAGAAACAAGTAACAGATATGAGCTACTATAGAACCAACATATATTCGAACAAGCTAAAGGACAGTAGTAAGCAATACTGAGCAGAAGACTAAGGACTAGCTATTGACAAAGCTACCGACTACACTGCACAAAAGTATACAACTAGCAAATGTGAATTCAAACTAGCAGAATAATCCTAGATTGTCACTGAGATTTCAATGTTGACAAATTTCCTCATTGAGCAATCAAAAACCCACAATCTATCATGCAATAGTTCTCCTAGTGCTAGCCGACAATCAAATTTCAGAGGTAATGAATAGAGACTAGCACAGATAATTAATGCATAGTAACACCTCACAGAGAAATGAATAACATTAAGTAAACTCACTGTGCGGCTTGGGGGAGGCGGCGACGGGCTCGGGGTAGGCGGCGTGCTCGGGGGAAGAGGTGGGCATCGGGCATGGGTGACGATGGACACCGGAATTGGGGGAGGCAGCAATGTGCTTAGGGAAGACTGGGGTGTAGCATTAGTACAGTGGGGACAACCCCTAAAGTGCAATATATAGGGGAATAATCACAGACGACTCCGCTTAAGAACAGTCTATGATATTTTTAATCACAGACGGTTCTAAATAAAAATTGTCTGTAATAATAACATATCTGATGAGGACACGACCCCTATGGATACAACCATATTTGCTATGCTTGTTGTTCCAATTACAAGAGCTCCTACGCATCGCTTAAATTATAAGGTGAGCTCGTTTCAAAGAGGTTTTACTTTGTTTGATAAAGAACTTATGATATTACATAATGAGAGTTTGTTGCGTTTGTTATTGTGTATCGAGATTTATGATGAAGATTATGCAATACGTGAGGCTACACATATGCTAAAACCGAGGATGATTTTCTATCAAGGAGGGGAAGATGATGTGACCACGCCACCAACACATACGACCCTAGCGCCCAATATCAAGATTGAACTAAAGGTGAATTCGTTTCTTCAGTTTCGACATATTTTAAATAAGAATATGATGCTACCTAATGATGAAAATATAAATTTTTGTAGCAAAACATCATGTTTGCACCAATTCAAGCAAGAGTTCAACTTGGACACGTTTTGGAATCCAATTCGGCCTCCAGATCAGTTCGGATTCAGCACGACAACCCAACTTCAAATATGCATAACTTTCACATACGGAGTCCGTTTGAGGTCCACGAGTACTCGATGGAAAGATTTTCTCGTCCTCTTTCCAACGGATCTGGCCTCATCTCCAAATTCCTCTTGTGTGAAATGTAATCTTCAAAACAAGGTGCTGCATCATCTGTTTGGGCCAAATTGGGCCTTGTAATGCTTGGGCCCAAGGGGGAGGCGCCTCCCTTGCCAAGCCCGTACTGTACACGGATTACTATTCACGTGAACAGTATCATGAATAGTACCACCCTGTTTTCTTTAGTTTTGTGTGGCTTTCCCACCCCTATTTAAGGAGGTTGCACCCTTCTAGTTTGCTTGGATTTTGTTTGATTAGTTTTTTCATGTTGAAAACTGTTGTTCTTCGCTTGTGTCGGCTAGACCAACCGTAAAGAACCTTCTGCGGAATCCCACCTTTTGAGCTTAATATAAATATTTGCAATTTCAGATTGCTTGTTATCTTGTTCTTGCGTGTTTTTCGGTTGCATGCAGGAATAGACCTTCGTGGTCAGGTCAACTGCGTTCTTGGCACGGTTGATAACGACTTGGAGTGTGGTTCGGCGATTGCTAAGGCGCAAGTGACGTCGTACGGTTGTAGTCGGGTCGCAAGAGTCACCTCCGCCAAAATCAAAGTTATCATCCTATCGGAAGATCGGGACCCCATTGTCTCATCAGTTGGTATCAGAGCTTCAGTTGACCGGTAGGAATTTCTTGTATCCCTAGTTAGTAGATTGGTTTTTATTTCCTATAGTCCACAAAAAGAGTTAATTTTCGCTGTCCAAACCCCGTTGTGCCTTTCAATCTGTTAGTTGCTGGTCATATCTTTGTTCCATTAAAAATCCAAACAAAAAAATTCCCCACCCCAAACCCTAATTCCAATTCGTCTGATTTTTCTTTCCTCTGCAGCCGCCACTAAAAATGCCATAACTTTTGATTCCGAGATTATTTTTGAGTGAGACCACCGCCATTAGATTCAGAACTTCATTTTCCATCTATCTGTAAAATTTCATGTCATTCCAGAAGTGTAAGATCGAGGAGGCCGACTAGAGGGGGGTGAATAGGCGGTCTAAAAATTCTCCACAAATTAATACTTGTAATTCAAGACCTTTTCTATTTGCCTAAACCAAGTATATAATACGGAAGCTAAATTCAAGATGGTTTAGCTCAAATAGCGCCTAGAATAAATGAATTTGCCTAAGTGCACCAACAATTCTATCCTAGGTCAAGGTTTGAAATCCTAAGTTTACAATCAATCAAATTTATTCTATGAATATAAATTGCTTGAAAGTAAATAGAGTACAAGAAGATAATCCACAAATGACACAATCACTGTTTACCGTGGTGTTCGGAGACTTGCCGGTCTCCCCTAGTCCACGTTGAGGTAAGCCCGAACTAATCGGACCGGCTTCACGAATTAAGCCTTCCACCTCAAATCACTAGTGATAGCTCTTTCCCACTCCGGGTAGGTGAGCTTCGACCTTCACAACTTCGCCGGGTCTCCTCACAACCTTCTTTGAGAAGATCACCGCGCACGACGCCTCCCACGCCGTCTAGGAGTCGGCAAACTCCAAGATTAATAAGCCAAGTCTCTCACTTGACTCTCACCACGTGCAACGATGCACAAGCTCAACTTGGACACAAAGTCATCCTCTAGATGCAACACATGCACTTTAGAACACCTCTCCTCTCTCACTAAGTGCAACATATGCACAATTGAGTGGAGAGCCTCACTCTAGCTCAAGACAACAGAAATACATCAAGCAACAACATCTCCAACCGGCCACAAGGAGGTATTTATACCCCACACAAGAAAACTAGCCGTTGGAGCCAAACCCCTGAAAAATCAGGAAAATCGGAACTATCGCAGTACAAATTGCGGTACTTCCGATTTCCTCGCCAACGGTCAGAAAACTAGCCGTTTCTCAGCGAAATCGGAACTACCGCAGTTCAAATTGCGGTACTTCCGATTTTCCCGAGGCCAAGTCATTCAAAAAGTCGCTCTTTGGAAAAAACGTTCCGCTCGGAAATCGGAACTACCGGAAAATCGGAAATACCGCAAAAATCGGAACTACCGCAGTTAAAAATCCGGTACTTCCTATTTTTTCGGAACTACCGCAGTACAAATTGCGGTACTTCCATTTCCAGTTTTTCAGCACAGGCGACACTCGGAAAAATGGCCATAACTTTTGACTCCGATGTCGGAATTGAGTGATCTTGCACTCTATGGAAAGCTTATTCAGAGGGCTACACGACCCATCTATTGGCATGACCTCAAACACATTAGATCAATGCAAAAATCAAAAGACATCCAAAGAGTCACTACCATGGTCTAATGTCAAAGGAAATAGCAACAAACAATTTTAGACCATGCCAAGGGATAATGCATGATCTCCAACTTTTGCAAAACACATTTGTAAACTTAGATCATGCTACAAGGATTAGGTACATAGATTTCAACCTTTTGCAAAACACATTTGCAAAGTATAGTCACATGTTACAAGGATTAGATGCATGAGCCTCAACTATTTGCAAAACACATTCGCAAATAATGGCATCATGTCAAGATGAGCTAGAGTAAGTGAGGTTTGAGCTATCAACACCTGATGAGACTCAAACTACTAGACATGACCCCTCTTTATAGTATGACAGCCTATACTTAGCCCTGGCTAGCCATACCTTTGCCTTGGGTCATTTCCTCGATATGCATCAACTCATGACGCATTCTTTTCATCACCTCCATCAACACAGGATGGCCTTCACTTGTCTTGATGATCAACACATGATCATCTACACTTGAATCATGCGTCAACTCATGACGCATCTTCTTTTTGATGGCTTTCAATACATGAATTCATCTTCTTCTCAATCTTGACTTGACGATCTTCAACACATGAAGTCATCACAAGTCATCCTTATTTGTGGAACATAACATATTCATCCAACTCATGGAAAATGTTAGTCCACAAAATAATTGTCATCAATTACCAAACTTCACCATCAATACATAATGAAGGGACTAGATTCAACAATATTCCATTTTTGGTAATTCATGACAATCTCAACAAATAATGAGATATAAAAATTGATTTGTGAGTATACTACTTGTACACAACAATTGTATACTCTAAGATAAGGTTTAGACAAAGCTTACTTATCCGGTTGTCATTAATCATTCAACCATTAATACATAATGGAGAGGTTAAATGACAACCCGATTGCACATGAGTATATATACTACACAAGCTATATATACTCAAGAATGTATTTCAAAGTAAAGATCCTAAATATGCATATTAAAAGAAGCATGCATCAATACTCATGAAACTCCAAACTATAGAGACAGCTCCCCCTAAATGTGTGCATACAAGTGTATATAAAGAAAGACATATGCACATATTCATTTGAACTATTTGAGGAGTTCAATCTACATTTTGGATCTAAGGAATGCATTTGTAAATGAGAAAACGATTTCGAATGCATAATTCTTTGATTTCACCTTTTCATCCAATTGAGACTAAGTATAAATAAACTCAAACAAACATATTAGTCTCATATATGCATTTGTCATTATCACCAAAACATTATAAAAGAATTTGTCATTAATATCAACATCTCATAATGGTATTTGTCATTAACACCAAAACCAATTTAATCGGGTCTTGATCTTTCAATCTCCCCCTTTTTGGTGATTGATGACAAATCTATTTATGATAATAGCACATAGGTGAAAATGACTAAATGATAGGCAATTAAGTGCATAAGAGAAGGTGGAATCATTATTCGACATATAGAATTAAAAATTTTAATTTCTCCCCAATGAGTAAGTTATCACATTTCTCCCCCATTGGTATTGGCATTTCTATTATTTCTCCCCATTTGGCATTATCACAATTCTCTCGAATATTCAAAGCTATTATCACAAATTTCTCCCTCATTTGGCATTAAGCACCAAAAAGAGGCAATAAGCACCAAATAGCATTGATTACCATTAAAACATGGGAGGAATGTAAGTTAAGCCATTTAAGGAGATTAAGCCATATAATTGATTCTTAAGAAATGAGGAGCTTGATACCAATTTGATTCAACTAAGCATGGTCATGAAGAAATATGAAACTAAATGTAAATGACCAATGGATACCACTTAAAATAACGGAAGATATTTGAAACACATTCAAATAATCTTACTTATGAAAGCTCCGTGAAGACTTTTGAAATTTTCTTCGTTTGGTGTTTGATACCACTTGATATAATGCCTATTGAGTTGATACCACTTGTATATAAAACAATTTGTAGCATGTGGATCTTCTGCTGATTTTGCATTTCAAGTGGCCTTCAAAAGCTTCCTGAAAAACTGACTTATAAATATCCAATAAATCTGAGAAAATTTGTCAATATATATTAATGTCTGAGGATCAAAAGTCATAATTATAGCTTTCTCAGATTATGAGCCTACTTAAAGATACAAAAATCATAAATCAGCTCAACAACATGATTTTCAGAAGTCTGAAAGTCTGAAATTTCAGACTTTTGCATCTCACTTGACCTTCTAGAGAGAGCTGAAACATTGATAAAATGTTCTTTATAAATTCTGAGAAAATTTAATAATGAATACTAACTATAGAGGATCAATTTTCATTATTGTGGCTTCCTCTAAATCAGAACCCATTTGAAGATACAAAAAATCACAAATCGGCTCAGAATCATGGAAGTTCTGAAAATTTCAGCATTTTGCCCAAGAGAGAAAAAGTCACAACTTTTTCAAATTAACTTGAAACATTTTCAAACTTTGCAAATTTGAACTTGATGCTATTTGTGACCTTTTCCAACAAGAATTTTTGAAAAAGACTTCTCCAATCAAAAGATATGCCAAAATGCGCTTTGAGAGCAAAAGAGTGAGTTGATTTTGCATCGAAGGCATAAAAACTAAACCAATTGGATTTTCGTGGAGTAATTTGCTTTATTAGCTTCATATGAGTTATAGATACTATTTTAAGCCAAGATCCACAAAGAAATCTTGCTCAAATAGCTAAACTCATTATATACAAGATTAGGTCATTTTTGGGTCAATACTTGTTTTTTGGTGAAATTCAAATAGATATAACTTTTCAACAGTTGGTCTTTTGCAAAAGCTTTGAACTAGAGAAATGTTTGAAATGACCAACTCTTTGAGTTTGGTATTGACCACTTTTTCAAAAGCCCAATAGATTTTGATATAAGGAAATATCTCGTTTAGTTCAAAAACAAGATCATACAAGATCGTTTTGGAGCCAAATCTTCCTTTTGATTTCTAAAATAGAAATTTTTATTCAAAAGGCTTTGAAATCATTTGAAATACATAGTTAAGTATTTTTATTTAGTTATTCACAATTTTATCCCTTTTAAACAACATTTTTGATTTTTGACCAAAGAGACTCTTTTGAAAAGGTAATCTTACATATCATTTTATTATTACTCCATGAATTACAAAAGAAGCAAATGAGAATGAAACACATTCATTCACAAGCTCCAAAAACCATTATTAGGCAAATAAATAAAAGAATTTTCCCATTAGTAATATTTTACCCTTTTTGCTTTAGTAAGTACAAAAGTATTATATATGTTTTTCACAAAGAAAAACTCCCCGAAATTGTTTTTCTCCTCTTTTGTGTAAGGGGAATTCTCCTCTTATTGTTTTTCTTCTCTTTTCACATTAGATACCACTTGTGAAACAAATACCACTTGTAAATATAGATGATACTGTTGTGGCTACAGACCAAACAGAGAGAGAGAGATGGTAGTGGAGAGTGAGGGAGATGAGTAATGGCCTGGGTCTTCCCCATGGCCTGTATTCCATATATATACATATATGGGAAGTGTTTTTACAATTATACCCTTACAGTTGATCATCCCCTTCAGGGGCATTTATGTCATTACACATGGCCTATTCTGGGCCTTATAACCTCCTATCAGGCCTGCTGGGTTTAGGTGGGGGCCACCCCTACAACAGGAGCCTCTCATGGAGAAGGGCTTCACAGGGCCGAAGCCATGTTGCCGAGTCCTTTGGCTCCCTCCGTCCCTGCGGCCTGTGCATTTTTCCGAACTTGACCAGGGGCTGCGGCCGTGGCCGAAGTAGACGCGCGCGCTCCGTCCCCTACCCTGCGACCGGGCGGCAGCGGAGCTGGCGCCTAGCCAAAGTAGACGCGCGCGCTCCGTCCCCTACCCTTCGAACGGGTGGCAGCGGAGCTGGCGCCTAGCCGAAGTAGACGCGCGTGCTCCATCCCCTACCATTCGAACGGGTGGCAGCGGAGCTGACGCCTAGTCGAAATGCGTCAGGGGCGTTATACCGGCGCAAGTAAGCGTAACGGGCTCCTGGGCCGCCGCCTACGCCTTAGGTGATAAAGGGCGCGTGGCGACGTTCGTTCTTCTGGCTGCCCACGTGGTGGAGCGTGCTTGGCGCGGTACGGGCCTTGAGGCGTCGTGACCATTTATGTAACGACGGACTTCCTGCGGCTGGACTTCCGCCGGTTGGACTCCTGCTGATTGGACTTCCGCCGGTTGGCTCCCCTGCTGATGGGGTATATATACGGTGCTGGCGCGGCATTGTTCCTCCATGTATTTTGGTAGAAGCTGCTCCCCTAAAATGGGCCCCTTCCGTGCATCAACATTCCCTAGCGCCGCTGAGCGGCTTGGGGAATGTTGATGTACATATGGAGGTCCATTTTTCTTGGGAGCTTGATCAGCGTCGGTGATCGGTGGCCAGCCGCGCGTCCTGCCCTTGCGCTGCGTTTCCGCACACGATGGCAAAGTTTGCCCTATTCTCCTTAGCAGACCTACCTACAGCCGGTGTTCCTGATGGAGCCCGCCCGCATCACTTTGAAAAATGCTGATGCACTGTAGGTGGCCTGTTAAGGAGAACGAGGCAGACTTTGCGGGACATGACCCTCGCCTTTGCCGCTCGCGCGCGCGGGTCCGTTTCTCGAAGGTAGGGTCCAGGCCGAAGCCGCGGCCAGGCTGGTGTGGCGATCGAGAAGACAGCTTCCCACGCGCGCGCCGCGCTCTCGTATGAAGATGGCAAGGTTTGACTTGTTCTCGTAGGTAGATATGCTTGAGGTCATCTGTGTCCGCTGACTGTGCCAACTAGGGCCATCGTCAAGGAACGTTGATGTACTGGAGCTTATCTGCCTACGAGAACCTGTCAAAACCTGCCGCACACCGGCCGCTGCGCTCCCAAAATATGGAGAACCTAGAGGCCTGAATCCTTGACGGTTTAGGTCACGTCGAGGCTGCCACCGAGGTTGCTTGGCCCGCGGCGGCTTGCCGTTATTCCCCAGCGCAGGGCCGAGGCGGGCGGCCAAGTACCTCAGCTAGGGCGGGGACCCGCCGGTATCAAGGTGCCGACGTCGACGCAGCAGGAATGGTGCCTCGCACCGCGAACACCGCCACGTCGTGCAACCTGCCTCGGCATGCACGGGACACGCGGCGGCTTATAACTAGTGCGCGGCGGGATGTGGACGGTTGCGTGCTCGCGGCTGCTCGCCTCTTCCCTAGGGAAGGGGGACACGGGGCGGTGCAGCGTCGAAGCTGTTGTTTTCCCATGGTCCATTAGTGCGCCTTTAATGGCGGCTGGAGTCGTCGACACCTGGCCTTCAGCTATGGGGAAGTGTGCGGGACGAGCCTTTGTGCGTCTGCGGTCGCGTCCCGTACGCGGGTCATCGCGACGCTTCGGTATTGGGGCGAGGCGGCTTGAAGTAGCCCTCGTGGCCGCGCTCCCGCAGTTGTACGCCCCCTTCTTGCTTGCATCTCTTTCCATACTCCTGCAACTTTCTTCGCCGCTATTCTCCTATTGCGGGAAGCGATGGCGTCGGGCGACAAGCGTGGCCGGGCGGCTGGTGGCTGCGGCATTCGCCGGCGATCTTCACCGCTAGAGGTGAAGTACACGCTCAAAGAGCGCGACTCGGTGGTGGCGGACAAGCGGTGGCTGGCGGCGCAGAAGGAAGGCGCGTTCTCCGGCGAGCTGGGCCCGTCGCTCGTAACCGAGAAGACGATCCAAGGGCTTCTGCGCGCGGGGAAGCTGTCGGAGCGCCAGGCAATACGATTGCCCGCCGCCGATGAGAGGGAACCGCACCCCGAGGGGTCGGAGGCGGTCGTATTCGTTGCCTTTTTCCACGCGGGGCTCCGCATCCCGGCGGCGGCAATCGTGGGCGACGTGCTGCGGACCTTCGGGCTGGAGCTGGCGCAACTGACTCCGAACGTCGTGGCCCGGCTCGCGGTATACAGCTGGGCCTTGCGTTCAGGAGCGTGCTGGCCCAGCGCCTCATTGTTCGCCTACCTGCACGAGGCCCGGTGCCAGCCCAAGGATCGGAAGGACGGGACGCTATCGAGTTTCGGCAGGTCACCTTTATTCTTCGTTCGACTTGCAGCAAGCTCTTCCCTGCGAACTCTACTCGCGGGAAGTGGGAGTCTCACTGGATCAAGCGGTGGTTCTACCACCATGTGGAGAGCGGGAGCGGTCTTGAGTGCACGGGCCGAGCGATCGCGTTCAAGCCCTCGCCCAGCCGGACGCTCGACGATGAGGACAAGCGGAGGGCCCGACGGCTCGTAGGCGTGGCCGCCCGCTTCAACATGCGTGACCTCGCCAAAGAGTACGTGATGTACGGCGTGGCGCCGCTTGCCCTCGACTGGCGTCTTGCTGCCGAGAAGCGTCGAGACGACAACGTTTTGCCGTCGGTCTGCTCGCTGCCGGCACCCTCCAGTCTTCGTAAGCCTCGACCGTGTCTCTCCTCTATTCACGCGAAGTGTGTTATATGCTGATGTTAGCTCCTTTGCTTCAGGGATTAGCTTGGAGGAGGCGGGGCAGGCCATGCGCGTATTCCTGGGGTCGTATACCGGTAGGGAGCACGATCAGCGCGCGTGCCGGACCGTGCCGCTCCGGATGAAGGTGCGGCGAAGAAGAAGGCGCCATCTCGGAAGAGGGGCCGAGGCGGGGCGTCTGCCGCGCGTGGTGCGGCAGCTGCTACCGCTGCTGCTGATGCTCCCGAGGGTGCGGCAGACGCGGAGTCGGATTCGGCGAGGTATGCCGATACAGGCTTGGATGGCGCGGACGCCGGAGACGAGGGATCCTCGGCGAGTGCCCTGGGCGGCGGGCTTGCCGCGAGCAGCCGTAGAGGGGAAGTCTCGCCACCCGCCGTAGTCGCCGAGACAGAATCCGTGCAGACTGGCGCTGCTGAGGTGGAGCCTTCGACCGTGGCCGCTGTGGAGCCGGAGACGCCCTCCGTGGGGGCGCACGGAGCCGTGCTGCCTTCCCCGACAGCAGCAGCAGAAGACGAGGTGCCCCCTACGGAAATTGCCACAGCAGAACCTTCATCCCCGGGTGCTGCAGCCGTACGCCGCGAGGATTCGTCGTGGCGACGAGCATCAGAAGCTTGTGGGACTCCGCCGTGCAGGAACGGTCGTCGCCGGCCCCGAACACGGAGGCTTCTGCTCGCTGCGGGACCATGCTTTCTGCGGGAGCTTATGCCACCGCGGCCCCGTCTGGGAGTAGGGGGCGGGTCCCCGAAGCCCTCCTTCGGCTACCGAAGGTAAGGTGGCTTAGCTTACCCTGATGTATTCTTTTATGCGTTGTGTTGCTCACCTGCATCCCTGTTTGCAGCGTCGCTCATTCCGGAGGAGGGGCGCTTGGCGGAACACGGGACCCCCGCACGTGTGAGCCCCGCGGACTTCGTGCCTCCCTCGGAGATGCTGAGGGCGTGGCGCGGGATCGTGGGTGACGCGGCTGCCAGCGTCGACCAACAAGCGCTGCAGGCCTACGGAGTGGGACGCCTCGGGGACACCTTCGAGGTGTCCGGTGTGAGGGTAAGTACTCATACGACCACGCCTGGGCCGGCTGAGCTTGCTAAGTCTCTCCATTCTGCAGACACTCGTGCTGGGGCAGGCCTTGCAAATGGCCTATACTCGTGCCCAAAGGGCGCTTGAGGATAGGTTGCGGACCACCGAGGAGGAGCTACGCAAAGCCTCGAGAGCCCGCTCTGCCCAGGATGCCCGCATCCGCCAGTTGGAAGCGGAATGCGCTGGAGCGAAGGCGCACACCGAAGGACTTGCTGCGTCGACGCGGGAGTCGGCTGTGGAGGCTGCGCAGCAGGAGTTTGCGGCAGAGCGGGATGACTTTCTGCAATAGGTCGCCTCGCTAGAGAAGGAGAAAGGTGAACTCGCCCTGACTCTAGCGGAGCGCGACCGGACGCTTGGCGAGGCTTCGGTGGTTGCATGGGACGCCATGCAAGCGCTGGAAAGCCATCTCCAAGGGCTTGTGGCGAAAGTGCCGGACCACGCCTTCGGCCCGGAGGAGCTGTTGCGGACCGTCCGCTGGGTCGGGGATGCCGCCAACGTCGCGCACGGCGCTGCGACGACCTTCGGCAACCACTGCGCGTACACATCGGCATACCTGGTGTGCGCGCTCCTGCAACATCGCGGTTGCCCGCACATCGCCGGGCTAGAGGACCCCCAGCTGGAGATGCCCGGCGGGGCCGGAGTAATGTCCGGCGCCGTCCGCTCCGCTCGCCGCGCCATCAATCCCTTCTATGAACGGATCTGGGATTACGTCAGGGCGGACGCTGCACGGGTCGAACTCCGGAAGTCACTTTACAGGGAGGGGAGCCTCGGCAAATTCCTGGACGGGGTCCCTCGACACGACGAGGGCGGCGTCGAGGCCTTTGAAGGCGCCGGGAACTCGCAGGTCTTACGCCGTGGTGCCTGGGTGTAGGCGTGCGTTTTAATGCCCCCTCTTTTTGTGAACGAAGTACACGCTTGCTTCATAAATTCTGACTTTCGCCTATGTCCCGGGCAGCTTCCTTGCTGGGGCCGACCTTGCGACTCGGCGATGCCTTCGACGCTGGCGAAGGGCCGAAGAGTCGCTGGACTTTTGGGCGGGCCGACCCTCTTCCGGCGGTGCCCCGTCCCTATCGCGTGTTAAGGACGAGCCTGCCGAATAGCTACTTAGAGCGACAGGGATGTTGGTGGGCCTCTGTACTTGAAAGATTTTCCCGATATATAGATATCCTGATAATTAGGGCATGCGCGGGCGTGCTGTGCGAAGCCGAGATCCCCACATTCCGAGTTCGCCGTTAGTGTGAATCGTGCGAACGTCGCCTGCTACCGAAAGTCCATAGACTGGCGCGCGCTAAGGCGGACCTCCGCACGACAACCTGATTAAAGTCCGTAGACTGGCGCGTGCGAAGGTGGACCTCCGCACGACGACCTGTTTAAAGTCCGTAGACTGGCGCGCGCGAAGGCGGACCTCCGCACGATGACCTATTTAAAGTCCGTAGACTGGCGCGTGCGAAGGCGGACCTCCGCACTGCGACCTGTTTAAAGTCCGTAGACTGGCGCGGGCGAAGGCGGACCTCCGCACTGCGACCTGTTTAAAGTCTCGTGGACTGGCGTGCGCGAAGGCGGACCTCCGCACCGTGACCTGTTTAGAGTCCGTAGACTGGCGTGTGCGAAGGCGGACCTCCGCACTATGACCTGTTTAAAGTCTCGTGGACTGGCGCGTGCGAAGGTGGACCTCCGCACTACGACCTGTTTAAAGTCTCGTGGACTGGCGCGTGCGAAGGCGGACCTTCGCCCCCCACCCCGAGGTGGGGGCAGCCTCTGGTGTATCGCAGGTGCGCGATTGGCAGCCGCGCAGGATTCACGTGGGATCGGCGTCCACGTCTGATTTATACTCTGGAGAGTACGCACATGGACGAAGTCCCTGGCGTGCGCGGAGTTCGCGTCTTGTTTATACTCAGTAGAGTGCGCAGGGAGAACATCCACGTCTTATTTATACTCCGTGGAGTGCGTGCAGAGGCGTCCCCCCGCACGTCTTGGTTTATACTCATGCCCGTGCCTTCGACGGAGAGTGCACACGCGAACGTGTGTCTTCGTTTATACTCATGCCCGTGTCTTTGACAGAGAGTGCACACGCGAACGTGCGTCTTCGTTTATACTCATGCCCGTGTCTTTGACGGAGAGTGCACACGCGAACGTGCGTCTTCGTTTATACTCATGCCCGTGTCTTTGACGGAGAGTGCACACGCGAACGTGCGTCTTCGTTTATACTCATGCCCGTGTCTTTGACGGAGAGTGCACACGCGAACGTGCGTCTTCGTTTATACTCATGCCCGTGTCTTTGACGGAGAGTGCACACGCGAACGTGCGTCTTCGTTTGTACTCATGCCCGTGTCTTTGACGGAGAGTGCACACGCGAACGTGCGTCTTCGTTTGTACTCATGCCCGTGTCTTTGACGGAGAGTGCACACGCGAACGTGCGTCTTCGTTTATACTCATACCCGTACCCCTGGCTACGGAGAGTGCACACGCGAACGTGCGTCTTTGGTTTATACTCATGCCCGTGTCTTTGACTGAGAGTGCACACGCGAACGTGCGTCTTCGTTTATACTCATGCCCGTGTCTTTGACGGAGAGTGCACACGCGAACGTGCGTCTTCGTTTATACTCATATCCGTACCCCTGGCTACGGAGAGTGCACACACGAACGTGCGTCTTTGGTTTATACTCATACCCGTACCCCTGGCTACGGAGAGTGCACACGCGAACGTGCGTCTTTGGTTTATACTCATACCCGTACCCCTGGCTACGGAGAGTGCACACGCGAACGTGCGGCTTTGGTTTATGGTGCGGGAGTACACACATAGGCGAGGCCTCGGGGTGTACTTGCCGCGTATTTTTGCACAGCGATGATATGTTGGCGACAAACGGAACTTTATTACATTCCCGTTTGCGCGGGTAAGCGATTACATACGACGGGGGGGCACTAATCGTTTGTGCTCAGCGCGGCCGTACCTCTAGTAGTTGCACTATCGGCAGGGCTTGCGGAGTCGCCCCCGGATGGCGCCGTGGGCCGTCGCACGGCGGTGCCGATCCTAGGTGTGCCGCTGCCTGTCGTGACGGGGACATCTGGTGCCGTGCTCGATGCGCCGGGCCATATCCTGGTCGCCCCGAACGGTGATGATGGCCCGCGGCCCCGGGAGCTTCATGCACAAATAGGCGTGATGCGGTAATGCCCCGAAGGAGTTGAGGACCGGACGCCCCAGTATGGCGTTGTAAGGGTATGGGAGATCGACGACGTCGAATGTAGCGTCTTCGACCCTTTCATTGTCGCCCTGACCGAAAGAGACCTGCAAGCATATTTGGCCGAGCGCCCGTAGAGGCTGTCCGCCGAAGCCCTTCAGCGGGACTCCCGACGGGCCGAGGCGGCTTCGGGGGATCCCCATCTGGTCGAAGGCTGCCGCGAACAGAATGTTCGCGGAGCTGCCGTCATCAATGAGGGCGCGTCTCACGTCGCATCCCGCTACGATGACCCGGACGACCAGGGGATCGTGGTGAGGAAGCTCCACTCCTTGGGCGTCGACGGGGGTGAACGTGACCTCCTTCTGTGCCCAGTCCGGCGGTGTTTGCGCTGGGTACGCCGCCACGTGGTGTAGCCTCCGCACGTAAGCCTTCCGCTGCCGTGCCGAGGCGAACTCCACCGAGGAGCCTCCGGAGATGACATTGATAACCCTGCGGTGGGTTGCCTCCGGAGCCTGTAGCTGCAGAAAGCTCTCCTGAGGCTGCGGCACGTGGGCCTGGATCCGCAGAGGGCCCTCGTGGGGCTGCGTTCCTTGCGCCTATATGTGCACGGGGGCTTCGTATGGGTGCTGTACGTGGGCCACCACAGGCGGACGTGCTTCCGGGTTCCTGTCCCTGGTGACGCTGTCGCGAAGCGCCGCGATAGATGTGCATGTGCGCGTGTCGTGGTTTCCGCGGCCGTGGACTACGCACCACAACCCCTGGCGTTGGTCGTCGTAATCTCTCTGACCTCTATCGTCGCGGCCCCGGCCACGGCCGCGTCCCCGGCCTCGGCGCCCCCGACTGCCTCGACCCGCGGGAGCGCTGTCGTCGGAACCGCCTTCGATGTCGAGGACATACCGGCCTCGCCGCGACTTCTACTGGCCACGCTTGGGCTTGTCGGACGGCTCCTTGCGCGGGGCGTCCTTGCGGTCAGGCGCGTCCTTGGACGACTCCTGCTTACATTTTCCCTTCGAAGAACCGTCCTTTGACGGATCTTCGGCTTTTGCCGAGGCACCGGCCTGGTTGGTGTCGGAGTCGTCGCCTTGTCGCCGCCGTGCGTCCTCTTTCGCCCTGGCGTATTCCTCCATTTTGTCAAAGAGCTTCGTCACTGTCTTGATCGGCTTCCGCGCGTTATACTCGACCATCGGGCCCGGACGAAGGCCCTGTATGGCCGCGTTGACCACGGTGGTTTCGTTAACGTCTTTGACATGACAACGTATCTTCGCGAAGCGTTTGAAGTAGTCCCGGAGCTTCTCCGAGGGTTTCTGCTTCACGGCGAAGAGCTGGTCCGCGTCGACCCGCTCGACATAATTGTCTTGAAAGTTGTTGTGAAGGCGGTCGCGGATCTGCTCCCACGCGTAGATGGAGTTCGGCTCTATGGTAAAAAACCAGGAGAGCACCACTCCCTGCAACGCGAGGGGGAGCCCCTTCGCTTTGGTGGTGTCATCGCCGCCCGCGGCCTCGATTGCGGTTTCGTACACGCGCACGAACTCGCGGGGGTCCGTGTCGCCTTTGTAGGGCTCGATGACACTGGGAACTTGAAATCTTCGGGCCACGCCGCCTGCTGTAATCCTGCCGAGAGCGGGGACTCTGGATCGACGCACCGCAGCGGGGCACGGCTGGATGTGGGGGCGTCGCGGCTGTCCGCCCTTTCCGGCGTGGGTTCTGGCGCGACCACCGGCGCGGCCTGCTGGCTCTGAGCCTCTTGTATGTCTCGAACGGCCCCGCGAAGATCCCCCAACTCCTGCTGGAACGCTTTGAGGGCCACCAGCAGGGCGCTTTCCACCGCCTGTGCGGGTGGGGCCGCCGGCACGCCCAGCGGACGGACCGGCGCGGGCACGACCGCGTCGCGAGCTCCCGAGCTGCCGGTCGCTCCGTTGTGGCTACCTCCAACTGCCCGGTCCGTGCTACCGGCGAGCGTCGCGGCGAAGGCGGTGAGGTTGGTTGCTGTCGCGTCGGCGGGGTCGGTCGCCGCAGTGCCCGTGACGGGGTTGGTCGTCGCAGCGCCGGTGACGGGGTCGGCTGCCGCAGTGCCGGTGACGTGGTTGGTCGTCGCAGCGCCGGTGACGGGGTCGGCTGCCGCAGTGCCGGTGACTGGGTCGGCTGCCGCAGCGTGAGCGTCAACGTCCCCGACCGCCGCGCCCGCGGCAGCCGATGCCGAAGCCCTGGTACTCACGCGACGCTCCGCCCCAACCGTCTTCTTCCCCTTCGCCGCCGCCGATGAAGCTTTTTTCGGTGCCATCCTCCTTCGAACTTCGGGCTTGCTCCTGTCCCTCCCCACGGACGGCGTCAACTGTTGTGGCTACAGACCAAACAGAGAGAGAGATGGTAGTGGAGAGTGAGGGAGATGAGTAATGGCCTGGGTCTTCCCCATGGCCTGTATTCCATATACATACATACATGGGAAGTGTTTTTACAATTATACACTTACAGTTGATCATCCCCTTCAGGGGCATTTATGTCATTACACATGGCCTATTTTGGGCCTTATAGCCTCCTATCAGGCCTGCTGGGTTTAGGTGGGGGCCACCCCTACAACAAATACCAAGTATACTTAATTCCAATCGTAGAAAACTTGATACCACTTGAAAGATTTCTTAAGGGTAATAGCACTTGTGGTAAGAGTATGATATCATATAGAAGAGATACCACTTGTAAGGGTGGTTACTATATGGAAGAAGTTGATATCATAGGTGAGGAGCTTGATTAAGAGAAGAGATTTTGCTCGGCAAGAGAAAAGAGTAGATATCACTTGAAAGATATCATATATGTGAAGAACTTGGTTAAGAAATATTTGCTTGCCAAGATGAAAGAAATATCAATCCAAAATATATCAATTGGAGGATTAAGGATATCACTTAATTTTCACAACTAAGAGATACCACTTGAAGAAAATGGATGATATCACTTGAAAAGATTGGAGTGAAGTACATGCCGATGTCAAGATGACTAAAAGTCTACCACTCTTTAGAGAGGATGCCATTTTTAATAAAAAGGAATCAAGGTAAGAGCAAAATGGCATATAGAGTCAAGAAATACTTGAGGGTAGCTAGCAAGGATTAACAAAGATCATCTTGACTGTGAGGAGCAAAAGAAATGGCTGAGGAAATTGGAAATCAAATTTTAAATCAAAACAGCCATTCTCCAGAAATATCGGAAGTACCGTATTTTCGCTGCCGGTAGTTCTGAAAACCCGGAAGTACCGCAGTTTTGCTGCCGGTAGTTCCGATAACCGGAAGTACCGCAAATGACTGCCGGTAGTTCCGATTTTTCTATGAGCACGCCAAGAGTTGGATTTTTGAGGAGAGGTTTGATATAGTGTTGTACCATGCTCCAAAGTTTTTCACAAAGAAACATAAACCACTTATGGAGCATTTCCAACTATATGCCAAGATCAAAGTTCTTTTCAATATAGTTTTTAACAAATTAAGCTTTCAATTTTCAAAAACAAACTCATTTTCAATAAATCCTTCAAGATTGCAAAAATGAGCATTTGGGGGTAATTTGAGCATTCAATTTCATGTATGAGTTGTAAATACCCTTATGAGCCAATATACAATAATAGTTTGGGCTCAAATGGCAAAACTCACTTAAGTGCTAGATTGTGACCACTTAGGTCATCCTAGGATTTTGGGCGAGATTCAAAACCAAATAACTTTTGATTGGTTGGCTTTTTGGAAAACTTTTGAATACAAATAATGTTTGAAATAGCCAACTCTAGGTTTTTGATATTAAACACATTTTCAAATTCCTTTTAGAATTGATTTTGGGGAATTTTTTGAGTTTAAAGCCAAAACAAGATACTAAATTGATAGTTTTGGGTTGGAAACTCAATTTTACTTGAAATAAGATTTCTAAAGCCAAAAACTTTTGTAAAACTTTTGAAAAGCATTTGTATACATTTTTCAACTAGTTTTTCAAAGATACACTTGTAATTTCAAAATTTTGACTTTTGGCTAAATGGCTTAATTTTGAAAAACAATACTAGCACTTGATTAATTTGGGCACACTTAGAGATGTGATACACATGAATATGATTTAGCACTCCCCCTTAATGTGCCACATATATCTTGCTCATACTTTACAATAATGAAATTTTAGCACAAGAACAAGAGCACCCCTTTTGAATGATTTTCATGAAATGCAACCTACACAAGGCTAGGGGCTAAACATATCAAAGGTATATACTTGTTACCGAGATGGCATTAGTTTGTAATTTGGCGAGATCATCCTCAAGCTTGGCTTCCATTATCTATATGGTGGATTCACCTCTTCATGAATACGCCAAGCCTCCAATGCCTCTCCAAGTACCTTTAAGCATTGAAGCGCATTTTGGTACCCAAAACTTGGTTAGGTCCATAAAAGTTAGTCACAATAGATTTGGGCACCCAAATGGCCCTAACATTAACTTTATGTAAACTAACATTTTTAGCAAACACATTGCCATTCTTATCCTTCTTAAGCAAATAATGTTCGTTGAAAAGAGATGGCTTAGGAATGATACCTTTGGGACAATCCTTACTCAAATGTCCCTTTTCCCGGCAATTATAGCAAGTTTGGCAATTATTACCTCTTCTAATCTTCTTGTCTTGCTCATTACCAGTTTGCCTCTTCATGGATGGATGTTTCTTGTTTTCCACCTTGTTGGGGCACTTAGAGGCGAAGTGACCCGTTTCATTGCATCTATGGCACTTGACTTTCTTCGTGTGTCTTACATTGTGCCTTGTCTTGCTATTCTCCTTCTTGGAGACGAAGCCTATACCTCTCTTGTCATTTGACAATTTTTAACTTCCTAATATTTTGTCAAGAGAGGCTTTCCTTTTGTAGCTTTTCTCCAAGTCATTCTTCAATTGGGTGACTTTGGCCTTGAGCTCATTGTTTTCCTCTACAAGGTTAGTATTGCAATGCATAGAGGAAGTAGAAGCATCTATATTTGAGCAACAAGGTAAATCTAGCAAATCATCACATGAGGTGGATACATTAATTTTGGATGAATTGCAAGGGTTAGAAACTACACATGGCATATCATCTATTAAATCCTCACATGAGGTGGAAACATTGATTTTAGATGAAATGCTAGAGCTAGGAATTACACATGGTATATCATCTAGCAAATTGCATGTAATTCCTATACCCATGCTAGGTTTAGAATATTCTTTGAAAAGAAGAGACTCATGTTCTTCTTTTAACACATCATAATTATTTTGAAGAGAGACTTATTCTTTCTTCAAAACCTTAAATTTAGCTTTCTCCTTTCCAAGAAATTCATTAAGTTCTTCTAGCATGTTCATAAACTCATCATAAGAAGGTGCATCATCATTATCATCGAAATTTACCTTCTTTTTACCTTTTGCCATAAGGCATCGAGCTGATGTGGAGGGAATGGTGGATTCATCATCGTCGGAGCTAGAAGTTGAGCATTCTTCTCCCAACATCCACTCTTGTATGCAATCCTCGTCACTTGATGTGGACATCTCATATTTGTCTTGAATTTTAGTCCACATGTCATGCGCGCTATTGAGATTGCATATTTCATTGAACACCTCTACACTTAAAGCACTAAATAAAGCGTTAGTTGCTTGAGCATCGAGATGTAGGCATTTCTCTTCCTCAATTGTAGGAACAAGAGGATCCTTAGGAGGAGAAAAGCCCACATGTACAATCCGCCATATTTTTGGGCTCATGGCTTTAAAATAGCAAATCATGTGGATTTTTCAATTATCATAATTTGTGCCATTAAATAGAGGTGGTTCATCTAGGTGTACAATTCCACTAGTCGCCATCCTTTATACTCTCTAGGCGGTTAAGCCTAACTTATGAGAGACCATGGCTCTGATACCACTTGTAAGATCGAGGAGGCCGACTAGAGGGGGGTGAATAGGCGGTCTAAAAATTCTCTACAAGTTAATACTTGCAATTCAATACCTTTTTTATTTGCCTAAACCAAGTATATAATGCGGAAGCTAAATTCAAGTTGGTTTAGCTCAAATAGTGCCTAGAACAAATAAATTCGCCTAAGTGCACCAACAATTATATCCTAGGTCAAGGTTTGCAATCCTAAGTTTACAAGCAATCAAATTTATTCTATGAATATAAATTGCTTGAAAGTAAATAGAGTACAAGAAGATAATCCACAAATGACACAATCACTTTTTACCGTGGTGTTCGGAGACTTGCCGGTCTCCCCTAGTCCACGTTGAGGTAAGCCCGAACTAATCGGACCAGCTCCACGAATTAAGCCTTCCACCTCAAATCACTAGTGATAGCTCTTTCCCACTCCGGGTAGGTGAGCTTCGACCTTCACAACTTCGTCGGGTCTTCTCACAACCTTCTTTGAGAAGATCACCGCGCACGACGCCTCCCACGCCGTCTAGGAGTCGACAAACTCCAAGAGTAACAAGTCAAGTCTCTCACTTGACTCTCACCACGTGCAACGAATGCACAAGCTCAACTTGGACACAAAGTCATCCTCTAGATGCAACACATGCACTCTAGAACACCTCTCCTCTCTCACAAAGTGCAACATATGCACAATTGAGTGGAGAGCCTCACTCTAGCTCAAGACAACAGAAATGGATCAAGCAACAACATCTCCAACCGGCCACAAGGAGGTATTTATACCCCACACAAGAAAACTAGCTGATGTGACGATGGCCCGATCTTCCGAGAGGTACTGATAAGTCGATTGTGGAGATCTCGACGTTGATGATCCAAAGGCTCCGACCAAAACAGATTGAACCCCTCGCAATCACTACACCACTGCTCCGTTGGTTATCAACCGTGCCGAACACGATTGACCTCGCCAAGAAGGCTGTCTCCTGCAAGCGAATCGAGAACACAAGCAAGAGAGTACAAGATGCAATCTGAAATTGCGAATAAATATTAAGTTCACAAGTTGGGGTCTCACAAACCGATGAACGGCGAAACTGTTCAAAGACAGATTAATCTAAGCAAAACCCAAACCCTAATGGTGGGGGTGGCGGCTGAATATAAAGGAGTGAGGGACGTGCAAAACCCCTGGACGCGCCCCTAATGGGCTCCAACACAATACAAAGCCGACCGGCCCAAAAGACGGTGACGCAGCACCCTGATAGATTCTGAACGCCCACTTGTTTCGACGATTCCCATTGACTCAGAAGGCATTTTGACATGGGACCAAAGCCATTGGAAAGGTGGTCTTCTCAGCTTTCCATACATATGTAGAACGTCCAAAACGGAGTCCGGATGCGATCTGGGCGTCCGTTTTAGTGCGGCCTGGTCCTGGACTCCGAGTTGGATTCGAAGTCGGTTTGAGTTGGACCTCCAACATGATTCGACCGCCCTTGCTGGACTTGTGCGCCTTGTAGCCCTTCTCCATGTACTTCCAAGTCCTCTCCATGGTTCCTAATCATAATTAAATCATTAGGTAGCAATCTATTCTCAAATGAACAAAAGGAAGTACTTAGGAACGAGCTCACCTGTAAATTCAATTGTCGGGCGCGAGCTCTAGTGATTGGTCCTTGAATGTCAAGTGGAGGAGTGTTGTATGTATCCGAAGAAGTGATGTCCTCATCACTAGCCGTTGGAGCCAAACCCCTGAAAAATCAGGAAAATCGGAACTACCGCAGTACAAATTGCGGTACTTCCGATTTCCTCGCCAACGGTCAGAAAACTAGTCGTTTCTCAGCGAAATCGGAACTACCGCAGTTCAAATTGCGGTACTTCCGATTTTCCCGAGGCCAAGTCATTCAAAAAGTCGCTCTCTGGAAAAAACGTTCCGCTCGAAAATCAGAACTACCGGAAAATCGGAACTACCGAAAAAATCGGAACTACCGCAGTTAAAAATCCGGTACTTTCGATTTTTTCGGAACTACCGCAGTACAAATTGCGGTACTTCCGTTTCCAGTTTTTCAGCACAGGCGACACTTGGAAAAACGACCATAACTTTTGACTCCGATGTCAGAATTGAGTGATCTTGGACTCTATAGAAAGCTTATTCAGAGAGCTACACAACCCATCTATTTTCATGACCTCAAACACATTAGATCAATACAAAAATCAAAAGACATCCAAAGAGTCACTACCATGGTTTAATGTCAAAGGAAATAGCAACAAACAATTTTAGACCATACCAAGGGATAATGCATGATCTCCAACTTTTGCAAAACACATTTGCAAACTTAGATCATGCTACAAGGATTAGGTACATGGACTTCAACCTTTTGCAAAACGCATTTGCAAAGTATAGTCACATATTACAAGGATTAGATGCATGAGCCTCAACTATTTGCAAAACACATTCGCAAATAATGGCATCATGTCAAGATGAGCTAGAGTAAGTGAGGTTTGAGCTATCAACACATGATGAGACTCAAACTACTAGACATGACCCCTCTTAATAGTACGGCAACCTATACTAGCAATCCGGTCTTTCAACCAAACACGAAGACCGGTAAAAGACTAGGAACACATCCTTAGCCCTAGCTAGCCATACCTTTGCCTTGGGTCATTTACTCGATATGCATCAACTCATGATGCATTCTTTTCATCACCTCCATCAACACATGATGGCCTTCACTTGTCTTGATGATGAACACATGATCATCTCCACTTGAATCATGCGTCAACTCATGACGCATCTTCTTTTTGATGGCTTTCAATACATGAATCTATCTTCTTCTCAATCTTGACTTGACAATCTTCAACACATGAAGTCATCCCAACTCATCCTTATTTGTGGAACATAATATATTCATCCAACTCATGGAAAATGTTAGTCCACAAAACAATTGTCATCAATTACCAAACTTCACCATCAATACATAATGAAGGGACTAGATTAAACAATATTCTATTTTTGGTAATTCATGACAATCTTAACAAATAATGAGATATAAAAATTGATTTGCGAGTATACTACTTGTACACAACAATTGTATACTCTAAGATAAACTTTAGACAAAGCTTACTTATCCGGTTGTCATTAATCATTCAACCATTAACACATAATGGAGAGGTTAAATGACAACCCGATTGCACATGAGTATATATATACTACACAAGCTATATATACTCAAGAATGTATTTCAAAGTAAAGATCCTAAATATGCATATTAAAAGAAGCATGGATCAATACTCATGAAACTCCAAACTATAGAGACAGCTCCCCCTAAATGTGTGCATACAAGTGTATATAAAGAAAGACATATGCACATATTCATTTGAACTATTTGAGGAGTTCAATCTAAATTTTGGATCTAAGGAATGCATTTGTAAATGAGAAAGCGATTTCGAATGCATACCTCTTTGATTTCACCTTTTCATCCAATTGAGACTAAGTATAAATAAATTCAAACAAACATATTAGTCTCATATATGCATTTGTCATTATCACCAAAACATTATAAAAGAATTTGTCATTAATATCAACATCTCATAATGGTATTTGTCATTAACACCAAAACCAATTTAATCGGGTCTTGATCTTTCAAGAAGGCAGTTAAGAGATATCTGCGGTGCAAGTTGACCTAAAATTCCAGATTGAATCTGCAACAGCCGGCACTTATTCATTTTGTGCGAATTTTTCAGTCGGTTTCCAGAACTTGGCCCCAAAACAAAAGTTGTAGAAAAGCCGTCAGGAAACGGAAAAAAAAGAATCATTGAAAAAAAGGCAACTGACAAAAAGGTATGGCTGAAATACCGACGCGCTGTCCAGTGGACAGAAATATTCAGTTTCCAAGTTTTGGGTCAATCCTTGTGCTCTTCAATTCCAGATTGCATTCGATTGAATTATCTTGTATTTACCACTCCTATACATTGTCATACACTTATTTTAGCCTTCTTCCATCTTTGGTTGATAGCAACATAGGCTAAGTGCTAGATACGAACTATAATTCAATTTTGTGCAATTTCTGAAATTAATTGATTGTTTTCCTTTGCTACAAAATACATAGCCTATCCAAGCTCCACTTTTCTACTAACCGAACAGGTCTCGCTGTACATTGCAATCGCTTTACTCATCACTTGAGTTAGATTTATCACGAACCAGCCACCGGTTGCACCACCTGTTTGCTTTGGTAAGAACTTGTAAGAATTTGGTAAGAGCTTGAGAGATGCGTGACTTGATTTGAGCCTCCATATCGTAGTAGTTGATAGGAACATTTATTTGTGATTTGTTTCCTTGTTTTCTACTAACAATGACAGGCTTGAGAAAATTGGTAGATTATGATGTCATCGCGGACAGATTCGAACTCGAAGGGAAACAATTACCAGTATATATCTTGCCACTCACCGCTGAGAGTACGTTGTCGGACTACTTCTTGTGGGTTACTATGTTGGATAGCTACTTTGAAAAACAGGATCTTGATCCTATTGAGAAGATGAGCATGGCAAGGACGGCGCTGATTGGTGATGTTCAACATTGGTGGTCAAATCTCGAGTTCCACTATATATACACATGGGAGGAGATGAAAAAGAAATTGCGATATCGTTTTGTACCTCCAGCACCCATGGTCACAAGCAAGGTGCAACCTGAGGTAACTGAAAATGTTGATATTGTTTTGGTTCCTACTCCATCGACCTGAGGTCAAAAGAAATACTCTAAAAGGGATCATTCACAAGCACCATCGACTGTGACTTGTTCTTACAAGAGAATAAGCCAATCTCATGAGTCTTGAGCCTTGAATAAAGCTTATCCAAGGTTAGCTCACTCATGATAGCGGTGTCATTGATGGACACAACCTTCATCTCCCAAACTAACATGTCAAAGGCTTCAAGCACTTGACGTGTATTTTCAAAGTCAGAAAATGCACATCAAGTGCTTTAAAAAATGTCACACTGACAACACACAAGTTGATAAGAATCTAGTGCAAGCAAAAGAAGCACTTATCCAAAGATTCTCCATATCTCATATGAAATTTTTGATATTCCTTCTTGAATTGATTTTGATGCACTTCCTAGATGGCAGTGGAACCCTCATGGTAGTCAAATAGGGTCTATCAAATGTGGTGCACCAAAGTGAGATAAGACACACAGTCCAACTTGTTTCTATCAAGTCTTGAATCAGGAGGTTCCTAGATTTGTTGTTTGTCACCACATCCAGAAGATTTGCCAGAGTGATATGATCATTGGCATGGACAACATAGGTACTCTTGACCTTCTCACAAATTGCGTGGTCTTGGGCCTAATTGTAGGTTGCCATCCTCACCTTCCAATATGAGAAGTCAACCCATCAAAGACGGGAGGCTTGGTAAAATACTTGTCTAATGCTATAGCTCTAAGACCGGTTAAGATCTATGAGAATAGCTTAACCAGGCTCTAATACCACTTATTGGACTGATGCTAGTAATTAGAGCGAGGTGAATTATTGCTGAATATTTTATCCCCAAGTAACCAAAATCTTTACTCAAATGACTATAAGAGTCATCAAGTTCCGATTACACCTCTTACACAAAACCTTCAGAGACCTTGGACCAAAAGATGAAACAACTTGGTTTTAGCTACCAGACCAATACTACTGCCAAAGAGAGGTCGGTATGACCACTCCTACGGTACTACCACCAAAGAGAGGCCGGTTTGACCACTCTTGTAATACTACCACCAAAGGGAGGATGGCATGACCGCTCCCCTGTTTCTAGGCATAAACACCTCGGGACAAAAACCTAAGTTTGTATATCTTGATCAAACCTTATCCAAATGCTACCAAAATTAGTATGGACCTTTGTAAGGATTTTAGGAACCAAATCAAATTAAGAAATACAAGGTTCTTGGACTTGATTCCATCCAATTGAAGAAATCTCGGTCTCTCAGTCATAAGAACACACCAAACCCTAAAACTCAAATTACTTCTTGTTTGTGAGGATCTAATTTATGAGAACTTTCAGACCATTTCTCATATGTCCTAGCAATATAATCTAACCATAGGTTTGGACTAGAAAGACCACAATCACAAAATTACAAATCTTGGTCAAGAGAGACAAGAACCGAGCAAGATCTTGATTCTTGCTATAGGAGTGATCTTGATGGGCAAAGATTGATCCTAAGGATCTATTAGTGCCTGTTACATATCATGGATCACAACAATATCAAGATGAGCATGAAAAGAACCAAATCACCACAAACAAGATCAAGAACACATGCAAATGTGACAAGAACATAAGTATTTGGTTCTTGACCTTGGTTGAGGTGATTTGATTCTTTTAGTGCTCTTCTTGATCTTTATATGATCTATTATGATGTGTAAGAGATACTAGTAGATCATTGGGATCAATCTTTGCGCCATCTAGATTACTACTATAGCAAGGATTAAGGTCTTGCTTGGCTCTTACCTTTCTTGACCAAGATTTGTGATTTTATGATCATGCCCTTTCTAGCCCAAATCTATGCTTAGATTACCTTACTAGGACATGTGAGAGATGATATGCAAGTTCTCATCACTTAGATCCTCACGAGCAAGAAGTAATTTGAGTTTTAGAATTTGGTGTGTTCTTGTGATCTAGAATGAGATTTCTTTAATTGGATGGAATCAAGTCGAAGAATCTTGTGTTTCTTGATTTGATTTGATTCTTGACATCCTTACAAAGGTCTATACCAATTTTGGTAGCATTTGGACAAGGATTGATAAATATCCTCAAATTTTGTTTTTGCCACCAGGTGTTTATGCCTAGAAACAAGAAAAGCGGTCATGTCAGCCTCCCTGTGGCGGTAGTACCATAGGAGTAGCCATACCGGCCTCTAGTTGGGGGTAGTACCATGTGGTTGTGATCATAGCAGTCTTGTCTTGGTGGTGGTACCGATTGGTTGTGGTCAAAATGGCCTCCCTTTGGCAATACTATTGCTTTGGTAGATAAAACCAATTTGATGCATCTTTTGATCCTAGATGTCTGTAAGTTTCTTGTAGGACGTGTAACCTAAACTTGATGACACTCATAGTCATTTAGGCAAAGATTTTGAATACTTGAGGAAAGAAAAAGCTTCTGCAATTAGTCACCCCAATCTAATTGCTAGCATTAGTCCAACACTATTGTATGTATAAAAAGGAGGGCACATTTGGGCCATTGAGTAGGGCACAGCCATGCACAGGTCAGCACAATGTAGTGCGACCCAACGCAAGCCATGCACTGGTCAGCGCTAGGGGGTGGAGTAGTCCGTATGGGCACCATGATCATAGGTTCCCCGATTCTACGTCTGATGTGAACACGATCACAAGACTTGGACTCAGTTTCAACCGTGTCTCCTTCTCCAGCTTGTTTCCATTGGGCTATTTAAGGTACCCGAAAGGCTTCAAAACAGACACAATGGAAGATTCACAATCCCAAGTTCAAGATAAGGCAAAACTGAGTGAAGATTTTCGATGGCAATAGAAGAGTTGATCAGCGCATAGCAAGGACCAACTAGTGCTATCCCCACCATTCGCCTCTCTCTACATCCTACTTCTTGCAAATTCCATGACCATCAATGGTGTCCTCCAGCAAGATGCGTTCTGGCGAAAACCCACGGATGACTTCCCAAGACTATTAAAGCATGTTTCAATCATCATCACAACACTACCATGAGAAATCTACTATTGATGTCTTCTACGACTTCGAAGATTCTTCATGTCTACACATGTCCGATTACACCTCCGACGAGGGTATATAACATGATGCAAGAAGGTCACCCACGTTGAAGGTTAGATGTGCAAGTCCTGACATCTATCCCTGCTCAACATGGATGATGACTTTGGAAAGAAGCCGGATGACGTTCTTGCACATGCGACACCGCCAATTGACTAGAAGCTGAACAAGTTGCATCAGTAAGTGCATCTATTTATGAGGACAACGATGATTGCACCACTGATCATGACAATAAAGAGGAGGATCCTAAGGAGCATGTGATCGAGATGGATGATGGTGTGGGTGAAGAAGGTAGTGAGTCGTTCTTTCATATGGAAGTTAAAGAAGCCAATCCTTCTGATGAAGAGCCATTTGAGCAAATTAGCAATAATGATGATGATCAAGATGCTGACAATGCCAATGACAATAATGATGACTCAGGTAATTCACGATCATGTTCTGATGCCAACCTCAGCAACTACTCTCATACATCTCCAAGATCGACTTCTTTCACACACTTCAACTGTTGCCCCTGGTGGTGTCATTATCACATTCACATGAACAGGAGGGCTATATGCCATGTACAATGTAGTAGGTGCTAGATTCTTCACCTCACTACTACATCGGTGCTAGATTCTCCACCTCACTAGTGTGTGAGAGAGGTGCTAGATTTTATTGTCTCCCCTAGTGTTTAGTATTGAGGCTAGCTTCCAGATGGGACCCATAATCAAATAAAAATATTGACTTCCCCAAACGACTGCACTTCCTTCGTGCAAATTCTTTCCCTCCCACTTGGTTTCTCCGTGTTGTCCCCAACCCAACCAAATCTGTCCTCCAAAAACCAAATCTGCCTCCTTTCCTCTTTCATCTCCCCCTCGAAGCTCATGCTTCCTCCACAACCTGCCTCTCCCCCTCCCAAATCTAGCTCCTCCTTCCATACTGCCAGATCTAGCACACACAAACTCGTCTCCCATCGTGGCTCTCAACCACCAAGCGCATGGTGCATCCTCCGTCCCACCAACACCCCAGCGTGCACCACCACCGCAGCAGCCAATGGTCTCCAGGAGCTAAGCCCCACACTGCTACTACAACAATTATGTCAGTAGGACCCAGTGGCACGCTGTGCGACATAGTTGACGGGGGCGTCCTTGTTGTCTCCGCGTGTACCAACGAGATACAGAGCTACTGAGCAAGGTGATGAACATGGAGGGATGCAGAGCTTGGATGCCCTGTTTCAAAACTTATGATATTACATAATGAGAATTTGTTGCGTTTGTTATCATGTACCGAGATTTATGATCAAGATCATGCAATATGTGAGGCTACACATATGTTAAAACCGAGGACGGTTTTCTGTCAAGAAGGGGAGGATGATGTGACCATGCCACAAACACATACGACAATAGCGCCCAATATCAAGATTGAACTAAAGGTGAATTCGTTTCTTCGGCCTCAACATATTGCATGATCTTGATCATAAATCTCGGTACATGATAACAAACGCAACAAATTCTCATTATGTAATATCATAAGTTCTTTGTCAAACAAAGTGAAATCTGTTTGAAACGAACTCACCTGATAATTTAAGTGATGAGTAGAAGTTCTTATAATTGGAACAACAAACATAGCAAATATGGTTGTATCCATAGAGTACATGTTCTCATCACCCTGGCCGCTACCTTCTTGTCTAGCGTCAACAAAGCCCATTGCCTCGACGAGTTGTGCAATGCCATCCCAAGGCCAATGTATTCTTTTGTTCTCGATACACCCTCATTGCATGTTCTTGGGATGGATGATGGCTTTAAATCTTTTTATTTAGAAAATGTGGATTTAAATCTTAGTTGGTTGCTAATGATGTTTCAAGATTAGGGATAAATAGAGTAGTTTAGTACAAACACAGAGCATTGATATTCAAGATTTAAGCTTACAAACTCAATAGGTATGATAAAATGCATGGGTAAGAGTACATTAATTGAATGTCAAACTAATAAATGCTAAGATTGATTGCCTCCAAAGCATTATCAAATATGCTCCACCAAATCAGCCTTAATATGCCGATGTGCTCCACGATCCCGAATATTGTCATTTATCTCAAGTACCCATGAAAACTCATGAATTGGCTGGCCCATGAAAAATCTAGTCAATGGTGTGTGTAGCAGCCCAAATTTGCTTCAAAAATAAAAACATGCATGATTTCATAGATTTTCAAAAAAATTTGTGCATTTTAAAAAATTTCCTAAAAACCTTGCTTGAGTTTAAGATTTTCAAATAATTTCCATAACGCAAAAATGTAATGTCAAAATTTCTAAAAGTAGTTGGGTGCTAATATATTTTCGCAAAAATTGTTGTGTGCAATACTATAGGATTCAAATTACAAATTCAAAAATCAAATCAAATCCCAGATAAAAGTTTAAAGTAATTTTTCTTCCCTCCCTCGCCTTCGGGCCAAGTTCTCTCTACCTACCTAGCGCTTTTCTTTTCCCCTTCGGCCTGCGCCTTCCTGTCTATCTTTCTTTCCCCCTACCATGGCCCAGGTGAACCGGCCCAACCACATGCTCACACGTGCAGCAACTAGCCCAGCCCGTCGTCTCACTCTCTCTTGCTCTCACTACCATGTGGCCCTAGTCCCACCTGTCGGTGCCAAGCACTATGCTTCTTCTTCCTTCTCTCTCGTGCTCTCTTGCGCTTCCTCTTCTTCACGTGCAGCGGAAGCATTGAAGAAGCCTACAACCTCGAGCCTTGCATCTCCGTGACTTCATCCCATCACCGTGACCTCGTCCCATCGTCAGCTCACTCTCTCTTGCCCTCATGTGCTCTCTCTCGCTTGAGGCCCAAAGCCATGCCATGGCGCCACACCCTCTCTCTTCTACCATCTATTTAAGCCACCCCTTGCGTGTCAAAACCTTCACCCTAAAGCACTTTCCTTTTCCCCTAAGCTCCCATGCCCCATTCGCCCTCAAAGAGGAAGAATTCAAGCTTCTTCCCAAGTCTGGCCAAGAGCTTTGACATTTGATTTCTCACCATCCGATGAGTTCCATACGACACTATCATGAGATTTGTGTTCATCTCATCTTCCTCTACATTGTTCTCACCCCTTTGTGCTTGTTTGCCCTTAGGGAAGCCGAAGCCATCAACCTCGCTGTCATGTGTAGCACCACCATCAGCTTCGTCGCCCCGTCATCTTCGCTCTGGTGAGCTCAACCTTGGCATCATATCCTTAGTATTCGCCTTGACCTCCCCATTCTAACACACCTGTTGATTTGCCTTGCCATGCCACTAGAACACTATCATCGACCTGCCACTACCATCGATCTCCCCCTTCACTCCATCTCTCAGTAAGCCCTTCTGTTCCCATGCAATTCCTTATATTGCAAACCTGGTAGGCTAGTCAATGGCGTGTGTAGTTCACTGTAGAACTGCTGCGTCATACCCCCCTCATCGCATCGCCTTCGACCACCATGGAAAGCTTAGCTCATCACTGTATCAAAAGCACCAAGAGCCCCTTCGCATCGTGGTAGCATGTAGATGCTCATGCCCACCTCAATTTGGAGTCTTAGCTAGCTATTTGTAGTCTCCCTTGTGTACCATAGCGTCGCCACCCTCACCATCACGCCACCACCTCAAGCCACCTCTCGCCACATCATTGCCGCCACTTGATCGTTGAGACCACCACAACCCATTTTGGGGGCCGTGGAAGGTTGATGTTAAGCCTTCCCTCGCCGGTGTCGAGCTCGGCCCTCGCCTTTAATGGCTGCCCTTCCCTGTTTCTCTGTTTTGAGCAAGGAGGAAGACAACCGAGTGTCTCTGACCAATGGGGCCGGCTAGATAGTTAAATTAGGTTAATTCTCTAATTAGTCGGTAGTTAAGGAGTTAGTTAGCATTAGTATGACATGTAGGCCCTACATAACTATAAATCTTATTAACCCTGGTTTAAAATTATGAGTTGCTATCAAGTGGACCCCGCACCCACAAAACCGCTGTATAGACCCAATTTGTGGACCACTATCTCTAACACATGGGTCCCAACTCCCATAAACTGCTATGTGAACCGAGTCCATGTGGACCATGACCCCCACATGTCAGTCTCTCTTATTTTCTTGAGTAAAAATAATTAGAAAGGAAATCAAAACCAACTAGACCCCACCTAGCAGCCACTGAACATTTTTATTAAGAAAAAAATTAAAAAAAGAAAAGAAAATATTGCCGACCTCACCTGTTAGAAATTTCTAAATTTATTCTCGGGTTGAACTTTGGAGAGCTCATTCTCCCTTGTTTTAAATCCAATGGCTTGGTTTTTATTTCTAAATTCATATAAATTCAAAATCTTTCCAACAGTATGAAATTCATAATTTTTGGAGTTTATTTGAAGTTGTGTTGAATGTAGTTACTTGCGCATTTATAGACTTTGACGCTTCAGTCGCCCCTATCGCCAACTGAAACAAGAACACAAACATTGAATATAACACAAACATTGCGGAATGAAACTAGAGACATGATAATGGGAGTGGTAACAGAGGTTACCGCTGGAAACGGGAAGATATTTTATAAAATGGTGGAGACTAGTGGTTGGTATGAGACCAGTACAGGGATTTCACATATTGAATAAAGTGGTTGTGCAGGGATCGCGCATATTGAGCGAAATGGCCATATAGGGAGTGCATGAGATCTAGGTTTGTTGGTTTGTTTCGCCTAAGACGATTAAGGACGGAATCTTGTGCTACTCTTTTCTGCACCCAAAATCATGCAACCACAAGTCTAGTATGGATAGACATGGCCAACTAATTTGTTTAGCTTCGGTATGACTCCCACGCATATATTTATAGGTATATTTATGGATTTCTATTGTGATTGTTGGGAGTGGCCCGTAACGGTGATTGCTTGTAACATCCTGATTTTTAGAGCCTTTTTGAAGCTTTTAAAATAAAATTCACCATTTGGATTTTTCTGGAATTAATTAAAGCTTAATTGGAATTTTTATTAAGTAAAAGGATTTAATATGACTAAATTAAACTTTAACATTTGCTAGAAATATTTTATTCAGGTTCGTTGAGTCTCAAGGATTTTTTTGGAATTTTCTTGGATTATTTTGGTTTATTTGCTATTTTCTAGAGCTCATTTGATTTTATCTAAATTTCTAAAAAAAACTCTTTAAAAAATCCCTAAAGGTTAAGTGGGCTGAAGCCCGTTCACCCCAGCCCAGCCCGCGTGTGAGCCACTCCAGCCCACCTTCTCCCTCCAACCCGCTCCGCTCGACAGCCCGGCCTGCCCGCCCTTGCCATGCGTCGGCTATCCACCGCCTGCCGCCTGCATCCAAGCCGCCCACTTCATTTGCCCATCAGTCGTTCAATCCTTTCCCAGCCACGTGTTAGCAATCTAGCAGTGCATGCACTATTCTTCTTCTCCATTTTGGTCTCTTGTCGTGTTTGCTCCGAGGTCTGCATCTCCGCCTCCCTAGACTCCGCCACCATCTCCGAGTCAGCCTCGACATCCATGCCTATTTAAGCCGCACCATCCCCCTCGTTCTCTGCACCCCACAGCCACCTTCACCGAGAGCTACTAACCCATGCGCCGTCTGTTCATCGTCATTCTCGCCATCGTCTTCGATTCCAGTAGCTGTCGTCCCCGCTGTCAATCGTCGTCACCGTCGACTTCTCCGCCGAGCACCGCTGCATAACCTGACCACCTTCACTGACCATTCTTTGTCGCCAATGAGCCTCGCTGTCGCTCTCGCCGTCACCTTCCTTGGCCGTCCCGTCTCACCGCTGCTTTGCCATCTCGCTCGCGCCTTGGTTCACGTACTCGCCAGCTCACCCCGCACCCACGCCCGTTCGCCTCTTCATCTCCCTTGTGGAATTGGCTTCCGTGCATCGGGCTGCTAACATGTGGGCCCCCCATGTCAGAGGCACTGTGCCGTGAACCCATGAGCCAGCCGAGTCGAGTCAGCATGCGACGTCAGCCCTAGCCACCACATCATCAGCCTAGTCACCGTGCACTATTCCATGAACCGAGTTCACCATAGACCAGCCTTTTCGTGCACCCGATTCACAGCATAGTAGAATTTTCAATTTTCAGCCTTTTCCTTTAGATTGGATTTTCTAAGAGCCCGTTCTCGTTCGTCCTAGCTCCGATTGACCCGATTCTTTTTCCTGAATTCATATAAAATTAAGCTCTATCTTTTGGTTCTAGTTTTGTAGTTTTTGGAGTGTATTTGAATTTTATTTCAATTTGTTTTGTGTTTTATTTCATTTTCTCTCTCGTTAGATCACGCCTTCAAAGGAACTGAAGCAAGATTTGAAGATCAAGAGCCATTAATCGAGCAAGGCTAAGGCAAGTTGTGCCATTTGATTATGTTGAATCTAGTTTTTAAATTTATTATTTTTTATTTTTTAAATTACCATGCATTGCTACTTTATTATAAAGCTTTGTACGTGGTAGCTATTGTCCAAATTGATTAATTCCTCCTTGATAATTTGAATGCCATAATTCTATTGTCACCTTAGGATGTGTAATTATCTAGTGGTGCAATATTAGTTGTCACGTGGGTTGTACGCTTAAATTGCTTAGCCATGCTTATGATAATGTTGGGTTTATCATCACATGTGATCGAATAATTAATTTTGACTTAATGAGATATAGAATTATGGTTGAAGTCACAGTGATAAAATTTGTGTACCATGGCATTGGTGTGTCATTGGTGCTGGTTATACAAAAATGGTTCTCACCTGGGTGAATGATCGTGCAGTAAAGAGGGCGCAGTTTGCACATTGGGATGTGGATGTTTCGTCTAGGTAAATCTAAGAACTTAACTTTGTGCGCTATTGATCTGAGTCTTACTGTACAACTACATGTCCAGTATGGGATGAACCTAACTAATTAATTTGTGATATTTCAATTTTGGTTCCGTCATTGAGATGAGTGTGGTGTGGTCATAGCTATGGATCCACATTGGCGCAAGAGGGGATCAGATAGCGAAACCTTAGCGTGGTGGAACTGGGTTGAGATTGAGCATTGTAAAGGCCTTATCATGATTTCTCCACCGCACACCAAAGGAAGTGTGTTAATCATGTGGCAATATGAGATTATCATGTCTTGTGGGTAAAGTTGTGCAACCTCTACAGAGTGTAAAACTATTCGAATAGTCGTGTTCCTGGTTAGGGACAATGCTCGGTGATTTCACACGAAGGGTAGAGTTTTCATAAAAACCTGGTTGGGTTAAGATGGGAAGTGAACGGTTGGTTCACTGGTGGTTCATTATGTGAATCTTAGTTCACGGGTGATTCATTGGAGGGAATGGTTAGTTCACTCGTGGTTTGTCTCAATTCCTTTGGTTACTACTTATTAGTCATTTTCAAAGTTTGTTTTCAATCTATTTATTGTATTTACTTTAAATTGTTGCTTTCTCCAAATTAACCTTTCAGCCATCCTTTGGTAAGCCTTGCATTTTATATTGTATTCTTTGTTACAAACGACTTGCTAAGTACTCTATGTATTCATGGCTATATCCACATTTGCTCAGTTGAGGAAGGACCAGATCAACAGGAGGTACTAGAAGAAGAATACTTCGACGACCTCGCGGATTAGGACTTTGCTCCCCAGTCGATTGACTGTGGGCATGTCGAATGGCTACTACGCTTATTTTGTTTGTCATTGCAAGTTTCTTAAGCCATTCTGGCTATTATCTGTAAGCTTGACCATAAGGTCACAACTCTGATTATTAATAATATTTGAGTTTTGTTAGTAAATCATGATATGGTCGATATTTCATCTATGTTTATACTGTGTGCACTAGCGTGATCCTAGACTGGTGCTGAATACACAAAAGAGTCCGGATTTGTATATTCGGGTCTCGACATTGCTCCTTGGGGATTTTGTTCGATGAGAAGGGTCATAGACACCCTAACAATGGGGTTCCTCATTGAAAACATAGCCTAGGATGCAAACGTTCTAGGGTGAGACGTAATCTGGGAAGAGAACGGTCACTATCGCAGTGTTGAGAGAATTCACCCTAGAGCGGGAGGATGCATCAAACTAAGTATTGTAAAATTCTTATGATGATTTTCTCAATCACACACCTATGGAAGTCTATAGTGGCTGACATTATGAGTTAATCATATCTTTTGAGTAAAGTTATATAACCTCTGTAGAGTGTTAAAAATCAATTCAAGTAGCCGTG
The DNA here is from genome assembly GCA_017311315.1 of Dendrocalamus latiflorus. NCBI lineage: Eukaryota > Viridiplantae > Streptophyta > Magnoliopsida > Poales > Poaceae > Dendrocalamus > Dendrocalamus latiflorus. The sequence goes on from CM029640.1 coordinate 17,387,507, forward strand.
ACCCCAGACATGGGCAAAGTGTAGAATCCCCACACTTACGTAGTTTTCATAAATTAATGGTTACTAGATAATGATGGTTATGGACGAAAGTATGGAAATGGTTGTGATAACTTGATATGGAAATGAATATGGTGAAGATAATTCGTTCTCTTGACTTAAACTAAACTAGACATTTTGGTTTTAGTTAAAAATGACTAATTCATAGGTTTGGAAATTAGATATAGTATGATATTTGGCCAATTGTCTTTATGCTAAAAGAAATATAAGACTTTTCATTGGTTAAGCCTTACATATGGATATATACACCTACACTTGCATTCTGCTGTAGGGACTTGTTGAGTACTTTTGTACTCATGGTTGCTTAATATGTGGTTTTAGATGTTGGAAGTGATGACTCGGTGTATGGATACATCCATGCCTCTGGTTACACTATGAAAGATGATGGCCAGGATTAGATTTAGCTCTAGTTGATTGCCTATACTAGATCATGGAGGTCCTTTTTGATTTATTTACTTTCTACTACTTTATGTGAACAATCTCATTTGGCATGTCGGCCTGTTCTGTAAAACTTGATCATAAGATCTATTTATAGATGCCTATGTAATATTAAATACGCTTTTATTTATACACAATATTAAATACGCTTTTATTTATACACATATATGGATGTGACATTTAACAATGTTATATTGTGTGGACTAGCTACTGATTCAGAGACTAGCTCAAAATATACAGAAGATTCGGATTGCCAAATTCGGGTTGCTACAGTGTGGTGGAACCTCCTTATTCATAGTCGAAGTCGTAGCAAACCCCATAAGAATCCCGCTTATCCTCTACGATCATGTTATGCAATATAATGCAAGCATACATGATCTCTGCAAGTGTTTGCCTTTGCTACTGATGTGCTGGATTATGTATAATGGCAAAACATGCTTGTGGAATACCAAATGCACGTGCAACATCTTTTCTTACTGATTCTTGGTGCTATGCAAATAACTTGTGCTTGTCATTTGGAGGCAAGGTCACGAGTGCTGCCCACTCAGGATAAATACCACCTGTAGGTAGTACCCCAATTTATACTCATTGCCATTCACCATATATCCAACCTCTAGAGCTCTTCCATGCAATGTTTTTCTGAACAAAGTTAATTAGTCTAAGACATTTATATCGTTGTTTGATTAGCAACACCAAAAATGCATGCCATATACAAAAGAATTGAAGATGTGTGAGTAGTGTGACTGAAAATTGGGGCCAAACTGTGGGGGTGGACAATTCATGGCAAAATAAGGACCGAAATTTGCGTGTTGTTGGCTATTGGATTTTGTGGATCTGCACCCAAGTTTGAGTTCAACATTGTGAAACTTGAAGAAGATGAATGCTTCATGCTTGGGACAGAGTGTGTTTTGAAGCGACGGGCACATGATGAATGAATGCATACACGTAGCTGTTGTATGTATTGTCATAGGGATGGAACAAATAAATGTGTTGTAACCATTGTAACGGTCATGTCCTCAGTTTGGCAAAGAAAAAGAAATTTCTATTGCTCTAGCTAGGCACTTGCACCATTTGAATAAGAACTTTGCAAGAATTTCGTGGGAAACAATTCAATTTCTGCAGAAATTAGGAGAAATTCTCACTTCCCAAATGGGACATAGCAAATAGAAATTGAAAAGAAAAATATGGTCACAATTCTACTAAGGAAAAAGGGTTATTACCTATTAGCCAGTTTTTAATAAAATAATGAATTAGATTTGGTGGCCATGAGATCCAGATCCATTAGGTCTTACTTCTCCTAGAGACTAAGTCTCAATTCTCCTTAACCTTATAGGTAATCTTGAGGCCTTCTAGTTTGCATCTGACCACAAAGAACGAATCTCACAGAAGCAGCACCAAGCGCTACCCCTCTCTTCAAAACTTTCAAATTATTCCAAAACTTTTGAATAAAAAACTTTTAGTTGCTTCAAAAACTTTCAAATTGTGAATTGAAAACATTCAATTGCTTTCAAAAACTTTCAAATTATTTCGTAAACATGCAATTTGAAAACAATTTTCGAATTGTTCAAAGAACGTCCAAATCCAAACTTTTAAACCAGTTTCAAAAATATTTCAATTAGAAAAAAAGAAAATGGGATTTTGGGAATAGACTCGCCATCCTACGCCGGTGAGTGGTGACAGTGGCAAGCACGGGGACTGGATCAGGCGATGGCATAGGGGATGGAGCCAAACCCAGCGTCGGTGACAACGGCACAGAGTAGGGGCATTGGCGGTGTGCAGGTGGCAGATGCATAAATGTGCAACTTGCCGGTCTAACGGAAAAATGGATGGGAAGATGTGTGCAACTGCGCAGGAGAGAGTGAAGGGAGAGGGAAGGGAAGAGTTCAAGAGAGTGTGGGCTAGTGATGCACATGTCGTGAGGACGTGCAATGTGAGGCCATGCATGTCACAATCAATAGGGGTGTCCGTGAGATTTGTTATGTGCACCCGCAAATTAGGAGACGCCTATAATTTTTCCCTACCCTCTACTGCTTTCCCCCAAACCACCTCCCTCGGCCGTCAACAAATTGTCACATTCCAGATTTAAGTAGTCCAAAAAGCATGCAGAAGAGGGCCGCTGCTGGAGAACTCTATTACCCTATTTTTTATTTTAATTTCTGTTTTTGGTTTTTGGTTTCTCAAAAGTTAAAAAGTGTCTAAACGAGTCGGTCTCTTAAGCGGATTCTCAAAATGGCTTCCCGAGTAGTTCAAAACCATATGCGATATTCACATTAACATCTCCATCATCCGCTACCGTATCAAAAAGCGCAAACAAAATCTATCAGCCGTAGCGAAAAAACACCCACATATCTCGAGACATATTAGAAGGTAAAAAGTATGCCAAACATTAAACAAAAATCATGCTTATCAAAATCGGACAAAATATGCTGGATTCAGATCGTTCTTTTTTACGCACGCTCTCACGCAATTTTTACACATTAACCTCACGCAACCAAGGTTGGTCACATCAGCTTTCGGGACTAAGCAAAGGACAAATCACGTCCTCTGTTCTGGATACAAGCAGTCGATTCTGTTGAGGAACCGTCGCTGGCGACCAGTCCGAGCGATTCCTCTATTAAAAACAAGAACGAATCAATCACAGAATCACAGAAGAATAGATTGAACACACAGAGATAGATAGAGAGAACTCCTGGTCTTTCTTTATTGCTTTCATTCATGTGTACATAATGAGGAGGTATGACCCTCTATTTATAGACTACAATGAGGTGTCCACCATGGGCCGCGGGCTGCTGGCCCAGGTTCAGGTTTCTTAACACTCCCCCTTGGGCACTCATCCAACACGTTTATGCCTCGTTAAAACTCCATAAAAACCCAGTGGGAAAAATTTGGAGAAAGAGCACATGATACATGTGATGCTGCGGTACACGAATTGCCTCATTAAAAACCTTGGTCGAGAAACTTCATGGAAAACTCGTTAAGGGAAAAAGAGTACAATTCACCCAATTTCATTTGGTCTTCAGGACTTTATTCCTTTGGGTACTTAATCTTCATGATCAAGATTTAATAACGGGCTTGAGAGAATTCTCCCCCTGAATTCTGCACTTCATTATTCCAATCCTCACACGCACCTTTCAAAGATAGATGCGGGGAGTGACTTAGTGAACAAGTCTACATGACTTAGTGTGCGGTACTTTAATCTTGTCCATCTTTGCAATTCATGAGCATAGAGGAACTTGGGGTTGATGTGCTTACATAACCCGTCTGCACTTGTGCAACGCAAGCTGCATTATCTACATGGATAATTGTGGGGGTTTGCACAATATTCATTCCACAGGACTGCTGGATGTGGTGAACCATTCAGCGGATCCAAGTGCACTCTCGTGCAGATTCATACAGTGCTATAATTTCTGAGTGGTTCGTCGAAGTAGCTACAAGGCTTTGCTTAGACGATTTCTAGGAAATTGCAGTTCCACCACACAAGAATACATAGGCCCCATTTGGTAGAGCTCTAGCTCTTGGAAATCTGTAGATTTCCTAGAGCTGGTCATCTGTAGCTCTAGGAAATCCTGGATCTAGAGTTGCAGGCATGTTAAGTGCATTTACATGACTCATTTCATTTATATTATATATTAAATAAAAATATTTAAATCACTTTAATTTAGTCAACAAACTACAGATCCAGCATAGATCTCGGAGCTAGAGTTGTGCCAAACGGGGCCATAGTCTGTTTGCGACTTAGCGGTATGCGGGTCAGACAGGTACCCAGCATCTGCATAGTCAATCAAGTTCAGATCTTGATTCTTTCTGTAAAACAATCCAAGGTCCTTGCTTCCTTGGAGGTATCGAAAGATGTCCTTTATGCCCTACCAATGCCTTTTGGTGGGCTCTCCACTATACCTCGCTAACAAGTTCACGGCAAATGCAATGTCCGGTCTAGTGCAGTTTGCTAAGTACATGAGTGCTCCCACTGCACTCAAGTATGGGAATTCCGGTCCCAGGACTTCCTTCCCCTCTTCCCTAGGTCGAAAAGGATCTTTTTCTTGCTGTAAAGACCTCCCGATCATCGGTACTTTCGAGGGAAATGCCTTCTCGAAGCCAAACCTTTCAAGCACCTTCTGGGTGTATGTCGACTGATGTACCAAGACCCCTTCAGGGACATGCTCAAGCTGCAGGCCTAAACAAAACTTGGTCTTGCCCAAATCTTTCATTTCAAATTCTGACTCCAAGTAGGAGCTTGTTTCTTTAATATCTTCGGCTGTCCCGATGATGTTCAGATCATCTACATACACAGAGATTATGCAGAATCCATTCTGGGATTGCCGTATAAATACACAAGGACAGTCTTCATTGTTCGTGTAGCCTTTCTTGCAGAGAAAGTCGTTTAAGCGATTATACCATATTCGTCCAGATTGTTTCAGTCCATACAGTGACTTTATGAGTTTCACACTGTACAGATTTCTATTTGCTCTATCTTGGTTCGGGAGAGATATTCCTTCAGGGACTTTCATATAAATCTCCGAATCCAAGTTACCGTAGAGGTATGCAATCACAACATCCATCAATTTCATTTCTAAGTTCAAGTTCACTGCCATTGAGATCAAGTATCTAAAGGTAATTCCACTCATGACCGGGGAGTAGGTTTCTTCATAATCAACTCCAGGACGTTGAGTGAAACCTTGGGCTACCAGCCTTACTTTGTATCTTACTACTTCATTTCTTTCATTTCTCTTTCGAAAAAATACCCACTTGTGCCCAACGCGGTGTATGTGGGGAGGCGTGCGGCATACGGGCCCAAACACCTCTCTTTTGTTCAGAGATAGCAATTCAGTTGCTATTGCCTTCTTCCAATCTTCCCAATCTGATCTTTTCTTACATTCAGCGAGCGATGCAGGCTCGAGATCAAGATCGATGATGGTGGCAATTTTCTTTGCGAAGTAGATATCGATATTAGCTATTGTCCTATTCAGGGACTCTCCCGTGTGCACATAATTTATAGCTATTTCTTCATGAGTTGCTTCTTCTAGAGCGATTGCTTCTACTGGAGCTTTACCTTCCACATCGCTTCTTTCAACTGCGGTGGCAAGTCCCTTCAGTTTTTCAGCTCCAATGTGTGCGCACACATCCATGCCGTTGGGGATATTCAGATCCGGTATGCCCTTTGCTGAAGGTGTCATACTTATGCCAGGTCTCAACTGGCTCCCTTCTCATTCTGGGGACTTCAATGATCGGCTGTGATAAATCTCTCTTATCCTTTTTCACCAGGCGTCCCCGGTTACTAAGGATTCGAGAAACCAGAGTTCTCGTCCTTTATTATTTTTCTGAGGCCTCTGGATGAGATTAGGATACCTTCAATTTTCTTTGGTATTTCAACCCTCTCCGGTGTGGTGCGTGCAGGCAGCTGATTTGCTAATGCTTGCAAATCAATTGTCTTCTGGACTTCTCTATTTGTTTCACTAATGCGCGGGTCATCTGCATTAATTCCCGCGGCTTGCCATGTAATGTCTTCTGGACTTCTTGATGGGAACGGGGTCCCGATCTTCCAACAGGTTCTGGGTAAGTTCGATTTGGTGGAGGCGCGACACAAATCGATCCGGCTTCCGAACGACACGTTCCGAACCCCGCAATCGCAGCACCACGTCTCCTCAGGTTATCAACCGTGCGCAGCCCGGTTGACCTCGCCAAGAAGGCTAATCCTCGCCTGCGAATCGAAGAACACAAGCAAGAACAAGGAAGAACACAACTGAATTGCAGATGGATAGATTTAGCACTAGAAAGTTGGGGTCTCACAAACCGATGAACGGCGAATCTGTTCAAAGACAAATCAATCTAAGCAAAACCCCAAACCCTAATGGTGGGGGTGGCGGCTGGATATAAAGGAGTTAGGGGCGTGCAAAACCCCTGGACGCGCCCCTAATGGGCTCCAACACGATACAAAGCCGATCGGCCCAAAAGACGGTGGCGCAGCACCCTGATAGATTCTGAACGCCCACTTGTTTCGACGATTCCCGTTGACTCAGAAGGGATTTTGACATGGGACCAAAGCCATTGGAAAGGTGGTCTTCTCAGCTTTCCATACATATGTAGAACGTCCAAAACGGAGTCCGGATGCGATCTGGGCGTCCGTTTTAGTGCGGACTGGTCCTGGACTCCGAATTGGAATCGAAGTCGGTTTGAGTTGGGCCTCCAACATGATTCGACCGTCCTTGCTGGACTTGTGCGCCCCGTAGCCCTTCTCCAAGTACTTCCAGGTCCTCTCCATGGTTCCTAATCATAATTAAATCATTAGGTAGCAATCTATTCTCAAATGAACAAAAAGAAGTACTTAGGAACGAGCTCACCTGTAAATTCAATTGTCGGGCGCGAGCTCTAGTGATTGGTCCTTGAATGTCAAGTGGAGGAGTGTTGTGTGTAACCGAAGAAGTGATGTCCTCATCATCCTCCCCCTCTTGAAGCGGAGTTGTCCTCAACTCAGCCTCATCTTCATCTCCCAAGTATGGTTTCAAATCTGAAATGTTAAAGGTGGGACTAACCCCAAACTCGGGAGGCAACTCAAGTGTATATGCATTATCATTTATCTTCTCAACTATCTTAAAAGGACCAGCAGCTCTAGGCATCAATTTTGATTTTCTTAACTCAGGAAATCTATCCTTTCTCAAGTGCAACCAAACAAAATCATCCGGTTCAAGTTTAACTTCCTTTCTACCTTTACTACCAGCAATCCTATATTTGTCATTCATTTTTTCAATGTTGGCCTTAGTAGTCTCATGCATTTTGACAATAAAATCAGCACGCGCCTTAGCATCATTATGAACTCTCTCACTAGTAGGCAAAGGTAAAATATCAATAGGGGCACGGGGATTGAATCCATACACTACCTGAAAAGGACTTACCTTGGTGGTGGAGTGTTCCGCTCGATTATATGCGAACTCAACATGCGGCAAACACTCTTCCCACAGCTTCAAATTGTTCTTCAAAATAGCTCTCAACATGGTAGACAATGTGCGGTTCACCACCTCAGTTTGGCCATCAGTTTGTGGGTGACATGTTGTAGAGAACAACAACTTTGTACCCAACTTGTTCCATAGAGTACGCCAAAAGTGACTCAAGAACTTGACATCACGATCTGAAATAATAGTAGAAGGCATACCATGCAAACGAACTATCTCTTTGAAAAAGAGGTCAGCAATATGAACGGCATCATCGGTTTTATGACATGGTATAAAGTGAGCCATCTTAGAAAAGCGATCCACAACAACAAAAATGCTATCCCTCCCCCTCTTAGTCCTGGGCAATCCTAAAACAAAGTCCATAGAAATATCTGCCCACGGAATAGAAGGAACAGGAAGAGGCATATATAAACCATGTGGATTCAAGTGAGACTTAGCTTTTTGACATGTAGTGCAGCGAGCAACAAACCGCTCAACATCTCGCCTCATCTTTGGCCAAAAGAAGTGTGTGGCCAGAACATCCTCTGTCTTCTTAGCACCAAAATGTCCCATCAAACCGCCTCCATGCGCCTCCTGCAACAACAAAAGACGAACGGATCCAACTGGAATGCATAGGCGGTTAGCTCTAAACAAATACCCATCATTGATCATGAATTTATTCCATACTTGTCCCTCTTTACAATGCAACAACACATCCTTAAAATCAGCATCAAAAGCATATTGTCCTTTAATAGTTTCAAGACCAAAAATGCAACAATCAAGTTGAGACAACATGGTATAGCGTCGAGACAAAGCATCAGCAATCACATTATCCTTCCCTTTCTTGTGTTTAATGACATAAGGAAAAGATTCAATAAATTCAACCCACTTAGCATGTCTACGATTCAAATTGGTTTGACTACGAATATGCTTAAGTGATTCATGATCGGAATGAATGACAAATTCTTTAGGCCATAAATAGTGTTGCCACGTCTCTAAAGAACGAACAAGAGCATACAATTCTTTATCATACGTGGAATAATTAAGAGCAGGACCATTCAATTTTTCACTAAAGTAGGCAACAGGTTTGCCTTCTTGCATCAAAACACCACCAATACCAATTCCGCTAGCATCACATTCGAGCTCAAAAGTCTTACCAAAATCCGGAAGTTGGAGCAATGGTGCGTGTGTAAGCTTGTCCTTCAAAAGATTAAAGGACTCCTCTTGTGATGGCCCCCAATGGAACACGACGCCCTTCTTTGTCAACTCAATCAATGGTGTCGCAATGGTGCTGAATTCTTTGACAAAGCGGCGATAAAATCCTGCAAGGCCAAGAAAACTCCGCACTTGGGAGACCGTCGTGGGCGTGGGCCAACTCCATATCGCCTCCACCTTGGCTCTATCAACCTCAATGCCCTGTGGAGTCACATCATAGCCAAGAAAAGAGACTCGATCCGTGCAAAAGGTGCACTTGTCAAGGTTACCAAACAAACGTGCATCTCTCAAAGCATTAAAAACAGCACGTAAGTGATTCAAATGTTCATCCATGGACTTGCTATAAATCAAGATATCATCAAAGTAAACGACCACAAATTTGCCAATGAAAGGACGTAAAACCTCGTTCATTAATCTCATGAAAGTGCTAGGTGCATTAGTTAACCCAAAAGGCATGACTAACCACTCATACAAGCCGAACTTAGTTTTAAAAGCAGTTTTCCATTCATCGCCAAGTTTCATTCTTATTTGGTGGTATCCACTACGCAAGTCAATCTTTGTGAAAATTATAGCACCACACAACTCATCAAGCATGTCGTCTAGCCTAGGAATAGGATGACGATACCTTATAGTAATGTTGTTAATGGCTCTACAATCTACACACATACGCCAAGAACCATCTTTTTTGGGAACCAAAAGAACAGGAACAGCACAAGGACTAAGGCTCTCACGTACGTACCCACGGTCCAAAAGGTCTTGGACTTGTCGCTGAATCTCCTTAGTCTCTTCAGGATTGGTCCTGTACGGCGCACGGTTTGGCAAACTCGCTCCAGGGATCAAATCAATCTGGTGCTCAATCCCTCTAATGGGTGGAAGTCCTGGAGGTATCTCATCAGGGAAAACATCTCTAAACTCCTGCAAAAGGTTAGTGACAGGAGCAGGCAAAGTGCAAGGCATATTATCAAGAGAAAATAAGGCATCTTTGCACACAAAAGCATAGCATGTATCATGAACATCATCAATTTCAGCAAGGTCTGATTTTGTGGCAAGCATAACAGAATTTTTCAAATGGATTACTTGCTGTTTTTCAGATTTATCATGTTCCTTTGTATCATTAGCAGCAGCAACTCTCTCCTTATCGGCCTCTATAATCTCAGCTGGGGTCAAAGGCAGTAAAGTAACTTTCTTTCCCTTATGCATAAAAGTGTATTTGTTACTACTACCATGGTGTAAAGCATCATTATCAAATTCCCAAGGTCGACCCAATAAAAGAGAGCATGCTTGCATGGGAACCACATCACAATCAACATGATCAACATACCCACCAATGGAAAAATGGACTCGGCATGTTTGTGTTACCTTAGCTTTTCCAGAATCATTTAACCACTGAATATGATATGGATGGGGATGCGGTCGCGTGGTCAAGCCAAGCTTCTTGACCAAATCAGAACTCACCAAGTTGTTGCAGCTTCCTCCATCAATGATGACACGTGCACGCCGGTTCTTGATTGCGAAGAAAGTCTGAAACAAATTATGGCGTTGAAGCTTATCGGGTTGTTGTACCTGTGTGCTGAGGACTCGCTGCACAATGATGCTCCGTAGCGTCGCTGTGGACGCCCCACCAAGGACCAAGTCGTCATCACCACCGCCATTGTCGTCCGAGGCAGCAGCAACATCATCATCCTCCTCGACATCTGAAGTGCTGATGTAGCCTCCATCTTCTGTGGCGATGTATGCCCGTTGGCTAGGGCAATTCTTCTGCACATGACCAAGCCCATGGCAGCGGTGGCACTGAATGTCGGAGGAGCGGCCCGTTGAAGCCACGGAAGAAGAACTCTTGGCTGGAACCTGCAAAGAATTTTTTGTAGCATCTGCAAAGCGTGTCGTGGAAGGTGGCTTCGGTGGCGCTGCTGCAATCTTGTTCACAGGTGGTGGAGGAGAACGAAAACTCGAAGAAGACTTGGGCAGTCCCGTCGATGTAGTCGTGCGCGGCGTGTAGAAGGGTCGTCCGGTGCTTGACTTTGCTAATTCCTTGCGTCCCTGCAATTCTTTTTCTGCAAGCATAGCAAGCTGGAACAACTGGTTGACAGTAGTAAATTCTTTATAATCAACAATGTCCTGAATTTCACGGCGTAACCCCCCGTAGAAACGACAAATCTTATCATCCGTGTCCTCAACAACCCCACAACGCATCATACCCTTTTGAAGCTCAGCATAATAGTCCTGAACAGAACGATCACCTTGTTCTAAGCGCTGCAATTTTTTTCGCAAATCAAGTTTATATGTGGGAGGAACAAAACGATTACGCATATCTTCTTTTAACCGTTCCCATGTATCAGGTTGTAAGCGCATGTTACTTAGTTCATTCCACCAGATAATAGCAAAGTCCTTAAACTCACTAGTAGCTTGTCTAACTCTATGTTGTTCAGGAACCAAGTGAGAATTAAATTTCTGCTCTACCGTCATCTCCCAATCAAGATATATATCAGCATCGTAAAGACCAGCAAAAGATGGAATGGTAAACTTGACTTTAGCAAAAGGGTCGTCGTTACCATGACGGTTCTGGTTATTACCTCCCATACCATGTCGGTTTTGCTGAAGACGCCGACGTAGTCGTGCATCTTGTGTCGCCCGCTGATCAATGTTGCCATCCGCATCACACACTGTGTCATCATCAGGACGATGGCCATCATTGACAGGTGGCAGGCGTGCCTCCAATGTGTCCATCCGACCAGTGAGGTCAGCCAACCGCCGCTCCACCCGCTCAATGCCTTCCGTGGTGTTCAACTTGGCAATGGCGGCGACGATGGTGTCCATTCTCGCGCCGAGTGAAGCATTTTGTTTGTCGAGCGCAGCTTGTAGCTGGCCGCGACTAACACACTCGTTGAAATCGACCGGTGTCTCGCCCCCTTCGTCTCCTGCCATGGTTAGTGGAAACACAGGGAAAACAAAAGGATTATCCCTATCAACTACAAATGAAGGGCAGTGGGATCTCGCAAAGGAAGTGTCTTACCAAGCTCTTACAAGTGTTCTTACCAAAGCAGCAGGTGGTACAACCGGTGGCTGGTTCGTGAAACCATGACGAGCGTGGGTACGATTGCAAGGGTCAAAACTGTGCTATCCAGAAGTAGATATATGGAGCTTGGAAGGCCAAATATGTCAGTGGATACAAATCAATAACAGATAGTAATGCTGAATAAATGTCCAAAGCACTGGTCCTAGTTGCTGGCCTAAATGTGTCCTATATCAGTGTTAGGATATGATGAACAAGGAGTCAAGATCAGAATAGTAAGGCAAAGACAGCAACAAAGATGGCCAGGCACTGAGAGACTTAATGCAGCATAAGCACAAAACAAAAGAATTTCTGTCACCTAAAACTGTGCTCTTTCTTTTTTTTCTCTTTTTTTTCTTTTTTTTCTTTTTTCTTTTAGGACGGAACTCAGGTGCCTTTGCTCTCAGGCAAAAACAGGTGCCGAAATTTTTCTTTTTTGTTTATTTTTTCTGTTATGTTTTTCACAAAGCAGAGCACAGAAATAGGAACCACACAAAGTTTCACCTCAATCTAATGTAAGGTGTGACCTACAGAAAATAATGAATGTGCTGGAAATTCGGTGAATCAAATTCGGAGCTCGAGTACTGCACTTTCCAGGCCGAATTTGGGCAAAATAAATTCGTCGAAACCCGACGGTGTCAGGTCGGTTTCAGATGCAAAATTTAATTTCACCCAATTTCAAAAAAAAATCTCTTGATTTCGAGTCCGTATGCAAAAGTTATGGCCGTTTCAAGATGGGACTCCGAGTTATGGTTTTTGTGGAGGCCGAAACGAAATCGGGTGGAGGGAATTGGTGGAAATTGGTGGCGGAAGCTCGGGGAATGGTGGGGGATGATACTGTGTGATCACGAGACACGAAGGATGACTCAAACAGAGGGTGGGATATGGGTGGGAAAACAAAAACAGAGGGTGGAAAACGCAATGGATGACGACTAGGGTTTGTATGGGATGAAGCGGAAGCAAGACAACCCGAAATAAAACACAATCTAAACCAGCAACACAACTCGACTAAGGACACAAACTCAACACTACGGACTCTGGAATCAAATTGTGCAAAGGCTAAACGAGATCTAGGACAGGAAACAACCTATGACTACAATTGTTTTTTGTAGGGCTTTTTCATGGACTCTAGGATGAAACCGAAAACAACAAAGGAGGGTAACGCGAACCTGAAGGAACACCTGAAGCTCTGATTACCACTTGATGGGAACGGGGTCCCGATCTTCCAACAGGTTCTGGGTAAGTTCGATTTGGTGGAGGCGCGACACAAATCGATCCGGCTTCCGAACGACACGTTCCGAACCCCGCAATCGCAGCACCACGTCTCCTCAGGTTATCAACCGTGCGCAGCCCGGTTGACCTCGCCAAGAAGGCTAATCCTCGCCTGCGAATCGAAGAACACAAGCAAGAACAAGGAAGAACACAACTGAATTGCAGATGGATAGATTTAGCACTCGAAAGTTGGGGTCTCACAAACCGATGAACGGCGAATCTGTTCAAAGACAAATCAATCTAAGCAAAACCCCAAACCCTAATGGTGGGGGTGGCGGCTGGATATAAAGGAGTTAGGGGCGTGCAAAACCCCTGGACGCGCCCCTAATGGGCTCCAACACGATACAAAGCCGATCGGCCCAAAAGACGGTGGCGCAGCACCCTGACAGATTCTGAACGCCCACTTGTTTCAACGATTCCCGTTGACTCAGAAGGGATTTTGACATGGGACCAAAGCCATTGGAAAGGTGGTCTTCTCAGCTTTCCATACATATGTAGAACGTCCAAAACGGAATCCGGATGCGATCTGGGCGTCCGTTTTAGTGCGGACTGGTCCTGGATTCCGAATTGGATTCGAAGTCGGTTTGAGTTGGGCCTCCAACATGATTCGACCGTCCTTGTTGGACTTGTGCGCCCCGTAGCCCTTCTCCAAGTACTTCCAGGTCCTCTCCATGGTTCCTAATCATAATTAAATCATTAGGTAGCAATCTATTCTCAAATGAACAAAAAGAAGTACTTAGGAACGAGCTCACCTGTAAATTCAATTGTCGGGCGCGAGCTCTAGTGATTGGTCCTTGAATGTCAAGTGGAGGAGTGTTGTGTGTAACCGAAGAAGTGATGTCCTCATCACTTCTCTAGTGCGCAGGTCATCTGCATGGATTCTCCAAGCTTGCCACGTAATTTCCCGACATTCTTCATCAAGGGGTTGATTTCCTCCCTCTAATGTTGGGAAATTTTCGGTGGTGACCCTTGCGCTAGTTGCATAGGTGAATGGATGTTGTAGACCGAAAGTCTAAGGTTGATGAGATTCGCTGCATGTAGGACTGCATGTCCCCAACATGTAGGACTGCATGTCCCCAACATGTAGCTAGCCAGAGACAGAATAGTTCAGAGCTTCTAAATACTATCTTCGGGGCAGTGTAGGCTGCAGGTGCCTTAATGTTGGTATAATATAGCCCAGTTTCAAGTGAAGGAAGTTTTTCTAATACCCTTATCCATTCTCTTCATGCTTCGTAATGAGCAGGTATTCCTTACCATACTCTTATTCGGTCTCAACGTGGAAACCGTTGGCGCGAATATCCTTAAAACTTAGGAGAGTTCTAGTCGATTCTGGGTACAATAAGGCTTCTTCAAATGACCAAAGTTGTGCCCATTGTGGCTCTTCCTGAACCAATTATACATGCATCGCTTCCGGCGATTGTCGTAAGGCTGCTAGTGCTCTTACGGATCGACTGGAAATACTCAATCTCTCTTAAGATGATATTCGTTGTGCCACTGCTAGCTAAGCACACTTCCTTTATAGGTCGCTACACGTGTTCTAATATAGGGTATTTTATTAACATGCATGAGAAGGCAATCAACACATAAATAAAATACTCTAATATCAGAACATATCATGCCATCATAAACTGAATAAATTCTTCAAATATCATCCAACCATCACGAGAAAATAACAATTCTTAAGTACCATCCATGCAAATTCTAACATATTCTTCCACACAAAATAAATGACAATTAAATTTTAAATGCATTCTGTGCACTAGACTTCTTCTGCTATTCTCTCGGGGGTGACATTCTCTTCAAGAGAAATCATGGCGGTGGCTGTTTCTAGGTCGAGAGGGGTGCTACTGCCGGGATGGGTTCAACCTCCATCAACTCAGGCAGCTGCTCAACATGCCCCCTCAACTACTGCAAAGTGGGCTTCAGACTGCCCTTTGCCATACCGCTTTGGCTTGATAGCCTTATTCTCACGTGGAGCATCTAATTTGCCTTTCTGGGCTGCAGCCTTACCCTTCCATCCTCTTTTCTTTATCAAGGGCTTTCGCTCCTTGTAGCTCCCGGCGTTGGCTTCATGGCCAGTGGAGCTCCCAGATGGCTGAGTGACTTAGTTCTTGCGGAGAAGTTCGTCCTGAGCCTCTGCAACCTGCATCATATCAATCAATTCGGCATATTCCTTATAGCCGTCTTGACGATAATTGCGTGCGGATTGTACTTCATTTGGGTGGAAGGATTTTCTCAATTTTCTGTATTAGGGTACAAATCCTGTGCAAGGCAGAATTGTATTCCCCGACCGTCTTAAAGTCGGCAAACCTTAGTCTGATCCACTCTTACTCTGCTTGAGAAAGAATGATGTACTTTAGCCTCTCAAACCGCTTCTTGAGTGCGGTCCAGAGTGCTAGCGCGCTTTTCTCCGCCATATACTCATTCTTGAGAGTGAGGCAGAGGTGGTGTCTGAGAAAATGAAGTGTCTGATCATTCTCTTTAGGCGTGGGTTGGGCGTCATTCAGTCTGCCAATCCCAATAGTCGCGCGGAGCTTCTTGGCTCCAAGCACAATCTTGACATCGGATGCCTATGTCAGATAGTTTTGGCCATACGGGGCCAGCTCCTCGAATTCCCAATTTGTGATGCTAGTCATCTAAATGTGTATAAGTTTACTGCTGGTAAACATGCACGGAATAATTTACTGCGGGTAAATAAATGGTACAAAAGGTTCTCGTAATGTTCCAGAATTTTCTATGCATTTTCTATAAATTTTACTGCTAATTCAGTGATTAAAAGCAATTTTCAGTAATTACAATTAACCAAAACAGTAAATAAATACAGAAAATACAAAAATAATAATGGCAGAAATAAATATGCTTCAAATGCTAAAAATAATTCAAAATTCGAATTCCCGAGGCCCTTTTATGCTAAAATATTAAATTTCAGCAAATTCTACAATTCCAGAGGGTTTTTGCGCAAAATTTCAGTTCAGAGAAAAATTCGCGCAATTTTTTGATTTTTCCGATGGGTTTTCTGCAAAATTTTGGACCCAAATTTGAGGACCTACTGGTAATTTTCGGAACTACCAATGCCCTTGTGCAAAATTTCGGGACTTAAATTAAAGGTTTAAGGGCTCTTCGGTAATTTACATAAAATGGTAGGGCTTTTTCGCAAAATTTTCCGCCCGGGCCTTTCCCTGGCACACCCGCCAATTTCCCCTTCTCCCGGCCGCGTGCGGGCCACGGCCCACCCCGCTTTTGCCCTTTCTCTCGGCCCACAAGGCCCAATCGGCCGGCTAATCAAGAGAGGGGGGAGGTTCTAGGGTTTCCCTCCCCTCACTCCCGTTAGTGGCGGCGGCGGCATTGATCGCTTGGGCGCAGGCGCGGGAAGCGGCCAACTGAGGCGCGGGCGGTGCGGCGTGGCGGCACAAGGCGGCGGGGAGGCCGGCGGTCAAGTGCCGGGCGGTAGTGTCTGGCTCCCACCCATTTGCGCTTATATATATATATATATATATATATATATATATATATATATATATATATATATATATATATATATATATATATATATATATATATGGCTATAATTACCACATGTATATGATCATGTACGCATACACTTATGGGTTTATGTACAGGCATTTCGAATTCTTCATTTACTGATTTAATTTCCTTATGTGCCTCTCTCATGTAGCCCAATATTGGGTGTGTATATATGCATATATTCATATGTTGACCCTTTTATTTTACTTGCCACTTTGCTTCTCACACCCCTATCTTTGTAGATGACATTCTATGCTTAATTACCATTCTCTGCTTATATTTTATGGATCATCTTTTCAGATTCTTATTTTAAACTTTAATATTATATTGTTCAAGCATATTGATTTTCCCCTTGTTCCTTTCTTGTACTTTTCAAATTTTGGAACTTCAACCAAATTTTCCAGTGTAAAACATAAACTCCAAATCCAAAATATAATATATTGCAAATATAATTCAAAAACTTCATATTTTCAAATTTATAATTTTCAAGATGTTACAACATCTACCCTGTTTCACAATCTACCGATCGGCATTGTGCCGTCGACTTCAAGTCTGCTCGCGGTAGATTAGGGCGGATTTGTACCGTAGAGATTCAATCTAGAACGCGAAAAGAAAATACAAATTCAAAAACGATCTAGAAAATTCAATCTGTGCTTCGATGATTACCTCGTTCACCAGAGCGAAGTCGTGCTGATAACGTGTTGAGGAACCGTTGCTGGCGACCAGTCCGAGCGATTCCTCTGTTAAGAACAAGAACGAATCAATCACAGAATCACAAAAGAATAGATTGAACACACAGAGATAGATAGAGAGAACTCATGGTCTTTCTTTATTGCTTTCATTCAGTGTACATAATGAGGAGGTATGGCTCTTTATTTATAGACTACAATGAGATGCCCACCATGGGCCACAGGCTGCTGGCTCAGGCTTCTTAGGATGTGTTTGGTTGGAGGGATAGGGTGGGATGGGATGGTTCCTTTGACCAAGTATATCTGTGTGTTTGGTTGGAGTGATGGAGTGGGATGGAATGGTCCAAAGTGGAATGAGCCTGTGCAAATTTAGAGAATATTCTTCTTGGATGCTGGACCATGTGGTTCCACTTTTTTTGTGGAACTATCTCATCCCATTCCATCCCACCCCATCCCTCCAACCAAACACATCCTTAACAGATTCGTGCCCCGGGCACATGAAACTATCTCCTGGCGTCGACATTTGACGGCAGAAGTGTCCAAAAGAAATAGCGGCCGGCCATGGCATCCAACTGCTGCACTCGTCGTCGCGTATCACGCGCGCCGCTTCTTCGAAAATGTTTGCGACCTGTCAAGCCATGATTTGCGCAGCCCATGCTATGGACGCTAGGGTACAACATCAACTCGGTTACTTCTGCCACAACTCGATTTTTTTTTTAAAAAAAAACGAGGATGCCTGCCTGAACCTAACAATAAAATTGGAAGCAGTCTTCTTCCACAATTCTTTTTACCCGTTTGGAATGCGATAGTTTTTCTTAATTTCTGTAAAAACTAAAGTATTTCTTATAAGAATTTATATAACCTATGAGAACTGAACTGCTTTTATAGAATTCATATGAAATTCTTGTGTTCCGAATAGAGCCTAAATCTTCGTAGAATGAGTAAGAACACACGTGTAAACAGGAATTACTAATCCGCGACAACAAATAGCACGCAAAAATTTAGCATCGGACCAGAGTGAATGTATTCATAATTCCAATGATAATATCATCCAAGTAGCAAGAAGATCGCCAAGAGAAGAAGAAAAAAGCATGCGCCTAGATTAGAGAAAACAGAACTAAATAACTGACTTGACTCAAAATGCAGGACAAATTAGCAGCGAATTACACCGAGGATTCACTGCCATTACTCCATCCGACCCGACGGCGATGAACTCAAAATCCAATAGGCGATAGCGCGTGCTCGATTGCATTTTATTCGTTCCGATGAGGACACCAAGAAAGCTCATCAATGGCTCACACCTTGAAGCTGAAGCTGAGGAGGATCTTGTTGAGCCCGCCCTTCCAGCCGCCGCTCCCCTTCCTGCCCGGGCTAGAATTCGCCGCCGCCGTCGCCACCGCCGGCTCCGACGCGGCGTCGTTGGCCACGGCCTCGCGCGCGGCCTTCTGCCAGAGCAGGAAGCTCCTGCACCCGTTGAAGCTGATCCTCTCATCGGCCTTGAGCGCTGCACGGCACAAAAGATCAAATCGAGAAGGGGTCAGAGCCAAGAAATGGCGCAGATTGCGACGGGTTAAGCAGGGAGGAACTTGTGTTTGAGTTGGGGCCGTACCGTCGGATCTGCCGTTGGAGGTGTAGAGGAGGAAGTCGGCGGGGTCGGCGCCGAGCAGCGGCATGCGGCCCTCCCGCGCGTAGCAGCGGAGCACGGTGCGGATGAGGCCGGTGACCGACTCGCCCTCGTCGACCAGGAACCGCAGCGGCCCGGCGCTGCCGAGCACGGTCACCGTCACCAGCACGCGCGACCGGCTGCCGGCACCCGCCGCCGCCGCCTTGCCTTGGAGCTCCACCTTCCTCAGCTTCATCGGCAGCGTCGACGGCACCGCAACAGCCATATTAACGAACCAATCGGATCAAAACCAAACTAATCAACCAAAAATCGCTGCTTCTGTTTTCCCCCCTCTCCTTTCTTGGCAAAGAAAAAACCTCTAGATCAAAAAGAACCGAAGAACCGTCCGCTCGTCGGCGAGCCGTTCACGGGTCGAGGCCGATGCAGCGGTGGTACCAGCCCTGCATGCAGGATCCGAAGACGCGGAAGGAGGCGGAGGCGGCCCTCTCCGGCTGCGGCGGCGAGGAGGGCGAGGCGGAGGTCGTGCGGGCTCCCACCATTCACAAGGGCGGACTCGTCTTCGCGCGGCGATCGGAGAGATCTGGAGGCGCTTCTTGGCTCCCTGCCGTTCGGCGGCCGAGAGGAGGAGGACGCGGTGGGTTTGGTACTGGTTGGGGCTGGGGACACGAGGGCCCGAGGCGTGCGTGATAATAAAGCAGGGAGAGATCACAACTACGCAAGCCACGGCGCCGCTTGAGTCTCTAGTCTAGTTCAGCGGACGCGTGGTGGGTTGCGCTGCGCTTTCCTAGTCTTTCTGCTTTCTCTGAGAGACGATCTTGGCCGTTGGCGCGGAGAGGGGGTGTGGAATGCACGGTGGATGCTGGGTGGTTCGGATGGGTGGGGCTGCTTCCTTTGCTGGCTTTGCTTGCTTGCTAGGGTTTTCTTCTTCTGTTTTAGTTTCGTTTTTCTTATCTGAGGACTGGAACGGTCTTTGTGGATCTTGGTTGGGGGCTACAGAGAGCGTGATCGTCCTTCCTTCTATGTAGAGTTGTTTGTTTCCTCCACTTCTATCGAGTGCAGTAATACTTCATCCGATTCAAAATATGAGTTGGCTTTGACATGAACTGCAGGCATTGTCTCTTTAACCGCTAATTTTGGCTACAAAATACAAATCACAAGAATTATACACATTTGTCTCCTTTCATGTAACTACAACATTGATTTGTTTCCCAAAAGACACAAAAGAACACCAACGAGCCGGCAAATGCATCCTTCTTTTCTCCCAAAAAAAGTTCAAAGAAAAACACTCCATTTCCCAATTCATTAAACTGAAGCATAAAACCCGAATTTTTTTCTATTTTAGCCCCTTTTTTGAAAAATATTCACATTTAGACCACTCGTAGTTTTAATTCCGTTTTTGGACCCAGGGGGTCGGCGCCGTGGCCCACGGCGCCGAGGTAACACGTCTCGGCGCCGTGGCCCAGGGCGCCGAGGTCGCAGGCCCGCACCAGCGTGGTGGCCTGCGTGGCGCCGACGTGGCGGCACCTCGACGTCGTGGGTCGTGGCGCCGAGCTCGGAGCCGTGGATCGTGGCGCCGAGCTCTGGCCAGCGGGCCCCGCGCGGCCTTTTTTCCCTCTGTCCGAGCTCTCTGGTGATGGCGCTGCTGGTTCACGCGATCGTCCAAAAGCCCGCAAACCCTAGCCGCAGAAGCCTCCGCCACCGCTGCCTCGTACGCATCGTCCGCCGCCTCCGCTGCCTCGTCCGTCGCCTCGTCGCCTCCGCCCTCCGCCTCGTCTGCCGACCGCCGCCTCGTCGCCTCCGCCTCATCCGCCGCCTCGTCCGCCGCCTCGTCGCCTCCGCCTCATCCGCCACCTCGTCGCCTCCGCCCTCCGCCTCGTCCGCCGACCGCCGCCTCGTCGCCTCCGCCTCATCCGCCGCCCTCGGCCTCGTTCGCGGACTCAAGAGGGGCATCTCGGTGGGGCCGCGACGAACCTGCTGGTTGCCGGCGGCGAGAAGGACGACGACATCATCTTCTGATCGTCTTTGGTTGTGCAGTCATTCAGTCGGTGCGTTGCGTTGATTCCTCATGCTATTATTATCATTCTGAGATGTGTTTGCTTTCGCTGAGATGGTTTCTTCCATATAGACTGCTGCTTTAGTTCATTTTGTTGCAGTATCATTCAAGTGCCAACAAGATTTATGCTTAAGAGCTTAGTCAAACAATTCTTTACTCCATGGTTCTAATGTGCCAACAAGATTTGATGAGCTTTATGATTTGTTCATATCATGTAGCTGTGTGATTAACTATGCAAGGAAGATAAGGATACGACTAGTTTCACTGGCAAATAAATCACACAGGATGTATTGCTATACATGTTGTTGAATCAATGTGTGATAAGATGTTCGAAACAAATTTGCATAAGTACAAATCAGCTGCGATGTATTTGCATTAGGTAGCATTCTTGTCCAATTTGGCTCTGCCTCCCCGTAATCCCTGAATTAGTATATGCACTCAGACCAGTACGAAATGTTCAGCTATAAATCGTCAGCTCTTTCTGGGTTTAGTTGTTTCACACATACAATCTTGTGAAGCGGTACTATATACATATTATAGCACTGCATTCATATCTCCTACAGTAGCCACCAGCCCATCACCAATTCACCATACAGTACTGTATGTACCTTATTTGCGTAAACTTTAAGGCATGTAGTGATTATGAATATCTAGGATTAACATAAGTGCATATACTAATTCTCCTTCTCCCTTGTTATTATCTATATGAACTAGATGGACAACCTAGTCACCCTATATCATGGAGGCAGTGTGACAAGTGATGATTATGGAAATGTTCGATTTGTTGAAATGCAAAGGGTGCCTCTGATATTCAGTGATCGGCCGTCGTTTAGTGAGTTGGTTGCTAGTGCCCGGGAGGAGCTACATTGTCATGCAAACGAGGAGAGCATCATAGTTGAGGGGTTACTTCACTTCGGTTCGAAAGACACAATTCTAAGGCGGTTAATCTTAATTGGTTGTGAGGATCAGTGGGACAATTATGTCAAATTGGTTATGAGGAATGAGTTCCAATGTTTGGACCTTGTTGTGCGGAAGGTGTCCATTGATCCCACCCCTCATGGTTATTCACCAGAACTAGGTGATCAGGCACCCTTTGACCCTCCGTTACCGAACCGTGCGGTGGATGTGGGAGAAGTGCCTGAGGTGCCCGATGCTCTATCTGCCCCGAACGAGGTTCAGATTTCTCAACCAGTTCGAGTTGAATGTCGGACTGATGATGTCGTGGCGGCCCCTCAGGATCATCCCAGTAAGTGTCGAGCAACACTTTAGCCTTTTTCCGTCATTCCATTCTTTTGTCTCAATCCCATCGTTTTCGTGCTTATGATGCAGGAGACATTCCTGATAATGTGGGTGTTCCTCCCGTTGCTCCATCTGGCAACGTTGAAGAAGTCTGTAGGGACTCCAACAGTGTGGATGTTCAAATTGTGGATGATCTGGAGCCTTACGAGATCACAAGGGCCGTTGATTCTGATGATGACCGCCCTTTTGGAGAGCTGACCGAAAGTGATATTGAGCTGATCAGGCGTTATTGCCCTGGCCGGGATCTATCAGTTCATGAATTCAGCGATCTTAGGCATTCTCATGAGGCTTATGCAGAAGGAAGAGATGACGAGTTGCTAGATGCTCCTGAGGCCGGGTCAAGCATGACAATTGAGAAGGGCATGGTGTTTGAGGACTTGTCTGCATTGAAAAGGTGGCTGCAGGAGTATTCAGTGATTCGTAAAAGGCCATTCAAGGTGAGGCATTCTTATGTGGAGCGGAGGTACACAGTTGTGTGCGAGAAGGAAACATGTGAATGGAGGGTTTGTGCTAGGAAACAGAAGGACACAGGTATGTATAAGATCACAAGAATCGTTGGCCCACACACTTGTGCCGAAGCAGAGCTCAAACAGAAGCATCGGCAGTTGACCTCTACAATTATTGCCAAGTCACTGTGTCACATAGTAAAGGGAGAACATAATATGAAGGTGAAGACACTTGCTGGGATTGTTAAGGAGAAATTTGGATACGAGATAAGGTATGGGAAAGCATGGAGGGCAAAGCAACGCATCTGGAAGATGATATATGGGGACTGGGAAGATGGGTACTTGCAGTTGCCAGCACTCTTCAATGCAATCAAAGCGGTTAATCCAGGCATGCATTGTGAGTACGTCCCGAAACCGAACGAATGGACTCAAGATGGGATGCAGATATTCTTCCGTGCTTTCTGGTGCTTTGCTCAGTCCATCGAGGCCTTTCGGCATTGTCGTTGACCTCTACGAGCTGGAGCGCCACCGGTCACGGCGGCTTTTCTGAATTTTCACAGCTCGGCGCCACGACCCACGGCGCCGAGGTGCTGCCACGTCGGCACCACGCATGCGACCACGCTGGTGTGGGCCTCCCACCTCGGCGCCGTGGACCACGGCGCCGAGATGTGTTACGTCGGCGCCGTGGACCACGGCGCCGACCCCCTGGGTCCAAAAACGGAATTAAAACTACGAGGGGTCTAAATGTGAATATTTTTCAAAAAAGGGCTAAAATAGAAAAAATTCGGGCATAAAACTCTTGATCACTCCCGGGTCCTAACCCCGCTTGTGTCATTTTGAGTCATTAGACTACCGAACAAAATTAAAAAAAAAGTCACTTCATTCGCTTTTGAAGGTTAGAAAATCATCCTTTTTGTCTCATTAGTGTACCATGTTAATCACTCATAAAACAAAGTTCCATCATGTCGATCGGTGACATGGATCCAAAATTTTCAAGATGAGCATTCACAGTTATAAAAACTAGTAGAAATACTTGTGCAATTGCGTGGGGGCAGGCTAGTATTAAGAAACTTATACTTCCACAATCAAACAAACTCTTTCAAAATTTGAAACCACTTCTAAAAAGTGAAAGAATACAGTAAATAAATAATAATTGTGAATCCTAGATTTCAAAAATTCAAGTTCTAAAATTTTAAATTTTATAAATTCAAATATTTTAAAGTTCCAAAATCTAATTTTAAAAATAAAATTTTCAAAAATTGAAAATTTGAACTTTTGAATCATAATAATTAAATGTTTTAATGTTGCAATTTTAAATTGTAAAATTCAAATTTTAGTTTTCAATATAAAATTTATAAACATTAACCTTCAAGGTTTGAAATTTCAAATGTGTAATTTAAATTTCTGGACTTGTTGGTTCGAGTTATGAAATATTTGAACTATCATAAAGACCATTTTGTAGTTTCTTTCAATCCAACGAAACATTGTAATCTTATATTACTAGTAATGTGTTATCAGTAATCAGATTGAGGGGAATATTAAATTATAGGGGAATATGAAATTATGCATGCCAAACATACCCTTAAAGTAGTTCAAAATTGGTCCATTGTTGAGGTCTATTTTCTTTAGAAAATTTATAGCGTGCATGGTTAAGTACATATTATCTAACTAAATAGAAGGAAGTTAATTTGTAAGGTGCAGTCCGTGTCACTTATTCAAACATGTGACACATGCACTGGGATGACATAAGGAGGGTTTTGACTAAACACACACGTCCGTACATGCACACATGTATTCGTTTATTTTTGTGTGAAAAATCATGTGACTTGTCGCTTAAATCCACCTTTTGTTTTGCTGAAAAACAGGGCCATGTCGTAACGTGTCTTCTAGTACATTAAATACATATATTTTGCTGAATCATGTCCTATATCTCTATTTTATTCTGGTTAAATGCAATTTTAATGTCTAGCTCAATTCGATTTAATTGAGTTAATACCGTCAATTACTAGTGAGTCATTGTCGCTCGTTTTCATATGACCTGGAGATGTCTAGACCTAATCAACCAAATTTCTTCTCCATTCTTCTTCCTCCTCGCTGAAGAGTTGTACTGTGGTGTTGAGTAGCTGAACCACGCTAGCCTTCCTCCTCGGCGTGCACCAAAAAGGAGGATGAGCGGTATCTCCAAGTCGTTACCATAGAGAACACCTGCATGGGGTGGAAATAAGGTTTATGAGCAACGCATATCTGCACGACCACTCACTTCGCTGCTTCATCTACATTCTATACTGCATCGAGTCTACACTGCTTCCTATTCTCCATCCATTCCAACCATAATTCATTCGTTTGACCAATCGACTATGCTATATGTTTTTGAGCATAGTTCAAAATGTAATGTGTTGTCTGCTGTTAGTATTGATTTATACATTACTAGTTATTTATAATATTTACCTTCTAATAAAATTTAAAATTAAAATATTGCACATATTTCTAAAGTAGCTTACAAAGCGAGAGAAGATGGAGCAAAGCCGTAGGGCCTTCGACTCCCATCAGACCCCCCCTTTGTGTTTTGGTGAGCCCACCCTTTAGGGATCATGAAAATGTGAGCTTCACATAAGGCCTGCTATGAACGGCTTCAGCTTCTAGGCTTCAAACAAGTGGCTTGTTTGACTTTTTTGGAAATTTGGACGTTTTTGGCACTGTTGCTACCCGAAATTCCGGAAATAGCCTCTTCGGAAACGAAATTCCAACTCTAGCCCCCACCTGACCGCACCATTTAACCGCGTCGCGACACGTGTCCAATGGTGCGGCCGGGGAGCGCACCACACCGGAGTGGTGCGGTCCCCGACCGCACCACTCGCCCGCTGTCACGTCAGAGCCAATGGTGTGGTCCCAGGGCGCACGACACCGCGAGTGGTGCGGCCCCTGGGCGCACCACTCGGCTGTTTCCCGCCCAAGCCGACCGCGCCATTTTCGTCAAGTCCCATCGCCACCGAAAGCCACTTAATTCGGCGCTGCATGCAGCCAAATTAAACGCACGAACTAAACGACGAGACGAACGACCGTACGAATGGACGTCGTACGACCGAACGAACAACACGATGAGAGACTAAACGAACGACACTAACGACAACACGAACGAACACAACTACCGATCGACGATCTATCTAACTACCGACCGCAAGGAAGAAAGAGGTAGTCGAGAAGCACTGGGGGAGTCTAGAAGCAAGGAGGGAGTCGGGAGAGAAAGAGGGGGAGGACGGTCGACGGCCAACTAGATGACAACGGCGCACGACAACACAGCAAACACAAAACTACGAACGCTCGAGCTAACTATCGACATACCGCGGAGAAGAAAAGAGAGAGAGTCTAGAAGCAAGGGGAGATCGAGAAAGCACGAGGGGAGAAAACGGTTGCCGACTAGCTAGATTGCGCAACGCAAACAACACATCGGCACAAGACGAATTACCTAACGTGAACAACTGACAGGGGCACCAACAAGCTAACAGAATAAACACAACCTAGCCATACTCACTGATTAACATAGACCACATGACTCTGCAGATCACAGACCAATTCTACAATTAAACTACCAGCATCTTGACTATTGAGCAAATCTGGAACCAATTAACAGAGCATAAACACAAATTCACTTAACACATACATCCATCACAGAGAGAGACATAACATTCAAGATTTGCAAAGTTAGAACAGTGTAACAATTTAAACAGAAAAGTAAAGGGAAATCAGATGAATTAACCGAGAAATAACAAGAGGAAGCAGTGCGGTCGGTGGAAGAACTGCCGGTGATGTTGAGGCAGAAGCAGTCGCCGTCAAGGTCGGTGAGAGGGGGTCAACGCGGTCGGTGAAGAAGATGCAGGCGGGATCGATGCGGGGCCGTCGGTGAGATGAAGCCGAGGAGGGAGCTGGTGTCGACGTTGGCGTCGGGATGGCGGTCGGTGGCGCACGGGAGTAGGCGCTATGGAGGGAGAGCAGAGGATGCGGCCGGAGTAGAGAGAAGGCGACGTGGGTGGAGAAGGCGGAGAAGGGGATTTGGGGAGAAGAGTGGGGCTAGAGGGAAGAGGAGGCACGGTGAGGCGGCCGGAAAGGAGAGCGGCCGAGGGAGGAGCAGCGGGGAGAGACGGAGGCGCGGCGGTGTGAGAAGAAGGAGAAGGGGAGCGGCGGAGGCGGAGAGAGGTGGCGGCGCTCGGACGGCGTGGAAGGAGATGGAGACGGAGAAGGAGGCGGAGAAGGGGCGGCGCTCGCCGGAGGAGGGAGGCGCGAGCAGGCGAAATAGAGGGGGCGGCGGCGCTCTGTGGTGGCGTGGAGGCTGAGATAGGTGGAGAAGGGAGGCGGTGGGACGCTAGGTGGTGGCGGTGGTGAGCCGGCCTGGCCTCGCCGCCGGCCGGAGCTAGAGAAGGGAGGTGGGAAGCAATATTGGTTGAGGAAGAAGAAGTGCCAGGCTTAGGGTTCACAGGAGGCGGCGGCTTAAGGAAGGAGATGGGAATTTTTGCAACTTTGCGATTTAGTCCTCCAAAGATCTAGGGTTTACAGTTTGGTCCTTCCTTCAATTTGGTTACTTCTGTTTTGGCCCCTCCGGAGCTCCGTTTTCAGCGCGGTTTGATCCCACGCGTTCATGACGACGCGTACAACTGTACGGAGTAGTCCAGATTTGTCGTTTATGCGCCTAGATCGCGCCGGCCTGTGGAAAAGCACAAAAAGTGTAAAGCAGTCCATTTCGAGCAATTAAATATATAAAAATGTGTAAATGATGATAAATGATCCCAAAATGCGAAAATAAGAGGGTAAAATGGCATGTAAATATATGCAAATATGACGCATGTCATTAGCCTGTAATTAGCGTAAACGTTCTGTAAACGTTCTCCATATGTCTATATTTTATGTAATTATCGTGTTGTATTTTATAATTTATGTGAAGAAATTATGCGTTTGTTGTTGTCCATTGTAATGTTAAAAGTTGTTTGTGGTTGTAGTGTATTCCATTTATTTGAAAAAATGTTTGTAGTTGTAGCATATTGTATTTTATATTTTATGTACAGAATTTTTGTACTGCTGTTGTGAACCGTAACCT
Organism: Dendrocalamus latiflorus; assembly: GCA_017311315.1. Taxonomy (NCBI): domain Eukaryota; kingdom Viridiplantae; phylum Streptophyta; class Magnoliopsida; order Poales; family Poaceae; genus Dendrocalamus; species Dendrocalamus latiflorus. The sequence goes on from CM029640.1 coordinate 17,415,192, forward strand.
AAAAATATGTTAACTGGATTGTAGCTAGATTTCATTGATGTCATTGTGAAGCGAACTGGTAGTCGGAAGGGCTACTTGCGTAGGTTTTGTTTGTATTAATATTTAGTCATTCTTGTAGCCAAAATCACTCAAGGATAGTAGATCTTGGTATGCATGCATGTTTGTGAGAGCTTGCTTCCATAAATGAGAGATTATGGAAAAAAATACGGAAAGCACACTGCTAGTTGGAAAGGCCACTTGCGTAGCTACTGTTTTTATTGTCATGTACTCATTCTTGTAACCAAAATCACTAAATAATATTAGATCTTGTTGTGCATGTTCGAGAGAGCGCGCTTCCATAAATGAAAGAGTAGGGAAATAATGTAGATGTTTAATTTACATAAGAATTAAGAAGTTAAAAATGATGAGAATTGAGTAGTTGGTTGGTGAATTAAGTAGAACAATAATAATAGAAATTAGGAGAGAAATTTGGAGAAATTGTAATTTATTTATCGCATAAATTAGGAGTAAATTTGATTTATGTAGGAATTTGTTAGGGCACTCCGTAAATGAATTAAAAATTACATTTACAAATAAAAAAGTACCATTCATATTTGTATGGGATAGGTAGAACAACGAAATTCAGATGAAAATATTACGGTTGTATCTGCTAGGCGGTACCTACGTGCTGTATGATGGTACACTTGTTGCATGTTATATATACTAAGAGGATTCAGTATGGACTTATGGTAGGTACACCATGGGTGACATCCAAGACTTGTTCATGTTCTACGGAAGTGGTCTCGTACGCGACGGGCCGTACGGGGTAGACCTGAATAATTGTGACCGGACCGTGATCCGGGCACCCAATCTGAACACCATGAGCCTGTTGGAGCTACGTAGATGCGTGCGTTCCGCATTCGATCGGGACACCGCAAGGAACAAATTACGGATCGAGGCAGTGTATGCCACTGTTGGAGGTGCTGCAGGGGAGACAGTGTGGCAACTTATAAAGGTGACGAGCGACGCTTCATGGGCGAACTACATGGAGGTCGTGTGCAACCCAGACGCATTGATATATGCCAGGCCAATGGTGTATGTTCAATTCGTGGAGAGGACAGAATCATCCGCCATGGGTGGCTCTGGTGGTGCTGACGGAGATGTAGAGCGTGCATTACTCTCCGGCGGTCATGAAGATGCTGGTGAAGGAGGAGTCCATGAGTCAATGGAAGATGGTGACCTGCAGAGGCGCGTGGAGAATTTTCAGCCGAATCAAGGTGCGGAGAGGTGGTGGGCCGCGCGTGTTGACTGTCACGAGTACCTTGAGAACCAGGTGCAGGAAAGTGAGGAGGAGGACGACGCGGAAACAGAGAGTTCAGGAGAGGAGGAAGAAGGGGAACCTACAGCGGGAGGTGTGGTAGGAGGTGTGTCGCTGTCCGGCGGTCGTCCGTCCCTGTCCGGCGGTCGTCCGTCGATGTCCGGAGGTCATCCCAGCTGCGCTCCCTCGTCCTCACAGCGTTTTGGACCAGTGGTACGACATTTGCCATCAGTTCGTTCGTCCACTCGATTGCCATTTATTCGTAACACACGTTTTCCCTGCAGCAGTTGCGAAGGGATAGCACGTTGCTACAGCCGTCGTCATCCCGGAGGGCAGCGGACGAGCCTGCAGATAGCGACCCTGTGTCACCCGAGCAGATAGCGACATTTGCGCCTGGCGGTCAGTCCACCCGAGCAGACACGCAAGGGCGGTACGAGTGGTTCGGGCAGACGTACCAAGGTTACACGGCGCAGGAGTACATAGGTGATTTCGCAACGTCATCGTCATTCCAACAGCCGTATGCACCGGTATGTACGCATGTAGTAAACATTACACATGATATAAATAATGATTACAAACTTTTTTGTATTTTCCATTGCAGGATGTAGACCCCTCCTCCGATTGGCTGAGCTCTATTATAGGCCAGCAGTCGGAACTCCCCACAGAGATGTACCCATCACTGCCTCCGACGCAGACCTCGCACTACGACCTTCGAGATGCACCGCGCTCCCCTAGCAGGTTCACCTTCTCGGAGGATCAGATACGTCGTCCGAGGCGGCGACGACGAGATGATAAATGAATTTTTGTAATTGTGCTGTTGTAATTTTTGTGATGTTTTTCAAGTGCTTGATGGTTTGATGTTCAAAGATGGTTTCCAGTATAAAAGGGTTGCTCTAAGTTCTTTGATTTACTAGTGTAACATCCCAAATAGGGAATTACTGTAATTGCGAAAAGTGTAAAATCTTTTAATCGTTTTCTTGGGTATTTCAAAAATCTTTGTCATTGCTCGAATTTCTTAAATTGGTTTTTCTTGCCAAAAGCCCAGGTAATAAAAATTTGAAATCTTGGAATCAAAAACCAAGGTTGAAAATCAAACTGAGAAAAATCCAAGTTTACTTGGAGATCTTAAGTTCGAATTTAAAATTTAAAATCTGAAGATTCAAAGCCAGGATTGGAAATCGAAAGTTAATACAAAATCTTTTAATCCAAATTTCATATCTTAAAAATTCAAGTTAGGAAAAATTAAGACTTAATTCACTAAAGCTCGACGATCTTAAAATTAAATTGTTGAACCCGAAAGTTTGAACCAAGTTTTCAGATTCAAATCTACTCACCATACCAAATCTGAAATCCAAAGAAAAATTGGAAATTCTAAAATCCCCAAAACTCCTCTTGGGCCGGCCCACCTCTTTTTATTTTTCGGCCGCTCTCTTTTTTTTTCCTCTGGCCCGACCGCAGCCTCCTCCTTCTTCCTTCTTCTTCCCCCCATCCTCCTCCCTCTCCTTCCGTCGCGCCAAGCCGGCCCGGCCCGCGCCTCCCGCCCCGCCCCCAGCTCGCGCCGCCCCCGGATCCCCCCCCCCCCCGTCACCTCCGCGCCAGTACCCTACCACCGGCCTACCCTTGGCGCCATCCCCCTACTCCACGTCGTCGCCCATACCGCCGGACGCTCGCCATGCCGTGCACTGCTCCCGGGTCTCCGGCAACAGCTCCGCCACAGGAACCCCTTTCCGCGATTATAAGAACTCGAGCCCGCCTCCCTTCCTTCTGCTCCCCTCCATTTGAGCTCACTCGAGCAAGTCCCCTGCGCCAGCGCCGGCCGCCGCCCCTTCCCGTCCTGGTCGCCTCCGGCAAGCGTTCCCCGAACCACTCGCGTCACGGTGTGTCCCCTTGTGCCCACTATCTCCCCGCTCAACGAATTGGAAGATCATCGCCCGAGCTCACCGCGCCAGTTCCTCCTCCGTCTCCGGCCGACAGCCGCCATTTCCGCCGTCGCCTCCACCCCGGTCGACCAATGGCCGATTCCTCACGGCGGGAGCTGCTCCTCGGTGTCCCGACGCTACTCCAGTAGCCGGTCGAAGCTCTCCGTCGCCCGAGCCCTCCGGCCACGGTGACCCGACCGCGCCGCCACGCGTGCTCGTCGCCAACGCACCTCGGCCACCCTCCGGTCGAACCAAGCGCTCAGATGAGTCTCTCGCACCCTACCCGTGCCCGTGCTCACCCTATTTTGCTCCTTCCTCTCCGGCCACCGGCGCCCCATCCGGCTCCCCTCCCCCGGCCGCCTTCCATCACCATCAGTTTGCCGTGGCCCATTCCCTACCGCAGCCACCGCCTCCCCGGGGTCCCTCGTCGGCTGGACGGCCCATTTTATTGGTCGCCGTCGCCTCCCAGGTCGTCCCCCATCGGCGCCGCCGCTGCAATGCTCGGCTCTTCCCTCTCCCCTGTCTCCCTCGTGTTTGCCCCCTGCTCTGTTTCAGTCGGCCGAGCGGCTCTCTTGTGCCTCTGTCTCTGTGTGGTGGGCCCGACTAAAAACTTGGCCAAAAACTCACGCGCAGCAGTATGCTCTCCCACTCCTAAATTGGTATCTAAAACTCTCTCATTTGGAGCAAGGCAGTGAACGGTGTTTTGAAAGTAAAGGAGGGAATGAGGACTTAGTTGCAAATTGTAATGGGGACTTACACTTATAAATTTCTCTTTAATAAGTTTCTTGATAATAAAAAGGTAACAAACTAACATATGAATTCTCATGTAAGACTAACTCAAAAGAATGCATGTTCTATTTCCAAATAATGAGAAAAGCGACAGGGATTCACTAGAGATTGACGTTAGAAATCGAATAGGTGAATCTAATCGTAAGATCATCTTTTGTGAATTAGAGGTAATAGAAGTTGATCCTAGACAGTTAAAGTTTCATATTTAAGGCTTTATAAAGATGATTTTAATACTCTCAAATTTGACGTTCAAACAAATCAAATATTAATATCACATTCTATCAAAAGCTCAAGAGGTCTAAATGATATCTTCCACCTCTCGATCTAAATCTACTTATGCAAACTAGGTAAATCAATTCAGCAAGATGGTGTCACATGAATTATTAACCGTGAATTGCTCCTCTCTCTTGGTAGTGCTTAAAATAATCATTGGCAAGCCACATAAAATATTGACCAGGGGATGCTCATCTCTAAAATCATGTCATCCCTCTTATTAGTGGATAAAGTGGTCCTTGCCTCACATCCAAATCCCCAACCATTATCTCAGGATAGAAATCTAATGATCAAGAATAAAAGAAATCACTTTATCAAGAAGGTCCCTGTTAAGTCATGAATTAATCAATAAAAGGCAGACCGTGAATAATAGATCGGTAATCAATAAAATAACCAACCTTGTCCATAATAATAGTTGGTTAAATGATTAACCCCATACTTTAGTTAAGTTATTAAAAATACTGACTCATCAAATTAGCTGTTGCAATCTCAGATAAGTATTGCCACATGAAATATCAAAGTTACACCACATATTTAATTATACTCACCTTACGTATCTGTATTCTAAAATCACAAAGCCCTGTCCCTCTTTGCTATCTTCGCTAACCCCTTTCTATCTGTCCCTAAGTCTGCCCGACTCGTGGAACTTCCTTGATAAATGTAAATCAATTAAAAGAAAGTCATCAAATAAAAGATCGAGCCTTGCCTTTCCCAAATCGGCTAAGTCTGGCCACTTCTTTTTTTTTTCCAAAGTGGATAATTCCTGTAATTACTTCTTTTTCATTTTTGATCCTCGTTATCCTAAAATTTTCCCTCACAGTAAAGCTACTCAGCCACCTCAGTCCTTTGCCCAGTTCATCTACCACTGTGTTTACAGCACACTAATCTGAATCATCCTTCTATTCTCAAATCGTAATAAATGTATAATTTAAATTAACTTGGGCATTTAAAGTGTTTGGATTTATTTGGTCTTTCTTTTCTTTGCCGCGTATTAGAATCCGAAGACTCGACGAGGCGACGGACTCGAACAAGACCAAGACTCGGGTAAAAGCGAGAACTAGTAAAATTAAGATCAATGACTGAGAAGGCTTTGAATTAGAGCAATCAAGGCCGTGGTATAACAAGCAAGGCAAGTCATCACTTTGATCATATTGATCCTACATTTTATGCAAAACTATGTTCTTTTAACCTATCAACTTGCATGCCTAATTTGTTATGCAAATATATGTCAAAGCTTAAGGTAGCTACATGCCCACTTGTTGTTGTATTAAATTTATTATGCCATCCTTTGGAACTTGAATCACCTGATCCTTGTCACCATAGATATTATTGATAACTTTACTAGCTATAAGTCTTATTAAATGCCATGCTAGTCTTGTCAAAGTCCAGGGCGCTAGTCGCCCTGATCATCAATCTTTAAAAACATGAGAACTTGTTTTGGGCAGTCACGGGATGTACGTGGCTGAATACTTTGTGACTATTTATGTTACGCTTCTCAAAACCCTCAAAACATGCTATACCTGTCTGGGCGGGTGGTAAGAGTGGTGGGTGTGGAAGTAGCACATTGGATTGTGGAATGAACCGCCCGGACGCATTAAGGACTTAATCCTGTGATGACTTCTTCGTGTAAAACAGTACAGCCACAAGTCTGCAAAGTGCAACTTGGTTAAGTAAATATATCGGACCCCCAGAACTCATCTCACTGGTAGGGGAATGGAGGATGCTATAAGGGCAAGAGAAGGCCTAAAGGGACACCAAGTGCAGGGTGAAGTTTCCAGCTGTACTAGCGTTGTGGAGAGTTGCAGTCCGAATGCGCTAGTTTCCGTGGTTACATCCCGTGCAAAGTATGGGACCCACCGCAAGTGGGAGCAGCCCATAAAGTGAGATGACAAAAGGGGCTCGATATTTTGAACAGTTATTGTGATGATATACTCAACCGCATGACTAAGGAATCGTGCGGGGCAACGAGCGGATCGTCTCTTGTGGTGAAAGTGTACAAACTCTGCAGAGTCAAAACTATTCGAATAGCCGTGCCCACGGTCAAGGGCGGACATGGGATTCTCCTTGAGTTAGTTCTATTTCCAAAAACATTTGTGGGTGGGATAAAACCTATCAGAGAGATGTACTCTGACTTTGAACTTTTCCTGGAGAGATGTACTCCAGCGACGAAAACTAGCATTGGTGGAGGTAGCCATGCACTTTAAAAGGTGGATGTAACCTACACTTCAATTATAATCGCATCCTCACTATCAATTTCGTAAAGACATGTTTCAGTTAAAATTGCTACGTCTCAGGAGATTTTCTTACTTACTGTAATTCCAAAACGATGCTTTTAGCCAATAAAAGAAACTCAAGCCTCCCATGATAGCTTGCATCTATTATTACTGCATCATGTGTGGTGGCTTGCTGAGTATCATCGTACTCATTCTTGCTTAATTGCTACATTCAGTCAGAAAGAACAGGAATGTCAATCCCTGCGACGCTAAAAAGGGGTCGACAGAGCTGGAAGACGAAGAGGCCATGGACTAGGTCGCGAACCCCAGTTGGCTGCCTGTGGGCAAGTCCTGAGGGTCCCACCTGTGTGGAGTTTCCGCTGCTGCACTTTATCGTTTTCGGCCTAATCGGCCCATGAGTAAGTATTACTGTATTATTTATGCTTTCGCATGATATGTCTTTGATATACAGTAATGTATCTGTGAGCACTATCTACTGATCCAGGGAATAGTGCGGTGGAATCACAGAGGATCTGGGTTTGCTAACCCGAGGTCTGACAACTAGGGCATACAACCAACTGAGAGATGACAACACGGGGCAGCGGGAGAAGACACGATAACAACAACACAAGAAACATGTATTTTTTTTATAAATATAACTTTACAAATGCATAAATATATACACAACTAAATTAGACTAGTGATTTCTTGAAGTGCTTGATGGTTTGATGTTCACAGATGGTTTCCTGTATAAAAAGGGTTGCTCTTAGTTCTTTGATTTACTAGGGCATACAACCAACAGAGAGATGACAACACGGGACAACCCACATAATACGAAGGCCTCAGGCAATGACAACACGAAACAACACATACATTGCACGTACATGAAATGTAGCAAGTAGTACAACCAGCAACACACCAACGAACACAACAACTAAAATACAACACAACCGTACTTAACACATTACCAAAATAGCTTGACGACAACATAGCATAAAACATTACCAACATACACGAGGAGAACCTCTAGCACTACAACTTGAGGATAACAATAATCACAAGAAACAAAATAGCACACAACATTAAATTTATCTTCCACTCTAGTCTGTCGAAACGATGCCGCATCCCGAGGGGTCGCAACCCCCCACGACAACTCTCTCATGGCGAACATTGGCTGTCCTATTGCCCATTTCATCCTCCCACACCCAGAATCGGCAACCACCAGGAGCTTCCTGCGATTCCATGACAAGAAGTTTTTTAAACATACCACCACGATTTCAACGAACCCGAAACAATCTGACTCACCGAGTGATAGGGGCACTTGTAGTAGTGTCGCCCAGGATTCGCGGCCGTCTGTGATGTCCTACGTCTAACCAAGGTGTTGCAATTTGGGCACATCACCGTGGGTGCCCATGAAGACGTGCTGAGCTGACTCATTGCCTAGTCTGGGGGAGTGAGCACGAAAGAAAACTACACTGATTGTGAACAACTAACTCAGGAGGTGACTGATAACATGGCAAGGGAGTATGTGAGGGATGGCTCCATTTTATAGGCTGTGTGGGGGGCAGCCTCACGCACAAAGAACACAGACAACACAAATCATACACGCACATAAAGGGGCAGTGAGCAGACAAAAAGGGGCACCTTTACTTAGTGACATGAAAAAAGAGGGCGGTTTGCCCAGTGATATGAAAAAACGGGGCAGTTTTGCCCAGTGACTTGACAAAACGGGCCAGCTTTCCGCAGTGACATGACAAAAGAGGCCAGCTTTCCGCAGTGACATGACAAAACATGCCACCTTTGCCCAGTGGGATGACAAAATGGGGCATCTTTGCTCAGTATTGCATTTTTTGTGGCTTGTGATAACAACTCCACGAAGATAACAACCAATCCATCGCATGCTTAACAACGTTGCACATTACATCGTTACGGAAAGAGGCCACAAAACATGAAGGCGTCACGCACTTACAACACGAAACAACACATACATTGCACATACATAATTTATGGAAAGTAGTACACCCAACAATTTAATTCAACACATACATGAACTAAAATACGACAAAACCATAACCCTCGTTACCTACATGCCAAACGAGCCTCGTGGCACCCACATGGAGAATTGCTGAGGGGGCCACCTCGGACGTGGCTGGCCGTCGTGGTAGTGGCATGCACATATGCATCTCGGGTTCGCGCAGCAACATGTGGGATCATAAGAGCTTCCTATATTCACGACCTCCTCGTTGCCCCTCTTGCGTTGCATCTGTTCGCGAAGGTCGTTGTTCTCCTCAGTGAGACTCTCCATTCGGTACTCCAAGTCCCATATTCGAGCCCACAATGTATCCACATAACGATCAACATACCGTTCATGAGGAGGGTCGATCCAGTGGGAGAAGTCGCATTTTGCCATCTGCAAAAAAAAGGACGGTCAACTTCGAGGGTTCATAAGCAATAAAAAAATGTAATATTACTAATTTGTACCCCGGAGCGTGAGCATCGGAAGAAACGTCGCCCGCCATCGTTCGGGCCATCCAAGATCTGGACGACCGCGTACTCATTGTGTCTGCATTTCGGCCACGCTGGTTGAGCACGCCGGCTTGGTATCAATCGGTACTATGGACCGAACATATCCCTCTTTTCTAAGGGAATGTCTTCCTTCGGTGACCCAAATCCCACTGGCCCCTCGGCTTCCAACATGGTAAGTTTCACCACGAAAGAGAAGGGTACTTTTTTGTTCGATTTACAATGTCATGGGACCCCAACCGTGCTACTTATAGCAAAACGGGGCAGCTTAATGCAGTGACCACCAAAAAAAAAGGCCAGCTTTGCACTGAGATGTGACAATAGAGGACAGCTTTGCACACAGATGTGAAAAAAGGGCAGCTTTGCTCAGTGAGATGTCAATAGAGTGCAGCTTTGTTCAGGGATATGACAACACGGCCCAGCTTTGCTCAGTGAGATGACAAAAGAGGTCAGCTTTTGCTCAGTGAGATGACAAAAGAGGGCAGCTTTGCTCAGTGACATGACAAAAGAGGTCAGCTTTGCTCAGTGACATGACAAAAGAGTTCAGCTTTTGCTCAGTGACTAGACAAAACGGGCTGCTGTTGAGCTACCGCCTACCGAGCTGCTTGATGACTCTGGCTAGGCCATTACGACATATAAATATTAGGCTAATACGTTAAGTTGGCAGAATGACGTGTGGTACAATTTTCTACGTACACGTAAGAGAGTGAATGAACAAATTCCTGCAGGTCATCAGGGGAGAAGCCTATCTCATCAATTATCCATTTTCAGTCCCTGAGCTAGTGTCAAAGTTAATAAGTCATTCCCTAAAAGTCCCAAGTGCAATGATACACATCACATTCAAAAGGCATTACATAAGAAACCATAAAATGCGTACATGGACAGATGTACATAATATTGACAATGAAATAAATTTTAAGATTGGATCAAATGACACCTCTTACCGAATGAGGCCATCATCTTCGGTTCCCCGTGGCTTGAATAAGGAGGACATCATTTCTAGCTTGCTTTCCTCAGTGTCATGACAAAAAAGGACAATTTGCGCAGGGACATGATAATACGGGCTAGCTTTGCTCCGTGAGGTGACAAAAAGATGCCAGTGGTGCGCAGTGACATGACAAAACGAGGCAGCTTTGCCTAGTGACTTGACAAAACGGGCCAGCATTCCGCAGTGACATGACAAAAGAGGCCAGCTTTCCGCAGTGACATGAGAATACAGTACATTTTGCAGGCTCTGAAAAGCCTTCATAGGGACATTTATTGCTACACTGCAATCCTGACTATCCTCAAGAGATTCCCATGTCGTCCTCTCTATGGACTATGCCCACTTCACCAGATAACCTGCCTACATAAAGGCCTCCTATGTCTTCCATACCACATCTCCTCCTTCAGCCATCACAATACTACTACACAACAATGTCTTCCTGGAGGTCCGACCCATTTGGAGTGCCGGAGTAGCATGAGCGCCCGAAGTGCCATTGCGGCTTTAGGACGATGTTGTCCGTCTGGACGGATCCAGTACAACGAGCCAACTACGGTCGTAGGTTCTTCAAGTGTCCAGACCTGGATGACGACTTCGTGGTAACGACGACAACTAAATCCTTTGTTTCTTGTTATCGTTTTTCAACTTGATCCGTTACATCTACCACGCCACACATAGGCTTGCCGGTTCATCGAATGGGTGGATCGGGTGCCGCCGGCATGGCCACAGAACCGGCCAAAGCAGTTGGAAAACAAAGGACAATACTTTGTCAAGATGACTCAGGCTCGCGAGGTGGAACGACAGATGCGGCTTGAGCAAGAGTGCCGCGTGAGGGTGGACCAAATCCGTCTTAAGGGCAAGGAGGATGAGCTGCAAAGGAGGCGGGAGCAGTTAAGTCTGCGTGAAGCAGCCATCAAGCGTCAGGAGGAAGTGCTTCAAGCTCGTGAGACAGCTCTCAAGACCAAGAGTGACAGGAAGAAGGATGCAGCGGAGCCATCTTCACGGCGCGAGAATAAGGGGAAACAACCACGCTACACCCAGTAGACAAAATGTAATACACCCAGCAAGTTATCTCGTCTTCTCGCATAAATAAATAAAAAAGTACGCGGCATGTTAAGCCCAACTGTATTATCAAGTTTATTTCTATTCAGCTAAGCTTATTATCTCGTCTTTTCGCATTCAATGATTCCCACGTGTTCAATATCACTTTCCTTCCTTTCGTCCAATTGTTTCTATCACAGTTGTGCTAAAAAAAACTTCATTAAATTTCTTCCAATAAAACAACATAACATGATCGAAAAATGTTATTGCCAGTTCAACATATTTTTCACGGTCAGCAATGTACGAAAATCACAAATACACTAATCATTATCGTACTCTACCAACCAAAATTCTTAATTTTCATACATGCAAATAAAATTACACTACCAGCAAACTCCACTCCACATCAAATACATTTTTTTCAAACAACATTAACAACGTACCAAAATATTTCAAAAATAAAAATCTACAAAAAAAATATAATTCCTACGTATATCATCCGCAATACATAACCAATTTTGAAAAAAAAAACTTCATATTTTTTGCATCTCCTATTCTATATTATAAGTTTGCTGCACACTCTACAAAATTATTTTACATGTGTATACATAATATTTATGTAACTATGTAATCAAAACAAAAATCATAAATTACATTTTGCGCAAAACCCTAACCCTAATCTCGGCGGAACAGAACTCTAGCCAAGTGGTGCGGTGTGGTGCCGCACCATTAGGCGAGTGGTGCGGTGCGGCACCGCACCATTCGGTCTGACATGGCAGCGGGCGAGTGGTGCGGTCGGGGACCGCACCACTCCGGTGTGGTGCGCTCCCCGGCCGCACCATTGGACACGTGTCGCGACGCGGTTAAATGGTGCGGTCAGGTGGGGGCTAGAGGTGGAATTTCGTTTCTGAAGAGGTTATTTCTGAAATTTCGGGTAGCAACAGTGTCAAAAACGTCCAAAATTCACTTTTTTGGTTTTTCTTTTTGTTCCTTTATTCCTTTACATTGTCTCAAAAAATATAGTAGTGTTTTCTAATTTTTCTTATTTTCCTATTATTTTTCTCATTTTTAACTTAGAAAAAGCTAACGGTTACTACAGTATATTTGCTGCCAAAACTCTACACAAAAAGCTAAAAAGCCACTTTTTTGAAACCCTTTGGAGCAGGCCCTAATCGGGTCTTCCCCTCTCTCTCTCCCTGTACAAACTTTCTTAAAAACTCTTCTACCTGGTTAATTGAATGTTAGAGCTCATGTCTTTCCTTTAGAAAAATATTGCACATACGGCTTGTAGGCCAGTGCAATTTAATAAGTTGGCCAAGTCGCCATGTACATAAAAATATGGAGAAAAAATCTAGGATAAAATTGGGGTCCTTGAGAAGGAAAAAAATATGCAGGATGACTACGGTAAAATACCCTCTTTTTTTTCTTGTATCACTGAACTCCTTTATAGCTAATCCGGGACTTTTGAACCACGTCATCTCTTCCTTATAAACACATTTTGCCAGGGCAGGGATTATACTAGTTTATGATCTGGAGCCCATTTGGAATGAAGGAATTTAATAGGATTTCTACATAACAAATAACCCTTTTTATATAAAAAAAAACTCAAATCCAATTGGGCACTTGCCAATGAGAAATGGGCTCAGATAGGGAGCGGACCATGTAGCTCAAGCTTTTCCAGCTATCTTTCCCAGGGTGCCCCATGAAACACAGCGCGGGCCAAGCCTGCCGGGCCATGCCGTGCAGGGCTAGCTTCGGGGCAATTGGGTAAAGCATGATGGCCAGATAAAACTTCGCATGCCTATCCACGATCCACAAATTTATTCTTTTAAGAAAAAAAAAACATAGAAAGATGTGCTTAGTTCCTTCGATTTTCCTGCGCAATTTTTTTTACTGAATAACTTCTCTCGGTTACATTTGTAATTGAGAAAACTGGATATATATCACTTAAATGTTTCCATTTTAAAAATATATCATCGAAAAAGTTTGGTTCACTTTAATACATCCAAACTTCCGAAATATTAAAATAACGAGTACTCCTTAGTGTTTAGGTATCATAGTCTAAAATAGATATGTATCGTTTGTGAAATTTTTTAAAATTTCTTAGATGTCAAGTTTAACTAGTTTACTAACTAATTCAAACAGTTTGAACTAAATTTCGAATTGTAGTTGCTTTTTTTATGATAGTTTAATTGTAGTTTACTAACTAATTCAAACGGTTTCCATGAGTTGGATGAACAGGTTAGCTTCCACAAATGAAGATGACTTGGGATGACTTCATGAGTTGAAGGTCATCAAGTCAAAGTTGATGAAGAAGAGGTAGCTTCATGTGTTGAAGGCTATCAAGACGAAGGCTTCATGTGTTAAAGGCCATCGAGAAGAAGATGCTTCATGTGTTGAAGCATGTCAAAGATTGATCATGTGTTGATCAAGTGAAGACCATCATGAGTTGATGGTGTTGATGAAAAGAAAGCATCATGAGTTGATGCATATCAAGACGATGACCCAAGGCAAAGGTATGACTAGCTAGGGCTAAGGATGTGTTACTAGTCTTTTATCGGTCTTGGTGTTTGGTTGGAAGACCGAATTGCTAGTATAGGTTGTCGTACTATTAAGAGGGGTCATGTTAGTAGTTTGAGTCTCATCATGTGTTGATAGCTCAAACCTCACTTGCTCTAGCTCATCTCGACATGAGGCTTACATTTGCGAATGTGTTTTGCAAATAGTTGAAGCTCATGTGGTGAATCTTTGCAACATGGGACTATGCATTGCGAATGTGTTTTGCAAGTGCTTGAAGTCCATGTTTTCATTTTTTGTGATATGAGGCTTATATTTGCAAATGTGTTTTGCAAATAGTTGAAGCTCATATATAATCCTTGTGGCATGTGACTTAGGTTTACGAATGTGTTTCGCAAATGTGAGAAGTTCATGTACCTAATCCTTGTAGCATGATCTAAGTTTGCAAATATGTTTTGCAAAAGTTGAAGATCATGCATTATCCCTTGGCATGGTCTAAAATTGTTTGTTGTTATTTCCTTTGACATTAGACCATGGTAGTGACTCTTTGGATGTCTTGTGATTTCTGCATTGGTCTAATATGTATGAGGTCATGCAAATAGATGGGTTGTGTAGCCCTCTGAATAAGCTTTCCATAGAATCCAAGATCACTGAATTCCGACATCGGAGTCAAAAGTTATGACCGTTTTTCCGAGTGTCGCCTGTGCTGAAAAACTGGAAAACGGAAGTACCGCAATTTGTACTGCGGTAGTTCCGATTTTTCCGGTAGTTCCGATTTTCCTGTAGTTCCGATTTTCGGGCGGAACGTTTTTTCCAGAGAGCGACTTTTTGAATGACTTGGCCTCGGGAAAATCGGAAGTACCGCAATTTGAACAGCGGTAGTTCCGATTTCGCTGAGAAACGGCTAGTTTTCTGACCGTTGGCGAGGAAAACGGAAGTACCGCAATTTGTACTGCAGTAGTTCCGATTTTCCTGATTTTTCAGGGGTTTGGCTCCAACGGCTAGTTTTCTTGTGTGGGGTATAAATGCCCCCTTGTAGCTGGTTGGAGAAGTTGTTGCTTGATCCATTTCTGCTGTCTTGAGCTAGAGTGAGGCTCTCCACTCAATTGTCCATGTGTTGCACTTTGTGAGAGAGGAGAGGTGATCTAGAGTGCATGTGTTGCATCTAGAGGAAGACTTTGTGTCCGGATTGAGCTTGTGCATTTGTTGCACGTGGTGAGAGTCAAATGAGGGACTTGGCTTATTACTCTTGGAGTATGCCGACTCCTAAACGGCGTGGGAGGCGTCGTGCGCGGCGATCTTCTCATGAAGCTTGTGAAAAGACCCGGCAAAGTTGTGAAGGTCGGACCTCACCAACCCGGAGAGGGAAAGAGCTACCACTAGTGGATTGGAGGTGCTTCGGCTTAATTCGTGGAGCCGGTCCGATTTGTTCGGGCTAACCTCAACGTGGATTAGGGGAGATCGGCAAGTCTCCGAACACCACGGTAAAACATCGTTGTGTCAATTGTGGTTTGTTTCCTTGTACTTAATTTATATTCAAGCAATTTACATTCATAGACTCAATTTGATTGCTTGTAAAACTAGGATTGCAAACCTTGACCTAGGATAGCATTGTTGGTGCACTTAGGCGAATTTGCTTGACTTAGGCGCTATTGTACTAAACTAACTTGAATTTAGCTTCCGCATTGTTTCCTTGGTTTAGGCAAATAGAAAAGGTCTTGTATTGATTAGTGTTAATTTGTAGAGAATTTTTAAACCGCCTATTCACCCCCTCTAGTCGGCCTCCTCGATCTTACAACGATACACGAATTGCCTCATTAAAAACCTTGGTTGAGAAACTTCATGGAAAACTCGTCGAGGGAAAAAGAGTACAATTCACCCAAATTCATTTGGTCTGCAGGACTTTATTCTTTGGGTACTTAATCTTCATGATCAAGATTTATTAGCGGGCTTGTGAGAATTCTCCCCCTGAATTCTGCACTTCTCTAAGTCTCATCATTCCAATTCCACGCACGCACCTTTCAAAGCTAGATGCGGGGAGTGACTTAGTGTATAAATCTGCGAGATTTTTACATGACTTAGTATGCAGTACTTTAATCTCGTCCATCTTTTGCAATTCATGTGCATAGAGGAACTTGGGGTTGATATGTTTTGTGAGATGACTCTTCACATAGCCCGTTTGCACTTGTGCAACGCAAGCGGCATTATCTTCATAGATAATTATGAGGGTTTGCACAATGTTCATCCCACATGACTGCTGGATGTGGTGAACCATTCGGCGGAGCCAAGCGCACTCCCGTGCGGCTTCATACAGTGCTATAATTTTTGAGTGGTTCGTCTAAGTAGCTACCAGGCTTTGCTTAGACGATTTTCATGAAATTGCAGTTCCACCACACAGGAATACGTAGCCTGTTTGTGACTTAGCGGTATGCGGGTCTGACAGATACCCATCATCTGCATAGCCAATCAAGTTCAGATCTTGAATCTTTCGGTAAAACAGTCCAAGGTCCTTGCTTCCTTGGAGGTATCGGAAGATGTCCTTTATGCCCTGCCAATGCCTTTTGGTGGGCTCTGCACTGTACCTTGCTAAGAAGTTCACGGCAAATGCAATGTCCGGTCTAGTGCAGTTTGCTAAGTACATGAGTGCTCCCACTGCACTCAAGTTTCCAGATCATGAATTAGTAACTGCATCCAATCTCCGAAAAGTCTCGATTGTTTCGATTTTTGGAATGGGATATTTACGGAATCCCCATGAATAGGATCAAACCATGGGAATTCTGGTCCCAGGACTTCCTCCCCCTCTTCCCTAGGTCAGAAATGATCTTTTTCTTGCTATAAAGACCTATCGATCATCGGTACTTTCGAAGGAAATGCCTTCTCGAAGCCAAACCTTTCAAGCACCTTCTGGGTGTAGGTCGACTGATGTACCAAGACTCCTTTAGGGACATGCTCAAGCTGCAGGACTAAGCAAAACTTGGTCTTACCCAAATCCTTCATTTCAAATTCTGACTCCAAGTAGGAGCTTGCTTCTTTTATGTCTTCGGTTGTCCCGATGATATTCAGATCATCTACATACATAGATATTATACAGAATCCATTCTGGGATCGCCGTATAAATACACAAGGATAGGCTTCATTATTCATGTAGCCTTTCTTGCAGAGAAAGTCGCTTAAGCGATTATACCACATTCTTCCAGATTGTTTCAGTCCATACAGTGACTTTCTGAGTTTCACACTGTATAGATTTCTATTTGCTCTGTCTTGGTTCGGGAGAGGTATTCCTTCAGGGACTTTCATATAAATCTCTGAATCCAAGTTACCGTAAAGGTATGCAGTCACAACATCCATCAATTTCATTTCTAAGTTCAAGTTCACTGCCATTGAGATCAAAGGTAATTCCACTCATGACCGGGGAGTAGGTTTCTTCATAATCAACTCCAGGACGTTGAGTGAAACCTTGGGCTACCAGCCTTGCTTTGTATCTCACTACTTCATTTCTTTCATTTCTCTTTCGAACAAATACCCACTTGTGCCCAACGCGGTGTATGTGGGGAGGCGTGCGGCATACGGGCCCAAACACCTCTCTTTTGTTCAGAGATAGCAATTCAGTTGCTATTGCCTTCTTCCAATCTTCCCAATCTGAGCTTTTCTTACATTCAGCGAGCGATGCAGGTTCGGGATCAAGATCAATGATGGAGGCAATTTTCTTTGCGAAGTAGATATCGATATTAGCTATTGTCCTATTCAGGGACTCTCCCGTGTGCACATAATTTATAGCTATTTCTTCATGAGTTGCTTCTTCTAGAGCGATTGCTTCTTCTGGAGCTTCACCTTGCGCATCGCTTCTTTCACACGGGGGCGGCGGCGCACCTTGCCCGAGCGGCTCGGGTGTGGGCGGCTACCGGCGGCGTGGCGCAGCGGCTCGGCGGCTCGTCGGCGCGGCGGGCGTGGCGCGTGTGGAGCCGGCAGTGGGCCAGGCAGGGCTATCGGCGTGGGCGACCGGCAGGCGGCCTTCCGAGTGGGGACGGCCTGTGGGGCGGCTGGCTTAGCGCGGTGACCGAGCGACGGCGCGGCAGCAGGCGGCGGCCGGAGAAGACGCACGACTACGGGTGGCGGCCGGATAAGGCGCGCGGCTGCGGGCGACGTGGCTACTCGACGAGGCGTGCGGTCTCGGTGGCCGGCGAGGGGCGGTGCTGCTACGAGCAACGGCGGCGGGCGTGGACCTCGAGCTGCGCGGTTCGGGCCGGGCGGCGCACATCGGCTTCGGACCGAGGCGGTGAATGCCGGCGGGGCTGCGCTACACAGGCGGGCAGCTCGGCGAGCGGCGGCGGCCGTGAGATGCGTGAGGGCTGAGCCGGCTCCTCCTCAGGCCGGCGGCTGGCGGCGCATCCTGCAGCGGCTTCGAGCGGCTGCGGCCATGGCGGCGAGCCCGAGAGCGGCGGTCGGCTATGGGTCCGGTAGTTGCCTGTTCGGGGGTGGTGCCCGGTCTGTGCGGTCGGCCCTCGGGCGCATCGGGCGCGCGCTTCACCGACGATCGTCGCCATGCAGGGCGGCGGCGATTATGCTTCGGGCCAGAGCAACCACCAGCGGTGACTTCATGTGACGGCCTCGGCTGCTGGCCGGTGGTGCGCATACAGGCTCGGTAGCGCCTTGAGGTCCACGGCCGGCTGCTGGCCGGCGGCTGGCGGTGCCTGTTTTTTTTCTTCTTTTCTGTGTTATGCTGTGCAGAACAAAACAGAGAAAGCCATGCCAATTTTTCGTACAGTCTTTTTCTCATGCAATGATCGTGCAGAATCAAATAAATTCATGCAAAAATTTTCGTTTCCAATCTACGATGCAATCAACATCTACCCCGTTTCGCAATCTACCGATCAACATTGTGCCGGCGACTTCAAGTCTGCTCGCGGTAGATTAGGGCGGATTTGCATCCTTTCTAATCTACAGTGCAATCAACATCTACCCCGTTTCACAATCTACCGATCGGCATTGTGCCAGCGACTTCAAGTCTGCTCACGGTAGATTAGGGCGGATTTGCACCGTAGAGATTCAATCTAGAACGTGAAAAGAAAATACAGATTCAAAAGCGATCTAGAAAATTCAATCTGTGCTTCGATGATTACCTCGTTCACCGGAGCGAAGTCGTGCTGATAACGTGTTGAGGAACTGTCGCTGGCGATCAGTCCGAGCGATTCCTCTGTTTAGAACAAGAACGAATCAATCACAAAATCACAGAATAATAGACTGAACACACAGAGAGAGATAGAGAGAACTCCTGATCTTTCTTTATTGCTTTCATTTATGTGTATATAATGCGGGAGTATAGGCCCCTATTTATAGTCTAGGTGGGTACCCAAATATGTCAGGACTCTGGCCGTGGGCCCAGTTTCCTAACAATAGGAAAATTTTGGGATAAATTTAGTCGTTGGATTGAGAAATTGAGGGATATATTTATCCCATCTCATATTCTAATCCTATTTCTACCCAGCATTTTCATGTACCCAAACAGCCCGAATAAGAGAGAAGAAGCAGCATGTACTTGGTCTGGTCGAGCCAGATAGAGGTGAGCGGGTCTAGTCGAGCTGGGGGCGTGCGAGAAACAATGTCGTCGTTAGGGAGTGGTATACCAGGGAGATTTGGGAAGTTTGGACGGTATTAAAAGTAAACCAAATTATTTCAGTGGTATATATCTAAGGGGCAATTTGTTATGCGCCATTGAATAACTTCAAATCTTTGTAATATACGATTGATGTCTTATTAACACGTGGGCTCTAGACCCATGTGTAGTCTTATAATAAGTGGCATATTGTGAATCATGTAGTTATTCTGTGGTATATTGTGAACTTTCTCTATATAATATTTTAGTGGTGTATACTCAATTTTCTTTTTGTAATATCACAATTTTTTTTGCGGTTAATATCCCGAATCTTGGTAGGTTCATGTGGTAAGTGGCGCAGACGCTCAGACCCTTCAGTGTCAGTTTGGCAGTATGCGAAGCCCAACTCTAACAAAATATTTATGTTATAAATCTAAAAAATATTGTATTATAAAGTTAATAAAAATATAAAATTACATATTAAGACACCACTGCGATGTGAAATGTGATGCCAACCTAAGCCTCTTTTTCCCGTCATTTGCGAAGTTTAAATGGGTTCAGGTTTATTTTGACGAGTTAAAAGGCTGTATTTTGTTACATTTAATTCTCCAACTTTTTTTTGAAAAAAGAGAGAGCTTTATTAATATATGTAAATATCAGCAATCGGTGGAATTGAGTTAAAAATTTCTATATTAATCCATAATAAAGAAAAATATTAGAAATTCTTTCCTCAATCGAGAGAAATAAATAAGGACATAGACCATATTTTAGCAAACAAGATTATAACACTACGGATTAATCAAATATAGTGTTATATAGTTACTCCCTATTTCGTATATAGAAGATGCTCTCAGCTATGCCTGTAATTGTTTTGAGAAGAACGAGTACACAGTACTAATCAACGGCTGAACGCCACTCCATTGTTCTGCACAGGTGTCTGTTTACTCAACGTACTTAATTACGTACTTGTCATTAGTCACTGCCAGCTAATTAAGCAAACATCCATTGATTACATTAATATATCCACACTGATAAGGCCAGTCTCAGTGGGGGTTTCATGAAGTTTCATGGATATTAAATACGCTGATATGGCACTGTATTGATGAAGAGAGAGATGATAAAAGTTTCATGGGAGTAGAGAGGGTTTCATGGGGATGAAACTCTTCTGCACTGTTTCCAAAATATGGGTGTGTTGGAAACTGGGACATGAAACCTCCATTGAGACTGGCCTAAGACTAATGACCGTACGTATGCCGCTACATAAGAATAATGAGGGTGTTGCTAGCGTCCGTACGTCGAAAGCTCCCATACAACATCCTTATATAATTTATGCAATAATTTTAGTTACTGTATACAATAAAAATATTTGATAAAAATCTCAGTGTTGCACTAGTTATTGTTAATTATTACACACATAAAATCAAAATGTTGCAATAAAACAACAACAACAATTAATCACTGTCGATGTTGTAGACATCAAAGGTGGCGCACAGCTCAGCCTCAAGCTCGCCATCCCAGCGGCCGTGGTGTGGAAGGCGAACACCCTCAGGTCAACGAAGCTATTGCGGTCGGTGTCGAGCTCGTCCACCATGGCGGCGACCTCACGGCTGCCCGCGGAGGAGCTGGGCGGCGGCGAGATTGTGTGGGATACTGCGGTGAGCTCAAATGAGAAATCTGGTCGTCACTACTATGGGAGCAGTAGAGTAGTTTCTTGATGTGAGAGTTGTAAGATAGATGTGGGCAGTGGACTTGTGGTTCAAACTTGAATAGAATGAATCGATAAGAATGCTTCGTTGGCACAACACTGATATTTTTAGCTAGAAGTGGTGGGTTAGTGATGTGAGCGATAGGGCGTTCGATTTTTTTTACTCTCACTATACGTACACTATCTAATGATTCCATAAGAATAATAATGGAATTAATGTACTGTACAATCAATTAAATATAGCAAGCCCACTAACTAGCTAGTGAGACTGGCATGCTTGGTAATAGTCGGCGCGTCATAAGTATCATGCGTTTATATCGCACGATATAATTAGATTTTTTGCGTAACTTGTTTTTGTAGGGACTGATATGAATTGTACGACTCATTGTGTATATGACGAATAAATGAGTTTTTTCGTGGCTTATGTGTCATACTGAATTATAGCTTATGTGACTATATATTATTGTATAATGGTCTATGTGTCGACATGTAATGCTTGATATTCTTATATGTAATTCATTACTAGCTGTTAGGCGCAATAACTTAGTATATGCATATGGTGACTTCAAGCGTGATGGCTCAATGAACAGGAAGCGTAACGATGGAGATTGCCATGCTTAAGCCATACTATCTCATAGTTTAATTTGATTATTAGCGAATGTCTTTATGTTCATGTTATACTATTGTTCATGTTATTATTTTGAGTGTTTTTAATATGATAGAATAGTATCCTTTTAAAAATAAGTAAACTTGATTTTCTTCCAATTATTGCACCTATCAAGATTTTGATAATTAATTATTAAGTCTATCAAAATAGTGAGGGGAACGGTAGCACTCGTGCTCCCCTTCTTGTTGGCGACCTTTGTCAGCCGACGTCTCTTGGCCAGTGGAGCTTTAGTTTTATCCACCTATTCTCCAATAACCATCAGTTCAACCTCTTGCTATCCTGACGGTTATTCATGCCTACATTCTGTGAGAAACAAGGATACTATTTAGTCATTCTCTATGACTACTTAGTCCTAAATATGAAATCAATTTTTCAATTACCTTTAGGCGTTCTTATCTTTCTTTAGTGGATACATCCACCAAAATAAGAGGAGCCTCCACTTTGAATGATGGGGCCTTTTCACAGACGAGCTTGACCCAAGATTCAATTTCCACCAAATCAAGGTTTGTTCATGCAAAATGATATATCATCCATCTCTGACACCGGCCAATTGGATGTGAACTTAGTCATTTTCCCAAGTGGTTGGAGAGGATATAGAACAGACTGGAGGAAGAAGACGATTTGTTCAGAGGCAAAAAGCTCGAAATGGATTGAAGCACAAGGGGAAAGTAAGAAGACCAAAAATTACCCAAAGGTAAGCTTTTATAACCATCTAGGTCAATTACCTATCTCGAGAACCGAACGGTTATCTTGGGAATTGCTTTGACAGATAGATCGATAAAAATCGATTGGAATTTCTCTGTTTGAAGTCCATCTATTTTCATAACTCAAGTGAAATCACCTTATTGACCAAGCTCGTTCCTGGTCGAAGAGGGTCGAAAAGGCTTTGCTTTCAACCATCCTTCGTCTACGACCTTTCTTCCTCAAATAAGTTACTTTCACTTAAAGTTCCTCAAATAGATGATAAGGATACAGTAATCCTCAAATTATTATGTCATTATATTCTTCGAGTATAGCTCTTATCGATAAGGGAGAGGTGTCACAAGATGTTCATAAGTCCTTCTACGATCACCTTGTGGTTATGGATCTTCTTGCGACTAGTTTATCCCGAACTGGTTTGTCTACGACGACCTACAACATCGTGGGTTTGTCTGATAAAGCGGTTAGAATGTGTGATTGTTCTTAATAACCACACATGATCTTTATTTGACAACAACCGCTGCATGGCGAATTGGCCATCACGTCTTTCACAATAACTCCCGTCGGACAGTTATCACCCGAAACGTTAAGACATTTTTGGCGTAGGACAATGACCGCCACTTCATCAACTATAAAAAGGTTGATGTCGAAGATAAAGGGGACAGAAGAGATGGCAATCCAAACTAGGCATAGTGCAAAGTATTTCGCATCATTCTCTCAGCTGTAATCAATTCTCTGAGCAATAACCGCACAGGAAGTAGGATTATTATTCTCCCAAGAGAAGGCCCGAACCTTTATAAAAATTCTCGTGTCTCTACTCTACGTGATCATAGTTCAAGTCTTCAAGAGTTTCCCCCAAATCCAAGAAATCATATGTAAGATCGGTATTAAAACACCAATAGAAAGGTATTTTAGAGTTACAACCAAGTATATATAAACCTACAGGGTCACACACTTAACAGATTGGAACAATAGAAGTCCAAATGAAAGACTCCGAGTAGGCTACGATCTCTACTTGTATTTGATAAAAATCTGGTTGGAGGCTCTCCTAGTTAGATACGATGTCTAATCACATCAGATAAATATCCGGTTGAATGCTATATATCATTAAGAGAGGCATGGGGCTTAAGGCATATCTGAGGAAATCTCGAGAAATACACACCTACCAAAACCCTAGACACCACCTCTTACAGGCCCAGCTATGCGCACTGGTCGGTGTTCGGTGTTCTATCTCTGGAAGTGTGGACTTCGGTATAGGTATAGCTATGACTGCAGCGCTAATCAGGACGCTCACGAGGAGACGGTTGGCTTATGAAGATCGACTACTACTCTTGGATGATCAACTACTTCCACTACATCAACGCGCACTACATTCAACCAGGCTGCTTCAACTCTTCTTCTGCTGCACTGCGCATTTTAATTGTAACGATGTATGATCTCTTGCTCGCATGATTTTCTGATTTGCGTGGTAAAAAATTTTAATTTGTGCTAGTGTAGACTACCCCGTATCCCAACATTGAATTCATGGAAATTTAGGGAGAAAATGATTTGGCGTAAATAAGAGGACCTAATTTGTATCTGAAAAGAGGAGAGGCGGAAACGGGGAGAAGAACAAGTACACAGTACTGGTCGACAGCTAAAGAGTTTTTGGCCAAAATGGCCGTATTTGACGCGGGATTAGCAAAAATGGCACTCGTCACACGGAAGGCATTACTCTCGGGCAAAAACGTGGTGGAGTTGGTTACCGTGTGGTATTAACCTTGAGCTGACACGTGGAGGAGTGCTGCACGGTGACCGTGCGGCATTAGCTATGGCCCGACCTGTGGCATGCTAATGGCGCACGGTCACCATGAGGCATTCCGCTACATGTCGGCCCGAGGTTAATACCGCACAGTCACCATGCGATACTCTGCCATGTGTCGGTCCAAGGCTAATGCCGCACGGTCACCGTACGGCACTCCGCCACATGTCGGCCCGAGGTTAATGTCGCATGGTGATCGTACGGTGAAGAGCACTATTTTTACAATTATAACTACAAGGATACCGTTTTTACTAATCACGCTTCAAAATTTACCACTGCGGCCAAAGAATCAACGTCTGAACGCCACTCCATCGTTCCGGACTGGTGTTTGTTTACTCTACGTACTTAATTAGCGTACTCGACATTAGTCATTACCAGCTAATTAAGCAAACATCCTCTGATTATATTAATTTATCCGCTCTGATACGACTAATGTCCGTATGTACAGGCACCGCTGCATAAGAATAATAATGCAACGAATGTACTGTGCAATCAATTAAATATAGCTATTAGTTAATGACTGATTGAGCAAATTAATTAGTTGTTCCTGATCGATGAGCTTTCACCGAAAATTCTGGTTTGCGTACACCGACAGACCTAACCTCCGCAAGTTCATATGACCTTGACAAAGTTATAATATACATGAGCTGGACTGCCCATTAGGATTTGCCTCCCCATTGAGATCCATTGGCAGGTCCTCAAATGCCAATTAATGGAGTGGCAAATCCTCAAAATTCCCGGTAATTATTATTATTCAAATCCTCTTCGAGATACATTAATTTTCTTTTAATCATTATAAAGAAAAGGAACATTAGGTGTAATCAGTACAAAATTTCACAAAATTCCTACATTCCAAGTCGTTTCTTAAGACAAAGTCGTAACCAAAAGAAATCTGTATGAATTTTATTTTGTAGAATTAAACATCGCAATTCCTTCTGAAATTCATGCTAGAATTAAACCTACATTGTGGCCAACAGGGTCTTAGGATTTACATCAAGTTAAAAATTGTGGGTGGTTGTGTTGCATATATTCTTTAATTAACACTCAACATTTTACATGCTTCGACGACATCCTAGCTACACTATCCCCTTTCTGAGCCAGCCACATGTTTTTAGCAACTGAAGGTCGATCGATGTAACAACAATTACCCTTTGCTTTTCACCCAGTTTGGTCCAGTGTCACATCATTACCTTGATCCCCTACTTATTCCATGCCACCTTATTTGACATCATACAGCATAATTAAACACCAGCTCATATCCCACAACAACCCCCCCCCCCCCCCCCCCCCTCGGCTTTATATATACCACACAACCACACAAACTTCTTTAATTTAGCCTCTTGTGCACACAAGCAATGTACTAGTGCATGTGGCAAGTGCGTGTTCTTGCTGCATCATGTGCCCTAAAGTCAGATGGGGGCAAGTCAAAACCGGCTTATTATATTGGCTCCATGCACTTAGTGCCAAAACTATCATGGGTATCAAGACCTGGGGAAAGGGTAATATATGTGGTGATCTGTGTCATGTACCCATACTACATATGCTTTGCGATGCCGTGCCGTCGTGGCTACTCTTTCGCGTGGATTTTTACAGCCTGCCTATCTATCCAGCTCTTGCGACGTAGGACTCACTTAACGAGCAGACGTATGCATTTCCCAAGAAGTGAAGCAAAAACTAGCAGAGGATTAGTTATAATTTACTGCAAGATTACAGTAATTGCATCTCTCGTGTGCACTGATCTTATTCATGCCAAGATTTGATCATGCAGGATCGGGAGAAATCAAATGAAGAACAAATTAGAAAGAATGAAGTAGAAACTGGAAAGAAGAAACAAGAAACCAAGCATATCCATTCTCTCCTTAACATAACTTATATGTACTATAGCTAGTAAGATTGTTTTTTTTCCCTCTCTCTTTGCTTGTTTTGCTGCTTCTGACCTCATCAAGGTACATGAACACACCGCTACTAGTTATACGTGTGACGATCACAGCAATGCTCTCTGCATCCACAATGAAAGAATACTGGACTCGATCAACACAACAAGACGATGTGCGCCACTCACCATGAAAGCCAGGACCATGAACTGCACCATATACTACTCATCTCTCCCTCAGTGATGCAAAGGGTTTGGACCTGATGGGACCAGCCTCTTCTGCACGCCGTACCGCGGGTCGATCTCCTCGCCCTTGCCAGCAGATGGTGGAATTCCCTGCCTGTTCCATTGATCATGGTGGCTGTGGTGGCGATGATGATGCTGGTGATGATGCCATTGCTGCGGATGGTGATCGGTGGCTGATGAGGCGTCGATGCTCGTCACGGCGAGAAGCACCTTCCTCGGGAGGGAGACCGAACTTCTTCTCACGGAGCTTCCACAGCCGAGGCGGCTACACCCGTGGAACGCGAAGGTGAGCACGGCGAGCCACAAGAGGGGAACGACGACGGCGGCGGAGGCGCCGGCGTGAGGTCGTCTCATGGCCACCGTGCTGGCAGACAGACGAGAGTCATGGACGATGGGGGAGAGCGAGCTAGCTACCTAGCTATCTAGCCACAGACAGAATTGAACGAGACAAAGATGCGACTCTAGTACACAGAGAAAGAAGGAAGGGATGAGGGTTGTATGTCAGCTAGCTAGCTGGGAAAGAAAATCTGGGAGATTGGTTACGGGGAAGGTAAGAGACGGATGGGACAGGAGGTGGTGTTGCGTTGAAAAATGTATGGGTGTTGGCGTTAAGAAGGCGGAGTTGCTTCCATGGGACTCCTATTGCTGGGCTCGATCCATCGCCCGATCGATTTGATGCCGCTTGCGTAAACCAACACTCGCCGAGGCTTTCCCGGACACGGAGGAAGGAGGGGGTAAATGGGCCAGTGGTGTTGCGTCCCAGGAAGATAGCATGGGATGATTTTTTTTAGTTACTAGCTACCTACAGGACTACTAGCTTAGAAGCCGGGCAAACCGGCTTGCTGGTCTTTACATGGCTGATGATATGATTAACAAATAGCATACGTGCATTATTATTCCTTTGTTTCTCTTTGGAAACTTGGGACTAGTCGATTTTGGTATGGATGGATGAACGGATGCAAGTTGTTCGAGGGTACCTTTTGGGGTTGGGTCAATTGACGGTACGAGACGCGCTAACAAAATTGAAGGTACAAGGTGAGAAATATATATATTATTTTTTTCCTTTCCATTTTGTTTCCCACTCTTGAAGGAACTGTTGGCTTCACCCAACGTCTGGTTTTGACTTTGGTGGGAGCAAGCGAGAAAGCGCGAGAAGTGGCGAACATGGCCACGAAGCTAGCTGCGAGTAAGGAGCACTGCGACAGACGAAGGATAAGAGCTGAGGTTGGTTTGTGAGCTGAGCTCCACAAAGTGAACAAAGTGAGGTGCCATGATCAAGTCATAGGCGCCATCACGAGTGTCAAGGCATTCACATTGATTCACACACACGACATACCAATTCACTTTGTAAATTGCGGTTTTTGAGTCATTGAAACGGTCAGAGGATTGTTAATTTCAAACGGGCGTCACAACTACTCCGTAGAACACACTGCGGTTGTGATTGTTGATGTGTGTTTTTAGGGATTTGATTAATGCAAGTCAAAAATGTTAGGCTGGCATGGCAACCTGTAGTACATACGTTGCGCCACCGAAGGTCTTCGAGTGATGCACAAGGAAGACTTGGGACAGCGGATGCACAGCTCACCGTTGACAGCAAGCACATACAGATACAGGGTATCGGCTACAACCGGATCGCAGTGCCAAGCCAGTGCCGTCTCCATCGGTTGCAGTTGTTGGAGGCTTGTCATGTTTTGATTGCTCCCAAACTGATTGCTGCCGATTTAGCTAGGACCGGTACACAGGCCCTTAGTAATAGCTTTTGATTTTATCTGATAAATAGTAGTACAGGAGAGAAACAGCTTATCGAAACTGAGACGATTATATTGGCTTATAGCTTTTTGCTAAGTACATTATGTAAGAAAGAGAACAAACAATGGTACAACAAAATGCACTGCCACATTTAGATTACCATGCAACTTACAAAATTGTGACATAATAAAATACAAATACAAAATATGTTATAACATGTAAAAACGTAAAGTAATAGATGATGAATAATAGTAGCCAATAGAAACAGTTTATATAGAAGCTGGAACGTATATATTAGCTTTGACTTCTCTAAACAGAAGTCAGCCCAAGCTAATAAGAAAGACGCTTAAACAGGGCCAGTGCCAATCCAAGTACGTAGACGATTAGTAGGGGAGTTCAGAATCTGTTCAGCATCAATTGGCATAAAGCAATTCAGTTTTTCATCTTGTAATCTAAGAGGCACATTGCTGTCTGCAATCATTACAACGCGACCATCATCATATGTACAGAACAAAACTATTTCTTTTTTCGTTTTTTGCACATAATGTCACGACCCCGCACACACACCAGCAGGAAATCAGAGTGCATTGAGCCAAAATCACGCCGAAGTTACATTACACACGTTCATATAGAGCAACGAAACTATCACGACGAATGGGTTTTACAGGGTAGCAAATCAGATAAGCTTTTAATTGCACATGCACAACTTTCTTTCGACGCGTTCTTCTTTGGGGTGGCTACTTGCGTGTTGCCACAATCGGCAACTGAGTCCTTGAGTTTCCAGAACCGACGCTCTGCCATGAGGACGCCTTCACCTTGCCTGCCATCAGCGCAGAGGCTGCCCCGGCTTTTATACATTGCCTCTTCAGTGCAAGGTCTAGTTTTTTCTTTGAAGCTGAGCTTGATGACTCTGGGAAGATGGAGGCGGCCTTGATGGCTGCTCTTTTGTCCTTTCTGCTCTTCTCAAATTTTGATGCAAACTTCACAGAAGCTGCTGTAGCGGCATCTTCTGCAGAGGGTGGTAAAAGCCGTACTCCAAGTCCCATCTTTCTCGCTGATTTTTTCTCTTCAGCAACTCTCTTCTTTTGGCTCTACATAAATAGGACAAGTGGATAAGAATCTTGACGATTTAACGAGTGACTGTGGAGGAATTATTAAAATAGGAATTCATTGGATGACCCTAAGACGATCACGGAGGGCTCTGTTCAGAGCATAATCATCAGAATGCCGGCTATCAGAAAGTCGCTGAAGGCGAACTAAAACAGGCTCAGCTTCTTTCTTCTTGCGTATATCCTCTTCCTGGTGTTCAAGCCGATACATAGGATCTGCAAGCTTGTCTCTTTCTGAAGAAAGATTCACAATATAACATTAAGCATTTGAAAACAAGGAATTAATGAATAGAAAATAAAAAAAAGCATACAGGTGTTAGAACCTTCATCTGCAGGAAGCAGCAGCGTCTCTGCATCTTCAACATCAAAATCTTCGGTCTTCTGCTGAGCACCATTGATTATAACATATTTAGTATTCTTTGGGTCTGTCTGTATAACTATTTCATGCTTGCAACAAGGCGACTTCATAGTGAAGCTCCATATCTGACACAAGAAACATATGTCAGAACAACATAATGTTATATGATTCAAACAAAATGTATCAGAATGATGCAATAGGAAAAACTCTAGTTTCCCTAGAAAGGAGACGTCAAAATATTGAGTGCTCTAGCCTAGACCGTTAAGTACTTCGGAGATTTTTATGAACACAGTAAAGAGTTAGTGCACACGAGTCGCATGCAGTTCTCTTCCAGTAATATGGCTGAGGCAGCAACATACAACGACACAATGTATGTAATGCATCCAAGGAATTTGAAAACTGTTAAGATAACAGAAGCATTTTCTACTTTTCTCTCTCCTTCTCAACACACATTTCTAATATTGAAATAGGCATTGCTAAGGCCACTTAGACAATCTTTATCATGTAATGTAATATCTCCCTACAAACCAATATGAACCTATAACCAACTCAAATTTTGCTTACACAATTTATGTTCTACAGTAAATGCAACAGGAATAATAAGTTGCTATCACTTGTGCCCAACAGGACAACAGAAAGTTCCTTAGTTTTCAAGATCAAAATGGCAAGTTGGCAACAGAACTACAGAAGGTACTTTTTTCTCACTGTAACAACACTCCCTGATTACTAGAAAATCATCTTAAAAGAAATATAGAGCAAGAACCTAAAAGAAAGAAGCATGTTATTGGATACACAATCTGAACTGACAATACATAGCAAACATCCATGAACAAAGTAGGTTGAGAACATAAACTAAAAACAAGGTTGCACATTGCACAAGGCTCATGATCTACACTACCTAGAGTAATATGTCTGTGTTGGTAGTATTACTGATGTAACCTTAGCCAATTAACAACAGAACTAAAATGTTACATTATGAAGGGTTTTGAAGTTGTCTAAAGCACCCATGTGTGTCAAGAATTATTTTTCGATTAATTGCACCTCTGATGTTTTTCAAATTGATACTAACCATAATAAAATCCTGGGCTAACATCACAATTTCTCTAGAGATAGAGCTGAGCAGTGGCTCAACTCCGCACAGTTGAAGCTACTTAGGAATATATGGTCTGCTGTCCATTACTAAACACAGTTCTCCCATGCAACCATGGACTACAAAGGGCCGGTTCTAAACTTTTCCTGGCCGAGCGACAATTTGCTCCCCTTCTTTTCAAAAGAACAAATGAACTCTTGAATGAATCAAAGTTATAGTTATCCCTTTGGTTAGTTTCTTCAGGTGGAAAACTGTCCTGTACAACTCATGGCATTCAATTTGGATTAGGTAGCACTGACTAAGAAAGAGTGGAATACTGTTACTTGAGTTTTCCATCCAAAACTAATAGTTAACCTAAGTACTCCCTCTATTCAAGAATGTATGACATTTTGGACATCGACACAGTCTCCATTCTCCAACATACAACTTTGACCACTACTTTTTATATGAATATGTTCATTAAGAAAAATAAAATTATTATATTATGGAAATATTTTTTTATAACTAATCTGTTGATACCATTTTCATTTGACCAATCTAAATAGTTTTTTTTATATATAAGTAGTAAGTTAGAAAAGTTTGACCACATGCTTTCTAAAACATCAAACATTTATGGACCGAGGGAGTAATACTCAGGAGTGAGGCCCAACGTTCATGGGCTAATTTGTAACTTTGAAGAGATGAACTGCTATGTTCAAATTGACCAAAAGTTCAAGGACTGATTTGATAGTATCAAAATATCAAATATGATTATCAACCAACCATTGATGCTAACGTGTGTGACAAAAGAACATTTAACTCCGATTATAAGGCAATGCCATCAGTAACCCTGTGTTGATTGAAAAATTAAACATATGATATTGACCCATTCTAAACCATTACTCCATTAGTCAATGGATAACTTGGTGAACCATAAGTGCAGAGAATAAGCAGCCATTATTAGAGATAAAATCATATTTTCTTTGGTTTCGGATTTATTAAATGCTGCTTTATCATAGTATAGGTACAATATGATAAGCACGATGCCCCTGTTTTTCTTTACGTATCCGATTTTGCTTCACAAGACAATTTCATTCATGCTTTTTCAGTTAAAAATAGTCACATAAAATACATCATCAGGCAACCTCAAGCTACAAAACATGTAAACTTAGGCAACCTCAACTCTATGGATGCATATCTAAAACTGCCTCAGTTTTGCCCCAAGTTTGAGGCCACCTCCGTTTGATGAAATTCTGCCAATTCTCCAAAAATTGTTAAACCACCTTTTTACAATTTTCTTTAATTAATCTTTTCCTAGGGCAAGGCTCGGAATTTTTCTTTACACCTAGCATTGAGGCATGTTTTGACTGACCTAAATCTTGAGTCATGCTAAAATTTGAGACCAATATTTCAAGTTTGGGAGAACAGTTGAGGCTAAGCCAACTTTCTGGGTCAGCAACCAAATACTTCAGCTTCATGACCTATAATGCACTAGGGAAATTAGCAGATTAGAAAAAAAAAAGTTAAAATTAATTATTTCCCAATTAAATGGAGTCACTGTAATACAATAGGGATTTATGACAGGGATATATATTACGCTAGTTTATGCACCTACAGCTGCTTCTGCTATGCAGGAGGGGAAAAAGAGTAAAGTAAAGGTAATAGCTACAATACAATGTACCAAAAACAACAACAATATGATGCAATTTAAGTGAAATTTGTATCACAATGTGGTACAAACCTTGGTCGAATAATAATTCCCAACTTGTTTCTTCTCAGCATTAAACCTTACTCCCTTGGCTATCATGGAGTTGCATCCTCCACACCAAATATTGAATGGCATCTCGAATCTGCAGATGTAACATAAAAATAACATATGGTATCAAAGCTACACATACACTTTGCAAAACAAGTTACTAGTTTTATATAAATAAGCATTAAGGTAGCAATAACATGCATATGGTTCTTTTGTGTGCCTGTCAGCCTGCATCCGCCAAACTTCACAGAAAGTTCTGTGTTCATACATGATCTTGCATCAAATCAGGTCATACAAGAAAGGTCATGCCCATCAATTTGTAAGACAAGTAGTGAGGGCCATCAGGAAAACCATCAGCTGAACTATATTCAGATAGTACTTTGCCAATTGCCTATCCTGAACATTAACTGGCTGGCTAATCAGTTCAATCATTATGAAACTTAATTAATTATAACTGCAGCGCAAAACAGTGGTATCTGGAGTTGTAGCTATCTTCTGGGTTGGTGATATAATGGAGTTACCACCAGTACTGGATAGCTGTAGCAGCCATCAAACCAACAAGTGTAATAGTATGGAAGCTGAATTAATCATGTTCAGTTGCATAGGGTTTTCTATATCAATGGTTCCAAGACACCAAGTGAATATCTTTTTTTTCTGAACCAACACACAACTTTAATCAATTTGAGCAAATAAAATTAAGATAAATACTTAGCATATTTGGGACTTGGCGCTTAATTAAGAAAACTGACAAGTTAGCAGCATTTTCCAGTAATCAATTATAATATTGCTTGATAAGTATTTATTAATAATTATGACTATCTGTACATATACTAATGATAAAATTTTGTTCTAATTAATTTGTCAAATACGATCAATCTTTTAGTAGTACCCTGCCTTTCAGTCAGGCAATTTTTTTTTTACAAAAAACTGGATTGCATGGAAGGAACAGGACAAAGCAACAGGATCAATATATTGTTGAAGAATGTGCGATACCAACCTATGTAGAGATCAGTTAACTATTTTCCTTGCCAAATAACATACAGTTAATTTTGCATTTGCAACTACTAAAACAATTGTAGCTTCAGTGCTCCAGGAAAAGGCAATCAACAAATTAGTTAATCACAAGGATTAGTGAGGCTAAAACATCCTATGACCTATTTGTCACTGGTGAACTGTAAATAGGGATGGAAAAAAGCTCGTTAGTGGGGCTCGTTGGCTCAATTCAAAATTGCTTCAATTATACTCGTTAATTGGTTAAACATTGAATGAGTCGATTTCGGAAGAAATTAAAATTTGCTTTGGCTCGGCTTGTTAGCTCGATTCTAAAAATACTTCCAAACTATCAATAAAATGATATTAAATCAAATTGTGTCAATTTCAGAAAAAGCTCGATAAGGCGAGGATCTAGCTCGATATCCACCTGTAAACCATAAACCATTCTAGGTCTCCACAATCTCAAACCTAGTAACCCCCCAATTCCTTCCTAGTGTCCCCATTATGACAATGCCCAACATCTTCCCAACTTTCAATTCCATTCTACTGCATCCCTCTACCCCGAAAACCCCTAACCATCTGCTTGATAAGCTGCGATATGCAAGAGTTAAGCTTAGCATATGAATTTCTATCTCGCTGGCCTTTGCCGTGTTCGTGTATGATCGATATGAAAGTAGGGTATTTTCCACAAGAACCAAACCTTATAATCAGGATGCCCTGGTCCAGCTTCCTCGCCCGCTCCCTGAGCGCATGTTGGCCATGGAACTTGTTCAGCCCACCCTAATTGATCAAAGTAAGAACAAAAATACACACGCATCGGCATCAGCAACCACAACACATCAAACCAAATGAAAGCGCTACACGATTCACCAACGGAGAGTCCCGTACCTTCTTTGCGCTCCATTCTGGCGGGTAGTAGAAGTTATCCGCCCTCGCCGCTGCAAGCGACGACTGCACAAAGAAACATAAAAAAACCGTCAAATAGTAGAATCGACGGCGAGCAAATAAAGGATGATGCCCACGCCCAAAGGCCCAGATTTGAGAGGCGCGAGAGCAAACCGAAGAGGCGAGAACGAAAGATTTGGGGATGGGGGAGAGGTCAAATCAAGAGCAGCGAGTAGGGTTAGATCTCCCACGTACCATGTTTCCTCCTGGGGGGAGGTGGCGGGGGAAGAAAAGGAGATCGGCGAAGGAGTCGACCGGCTGGTGGCGGCGGCGATGGCGAGGCTTCGGGCGCGCGGCGGAGGCGGTGGCGTTGGCGGGGACGGCGGCGAGAGAAACGGGGATGTTAGTTCAGGACGTTTCTTGTGATGTTTGTGTACGTCACCTGAACCGACTCGGTCGCTTGGTCGGGCCGGTCCGGTGGCTGACTTTTCTTGAGCTCCTAATGGGCCGAGGTGACACTAGGCTCAACACGGCTAGCAAAACCACTCCAATTATGCTGTAATTGAAAAAAGTTGCACTTCCTTTCAAAAAGAGGGAGAAAGTGCACTCCTCTAAAAAAAAGAGAAAGTTACATTTCCTATAAAAAGAGGAAAGTTGTTGTCGGTCTATTTCCAAGGTCAGATTATGTTGTCAGATTACTAGTCCACAAAGCTTATTAGCATAGTTTAGTACATATTGCTTATTCATGGGTGAAGGGGGACCTTCTCCGCCTATATAAGGGGTAGGGGCTTTTATTGTACATACATCATCTATGGCAAAAGATCAATAAAGAGAGAAGGTTGGGCCTACATTTTGTGTTCTTGTCTACTTTTAATTCTTGTTTATGAGTTGAGAGCTTTGTTCATCAGCAATGCGATCATGATTATACAACACGTTATCAACATAATAACACTCTAAGCTAAGGCTTCGAATTAAGTTGCTTTGATCTAAGTTTTCAATTCTAGGGTAATGTTTCTATTTAGTATATTAGTTTTATTTCTATTGCTCATTGCCGCCGATCCATCATAAAAGCTTCATCTACATCATCAACATCTTCATCATTAGACTCACGCAACAATAATAAGACTAGTGTTGGTCCTACAGTTGAAGCTTTGCAAGAATTGTACAAGGGACTAACCACTCGAGCTAGAGCAAGAGAACTCACTGAATAGGTGAAGCTGATTCTAAGTTTCTTTGATTTCACTTTTCAGGACAGTTTGCTACCTAATGCTTCCACTTTGTGTATTCTTATGTTATTTGGTTTGCAAGAACTTGGTGTTACCAAGTGCAAGGAGAGGGAGGCTAGTGCACCAAGAGAAGGCCCAAAAGGAGGAGATGATGACATTTCACTTATATTAGTAGGAGAAGCCATCAACTTGTTGGAATCAAGTTTTCAAGTTTCGGATTGAAGATTGGAGAAGACTACGCTTCGGAAGCTCGATTGTGTCTAGTTTTCAATTATGAGTTTGTTTGAGTTTTTAGCCAAGTTTCATGTGTCATGGCCTGGTTTATAGCTATATTAAGACATATTACATGTGTGTTGGGTTTAGTATTCGTTTTGGTTCAACTTTGAGGTGATAGCGATGCTAAAGCTTCAAACGGGCTGAAAATAGATACTTGGGCCATAAGGAAAGTTAGGTTGTTGCCAAGGGAGGTGTTCATCACTCCCATTGGCCAGCAACCATGTGGGGGCCACCCTCATGGGCGCACATACCAAGGCAACAGCTAGCCACTTCTGATTGTTTTTGGTTTAAGAGAGTTTAAGTTAGGCAAAAGTTATCTAAGATTTGAGTTGTTTTCATTTTGTGTGGCCGGCTAGGTTAGTACGGATGGCTGTAAAGCCTTGGTTGCTGCTCCCTATAACAAGTGAACGTTAATTCTTAGTATAAGGTATAAGCAATTTCTTGCTCTTTGTTTTATGCTATGTGCTACCTTGAGATCTGGTTACCAGTGTTCTTATTGTTTGTCATGGATTAGCAAATTCATATTCTTGGTGTGGTGAGAAGACAGAGATCCAAAGTGTATTGCTAGTTGAACTTTGGTACATAGGAGTCTACAGTCGAGATAGGCAATCGTGTGCTTCCATTCATTAGAATTCATGGGATTTTAGGTTAGCCACATATTCCTAGCCCTACGTCATGAAGATGAGGCAACCCCCACATCGTCTTGGTATCAGAGCGCCGGGTTGACATGGTAGGATCAATCTTTTACCCTAGTTTAGTTTTTATTTTCTGTCCTATATACAAATCTGAAAAATTCCTAGCCCTAATTTTCAATTCATTTACATCTTGTGAGTTTTGTTAGTTTTCAATCTGTTAGTTTCAATTGCATAGTTGCTATCCATTGCATCTCGTATTTCCGTCGTGTTGCTTGAACGTTCTTTTAGTGTTCTTAGTTTTTGTATCTACAACAGAAAATTCGTGTGTTAGAACTCCTCTAATCCGCACCACAAAAAAATCATAATCTGAAATTGTGGTTTAGACTCCCTAAATCACAACCAAAAACATCCTCTTACCTTGTTTGAATTGTTGGGTATCCTAAATCCAAATCCGGTATGGTTGTTCTTCCAACTTTACATCTACGGCTTGTCTCAGTACTGTCTATGCGTTGTGCCATGTTCTGGGCTATGACTTGCATTTTAGAAGTGTCCAAGACATGTACAACACTTTTACAGAGCCAAGTTTGCTTTGAAAGCCATCAAAGAAACCATGTAGAACTTCAAAAAAAAAGTGTCCACCTTCCCAAAAATACGCCAAATCTAGTGAAAATTGGTTCAGTCCTACATGTAGCCACAATGTCCATAAATAAATTCAGCAAGTTTGGCTCACGGGATTGAAATATATAGCAGTTTCAAGTTGAACCCGAGACGAATTCGAGTCCGAGTAGGATTCCGTTGCCGAGACACCTTCAGTAAAACAAGCATAACTTTTGTATACGGTGTTCGTTTTTAACGTTCTTGTACTCGTTGGAGAGCTAACGACGAGTCAAATCCAAAAAATGACAGACATGCCCTTGTCACACTATGGGTGCCCCAAAATCAGCCATCTTCTGCCCCAAATTTGTGTCACAAGTTTTTGGTTGCTGTTTTTTCCTTTTGTTTTG
Organism: Dendrocalamus latiflorus; assembly: GCA_017311315.1. Lineage (NCBI taxonomy): Eukaryota > Viridiplantae > Streptophyta > Magnoliopsida > Poales > Poaceae > Dendrocalamus > Dendrocalamus latiflorus. Next base: position 17,452,390 of record CM029640.1, read on the forward strand.
ATCTTCCCTTTTGAATTTAAGGTTCACCTCAACTTTAAAGTTGTAGATCTTATCAAACCTTTCTATTGAGTATATATAAGCCATATAAAATTTTTCTATTTCATCTTTTGAGATTAGCTATTGTTTACTACTTAAACTAAAGGGTTGTTTACATTACACCGTTACATTATCTTTGTGCTCTACATCATGTAAACAATATTGTAACCCTAGATAGAAATTTGAGTAGCTGGATAGTGTTTCTTCTAGCACTTGGTGTGAGAACTTCCTTTGCTTACATCAAGTCGCATTAATCGGTTGTGTGTGTGTGCATCACTTATATCTTAGATATTGCAACTAGGTTTTTGTTAGCTATGTGGATTGTTTACTAACTTTACAACATCTTGTGCATCTAAGTTGTGGTAGGATTATACACTAGCCCTATCCCAGCTCCACATAAACTTGGTGACTGCAGCTCCTGTGTTTGGTATTCAGCTTGTGACACCTCTGGCTTGTTTTCTCGCCGCCCAGGTATGTGATATTGATATTCATACGAATTGACAAGATACTTGGCCAGTGGTTGTATCAGATGTTCCTTTGTATAGTATACATCATTTATATTGTTTTCTTGTTGTGCTAACAATGTCAAGGGACAAATCAACTGAGGAGCAACCACTCAGGGATCACTTTGCTAACATGGATGACGTCAAGCCCAATTGTGGAGGGGTTTAATGATGTACTTGAGGAGATTCATGGTAACTTACAAGAATTAAAAGAATGGCACAATAATTCTATAGCTAACCATGTTATAGGTGAAAGCACAATGGTGGAGCACGAACTCGATAAAACTAACACCGAGATGGCTGCCCGAGTTCAACGAGAGGAGGAAGAAGCAGGCTGCAAGAGCGAAGAGATGCTCATCTTGCTCGTCAACAATAGCAAGATGAACAAGCTCACCTGCAACGACAAGCATGTCTACCTTGCGCACCATAGGATGTACATCTTCTTCGACAGGGAGCCACATGAAGGGAAGCCACATGTGGGCGAGCCGCTACACGTGGAGGCTTCCTCAGAAGAGGGCTTGTTTGCTATAGGTTAGGCTCCAACGATGATGATAGGCACTACGCTGATGCCTTTGAGGAGGACTCCGATGCAAATTGGGTATCAATAGATTGCGGTAACTACCACGATCGCGCTGGACATGTCCCGGTACCACACGAGGAGGATCCTCTCACTAAGGTAAAGATTACCATGCCTAAATATTTTAGTGGTGCAGATATGAAAGAATATCAAAAGTGGGAGATGCGCATGGACAAGATCTTCCGTATGCATGATTTTAGTGAAGACCAAGCTTGCTCCCTTGAAATTTGAGGACTATGCACTGATATGGTGAGAGAAAGTTCAAAATAATCATGAGACAACGGTCAACCTCCTATCATAATGTGGGAAGTAATGAAGCAAAAGATGCATATTCATTTTGTTCATGTACATTTTCGCCGAGATGTTCTTATTCAATTGTAGAAATTAAATCAAGACGCATAATCGGTAGAAGACTACTATAAGCAAATGGAGCAACTCTTGATTTGGGGCAAAGTTCATGAGGATAATGAACAAATAATGGCAAGATTCTTGCATGGGCCGAACCACAACATTTTCAAGCTAATCAACTTTCAGCTATATTCCACTATGATTGAACTAGAGCATTTAGCAATCAAAGCGGAGAAGAAGCTCAAGGAAGAGGCACTATCGCAATCCAAGTGCAGCACTTTTACTCCCAGGATGAGTCATCCCTCTGCCTTGACCTACGTGCCCAGGGATAGGTCCAAGTAGACATCAGCAGAGGTATGTTCAGCAAACCTTTGAATTCCAATACACCAGCACATGTTGTGTCTAATGCTTTGAATGTGAAATCTAGTCTATCATCTAGTATTAAACCTGCTAGTTCATCTAAAGCATTGCAATCCTCTGCTGGTTCTAACACTAAAACAAGTGCAATTCAATGTTGGCGTTGTCAAAGATGTGGTCATTATGCTTGTGAATGCCCTAATGTTTAGCTTATGATTGTCACTGAAACTGGTTATGATTCTGCGTCTGATTCTAAAACTAAACCTATTCCATGTGATGGTAATAACTCTAAGAATGAATATGATACTAATGATCAATGTCCTAGTGAAGGTGAATCTGCTTTGGTTGTTACTCCATATTTATCAATGCTTGTTAAAGAAGATAACTAATCCCAACGTTGCAATTTGTTCATGAACAGTGCTAAAGTAAAAGATAATAAAGTCAAAATGATTATTGATAGTTGTTCATGCCGAAACCTTGCTAGTGTTGAGATGTGTGAAAAGCTTAACTAAAATTACTTAAACATCCTTATTCATATTGTGTGCAATGGCTTCGTGAGGGAAGCAAAGTTAAAATTCAGCACCATGTGGAAGTTTCCTTCAAGGTTAACAAGTATGATGATACTGTTTTATGTGATGTTGTGCCTATGACAGTCTTTTATTTACTGCTGAGCAGTCCATGGTTGTTTGATAGCAATGTACATCATGATGGGTGAGCCAATACTTATAGCTTCAAGTAGGAAGGTAAGAACAGGGTTTTACTACTGCTTACTCCTTCTCAAATACAAGCCATTGAACAAAAATGAAAGGAGAAACTATAGCTTGCTGTTCAGCAAGATAAGCTAAAGGTAAGCACTGAAACGGTTCTGATTGCAATTAAAACAGATCTGAAAGAGGTGAGCAATGATCCTAGTGTTATGCACTTTGTTCCTGTTTATAAGGACATTAAGGTTATGTTTACAACTAAACGATCTAAACACACTACCTAATTCTGTTCAGTCATTGTTGCAGGCATATGATGATGTTTTTCCTAAGGAGGTGCTACCCAAACTTCCGCCATTTCGTGGGATTGAGCACCAAATCGATTTCATGCCAAGTGTCTCGCTACCGAATCGACCACTATACCACACCAATCCAGCCGAAACCAAGGAAATACAACGGCAAGTGTAAGAGCTTTGGACAAAGGGTATGTACGTGAAAAACCTTTCTCCCTATGTTGTCCTTGTTATTCTTGTTCCTAAGAAAGACGGTACGTGGAGAATGTATGTTGATTGTCGTACTATCAATAATATCACTGTTAGATATCGTCACCCTATATCTAGGCTTGATGATATGTTAGATGAGTTTAGTAGAGCACACATTTTCTAAAAAATTGATCTGAAAAGTGGATACCACCAGATTCGCATGAAACCAGGAGACGAATGAAAAACTGCTTTTAAACAAAGTTTAGATTATATAAGTAGTTAGTCATGCCTTTTGGTTTAACTAATATACCTAGTACTTTCATACGCTTGATGAATCATGTTTTAAGAGCTTTTATTGGTCATTTTGTGGTAGTCTACTTTGATGATATTTTGATATATAGCAAAACCATGACTGAACACTTAGATCATTTGAAACAAATGCTTGATGTCCTTAGACTGAGAAGCTATTCGTAGCTTTGCTAAATGCACATTTTCCACTGATAAAGTAGTGTTCCTTGGGTTTGTTATTTTTGGACATGGAATCAAAATTGATGACTCTAAAATTGATGCAATTAAGAATTGGCCTGTTCCTATTAATGTGAGTTAAGCGCGTAGTTTTCATGGTCTTTCTAACTTTTATCATCGATTCGTGAATGATTTCAGTACTATTGCTACCCCGTTAAATGAATTTACAAAAAAGAGTGCCTTTTGTGTGTGTGTGGGGGGGGGGGGCGAGCACAACAGAGATCTTTTGATACTCTAAAAACAAAGCTCACAGAGGCGCCACTACTAGCTCTACTTGATTTCACTAAAATGTTTGAGATTAAATGCGGTGCTAGTGGAATAGGTATTGGTGGTGTTCTTATGTAGGAAGGTAAGCCAATTGCTTATTTTTTTTGAAAAAATTGAATGGAGCTCAGCTAAAATATCATGTTTATGATAAGGAGCTCTATGCACTAGTACATGTTCTTGAAACTTGGCAACATTATGTATGGCCTAATGCTTTTGTCATACATTTTGATCATGAATCTCTCAAGTACTTGAAAGGCCAACTAAGTTGAACTGCCAACATGCTAAGTGGATGGAATTCGTAGAAACTTTTTCATATGTTGTTAAGTATAAGAAGGGCAAAGATAATGTTGTTGCTGATACTTTGTCTCAAATGAGCATTCTTTTAACTCAATTGGATACCAAGGTGCTTGGTTTAGATAGTTTAAAAGAGTTATATACTGCTGATTCTGATTTCGCTGAACACTTTGCTTGTTGTTTGCATGGAAAATGATGGGATAAATTTCATGTTCATGATGGGGTTTTTTGTTTTGTTTAACAAACTTTGCGTTCCAAATTTGTTCGTTCATTTGTTTCTTATGTTGGAATCGCATTACGAAGGATTGATGTGACATTTTACGCATGGAAAGACATTGAGCATGCTGGCCGATAACTTCTACTGGCCAAAGATGAAATATGACGTTGAACGGTATGTACCACGTTGTATGTCATGTCACAAAGCTAAATCGAAGCTAGATCCATATGGTTTGTATACTCCTCTTCTGGTTCCTATAATTCTTTGGGAAGACATTAGTATGGATTTTATTCTGGGATTGCCTTGAACTAAGAGGGGGAGCGATCCGATATTTGTTGTTGTGGATAGGTTCTCAAAATGGCGTATTTTATTCCCTGTCATAAGAGCGATGATGTGTCACGTGTAGCTAACTTGTTTTCAGAGAGATAGTGCGTTTGCATGGCATACTGAAGACCATTATTTCTGATCATGCATGATGGCAAGTTCATGAGCTACTTTTGGAAGATATTTGTGGGCTAAGCTTGGCACAAAGTTATCGTTCTCCATAACTTGTCATCCACAAACTGATGGACAAACTGAAGTGGTGAATCGTACTCTTGGGACGATGCTGCAAACCATGATAAAGAAGAATTTGAAAGAGTGGGAAGATTGTTTACCACATATTGAGTTTGCATACAACAGGGAGGGTACACTCTACAACTCAACTCTCCCCATTTGAAATTGTTTATGGTTTTCAACCACATACACCATTGGATTTATTGCCATTGCTTTTCATTGAAAGAGTTAATATTGATACTTCTAAACATGCTAATTTTGTGAAACGTATACATATAAAAACTAAGGAAGAAATAGAGAAAAAGGCATGTTATATTGCTGAAAAACGAAATAAAAATAAAAAACAAATGATCTTTGAACCTGATGATCTTGTTTGGTTACATCTTTGCATAGATAGATTTCTTGAGAAAAAAAAATCTAAGTTGATGAATTATGGAGATGGCCCATTCAAAGTGCTTGAAAGAATAAATGATAATGCTTATAAGTTAGAACTGCCTGGCGATGGTTATGGTGTTAATGCTACATTCAATGTTGCGGATTTGTCACCTTTATTTACTTCTACTAACCCTGTAGAGTCGAGGTCGACTCATTTTCAAGAGGGGAGGATGATGAAGTCATCACTATCATAAAAAGCTTCATCTACATCATCACCACCACCTCCATCATCGGATTCACAAAACAATGACATGACTAGTTTTGGTCCTATGGCTGAAGCTTTGCAAGAATTGTACAAGGGACCAATCACTCGAGCTAGAGCAACAGAACTAGCTAAATAGGTGAATCTGATCCTAAATTCCTTTGATTTCACTTAACAGGACAGCTTGCTACTTAATGCTTCCACTTTGTGTATTCTTAGGTTATTAGGTGAGTAAGAACTTGGTGTTACCAAATTGAAGGAGAGGGAGGCCGGTGCACCAAGAGAAGGTCCAAAAGGAGGAAATGATGACATTTCACTTATATCAGTAAGAGAATCCACCAACTTGTTGGAATCAAAATTTTAAGCTTGGATTGAAAACTGGAGAAGACTACACTTTGGAAGCTCAATTGTGCCTAGTTTTTGGGACCATGGAGCAACAACTCCTGGATCCTCTGCGTAAATCGCACTAGACCAGGATTAGCTAGTGCATATAGTGATAATAGGGATACATATTAAGTACAATGATAAACTTTATTTAACTAAATATGAGCTTGATGGCCAAAGTTTACATCCACGGCCCATAAGCCAATTTTAAATATAAGCAGTGGAAGATAAAGCCGAAGCGAAAGAAGTCTAACAAACCTACCCAAAGGCAAACGATAGTAAGACGTGGCCTAATCATCCTGATCCTCACCTAAGTCGAAGTAGTCCTCCTCTAGGTAACAGAATTAAGGGTAAGCACATAAAATGTACTCCACAAGTTATACAGGGAATGCAATATTAATGCAAAGCTAACAAGTGAAGGCATATAGGGTTAATTGAGCGTAAATCAACATTTAAAGAAATACAGTAAATATATTAGAAATTACTAAATTTAATATAGTAAGTAAAAATAGTAATTTAAATAAATAATACCATTGGCATAGGCACCAACCTAACCACGAGCATCCCACCCAGACCATTTTTCTCCAAAAAGATCTTATATGGATTCCATCCATCCCTAAGCATTTTGTAAATCTAAGCCTAATCCATGAAAAACTCTACTTAACTTGCCCATGATTGTGGGTACGGCTATCCAGGATAGTTCATATACTCTGAAGAGGTTATGCAACTTTACCCACAAGATATGATTATCTCATAATGTCGGCCATTACACGCTTCCGTAGGCGTGCGACTGAGAAAATCATAACAAGACTTTTGCTATGTAAAAGCCGTCAACCTGGCCACGCCTCCACTAAGGTTTCACCACAACATGAACTACAAGTTGGGGCCCCCCTCATGTGCCGTGTGAGACTTCTCGTGGCCTACGTCACGCTCACATTTAGCCTATAGTGAGATTCAAGTTGGGACCCACAAATTAGTTAGCTAGGATTGTCTCATACTAGCTTGTGGTAGTACATTTGGGCTTTGTAGCAGTAGCTCACAGACCGGTCCTTATTGACTTAGGCTCTTCCCATGTACCCCTTGTGCCTGGCATCGCCGTTTTGCCACCAAACAACGATGTGTGCCAGCAAGCATCCACCATCATACCATTTGCCTAAGTCTAAATCGGATTTTAAATTTTATTTTGAAATAATTCAAATTCTTTCTTGACTCACTAAATTCAAGAGTACATTTTAAAAGCTTGTCATTTTATGTGAAAAAAGTATCCCAACCTAGAGTTATCTCTAAGCATGTCTAAGCATTTGCTACAAAATTCTCTTGTTAATACTAGTGTACTAAGTAGAGTTTCATTCTAGGGTGACAAGATATTTAGGAATCAATGTCAAAGGAGGTATTAACAAGTAGGCAATAACTATGTTCAAAACTAAATTGAAATAAGTTGAATAAAAATATGCATGCAGAATAATTTAAAATAATATAGTTTTATTTGTAAACTAATATTAATATGATCAAGATATGTAACTTGCCTTGCTCCACGAATTGGTGAGAATTGTAGTTGATGAAATCCTCGGAATCATCATAGTTTACACAGAAAATAACCTGCCAAACTCAAATAAATTCAAATAAACTCCAAATTTTAAAGCAAGGAATATTTGGATAGATCTTGAATTTCGATGAATTTAGAAATTTGAATGAGTTCAATCGGAGCTAGAATGAAAGAGAACAGGCTTCTGGAAGTGTTTTTGGCGTGGTTGAAAATAGCAGTGGTCAAAAGCTAACATGGTTAGAGCTACAATATTTTGCATGGTCCGAAGCTATAGTGTTTTGTGTGCGGTCGATGGTTGAAAGCTCTATAGAGTGGCCGGTGGTTGGAAGCTCCATAGAGTGGTCGGTGGTCGAAGTCTATAGTGGTTGGGAAAGTGGCAGAGGATAGCAAAGGTTTGGGAGATGGTTGCATGCAGTCAAAAATACAGGGAGAGGGATTGAGTAGCTCAGCGCAGACTACGAGGAGGTTAGAAGTTGGTCTATGGTGAGGAAGAAAAGGCAACGGTACTGCTCAGTCATAGTCGACGGCGGTGTTTCGGTGGTGGGTGAAGCTCAGCAGAGTGGTCGACGAGGTCGAGCCAGGGTGAAGAAGGTGTTGGTAATAGCCTCGAAGCTCGGAAGTGGTTCCCTTGCTAGCAATTACTTGCCAGAGGAGCTCGTTGACGCGCAAACGAGGAGACGATGCAAAAAATTACTCAAGCGCTGAGGAGAGGATTTGAGAGAGGGATGAGGTGCGGTGTGAGGCTAGGTGCTCAGGGAGGCTTTTATATGGCTCGGGGGAGTGAAAACAGCCGAGCATTACCTCGCCGGAGTTATGGCGGCCGAAGGTGGCACGAACCAATGGTAGTGAGGTTTAAAGAGGGAAAAGATGGTGGGGTGAGTGCGGGAGTGAAGTGGGGTCTTAATGGTAGCTAATGCCTAGGAAAGACAGAAGGAAACGGAAGCTTTAAAGGCTCTGAGGTTTGGACATGGCATCGGGAGGGGAAAGAAGAAGGGAAGGAAGAAGAAGATGATGGGTGGGCCATGGCTGTCAGCGAGAGAAGAGAAGAGCAAGAGAGACAGGGCGAGCGGATGCACGATGTGTGGCGGCGGGAAAATCCTGGCCGTCACACAGAGGAAGGGGCGCGGGTACCCGCAGATGGGATCGCGTGGCCATGGGGTGAATCTAGGTCGTCCAAGTGCCGGCTCGGGATGAAGGTTGGGTTTTAATTATCTTTTTGATTTTTAGAGAAACCAGGAAACTTTAAAAGGCTTAGAAAAATCAAATAAAGTCTAAAAATTCTTGAAAAATTAATAGAAATTCCTGTAGCTATTTTCGACTTAGGAAAATTATTTCCAATTCAAGATTGGTCTTTATTTTTTTACAAAAAAAAACTTTTTAGCTTTGAAGTTAATTTTTAAATTTTTGAAAAACACAAAAAATTTAGATAAAAGCTATATGCTTTCAAATAATTAATATGATTTGTTTACAGAAATTCAAAAATACCATTTCTTTAATAATATTTTAATGTTTTTAATTAAATTACATTTAAGAAAAGCCTTTTTAAAAGCTAAAAATAGGCAATAAAATATTCATAATTTATGCAACCAAATAACACTTGCATTTATTTTAAATTAAATTAAAATTTCACTAATAATTTAAAAATAAACAGCTGGGCTGTAATAGTTTTCAATTCTGAGTTTGTTTGAGTTTTTGGCTAAGTTTCATGTGTCATGGGCTGGTTTGTAGCTATATTAAGACATATTACATGTGTGTTGGGCTTTAGTATTCATTTTGATTCAGCTTTAATGTGATGGCGATGCCAAAGCTTTAAATGGGATGAAAATGGATACTTGGGCCACAAGAAAAGTCGGGTTGTTGCCAATGGAGGTTTGCGCCACCCTCATGGGCCAGAAACCATGTGGGGGCCACCCTCATGGGTGCACATACCAAGGCAACAGTCAGCCACTTCTTATTGTTTTTGGTTTATGAGAGTTTATGTTAGGCAAGAGTAATCTAAATTAGGAAGATAGAGATAGAATCTGATTTGAGTTGTTTTCACTTTGTGTGGCCGACCAGGTTTGTACGGATGGCTATAAAGCCTTGGCTACCGCTCCCTGTAATTCTTGAATGTTAATTTTTAGTCTAAGTTATTTCTTACTCTTTGGTTTATACTGTGCACTGCCCCAAGAGTTGGAAAGCTGACTAGTTATCGTTCCATCAAATTACTAATTAACAGTGTTCTTATTGTTCCTCACGGATCAGCAAAGTTGTCTTTCTTGGTGTGGTGCAAAGACGGAGATCCAAAGCGTGTTGCTAGTTGAACTCTGGTACATAAAATTCTGTAGTCAAGATAGGCAATTGTGTATTTCCGTTCATCAGAATTCGTAGGATTTCAGGTTAGTTATACATTTACCCCTTAAGAGAGATCCTACATTATAAAGATCGGACAACCCCTGTACCACCATCAATTAGCCAAGCACACGCCTCCTCGTGCACGCCGACCGCACCTTTCCCTTGCTACACTGGCTGCACGACTTGTCGGTGTGTTAGCGCCACCACTGACCAAGCACCACCTCTATGGTGTACCACCAGCCAACTGAGCCGAGCAGCTGTGCATCTCCGTGCATGCGTTGCTGACTCTAGATTAGTTTTGGGTGCGCCTCCGTGTACCTTCACTGATTACTACTGACGGACTGTTCGATTGTGCTCCTTCGCTCACGCGTCGCCGGCGACCAATGTCTACGCAGCGGTATGCCGTATCCGTGGACTGAGCTTTGGGCTTCGCCCCCGTTGTGCGCCATCATTGGATCAATCTTGCCATCCCATCGAACTGGGCCTCGCCTTTACACCGCACCACCGTTGAGATCGGGCTTGTTGTCTATGTTTCCGTGCACGCAATTGAGCTCCATTAGAGCAAGGACATCACTGTCATGTGAGGTGTGCCATGCACCGCCTACACATCGCATGTCACCGGGGCCACCGTCGTCACCTAACTCCGTTGCTGCCTCCATGCAAGCCGCCAGAGAATAAGAAGGATGGAACGACCTCGGTGCTTCTGCGCCATGGTCGCTGCTGTCTCCTCTGCGCCTGTACTGCCGCCTCCGCGGTAACGCCCTGCCGAGGTTGCTACTGCTCTCGTACATCCCTCTGCGGCAATGCTGTGCCTAGGTCGCCTCCACACTGCACCGACTTCGTGTGTGTATGCGCGAGCGAGGGTAGGGGCTCCGGCTTCGTCCCCAGTGAGGATGAGGTGGGGCATCGGTGCGCTAGCACCGCACCAGTCCGGGACCGAGCCGGCACGTGGGACATCGTTGCCGCCTCGTGCGTGCGTGCTGGACGCACTACAGTTGAGGGGAAACCCTAGTGGGCTGGCTATGCAAGCCTGTAATTTTTACAGAAAAGCCCTTGACTTTTTTGCAATTGTGCATAAGTCCTTGGTTTATTAAAATTGGATCCTTGTGGATTGAAATTTTGCAATAAGGACCCTGGAAATTTTGGAATAAAAAGTATGAGGGCTTCACTTGGTGGAAAATTGCAAATTAAACCTCAAAAGTTTTATGGTTCTTTTAAGTCTTTTGTGATTTATTTAATTAATAGAAATTGTTTGTATTGATTTGTGAGTATAAAAATTGTTCTATGCCTAGAAAATTAACAGAAAATTGATATAAAACTGTTGGAAACCCATAAATTTGTTATTTACTACTTATGAAAGTCGTTCTATTGCTATAATATATGTTTTGACTGATACGATACATGATGTACATATTCATTACCTTATGGTAATTATGTATCTTACTATACAATACTATAGATGATGTGGACAACATGTTCAGGACTATACCAAGAAGGGAGTTTCCTGAGTTGAAATGCGACAGTAGTAACCATCCTGTGTGGGCAATTGAGGTGAGGATGCATCTCACTGCACGTGCCATCATGCACTTGTGCCAAATTAATGGGCACGCTACCGCTTCAACCTGTGAACCATGTTGAGAATATTCTTGGTTTATTTGTATTGAACAATTAGCAATCGTGTCAAGTTGAGTTGAATTTGCGAAAATTTGTAAGTTTTTATTCCTACTATCAGGGGGCAGCGGTCTAATTGGTTGTGGCAGCGGTTTGACCGCAAGTCTGATGTGACCGGTCTTTGAGGGCAGTTGGGCCACCGGTGTGGTATGACCAACTTTTAGTTGGCGGTAGCAATTTTCTAGAAAGAGCCATTTTGGAGGATTTGGGTTGTGATCAAGTCTGGCAGTACTGGAGTTGGAACACATTATGACCTGGCGTTGTGTGGCGGTACCATCGAGGCAGTAGTACTGGTCTTATGCAAGTGGTTATGCCAATCCCTTGTTACCGGGGTTTGACTGCCATAGTCTAATCTGCCAGTCAATAGCAGTCAGACCAGATTTGTCTGAAAATATACTGGTGTTTTTGATATTTATGGAAAATAATCATGGGTTGAGTTTTGGGGTCCTAGCTTATTTGCATCTATGATGCATGGAGCATGTTGGACTAATATGAGTCAAGTTATGAATAACTTATGCCTAAAAATGATTTTTTGGTCTTTGATGTGCAGGGAGCTTGGAGGCAATCATGGTCGACGGTATGGATCGAAACTAGGTTCGAGGATAAGCTAAGATACGTTCAAGGAAACCGACTAGGATGGTTGGGTTCAAGTAAGGCACAGGGAAGGTAAGAGATGTTGAAGGGAAGATTCAAACAACGGTTTATTAAATCATGCGGTCGGTGCATGTGAGGCGTGGTCAGGGAGAACTGATACAGACAGACTTATCGATGTGTGATCCATTGATGAACTTACACGTTATAGGCATGGAGATTTCTTACAAAGGAGGAGATAACTATGGACTAGACTCGAGAAAGAGGTAAGGTCCGCGGTCAAAGTGAGGGTAGCAGAAATGGCGATGAGATCAAAACCGCGGTGTTTGGAGGGTGTTGGGAGGGCGGTTTAGGCCAAGAAGGCGTTGAGTAGGCCAAGTGGATGAAAACTTGCTCCTTAGAGCAAGTACAATAATGGTCTTATAGCCAAGCTAGTCAGCATTTTTGCTGATGTGGAGGAGAGAAGAGAAGAGAGAGATGAGAGCTTGGCTCTCATGCAAGCAACAAGCTGGGCACGGGAGCCTATGCAGTGGTGGGCCAAGATAATAAATGTATGTGAGGAGGAATATGAAAGAGAATGTGAGACATGGTACCACATAATAATAAAAAACCTTTTGTAGACAAATAGAAGACAAATTATTGCATAACTTGCCTCTTATAACTTGACTTATAGCCAAACACTTGGCTCTATTATTGGACTTGCTCTTAGCGGGTTAGGCTTATATGCTTTGAGAAGCGTGCATAACTACATGAGTGTAAAACCTGATGTGTGTAGAATTAATAGGTTTTCTCAATTGTGTTAATCAATAGTATCTATTAGGATTAGACATATACTGGTTGCTAAGGGCATCTCCAATGGTCTGAGTCAGTTAGCTATATGTATGTACACATCAGCATATATCCTATGTGGAGGAAAGAGAGTATGCAAAAAAAACCGAGCCAGCTCTTCCTTAAGCACTAGTCTATAACGCAAAACGAGGCAGCCTCTATAAATGATAGTCATTTTCTGTGTGTGCATGTAAGCATCAAATAGCTATCCTTATAGATAGTTATTTATAATACTAGCTTTTAGTGTGTACTATATAAATGATGTGGAAGTCTTCTAGTTAGTTGCTAGCTAGAACCATTGGAGATGCCCTAATGGATAATATCCATAGTATCTATTGTGATAGGAGCAGGGGTTGCTAGAGTGCTTAAGAGTGACATGCAGAGTGAGATATTGTAAGATGAAACTAGGGGAGGATCCATGCGAGTCAATGCATTGGAAACCAATATTTTTTTATATCTCTATTTGGATAAAACGGTTTCTACAAGACTTCTATGGAAATTATATTGTTTACTTATAATTGAAACTCCCGTGAGAGTGTATACTAAGACTAGAGATAAAATGGATACAACTTTGTTACTAGCGGTTGATCAAATATCCTACCCCTTCAGTCACACATTGTTTTGGGATATGTGTAACCAAATTTTTAAATATTTATATTGATTACATGAAAAGCATATCTATAGATTTATCTCAAAAATACTTTCATAGTATTATATTTTTATTGTATTTTTATAAATATATTGTAAGTAGAAATTAGTGGTTAAAATGATGTTTTGATTACGGTATCAATGTCTAAAACAATAAATATTTTGTGGCTGAAAGGCGTATAAAAACAAGATAAATACTTAAAAACCGTAAAAATAGGCGTGATAGTTTACAAGGATACGATTTTACACGTCAACGCGTGGCTCATTACACGGATGGCTGTTCAAAGTTGGCCGGATTTTATCCTTTCAACCAATCAATTATTAAGCCACAATCACATCTCAACTCGCGGAAAAGAGAGCTCTAAACAATATGCCATACATATTCCCACGTACTACACGGGAAACAAATAGGACGAACTGGCCGAGTCCAGGAGAACATAAATATACCCACCAAGGCGCCGCACGCCCATGCAGATACCATCGTCCCTTCTCTTCTCCTCGCCTCCTCTCCTCTCAGCTAGTCTCTAGCGCCGCAACAAAAACCTGAACCGCGAGGCGTGAGGAGGGCAAGGTAGCGGGCGCGGATCGATCTCGCTAGATGGCGGGAGGGGGAGGCAGCGATGCCGGCGGCGGCGGCGGGGGAGGAGGGGTAGGAGGAGGCGGCGGCGCGAAGAGGGTGCCGATGCACCGACTGTTCGCGTTCGCGGACCGGCGGGACGCGGCGCTGATGGCGGTGGGCTCCGCGGCGGCCGTGGCCAACGGCCTGGCGATGCCGTTCCTCACCTTCCTCATCGGCGACCTCGTCGACGCGTTCGGCGCCGCCGACCGCGCTTACATCGTGCACGTCGTCTCCAAGGTTCGCGCCGCGCCCCGTACCCCGTCGAGGGTTCTTGTTTTCGCGTTCTTGGATGGCTTAGCTTTTGGGTTTGATCGATCCCTCCTACCTGCATTGTTTAGTTTCTTGCCTGCCCTGTTTGGTCCTGTTCTTGCCTCACTGGTTTAAGGGTTTTGGAATATGAGGTGTCGTTCTCTAGGATGTGACCAATCTTTTTTGAAGTAAACTTGGATAATTTCGGTTCGAGATATAACGAGCTCTCCGATCAAACGCTTATTTGATAGGACTCTACGAATCCATTAAAAAGGTTTGGTGATGGATTGAGCAATCTGAACGAGTGGCCGGTCACAGACTTTTGGTTAATTCGTTTCGAAGGTCTCGTTCTATATTGTTGTATGCAGTTTCAGATCACCAGAATTTGCACTTGGTTCGTTTACAGATGTGTCTGTTCTTAACCAGCATTAATGAAGGTTTTGTCACGCTCGAGCTGAATGCGGAAGGCTTATGGACGATTTTCCTCATTTGGTATGAAGTTTGAGGGTGTTAATGTCACAAATGCATGTAAGACATGCAAATCCTAACACGCAAAGAATTGTCACAATGTGCTTAATTTAATGAAGGTTTGACAAGCTAGACCTGAATGCGGAAGGCTTATGGAGGATTTGCTTCATTTGTTATGGAGTTTGAGAGGTGGCCATGTCATACATGCATATAAGGCATGCAAATCCGAACACGTAGATAATTGTCACAATGTGCTTAGATGTACATAAGGAAGCAAGGTCGTTAGATGTGCATAGGTAGTTGAAGATTCGGTGAGATAATTTGTAATAACACATTTGGTAAAGATGGCAATAGCACATTCTAATAACACTGGTTTATGGTTTCCTTGTGATCATTGATTATAAGCTCATAGATAAGATAGGAGGATTAATTCGTCCCTTGCTTATATCTCAAATTTAACCGGCTGTATAGTCTTTTTTACAGATGTTTCTGTTCTTTTTCTCCAAGAATTTTATCAGTAATTTCCATTTGTTGTCTACATATTGTCAGAGCCATGGTAATATAAAACTCTGTTTCTGTTGCATGCTTGATTTTCTTTAAATGTCATGTCCAACGTGTAGTAGTTTCATCTTCCTGAAGAGGTTATTTCCTGCAGTTGGCATTTCTTACCCGAATTGCTGGCTTTCTGCTTTAGTTCGGCACTTACTTTTCACCTTTTTTTAATGGTATAACTGTTGTTTTTCAGGTTGCTGTCAGATTTGCATACGTGGCAATAGCTTCTGGAGTATCTGGGTTTCTTCGTAAGTACCAGAAGTACCATATCTGTCATAAATGTAGTTTGGATGATCACATACTGTCTTCTGGAAAAAAAAACTTTCTGAGGGGATATAGATATTTGCTTTGCTGACCGGTAGTTCTTTACTTTATTACAAAGATTGTGTACTCCTGTTCAGGTGGCTTTATAGAAACTGTAGCTTCAACATGCATAAAATAAAGATGAGGAATTCTTTGTCACATTGCTGGAAATGAAGGAAATTTGTAAAAATGTCAAAAACTGCAACTGGATTCTTATGTTCATCATAATACAATATCCATATTAAGATTTCATGTCGTTTATGTTTACTATCTCACTGAACTGTGTTCCTGCAGAGGTATCATGCTGGATGGTGACTGGAGAAAGGCAGGCTGCACGAATCCGTGGCCTGTACCTCGAGACTATACTTAGACAAGATATATCATTCTTTGACGTGGAGACATCAACTGGAGAAGTTATCGAAAGGATGTCTAGTGACACAGTGTTGATTCAAGATGCCATTGGAGAGAAGGTGAGATGACACATATTCATGTGAATCATAATTACCTCTTATTCTTCAGCTTTATGAAGCGCCTTCTCTTGTAGTATTTTTTATGCAAAAAATATGATGTTATGTATATAACATCTACCTTAATTTTTTAGTTTCTCTTGGAAATTATCACATAATCGGGTCATAATTAGGTCAAGTATATGGATCTAGATGTTATTTAGATGGCCCCTGGATATTTGAAGGTCAAAGACATTGTCCTGCTGCCTGCGTTGTGCATGTTCATGAATTATGATTCCAGTTTGCATTAGTTCCCAGTAGTAATCAGGACTGTTTCTGATTTATGAATTTACATATTAGAGAAGAAAGATTTTATATAACACATAAAACTGCTGTCTTTAGAAATTTATGGTTTGACACATTTTCCATTTGGCCCATTTATGAAGGTGGGGAAGTTTCTCCAATTGGTATCAACATTTCTGGGTGGATTCATAATCGCATTTGCAAGAGGCTGGCTTCTGTCCGTAGTTATGTTGTCAAGTATCCCTCCTGTTGTGCTTGCTGCCGCAGCCATGTCACTGGTTGTATCGAAGTTCGCAAACCGTGCCCAGATGGCCTATGCTGAAGCAGGGAAATTGGTTGAGCAGACAATAGGATCAATCAGAACAGTAATATCTATCTTTCAAGAAACTCTTCTCTTCTAATTATTCTTGTGCCTATCTACCTTTTCATTTTCCTTTATGATAATTTTCAGGTGGTATCTTTCACCGGTGAGAGGAGAGCAATTAACAAATACAATGAGTTCTTAAAAATATCATACAGATCAGCAGTTCACCAGGGCGCCGCTGTGGGACTCGGAGTTGGTTCACTTTTGCTTATTGTTTTCTGCAGCTATGGATTGGCTGTATGGTATGGTGCAAAGCTGATTATTGAAAAGGGATACACTGGGGGATATATCATTAATGTATTGATGGCCATCATGACTGGTGCAATGTTAGTATCTTCATTTGTATGACAACAATTCTTTCAAGATACAAAGAACCAAATTTAAGTTGTAGGTTTTATATTCTCACAATGCTTTTTTTTCTTTTTTTGTAGGGCTCTTGGCCAGACTTCTCCATGCTTAAGTGCTTTTGCATCAGGACAGATTGCGGCTTGCAAAATGTTCGCAACTATTTATAGAAAACCTGAGATTGATGCCAGTGATATGAATGGCCTTGTATTGGAGAACTTTATTGGAGATGTTGAGTTGAAAGATGTTTATTTCAGTTACCCTGCAAGGCCTGAGCAACTGATCTTCAATGGCTTCTCTATTAGCATTCCAACTGGCATGACAATGGCATTGGTTGGGGAGAGTGGGAGCGGGAAGTCTACTGTGATTAGCTTGGTAGAAAGGTTCTATGATCCACAATCAGGTGAAGTTCTCTTGGATGGTGTTAACCTGAAATTGTTAAACCTTAGCTGGATAAGACAGCAAATAGGGCTTGTTAGCCAAGAGCCTATTCTATTCACAACCACTATAAGAGAGAACATAGAGTATGGAAAGATTGGCGCATCGGAGGAAGAAGTCAGGAGAGCAACTGTGCTTGCCAATGCCGCCAAGTTCATCGACAAGTTACCAAATGTATGCTCATTTTCCCCCTCTTCTTTTACCTTTTTGTCATGGATTCTGTGTATAGTACTTTCCCAGTACCTGTTGCATCTACTTTTGAGCCCAGAATGACAAGTTACAACTATTACCAGGGACTAGATACAATGGTTGGTGAGCATGGAACACAGCTATCCGGTGGACAGAAACAAAGGATTGCAATTGCACGAGCAATTTTGAAGGACCCCAGGATACTACTTCTTGATGAAGCTACAAGTGCACTTGATGCTGAGTCTGAGCATGTAGTTCAGGATGCACTTAATAATATCATGGTGAACAGAACAACCATAATTGTAGCGCATCGCCTGAGCACCGTGAAAAATGCTGAAACAATATCAGTGCTACATCGCGGACAGCTTGTGGAACAAGGTAAGATGGATTATCACTGCTCAGCAACTCAGTTCCTTACTGTAAGGGTTCAATTTCACATTTCCATTTCAAGACCAAGCTCAAAATAATAAGGGAAATGGATGTTTGCACAACAGGACCACATGCTGAGTTGATAAAGGATTCCAACGGAGCGTACTCTCAACTTTTACGGCTTCAAGAGGTGAATGCGAAGAGGAACGGAGCTTATGCAGACGACTCCAACAGGCTACAAACAATATCTGATACTGCAAATTCTATAAGTCCACACAGCAGCAGGAAGCCGTCCTTTGATAGATCTGTGAGTAGACATTCCTCACAGGGTGGAAGCCGAAGGAATTCACAAACATTCTCATTACACATACAAGAGACCAAGGGGGTTGATGATGTGAGGTCAGAGAAGAATGTACTCAGACGCCTACTCCACCTCCATAAGCCTGAAACTTCAATCCTTTTGTTAGGATGCACTGCCGCCATTGCCAATGGGGCTATACTTCCTGTGTTTGGCCTCTTGCTTTCAAGTGCCATCAGCACATTCTATGAACCACCACACAAACTGCGAAAAGATTCAGTATTCTGGGCAGAAATGTACGTGACCTTGGGTGTGATCTCCATGCTTGTGTTGCCAGTGCAATACTCTTTGTTCAACATGGCAGGTGGGAAACTCATCGAGCGCATACGTGCTTTATCATTTAGTCGGGTTGTTTACCAGGAAATAGGATGGTTCGATGACCCGCTGAACAGCAGGTATTTTTTTTTTATGTTCACTCGTTCATTTGATACATCAGTGTTGTAGAGTCGCCATTTTCTTTGTCTTCCCTAATTTTCCAGCTTTCTTGGAATTCTTCAGTGGTGCAATAGGCTCTAGGCTATCTGCGGATGCAGCGTCTATCAAAACCATTGCTGGAGATGTCTTGTCATTGATAGTGCAAAACATAAGCACTGCTGTTGTCGGTATTGTAATAGCCATGATTGCAAACTGGAAGCTAGCATTCGTAGTCTTGTGCTTTCTTCCTTGCGTGATTGCGCAGAGTTATGCTCAATCAAGGTTTATGAGGGGCTTTGGTGCTGATGCCAAGGTATATCGTCTGTTGGTTCTTTTTCACGACCATCATATGGATCGTTGTGTAGCTATTTGCTCTAAACTGTGTAATGTTGCCTGCAGGAAATGTACGAACAAGCGAGCACGATTGCCAGTGATGCCATCGGTAACATCAGAACTGTTGCTTCATTCTGTGTAGAAGAGAAGATAATCCAAAGCTACCGAAAGAAATGTGAAGGTCCTGTGAAGCAAGGAGTTCGTCAAGGGGCTATAAGTGGCTTGGGCTACGGATTCTCATTCGCGTTGCTCTTCAGCTTTTATGCTGTATCATTTTACGTTGGAGCTCGCTTTGTACATGATGGGGCAGCAGACGTTGGGCAAGTCTTTAAGGTGAGAACCAAATAAGCTGACGGATCATTCTCTTTTTCCACTTATTTGGGGCTTCTTTTCATAGCCACTGTTTTTCTTGAAAATACAGGTCTTCTTTGCTTTAACCATGATGGCTGTTGGAGTTTCGCAGTCGAGTTCCCTAGCCCGGGATTTTAGCAAAGTGCAAGATGCAGCTGTCTCCATTTTTAGGATTATTGATAGGAAATCTAAGATTGATGCGAGCTCTGAGGAGGGAACGGCACTAGGGTCAGTGGAGGGGAATATAGAGTTGCAGCACGTGAGCTTCAAGTACCCTGCTCGGGCTGACGTGCAAATCTTCAAAGATTTATGCTTGAGGATCCCATCTGGCAAGGTACATGTTGTTTTCATGATTAAGCGATCTATGCACACCGCTTAATCTTCAGAGATTTTCTCCCAGTTAAATTTAGTTATATGTTAATAGAGTTTTTTTTTCCATATTCATGTCGAATATCGTACTGCGACAAGGTGAAAATAACTTAAAATTTAACAGAAGCCAATGTAAACAGAGCTGACAATTCCTTAAAGATACCTGAAACAATGGCACAACTTTTGAGTCAATGCAGTAGCTTAACGCAACAATAATTGGAATAGAGTCTTACCCGGAACAAATTTAACTGGAATGTTCATGCACAAGTTAAAAAAGCAGTGCCCAGAACTGAAACCTAATTGGTTATTACTAGACCTTGAACTGAAAGCAGAAGTCACTCATGCAGATCTCAAGAGCTCATGCCTTTGTCATTACTGAAATGCTGACAAGTTTGATCACTCGTTGCAGACTGTTGCGCTTGTCGGAGAAAGCGGAAGCGGGAAATCGACGGTGATAGCCTTGATAGAGAGGTTCTACGACCCCGACTCTGGCGCCATCTTACTAGACGGTGTGAACCTGAAGAGCCTCAAGCTCAGCTGGCTCAGGCAACAGATTGGACTAGTTGGCCAAGAACCCGTCCTCTTCAACGACACCATCAGAGCAAACATCGCCTACGGCAAGCAGGAGCAGGTGTCCGAGGAAGAGATCATCGCCGTCGCTGAGGCCGCGAACGCCCACCGGCTCATCTCCTCCCTTCCGCAAGGGTACGACACCAACGTCGGCGAGCGGGGCGTGCAGCTCTCAGGCGGGCAGAAGCAGCGTATAGCCATCGCCAGGGCCATCCTCAAGGACCCCAAGTTGCTGCTCCTGGACGAGGCCACCAGCGCGCTGGACGCCGAGTCGGAGCGCATCGTGCAGGAGGCGCTGGACAGGGTGATGGTCGGGAGGACGACGGTGGTCGTGGCTCACCGGCTGTCAACCATCACCGGCGCCGACAAGATCGCCGTCGTCAAGAACGGGGTCGTCGCCGAGGAAGGCCGGCACGAGCAGCTGCTCTGCTTGCCCGGTGGTGCTTATGCGTCCCTTGTAGCCTTGCAGTCTAGCAGTTCGTGAATCGTGACGTGATGAATGCTGCTATTGCTTCGTAGGATCATGAATGGTCTTTGCCTATTTCGGTTGATTGTTTTCGTAGTTACAAGAGAATCTTCCACTTTTCTTTGAAGGGCAAGGGTGAAGGATAGGACTTTAATTCATGTATAGCAGAGTGTTCTTGGTTCCTTCGCTACACATTGATACTCTGTTTTCCACTTCATTCATATATCGGGAGCATCTACTCTGTTTCGCACTTGATTCCACTAAATAGTGAGACTTTGCTGTCTTTCAGCAAAGATTTATGAAAAACAATACATGTTACACTAACTCTGCAGAAAAAGGAAGAGAAATACGGGAAAAAGAAGAGATATCACCACCTATTCTACTTGTGCTTCAGATTGCCTCCTCTCCTCCTAGCCACAATTGTGCTGTCGTGCTCTTCCCAACCACCTCAACCTGTCCTCTTGTCACTGTTCGTCTATCTTAAGATTAGATGGTAGGATTGTTCTAATGTAGTTAGTAATTTTAGATTGTATTACGTGTGTATTGAATCATACCAGTGTTATTTACGTTACATTATATAATAATAAAGTCCAAAGCATTTAAAAACATGCCAACATATACAACTAAATATATGAATGTTATAAATTGCATGGATACACAAACCAAAAGTTCGTGACATGGAATGTTTTGAATTATTGCTTTCACCTATCATGTGACCAACATTTGATTTCACGTATCTGGCACCTAGATTGCATCGTTATCAAGAGTTCTTTTATTGCAAGCAGGTTTGTGTAGGAAAATTTGTGATACCCCTTTACTCATCAACTTGGAAGATACCACCTTTTAAAAAAGAGAAACTTGGTGGCTACCATCTGATCAACGAAGAACATCCTACCACAACATATTGCCTCCCTTATTCCTTTGGCTTATCCAGTCTAAACCAGTCTATTGTGGCTGAGTGGTTGATGACGAAAAAAAGTGTATGTGAAATGTAGACATAAAAACACATGTCCTTTTTTTTATCTAAAAAGATCACTTAAAATTGGTATAGCTAAATTTGTTGTTTGAGAACACGATGGTTCAAAGTCAATATGCATGTAGATATTTTTAGAACGGTGGGATTGGTTATCGTACTTATCGCTAAAGCTCAGCAGCCGAGAGGTTGTGACGAGATCAAATTATGAAAAATCTACGGATCAGCCGACCAAATATGTAATTAGTGAGACTTAAACTCAGGCTGTTAGTCACTAGACACTTGTATCATACCAGTTGAACGAGCCATCGGTTGGTAATATATATGAATATTTCAAATTAGTTAATATGCACTATCTGTGCAATCGTGCGGGCCAATTGGCTAGTTTAGTCAAACTTACTAAATTTTTGGTCACCAAATAGCCCCAAATGCAAAGATAGAAGCCAAAATACCGACACATTTTCATCGTTGCTTAGCAATATGATAGAACACGGAATATGATCCGAACATATCTGCACACAAAAAGCCTTGCTTACCGCAATTGTATTTCAAAGTGATGGAGTTTGATCTCTTAACTTTTCACTTAGTTTAATTCTCGCCCCTTATCTGTAATACCAGGTAAAAACATGTCTTCTAACCCTTAAAACTGTTTAGAACCCATTCCTCCCATTAGCAAAAGATGTTTTAACCGAGTTTTGTTAAGAGAGTACAAGGCAGACAGATATACTTAACACACACCACCCACACACACGTGTGCGTTCTCTACACATCCTTGAAATTTACAGGAGGCACCAAAGGTCTCACGGAGCTCGGGCAAGCACTTTCCCACTGAATACACACGTGTGTGTAGGGGCGTAGCCACCGGGGGAGCTTAATGAGGCTTGAGCCTCACTTTCCCCGGTGACAACTTTATATATAGTAAAAATAGAAAGAGAAAGACAGAGATTAACAAATCTAAAGAGAAGCTAACTCTTCTTGATGGGAAGATTAATAACAAGTATAAAATTAAAGAAGATGAGGAGGAGGAGGAGAAATGAAAATCATAAAATTAAAGAAGAGCTAATCAATCAATCAAAGAAAGAAAGAAAGTGAAATAATATATGTAAATCATAAAATTAAAGAGGAGGAGGAGTAGTGAAAATCATAAAATTAAAGAAGAGATAATCAATCAAAGAAAAAAAGAAGAAAGAAAGTGAAATATATATAAACATTTTTTAGTCCGGGGATGACGGTGGAGAGCTCAATGAATCTTTGGTTGATCTTCTCCCTCCGCTGCCGCTCCGCGATGATGTGGTCCTGCACGTGCCTCGAAGACACCGCCGTTGTTGAGCCCCCCGCCGTGAAAATGATAAGAACATTGGATAGAGTGTGGAAAAAGATGCCGCCTTTTGTTTATATTGTCTCATGATTCAAATTAGTTTAATTCTGATATGTTTCATATGATCTAAATTTTCATTATCATTTATAATTTTTTATTATATCACTAATTTTGATATTTTTTATACATAGGTGACTTGTCGCTACTCCGCACTCATGGCGTTTCTATTTTTCATTGTTTGTCTCCATCCAATGGTTATAATTTCTATATGAATTTGAAATTTTATAAGAGTAAAAGACTAATTTTGTATCAACTTAGTTTAGTAGTTTAGACCTATAAATAGTTCAGCCCACCCTCAATTTCATTCCTGGCTTCGCCACTGTGTGTGTACTCCTAAAATTGGTAGACACCTGCGCCAAGTCTAGGACTTGAACCCTAGTGGGATGGGTGCACACCTACACATCTAGCCATTTGGCCATATGCCAGCTTCTAGTTTTGACGGAGTTTGACCCATGTGGCATGCCACATTGGTAGGGATGAAAAACGGTAAAGGATAACCTGTTTTATCTGATATTTGTATCCGAGAAAACGCGAATGTAGTAAGAAAAATCTATATTCGAGAATGTTTGTATTCATATTCGAGAATGTTCGTATCCATATTTGAGAATGTTTGTATTCGTATTTGAGAATGTTCGTATCCGTATTCGAGACTACTCTATTCATATTTTTGTTTCCATCCCTGGCGACTTTCCTAGGGATGATTGCAGGAAGTAATTTTCTGATGAACCAAGGTTCACAAGCAAAAAATGAAAATTACTTTTCATAATTGTCAACTTTATGAGCTACACTGCTAGCTCGTGTAGACATTTAATCATGTTACATAAATTTATTCTACCAAGAGTTGTTACAAAAGTTTTAGGATATTTGCATTTGACCGAATTAAGTACATATTCGATTCGAATTCGTATTCGTTACGACATTTGATTCGTATTCGTATTCGAGAATGTTCAAATTCATATTCATTTTAAAAATATGAATTCATATTTGTTTCCATATTTGTTTTAAAAATATGGATTCGTATTCGTATTTGAGACTATTTGATTCGTATTTGATCCATTTCCATCCCTATACATTGGATCCTATGTAGCCAAAATGAGATGGGGTCAGCATGTCCATGGTGCACTGATTCCACATACAACTTACAAGGTAGGCTGGACCCATATGTCCTTGAACAATTAAGTATTTTCGGTTTTTTAATATAAGAAAGAAGGTGGCCCAACCTTGTTTTGGACAACTAAGATCTAATGTGGCATACCACGTAGATCAAACATGGTCAAAACCGTATTTTGATAGCGAGAGGGATGAATTCTAAATTATTTTAAGAGTTAGAGTCTACTTTTATCTAGTTTTACAGATGAGGGACAAAAATTAAACGATGTGAAGAGTTTAGGGAACAAGAATGGACTTTTTTGAGTGGACAACGTATTATCTTCCACTTGCACCATAAAATCTTGCCACACCGCACACATGGAAGAGGTAAATCGATGATGGGCTGAGCTTTCCACGCAGACTTGCACCGAGTGAGTGACCCGATGAGATAACTCATAGTATGGCCCTAACTCACTATTGACATAGTTTTTACTCATATTTTACCCTTGGAAATCCTACAAAAGGCAAGGTAAAATGAAGATTTAATCTATGTTCAAGCTCATTTGTGCAATTATTTCCATGTATATTTTGTGTCAACAAATTTTGCAGGAAAATCAACAACAAAAGGGAAAATCAAGAAAACAAAAGAATCGGTAGGACCTAGCAGTGGGCTGGCCAACTTGCCAAGTGGCCCAGCATGGCACCAACATGGCCAGAGGGCCCACCAGCTAGCCAGGCCAGCCTAGCACCTCCACTGCCACATGGCTGATGGTAGGAGGCCTAGGATGAGGCTAGGCCAGGTGGCTAGGTCCACTTGGCTGGTCAGCCCTAGCTTGGCCCGAGCCATCACCGACCTAACCGGGTCAAGCTATGACTTGGCTGCTCGACTAAGTCGCCCTTCCCCGGGCAGTGCGCACGCTTAGACTTGGCTTCACAACATCTCCATAGCATTGTGACCATCCACGCCTTGGCTGGCTGGCCCATCAAGCCACACTAAGCGGCCACGTGTCCCCTTCTCCATCGACCTTTGGCCAAAGCTGGCGTGGGTGCCACCTGGCTGGCCAGCTAACTGACCGACACCAACCGGCCATCGTTGTAACACTCCACCCATCCTCTAGACCTAAATTGTTACTACCATCATTACATAATATTACCTTTTTAACAATTGCTAACCGATTTAAGAAAACACTACTTCATTCATAATGTAGAGAACACTTACATCATATCATTTTAAGCAACTATTCTAGCATACTGATGGAGTTTAAACATACTAACGAAAGCTGATATGTGAAGTGCTGCTAGTACGTGAAGTTATTCATGTGCTACTCCTTCCCGTGCATGTCATCCTCAACGATCACCTAAAATAACAAACAAAGCAAGGGTGAGTTCGGAGATTTAGTAAGCACATGATAAAATCACTAACACATCAATTTAATAATTTCCATTTCAGTGAACTGTACATCACTATCCTCCAGAAGTAGGAAATCATGGCCTGGTAGCGATGCAACCAGTCCATGCTAAAGATAACATCAAAAGGCTCTAACTGGATAACCATGAGGTTGGCAATAAAATCCTCGCCATCTATTGCAAACACATAGCCAGGGCACACTATGGAGCTAGCAATGATACCTCTTGGGGTACTAACCATAATCGACTAGAAAATTTGTTGAACACTCAGCTTGGCTTTTCTAGCAAACTCCCAGGACACAAAAGAATATATAGCACCGAAGTCGAAAAGAACAAGAGCTTCACATAAGTCCACTAACAAGATACCTATCACCACATCAGGTGAGCCCACAGACTCCGTACGCAGTGAGTGGACTTCGCATGACGCCGGGGTGGCTAGAGCTTTGACGCTCTACTGTGGCAGCATCGGAAATGGAGGCAGTGTAGCATGTTGGAATGGAGAAGTCGGTGCAGGATGCTAGTAATACCCGACAGGTGGCGCCCAGGGAAGAGGAGGCTGCGACACAGGGGCAACCACCAACACCTGGACTTAACCCTAAGACAAAGTGTTCAATGACATAGATAGCGGCTCCCACTTGCCGATGCTGGATGGATTCTGACGATAGACCATCTCGATGTGGCCCAACCAGCCACAGTGTAGACATTCTCTTGTCCAGGAACATTCGATAGTACGGTGCCCACTACAACACTTGAAGCAGATCATGCCCTGCCCTGAGACAGGACGCAATGCCAGTGGTGCAAGATAAGACTTCGACAACTTAGATTTGGATGACTTGGACTTCTTAGGACCAAGTCGCTGGGATGACCCACCCCTCTCACTAAAGCTCCTCTTCTGGTCACCACCAAAAGCACTCAAACCATCAGAGTGTTGCAATCCTTTAGTGAGCTGCATCTCCATCTCCATCCCTCTGGCCTGCTCTACCACAGAGCTAAAGTCATGTGGCGCAGTAGCTCCCATGACATGCCGAAACTCAGAGTTGAGCCCTCGGCGGAACCTTTTGGCGTTCTCAAGGTCTTTTCTCGCAACCAATGGTACAAAGTGAATTAGATTGTTGAATCCTGCCTCGTACTCAGTTACAGTCATCTTTCCCTGCACGAAGGTCGACAGGGTGACCTCCATGCTCTCCACAAAAGAATCTGGGTAAAACTTCACCTTAAACTGCTCAGTGAAGATTTCCCAGGTAGCGGGACCCTAGGTAGCGGTCCTGGAAAGCCACATAGCGAGCTTTCAACTAAGAGCTCATCTCTAGGGCTTCAAATTACCTTTTCATATTAGGCAACCAATCGTAGCTTGGACTGGTGTACCCGTACCACAAAGGTATCTAACCGCAAGGCCAACAACTCGCGAAGCCCTAATCTTGCCTCTGGCACAACCGGAATTGCAATAGGGGCAGCAACGGTCCCGGCCACAGCGGCAGCTAGCAGCACTTGTCGATGAAGCGCATGGACTTCCTCTATAAACTCCTGTAGTAAGGTCGAAGACCTTGCTGGCTCTCTAGCTACAGACTGCTCACTGAAGCAACCTCTGCGTCTGGTGCCTCTGGCTGAACCTCAAGCGGTGGCTCCGCTTGGGCACGGCCACAGCCTCGACCATGACCCCCACGGCCTTGGCCATGACTATGTTCCCTACCTCTCGGCATCTCTATTCATGATAGTCAACCAATCGCATGATCGACCCACAAACATTTACCTCCATAGTACAAATCAACAACATAGCTAGCGAAAGCATATATGCAATGCAAGACCCAAACCCTATCCTATTGTGCACCAAAGTGTGTCAAAATTTGAATTTCATTATTAGGCCTAAGTTAAATTTTAGTTGAATAATTAAGCTCAGTTGTTAATTTTCTTTGCCACAGACCTAACACTCTGTCTGATACCAACTGTAACACCCCGCCCATCCTCTAAGCCTAGAGTGCTACCATTATTACATAATGTTACCTTTTTTAACAATTGCTAACCGATTTAAGCAAACACTACTTTATTCATAATGCATAGAACACTTACATCATACCATTTTAAGCAACTATTCTAGCATATTAAACATACTAACAAAAGTGATATGCGAAGTACTGTTAGTATGTGAAGTTATTCTGTGCTACTCCCACCTGTGCATGTCGTCCTCAATGATCACCTAAAAACAAACAAAGCAAGGGGTAAGTCCGGAGACTTAGCAAGCACACGATAAAATAGTGGCATTAATACACCAATTTAGTAATTTCCATTTTTGTGAACTGTACATCACTATCTCTGTAACTGTTTCACTATTGTCACTTTCATGCAATGCAATGCATCTGTAATTGTATCACTGTTCTGTTATGTTTTCATGCAATGTGATGCGATGCGTCTGTCACTGTAACTTATACTGCTATAGCAGAGTGTTCACCCATCAATGAACTACTCAATCCCCATCCTCATTTATACGGGAATCCAAACTCCACTCCCATGGAGTACCTACCGAAGTAGGTCCTATTGTCTGTGTATGAGTGTAATGCGTGATGCAACATACATTCAATGTTGGCATTTGATCATAAGCAACACTCATCAAAGTATGATTAGCACATAGTCATAAGTACTATAGAACATGGCATGGAAGATACAAAATACCAATCATTCACCACAATAGACTCATTCTAGCATATAGAGAATCGTAGATACCACTCTTCAAAACTAGGAGAGAGCCAATGAGATACCCCGTAATGAACGAGGACATCAACATGCCTTCTAGTCTATGGAAAGCAACAACAACATACACAATGAAATGTATATTATGATAACTAGAATAAAATGTGAGATCTGAATTGTTTAAGTTACCATTGCACCTGCCTTGTCGGATTTAGGATCAGTTGCTCCGTAGAATCGTTCATAAGTACCCCTGTCACAACCTAAAATTTTGTGTGAAAAATTAGAATAACAACGTTGTCTGTTCATGAACCCCTATTTTGAGTTACTAGTGGGAATGAATTGAAACTTAAAACAAGGTTGTTGAGGATTATGATGTTGCACTATGTGACCTTTGTTTGCAAAATTCTTAGTAAGGTTAGAACCTCATAAATTATTTTCCATCACTTTTGAAACACACCTCATTATGCAATTACACTCTTTAAGAAGAGATGGCTTGACTTTATTCTACTACAATGGCCATACATATTCCAAAATAAACCCCCTCCATTTTTGCCACCTGTAATTTTGGTTAGGGTATGTTTGAAATCCTTTTTGGGAATTGACTCTCCAAATCTAGTCAATTCCTTTCGCGTACCCTTTGATTGCTAGCCTTTTATATTAAGCAATGATGAAGTTACATCAACCTTAGGCATACTTTGCTAGATATTCCACCCTAAAACCCCAAAATATCTCACCACCTATAATAGTCAATCAGGTCCATCATTTCAACTAGGAACAAAAAGAAGCGCTACCACTACAGAGGAATCAGGCTTCAGGAGGATGGAAATCCAACATCATCATTATTATAGTAAAAAAATCAGAAATTAGACTGCTGGATTTCCCCAAAAGTCTCCATCACAATTGCATAGCCAGAAACCTCAAGCGCACTACCCTCAAATCATTACTAGTTTGCACATGACTTTTCCTCCTTGTGCAAATTCTAATAACAGGGAATTTATCTATGCCCTGGGATCCTTTGCATTGCACAAGTCTTCTCAATTCCTTTGGTGTGAATCGTTTGATGCGAACCCCACAACAATAAAAGTGTGTGCAACCCAGCAATAGAAAATGTCGCACAACCCCAAGGACCTCACGGTTAACAAGCTCGATGTTGGCAGGAAAAATGGTATCACACCAAGGTCCCAATGCCCTGATGATAAGTATGTTTGATAATATGCAAGCTAAAAAGTTTTAGACTATTACACATGGGTGTTTATAGACTAGGAACGTTCCTCCTAGCTAGTTGTGAACACTAGGGACCAACTGAATGGTCTTCAAGCAGTTGAAAGGTCTCCAAAGAAAAGAAACTCGTCAACACTCGCACAGCTCCCTAATGCCTGTACAGCTTCGACCCAAACAGTCATAACTTTGGAAACACACCTCCAAATGATGCATTGTTTGAAGCATGTGATGGAGACATCTAGATTAATATAGACATGTCTTGGAAGTTGATGAATAGATCAATAGATTGATTGGACTATCAGTTGGTGTCACCTCCTCTGTTGCCTCATCAATTATTTTCCATACATCTTCATGAGGGTTTCCTTGAACTTGTTTGTATGAGATATTGTGATGGGTCCACTTGGTAGATTGAGTGGGTCCATCTTTGAGTCATGCATTGCATAACTTTCGTTTAGTGTAACACCGATGTTAGCTTCTCCGCTTCATTCTCCCCCTCTTGAGAAGGATTTGTCCTCAAATTTTCGATCGCTTCATCATCTGCAGTATACAAGGACAAGTTTGAGACATTAAAAGAATCACTAACTCCATACTCATTAGGAAGTTTATGTTTGTAGGCATTGTCATTAATGCGTTGCAACATGCGAAATGGTCTATCTCCTCTCGCATTCAACTTCACTACAAGGGGAACCCCCCTTTTGCAACGCATATATGTGTTGCAGGATGTCCAAATAAGCGTTGGTATGGTCTGTACCAACGCTTGTAATATCCGTTGCGGCAAGTGGCGTTGCAAGGTTTGTTGCAACATATATATGTGCGTTGGTAAAAGCTATAAAAACCGTTGTAAGGTTGCAACGGATATAATGACTTGGTCCAACGGATATATGTGTTGGTACATACCATGTGTGGATGCCATCTCTAGTATCTTCCAACATATAATTTTCCATAGTTACAACACTTACAAACGTTGCAACAAATGATTCATCATCTAATTGGTCAAATTTTTTTATTTGGAGCACAATAATAGAATCTGTTGCTTTTCCAATAATAATTAATTCAACAACCAAAGCAACATCCACACATGACAAGCAAGCAATGCTATATTAAATAGAAATTGTTGCATTACATCGAATAATATCCCATAATTCTTGACAATACTTTCATCTAAACATTGTTTCCTATCAAAATAAAATATTAAGGCGAGGAATAATCTTTTTGGATGCCACCACTCTTTTTCTTATTGCCGAGCCGATCACTTGTCCATCATCCATTTATCTTTTCAACCTACATTGAAAATTTTGGATGCTTTAATATAATATCCTCAAGAAACAAACTTTCATTGTGAAGGCAATAGAAGAACCTACGAAAGTTGAAGGCCAGGCAATATGAGCTCCTACAGCATCACCAATAACTTTGTAGCTTTTGTATGGTCGTACCAATGCTTCATCTGCAGCTAGTGGAATAGAGACACACACTAACCAAAATTCTTTCCCTATCTGAACCCCATCAAGCTTGTATGTTGGATCACAACTTACTACTGTAGCAAATGCGACATCCTTATTTTGACTTGTCAAGCTCTTCAAAAATACTTTGGTACTAGCCTAACACAAAGTGCATGAGAAAATAGTTGTACAACTGAAACTTAACAATCTGTAAAGAAGAACACTGCTAATAAACAAATATACTCTTATACCGTTGCTGAATTGGTAGGCATCCAATTTCCTGTAGCACTTCGTTTCTGTAAAAAAGTTATATGCACATCAGTATGCAATTAAGTCAATTCTTGGGAGAAGTTAAGTATCATAAAGTTGAGATGTGTCTTATACGCTAACCCGCATAGCTGCACAAGCTCCTTTTGGGTTCCTTTTGTTCTGAAAAAAATTAAGAAAATTCACCATATAATTCTTAGGAAAACAAAACTTCACATTGTTGTTAAATAAATATTCACCAGGTGATGCAGAACTTCATTATTTGACCAATATGATGATGTTTCTGGGTCCACAACCTGCTGTATATGAAATTTTACAAATGGCACATTTCGCAGTACACTGAAAAATCATGTCAAATAATAGTAAATAGCATTGGTCACCTTGGTTATGTTGGTATGCTTGTGTTTGTCCAACCTATTGTCATCTTGGAAATATCTTGAATTGGTCTGTCATATAGTCATAACTCATGACAACCACTCAATTTGTGTAAAATATTATTTGATAGAAGTGTTCTTTTCTTAGGAGGCAGCAAATAAATACTAACAGTTTGTACTTGAGTAGAAGCTCTGGAGTCTTGCTGCACATTGTCACCACATGCAATAGTTTCCTTGTTCTACAGTTATATACAATCATCCATTACAAATACTAAATTTAAGGCAAGTCCATGGTCTAAACTGAAATAATTTTGAAGCAAACTAACCTTGTATGCATAAGAAATTGAGTTTGCTTGCTGCACATTATTATTCTGTATCATGGCCTTTTTGTTCTACAATGATAAAACAAGGTCATGAGATAGTAGAAATAAACAATAATAAACACTAATATTTTCAACAAGTATGGACATTATATTGGTGGTAAGCCATGTTGAGTAATATTGACAATATGTGAAGAAACCTGGTCTCCAGAAGAATATTTGTTTGGTGACAACAAATCCACATGGTCATCATCATTTTGCCTCTGTAGTGCATAAGTACAACAGATTATTGCATGCTTTTGCACAAACGCTAGTTGAAAATATGTAAATTCCACAGTACCATTGTATTATCCGGTTCCTCAATCATGTTAAATCCTTTACTATGGTAACCATACACTCGCTGTGGAAAAGGAATAAGGCTTACATCTCATGAAAAAACAGAGATAGCGCTATAAATATATGAGCACATTTATAAGCATATTGCATAGAGATACATACTTTTCGTTTTGAATTTTGCCCATCATCATAAAAAGTATTCTGAGATGTTCGTGGATGATCATCTAAGCACTACTAGCAAACCAATTCAAAATATTAGTACACAAAATGATTAATAGAAAATTTATTTAAATTTACCTGATCTAGTTGTCTTTTTTCCAACATTGTTGTCTTCTGCCTTAATTCTACAATATCAACATCTTGATTCTGGGCATGCTTCTGAAACTTTTCCATTTGAAGTCTAAGGGAAAGAACATCTTCACTTGGTGTCGGGTCAACTGAACTTAGATTTATATTCTTAAAGCGTCGTGAAGTTGACAGATCAAAAACTTGATTAGGATTTGGAACAAGGCCCAAACCATGTATGCGACCAGGTTTGTCTTCTCCTAGTATTTGAGTAAGTGCATCCCCTTTCCAAGCAACCTTTCCATGACTAGTGTCTGCTAAATTTGGTTTCTGCACTATAAGTTCCTTCAAATTGTCCTAGACATAACAACAATGTTAATTAAATCAATATATACAATTATCATTGTAGATAGCAAAGGTCAAGCATTTAAAATTAAGTACCACATGTTCATTTATGTTCTTGTCACTTTTGGGCTGGTGTGTATGAATGTATAAAACAGCTCTGTGTGGAATCTTCTTCTCTGGATCTTTTTGTCTCTGTTTAAGAATGTCAAGTATGAATGTATTTAATGTCTCAACATAGAAGAGGTACACATAACAAGAGTTGTTCAATTCAAATGTTTACCAGCTCTTCTCTATTTCGAGCAAAACTCTTTGTTCCAGTTGTGTGCGTTGACTTCTTCTTCGCACAATTTGCCCTATTTTTGTCACTTATTTCCTACCATGGAATAAGAAAATGTAGCAAAGAAATAAGTTGCATAAGTGCAATCCATTGATTACCAATTGTATATTGTACCTTTGATTTTTGGCTCATCCAATTATTCACAAGTGCAATCCACTGATCACCAATCACACCATTTGGAACATTACTGCAATTAACTTCCATGCTCTTGTTCGCATCAAAATAGACTGACTTCAGATTTGACTTATGTTGCCTCCATCTGTCTCCAATAGTACGTAATATCCATTTTTCCATGCGAGAAGGGTAAAGGAATCTCATCTGTACACCAGTAAAAGAAAGTCAATTTCAGAAAAATATATATATGAAGAGTTGTAGAAGGTACGAAGGATGGCATGTACCTTCACTTGTTTGAGTATATCCTTCTTATTTTTTTCTTCATTGGTATTTCTTTCCCTCTGGTGTATCAGTAGCCTCCAGTCCTTGTAGCTCAAGCTGCATAAGAGCCCGTTTCTAGCCACCATGCCAAGGAATTTACCTAATACTCCTGCCTCTTCTCCAATTGGTTGATCAAGATCATTACACGCAACAACAATTCTGAGTCCTTTAGGAAGGTTCCAAATATCTTTCAGTTTATTCTTCCCCCTCTTTGTTTTCTCTCCATTGGCATCTATCCAAAGTTAATAGACATGAAAGATGTATGTTAAATAGTAATCAATACAAAATACTTTTGAGATAATTAATTTTAATTGCTTAGTAGTCACCTTGGACATTAACATCGACATCATCATCACTCTCTACCTGCAAGCTATCTCCAGTAGGAGGGTGTAGTTCAGATGAACCAACATCTTGTGGAAGGGATCTCTCTTGCTCGACATGGTTCTCTACCAAATATTCATCTTGGCTTTGAATAATGTGTTTTCTTCTACCCCTTGCCATTTCTGCTGTACCATGGCATCAATAAAATAAAATTCAACATCTATAACAGCCAAGTTTAATATAAGATACAAGTTAACTTAGATATTCTCTACTGACAGAGGCATCTATGAGAAATGGATTTCATTCCAATGACAACTCAATAGTATTCTATCGCTAACTAATTTCACTCTCACAATGCAGTACTAAACACTTTAAAAAATTACCCCACAAAAATAACCCTTGTCTGCTCATCAGAAAATCTAATTTTTGCATTTATATGGATAATCTGAATTGCAAAGTTAACAAACAGGCTTCCTGCTTTTTTGCAAACAGCATGATTTCAAAAAATTAATCTCTGTTGATATAGTCATCAAGAATTGGAGTTTAAGCACTCTGAAGAAATATAGTTCAGTCAACTACAACTTTTGAATAGTACCCCATATTCACAGATTCGTTCTCTAGGAACCAAGAGAAGATCCATTACAGCAGGACTGTATATAGACAGATAACTTAGTCTTTTCTAAATGCCATACCTTAGTCTTTTCTGAATACCTTACTCTTTTCTGAATATTCTCAATCACAAATCTGACTCAGATTGAACCAGCAATCAAGATTTGTACTGAGGTGAGATATACTTTGTCAGACACATAACAGCAAACACCTTCTGTGCATGACAAGGATGAACTCCAACTTGCATCAATGGCGAGAAAGCTGATCGGCTTGTGTAGCAAGGATGGTTGGAACACCGTGGGCACACATGCATGAGAGATTTTGACTACGAGCAGGAGCAAATTGGTGTTAAAACCTGCACGAGATCAGTCACGATGGGTGAGATCAGTCACGAAGGCAATTACACAGCAAATTAGCAACAGATTAGGAGGGGGAAAAGGGGAATTGCATCAGGGAACTGAACCGAGTGAAGCCTCAAAGTAGAGGAGTTCAGCGATGTGAGGATCGTCCTGCCACGGAGCCGCCTTCCACAGCAGATAGCGTCGTGCGATCGGGTGGTCGGCCTGCAACGGTGCCGTCCCCAGCAGATGGCCGGCGTCGTCGTGATGGGGAGGGATCAAGGGAGGAGTCTACGATGGGGAGAGAAACCCCACGAAATTCTTGCTGCGTGGAATGGAGAGGAGAGGACGGGGAGGTGATCAGATCCGATTTATGTGCCCACGATCCCTATGGAAGGTGCTGTCACGGAGGGAGATTTAGACTTAGGAGAGGAAAATTCGCGCGAAACCAAAAAGAAAAGGAGCGAAAGAAACTCCTATAATTTTCAATATGCCAGCTCAACATTTTCAAGGGCCCTAGAGTGAATTCGGCTCTATGGGCTCTTTACTATAATTTTTTTCTACTTATAAAATATGCAGTTTAAACTTTATT
Source organism: Dendrocalamus latiflorus (assembly GCA_017311315.1). Taxonomy (NCBI): domain Eukaryota; kingdom Viridiplantae; phylum Streptophyta; class Magnoliopsida; order Poales; family Poaceae; genus Dendrocalamus; species Dendrocalamus latiflorus. Next base: position 17,488,148 of record CM029640.1, read on the forward strand.
GTGTCTAAAGTGACACAAATCAATAGTTCTAACATGATAAACTAATTAGATACTAACTAGTTCATAAACCAAATGTAACTAGTAAGAATTAATTTACCTCAAATAGGAGCGAGAAGAACATAAAATCCTAACCTAATTTTTTAAGTAGATGTAGATGAGTTCATGAGTAGATCACTAGATATAAATTGTTGCCTACTTGCCTGACCTCGGCGATGCGACGGATGCAGATGGAATCAAGAATTCAGAGAAACCAGATGGCGACTGAGATCCAAGAGGCGACGAGCAAATAAGCAATCCAGAGAAATCAAGAATTGCTGTATTGGAGTCAGGAGATGATCACGTCGAACTGTCGAAGCTACGGCCCGTGGACAGAGTTCACGACTTCACGTTCGGTACTTCGGCGAATCGGCATGGCGTTCTTCTGGCCAATCTGGCGTTAGTCGAAGCGTCAAGGCGTTCCGCGTTACAGGCTTACGGCGTTAGTTGAAGCGTCGCATTGTCGCAATCACAAAACGTTACGTGTATGCATTAATGCATGCCTCAAATGCTCAATCACAAAACACATGCATGCAGGCTTCTGCCTTCTGGGAACTGGGCTCCGGAGTCTGGCCGACTGGCCGGGGGGGTGGGCCCTCCCTGGCCCGGGGCCCTAGGCCGGCGCCCCTCCGGCCTACCCCCAGAGCCGGCCCTGGAAAGAAAGGCGGGAGCAACAAAAAAACTATCGGTTCTTATCAAACAATTACAATAATAACCATTATTAGCCATGGCGTGAACCAACCAACTAAAATAAGAAAAATTAGCCATGGCATCGTTTGGAACGCAAGAATTTTATTGGAATTTTATAAGAATTTCACAGGAATCAGTTCAATTCGCGTAAAAATTGAGTTTTATTCCCGCGTTCCAAACAATGCCTTTAAAATAAGACAAACCTTTAAGAATCCTAAGTTGTTCAAAAGTTTAAATTGGCACAAATGAATTTGTATATCCACTTCAACAGCTTGGATAAATAAGTCAAAAACCCAATTTTAGCAATTAAGTGAGTTTAGCGTAGTGGTGAGGTGATTGGTTATCTAACGTTAGGTCTAAGGTTCGACTTCACTCTTTGAATTTTTTTTATCTTTTTTCCAAAATATATTTCTGCAATTTCAATTGAGCCTACCACCACTATTTTGAGTTGCAGTACGAATGAAAATGATTAGCGTAAGATCGAAACTCTGTGACCGCTAACAAAGCTTATGCTCACAGGCAGGCAGCAGCGCAGGCCACGACGTTGGTATGCAGATGCAAATGCTTTCTATAGACTAGTATTCTTTAAAGTGAAATAAAGAGCTGGGATGGTACTCGTTTTATTCATATTTAGCCTATATGGAAACACACCTTACGTTTTATTCACATTAATTGTTTATCCGAGTACAAGTCTTGTAAAAACAAGACCATTCATCTGTATTTGTTGTCAAAATGAATCTTACCCTAGTATCTATACTGACAAATCTTAACTACTATTACTGTATAACCTTTTTCTTTACTGCAAAGGCCAAAGGCCTGCGAGTGTTACTGATGGCACATCTTGAAAGGTTTACATTACTAGCTACTCCGATCCATAAGCTTGCAAAACCATTCACACAACTACAAACACAGGGCCTAATTAAGCAGAAGCTGTACTGAAGTGTGCAGACTGCACCCTGACAGAAGGCGGTAATGCATCAGTTATTTCGTACGTAGTAGTACTCAAAAAGAAAACAAGGAGTGATCCAGGACGTAGAAAAGCTTGTGCAGCCTGGGCCAAAGTTTAAGCGGCCAATTTTCCAGGTACTAGTAGCAGCAGCCAGCAATTTCAATTGTGGGAGAACAAAATGAGGAAACCACTTCAGAGAAAAGTTTCTGATCAAACTCAGGACCCAAAATATCAAGCATATATGCTCCAGAATCATGTAGCCACTAATAGGCTCTTTACCATGTACCGAAACATTTATAGTTACATATAAATTCAAGAAAAGCATTTACAACTTATTGACTGCATCCCTCTAGTTTTGTCACTCGGCTGATACGGTTCCCTCTGGTTTGCCAGGAGTTGATTGTTGCTGCTCACTGACCTTTTGGTGTTTTACATGGTTTCTTCATTTGAAGCTGTACTAGTACCTACTGTTGTTCCCTCAATATCTCTGCTTACCCATGTATGATTGTCGTGGGCATTGTCAAAAAGGTCCCCAAGTGTACTCACATGATACGGTTCACCTTCTACTTCATTCCATTCTTCTCCCATTTCAAATATATCTCTAGGCTTCATCTTCAATACAATTGACCATCCTGGATTTATATGGTCTGCAACATAGAACACTTGGTCGACTTGATTGGCAAAGACAAAAGGTTCATGCTCAATCTTATCACCAGTGTGAATTTGATGCGAGAAATTCACAAGTGTACAGCCATACTTGTCAGTTTTCACTCCCTTTCCTTGAGTGACATCAACCCATTCACATTTAAACAACACCACTGAAAATTTTCCGTAATAGTCTAACTCAATTACATCAAGAATCCTTCCAAAGTACATGACATCTCCAAGGATAGGGTTAGGATCACCTGCTGATGCATAACTTGATGTTTTCGCGGTCACAACAACTCCACTGTTTTGAGTCACTTTGTCATAGCGCTTGGCCCTAAATCTGTATCCACGGATATTAAAGGCTCTATGTCGTCTTGCTGTATCCATTGGACCCCGGGCCAACCATCTAATATCATCATCAATGCTATTGCTGCCATTTTGTTGCTCCAACCGCATGATCTGTATCATTCCAAAATATACATAAGCCAAGTTCATTTTTAATTTAAAATATAAAAAAATCATGTTACTTACATGGTCTCGGAACCAATTTGGAAAATTTTTATTCTGTATATGCTCAATAGTTTTTAGAGTTAGGCGGCGGTTACGATTTCTCCGCTTGAGATCAGCTGCATGTTCTCTATAATGGAAATAAACATGATTAAGTTAAAAACATCTCATGTAATATATTAACAAGTACAACCAGCACTTACTTGAAATACGGAATGACAGTTTCACAGTTGTATAGCACGTATCTATGGGCTTGCAATTTCTCTAAATCAGTTAAAGAGAAAATAGATGATTTTCCCAATGGTTTTCCTATTGGAGGAAACAAAGAGGATTCATGCCTAAATATGTTAGATTCAAAATGATCTGTATTCTCATCATTCCTGGATGGTTTGTTGTGTTTTGTAGTAAAACCTTCTAAATATCTTGAACAGAACACCATGCACTCATCTGCCAAGAAACAATTTGCCATTGCACCTTCAGGATGAGCTTTGTTGCGAACATATGACTTTAGTTTACCCAAATACCTGGATACAAGCATCAATTAATGCATTTATATATGATATATGACTTAACCCAAACACTGAAACTTGTATTAAGAAGAATTAGTACCTTTCAATAAAGTACATCCATCGATAGCAAACTGGTCCACCAATTTTACATTCAGTGGCTAAATGGACTACCAAATGGACCATAACAGTGAAAAACCCAGGAGGAAATATCATCTCCATTTTGCACAGTGTAATTTTAATTGATTCTTCCAAGCGATCAAGCTCATCAACATGAAGCACTTTTGAACATATTCCTTGAAAATATGCAGATAATTCAAATAGTACTGCTGTAACATCATCTGGAAGAATACCTCTCAAAGCAATAGGCATGAGTTGCTGCATTAGGACATGGCAGTCATGTGTTTTGAGACCATAAATTTTTCCTTCCGCACAATTTACAGATTTTGATATATTTCCTGAATAGCCATCGGGAACTTTTATGTCTCGGAGAACTTTACAGAACAATTGTTTCTCACTTTTGGACATAGTAAATTTTGCAGGTGGCAAGTAGAACTTGCCTGAAGCTCTTTGTTGTGGATGGAGCTCTTCTATGATATTCATTTCTTTTAGATCTAGACGAGCTTGGAGATTATCTTTTGACTTTCCATCTAAATTTAATAATGTACCATAAATATTTTCACATACATTCTTCTCTATGTGCATCACATCAAGATTATGCCGAAGAAGATTACTGTCCCAATAAGGCAATGTGAAAAGGCTACTTACTGCCTTATATGTTTTAGACTTCTTGAAATCACCAAGTGAAATTATCTCATCCAAAACTGGGCGCTTATAGTATGTTATAGGCTCTGTTCTAAGCTCTGTTGTTCCATCAAAGGAACTTTTATCAAAACGAAATTCGTGATCTAGAGGCAGAAATCCACGATGACCCATAAAACAAGATTTATTCCCATGTGCTAGACGTTTGGACCATGCATTTGCACCACAAGGTGGACAGGCAAATTCCCCATGAACCATATGAGCAGCAAGCATTCCCAAAGCTGGCAAATCATTTATAGTCGTCAGCACAACTGCACGCAAATTAAAAGTTTCATTTCTTGAAGCATCATATGTGGAAATCCCATTCACAAATAAATCCTTTAGGTCCTCTAACAATGGTTCAAGGTACACATGAATGCTATCTCCAGGACTTTTAGGTCCAGGAATTATTAAAGATAGCATAAGGTAGTTTTCTTTCATGCAAAACCAGGGAGCTAGGTTATATATTACCAAAACAACTGGCCAACAACTGTATTTAGAGCTCAGCATCCCATAGGGGTTAAATCCATCAGTAGCTAAACCAAACCGAATATTACGAGAATCGGTTGCGAAATGCGGGAACCTTTCATCGATGCCCTTCCATGCTTCAGAATCAGCTGGATGTCGTAGTGCACCATCCTTGATGCGTTCTTCATCATGCCACCGCAGGAGAGGTGCAGTTTGTTTGCACATGAATAGTCTTTTCAGCCTCTCTTTAACTGGAAAATATCGCAATACTTTCCTTGGTATTGCTTTTCTTCTCTGCTTCTTTGTTAATTTGGTTTCAGGTTCCTTATCTTTCCACCTAGAAGCCTTACAGGTTGAACAAAAATCATCATCTACCTTGTCTTTCCAAAATAGCTGACAGTTATTTGGGCATGCATGAATTTTTTCATAGCCCAAGCCAAATTTTGAAATAACTTTCTTAGCCTCATAAAAATTTTTGGGAAGCTCATTTCCATTTGGAATTGCAATACGAAGAAGGTCAAGTAGATCACCAAATGATTTATCTGACCATTTATTCATGGATTTAATATTAAATAAAAGCACAAGTAAAGATAACTGTGATAATTCACATCCTGGCCATAAAGGCTTCTCTGAATCCTTAATCAATTTATAAAATTCTTGTGCTTCTGAATTTGGTCCATCTACAGGTGGATTTGGAATGTCATTGCCATCAGTCATAGGTATGTCATCATACAAATGTCCGAATGCATCATTAATCAATTGGTGCATGTTGGCATGCCTTTCTTCAACATGAGGCTGTGGTTGTGTATTATCAATGTGCTGCACCGTAGGCTCGCCATGAAAATCCCATTCATCATAATTCTCAAGTATCCCATGGCACTCCAAATGTTCATAGATGTCATCTTTCAATAGTAGAGTAGTATGCACACATACACCACATGGACAATAAATCCTAGCATCTGGTGACTTATCTTTAAATGCAAATTCGAGAAATCCTACTACACCAGCTCTGTACTGATTGGATTCTTTAGGATAACGCAAAAGCAGCTTGAGAGCTTCTAAATCCATCACAAAACTAGGAAGAAAGCTATTGTTAATTTGATGTAAATAAATAACAACCAATAAAGTTTATTACTTGAAAAAACTAATAGGCTTATGTTTATTATTATACTATCGTAAGTATCTGAAAAGAACTTGATTATCATTATCTGAATTTCTTTAACTTACATTATCACAACCAATTTGACAAAGTCAGTGCAAACTGAAAGATTTATAAGCCTGGCAAGCCAATCAATGGCTCTAAGCTACTAGTGAAGGTTACTTGACACATGTGTATACAGTGAAGTGCTCAATAATTAAAAATATAGATTGTATATACAGCACTGAACAATTTGATTCAATTGTGGAAACAGGATTAGCATCTAAATACTTCTACCCAATTGAGACAAAAACTTTATACAAATTCATAAATAAAAAAGCAAGCAAAAAACCCACGTTCCTTGCACAGTGCAATAAGATTTGGATGGAATGCCATACCTTAGTCTTTTCTGAATATTCTCAATCACAAATCTGACTCAGATTGAACCAGCAATCAAGATTTGTACTGAGGTGAGATATACTTTGTCAGACACATAACAGCAAACACCTTCTGTGCATGACAAGGATGAACTCCAACTTGCATCAATGGCAAGAAAGCTGATCGGCTTGTGTAGCAAGGATGGTTGGAACACCGTGGGCACACATGCATGAGAGATTTTGACTACGAGCAGGAGCAAATTGGTGTTAAGACCTGCACGAGATCAGTCACGATGGGTGAGATCAGTCACGAAGGCAATTACACAGCAAATTAGCAACAGATTAGGAGGGGGAAAAGGGGAATTGCATCAGGGAACTGAACCGAGTGAAGCCTCAAAGTAGAGGAGTTCAGCGATGTGAGGATCGTCCTGCCACGGAGCCGCCTTCCACAGCAGATAGCGTCGTGCGATCGGGTGGTCGGCCTGCAACGGTGCCGTCCCCAGCAGATGGCCGGCGTCGTCGTGATGGGGAGGGATCAAGGGAACAGAGGAGTCTACGATGGGGAGAGAAACCCCACGAAATTCTTGCTGCGTGGAATGGAGAGGAGAGGACGGAGAGGAGAGAAACCCCACGAAATTCTCAATCACAAATCTGACTCAGATTGAACCAGCAATCAAAATTTGTACTGAGGTGAGACATACTTTGTCAGAGACATAACAGCAAACACCTTCTGTTCATGACAAGGATGAACTCCAACTTGCATCAATGGCGAGAAAGCTGATCGGCTTGTGTAGCAAGGATGGTTGGAACACCATGGACACACATGCATGAGAGATTTTGACTACGAGCAGGAGCAAATTGGTGTTGAAACCTGCACGAGATCAGTCACGATGGGTAGGGTACGAACGAGTAGACGCAAGGAGATGGAATTGAGGAGCAACATGGTGAGCCACCTTACCAAGTAGATGATCCGATCTCCCGCGTGTACGGTGGCTGAGACGAGGTAGAAGAAAATTACCATGGCTACGCGGATTTGGGGACGGAACCACGGAAGATGGAAGAAAGGCGGCGGGATCTGGGAGCTTCCGAGGGAAATAGGTCATAGCTGTTATAAATAACGTAATGTAGATAATTCAACACAACAGCAAGTTGGCCTCAGTGGTAGTGTCATTGTGCGCACTTGAGGCATTGAGACGTTGGTGGTTCGATTCCTGGTGACGTTTATTTTTCATTTATTTGAAATGAGAGTTTTCTAATTCTCCGTAAAAAGAACTGGTTTCGGGGAAAAAAATTATCGGTAAAAAGCTGATTTCGGGGAAAAAATTTATCAGTAAAAAGAACTGATATGAAGAAGAAAAACGTTGCTGGTTTAGTGTTTGCAACAGCTTCTCTCAAGCGTTGGTAAGTATCTTGTAAATGTTGCTGGGCTACTGTTTGCAACGGTTTTATCTAAGTGTTGGTATGTATCCGTTGTTAAATGAGGGTTTACCTTGTAGTGCTTTGAGCTTCATTGTTTAGGGAAATGTTCTTTTCTCAAATGTAGCCATACCCAATCTCCTGGTTCAAAGATAACCTTCTTGCTCCCCTTGTTAGCTTGCTTTCGCATATCGTTTAGTTTGTCATTCAATATTCTCTAGGGCTTGCTCATGAATCTTCTTGGTGAATTTAGTTCTCTTCTTGCCATGTATGTGGTAAAGCATCGGCAACCACGTTTTCTATGTTTTCTTGTCCTTGATCAAGTAGGAAAAAGTTTCAATGAATTCTACACATCTCACATGCCTCTTATTTAGTTTGTCTTGACCCTTCAACTGCATCAAGGGTTGATGATCAATGTAGACGATGAACTCCTTTTTCAATAAGTAGTGCTACCATGTTTGAAGTGTCTGGTACAATGCAAATAGCTCCTTGTCAGAAGCGGAGTAGTTGAGTGTTGCTCCACTTAACTTCTCATTGAAATATACAATTGGTTTTCCTTGTATCAAGACTAACATATTTTTTCTATTTTTAAATTTAATTACGCTAAATAAGCCACCTTTAGCTACAGTAAAATTTTAGCTGCTACAGTGCAATTTCAACCATAAGCCACAGCTTTTCAACCCAACTGAGCGGTGTCTAAATCATTCCATTACTCCTTTTCAGCCCAACTGAGCGGGGTCTAAATCATTCCATTACTCCTAGCTAGACAGAAATTCTAAGGAATGTCACTTCATGTCTTCAATTTTTTTCCATGGACTCCTACAATAAAATTTTAGTTGTAAATAATAAAGAATCTCTAGCAAGTGAATCTAGTCTCCACTGACTACCCTTAAAAAGGTATCCAAATTTGGAAAAGGTAATTCACTAAAGAACAATTCATATATTATGACATTAGTTCAGCATTCCTCACCATTGGATTTACTACCATATTGAGTAGGTTATCACACCAAATTTTTTTCATCATTGGGTGACATGGTCTAGTTACCCCATAGAAGATCTGACAATGTACCTAATGGTAACAGTCTTAATAATGCGTCAAGTTTGCACACCATTGATAAATTCAATATTCCACAAGCATATATAATAAAAGGACAATGAAACGATAGCACAAATAAAAAATTTAACACTTTGCAATGAGTTCACTTACACGATAATTACGTCACCCTATTATTATTATCACCAATACTGCTACCAAGAAAACTGACAAACTCGAAACGAAAGAAAACTGACAAACTCGAAATGAATTATGTAATTACCAATTTAACAAACTCTTACCAAGAATTAACAAAAGCTACTATTATATCTTCCACTTTCTAAAAATAGACTGAATTGCTTCATAATATTTTATTATTCCATCCTATGTTTTTTTTAAAAAGAAAACAAATTTACAAAGCATCGCAAGATTAATGTAATAACCACAATAGTCTAGCAAAACTCTTTAGTCAAATACAACTAATACTAAATAATATCAGAAAGCACACAAATTTAAAACATTCATTACACTTCATTCATTCAACCTCTAATGATGCTTACTACCCATCCTATCACACATTAACTTTTCTCTAGTGATTCTCATTAATGATCGACAATTATTTTGGTTATAGAATCTATTTTTTATCCTACTTTTAGATGCAATCACATAAAATATTCACAAACACAGATTCAACACACTCATCTTACGTTCAAATCTTAGGGCAAAATACTATCAAAACATCAATATTAGAACATCTAGTAAACAAGGTTTCATACGGTAATACAACAATATTCATTCATTCATAATAGTTCAATTTACCTTGGCATGTAGTATGTAAGTAAATCATCCACATCTGTTCACTAAGTATCCATAGAAAAGATTAAATCAGGACTAATATTTACTAAACACATAAAACCTCACATATCTTTAGCATAACCTTCACAGATAATTAGAAGAAAATATTGGGACCAAACAACCTAATTCACTCAATATAATTTGAGAGTTCTTAACATTATAGCTATATAATCAATTCAACTATGCTCCATATTTCCATAGGACCATAACAATTCAAGTAATAATGGACATACTTGTACTCACTAGTCAACATGAAACTACTTTAGGACATTGTCACATTTAATCAGTTTCACTTACAAAAATGTTACTTACAATCATTTATACACTACTTCCTTTCCCCAACTCGATATTCCCCACATATATATTCTCACACTAGGTGTTAAACTTCAACACACAAGTTACTCCAAAAACACATGGATTTAAATCTCCACATAAATGTGAGCTCTGCAAAAGATGTTCTCCTTTATCTAAATAGAAAATAGCGAGCCAAGAGACAAGTTGAATCCCTCAATAAAATGATAAACCACCGCAAAAAGATGTCCCAACAACATGACAACTTTCATGAGCAACAAGAATAGCTCAACGATTGGAAAAACCACAATTGCTTCATAAATAGAATGGCAAATAAAAGCACATTACCAACACTTTAAATAACTACCAATGAAAACACATGGAAAGATCAATAACTCAACGATTGAATAAAAACGACCAATGGAAACTCATCCCCGACTATTGGTAACTAAGGTTATCCATGGGGAACTCTTCACTAATCATGTACCACACCTGGTGGTACAGCCTGGCTATGCCATAGCCACAATCATGACCTCTATCTTTTGGCATCACTATCCATATCAATAAACCAACCATCCAACACAAATATAGGCAACAACTCAATATTCATTAATAATTATACAACTAACAAAAACGTAAATGCAATATATAATCCAATCACATACTACTGTGCACCCGTGTGTCAAATTTCTATTTTAAGTTAATTATCCTAAGTCCAATTTCAAATTTAAGTTTATCTAAGTTATTTATTATTATGGATATTATTTTCATTAGGTTACCAATCATATGTCAAAAGTTTAGTTGATAAACAAGCAAATTTACCAGTTTATTTACCACGGACCTAATGCTCGCTCTGATACCAACTGCAATACCCTCGACTTAATAAAAACTCAAGATGTCACCTACAACCACTATCGCTACCAAATTAAACCAATAAGCACCTAAATAATGTCACAAAGATATCAAGAACAATATTCCATAAGAATTTATCTATAAATTCCAACATCATAAATTAAACGTAATATGAACTAATTAAATACCAAGGGCATCATAAATAAGACCAAACTACACAATGCATCATCTAGCAATAATACAAGTCGAAACTAAGGGAAACCACAAGTTATCCCATTTTTATAATAAGTGATGCTCAAATTTTCATAACCAAAGGTGATGAATAATATATGAGGTGAAGAGCTATATAGTGCAATTTTCTATATGCTACAACTACCCATGCATGTCACCTTCAATGTTCACCTAAAATAACAAATAAGCAAGAGTGAGTCTACGACTCAAAGAGTACAAAGCAGAATAATAGATAAGGTTAGCATCATTTTAATATTTCATCTTAAACCATCAATATGTCATTTTTACGTACTCTTTTTCATCAAGTTCCATACACATGCCATTACATTACCATTCTCTTCTCATGAATGCAAATGCTCATGACTCAACCCCTCTCTGCATATATCAATATAGCTAGGTGTTCACCCATCGATGACACGCCTTTGCCTTGTCCTTTTTCATACAGGGTCATCTTGTTCTTTTCATACAAGGTATCAATACAACTCTTTACCACATGCTGGTCCTGTTCTTTTTCATACAGGTTGCCCTATTGTTTTTCATACAGAGTCTCAGCTCACATTGTATAACATGAATGAATCAACATGCAATGTAATAATCATAATTTCTCTTTAATTTATCTCCATCATTTAAACAAAAGGTGTATTATTCACCCTACCATAGTTCTCATCTTTATAATCATATCATAAGCATAGAGCAATATAAATAAAATATTGTCATAAGAATAATCAAGGCAAGTAATCATTTAACCACAATCTTAATCACTCGAATACAATTCTACAATGTACTTGCATTTCTCTTAATTGCAACGGCCGGAAAGATTGGAAGATGGCAACACTTCTGAAGCTACACCTCCTACAGTAAGTCATTCACTCTTAATGCAAGATGAAGCATTACAAAACACAAATAAATGACAGCGTTCCTACATGACCTCAAAAACCATGACTTTCCCGCCTTTTACTGGACAATTCTCTTGCTGTCCTGGTACTAAAAAATATTACAACTCTCAATTCTCATGTTGTAAAATAGCAAACCATACCATTTCTAAAATCTACACAAAATTCTCCATAGTTTCTTAGTTGGCACAATTTCAAATTAATCCATCTAAATCGCTGACTTTAACGTGGAAGATCGATCTATCATTCCCTGAATAGCAGACTTATTATTTTTTATATATTTTAATCTATAATGGTAAATATAGCAAAAATGACATTATTAAAATCTACAGGAAATTTACCATCATTTCTAGTTATCACTAAAGTTTATTTCTGGCATTTATTTAATCAAATTATCACTTTCCCACCCAATGCCAGACAGCAGTACTACAAAATTCATAACTTCTAATCCACCCATCTAAAAATTGTGTTCTTATATTATCTGGAAACACTAATAAATTACCTACAATGTTTATGTTGATCAAATTTCTAGATTGATTCTTCTATTTTTAATCTATTTTTTACTACAGACTGTCGACACCTGATAGACAGACTGAACAGTAGTACTATAAAAATCATAACTCCCAAATCACTCATCGGATTGATGTGAACAAGTACTCTACAAAAAGCTATTTAAATCCATTAAGAAATCCCCAATTTCGCACCCCTGGTACCCAAAACTGCAGTACAACACAGATTGTAAAAACTGATCTACTAACCAAAGTTCTCTCGGTCAGAAAAGAAGTGCTCAGAAAAAAGAAAATGGTCTCAGAAAAAAGAAAAAGGAACTTGATCGTCACCGTAGGAGGCCACAATGAAAATCACTGGAGTTCCCGCGAGACTCCCCGTCTTTTCCCTCCTTCCTCTTCCCTTCTTCTTCCTGGTTCTCCCTCTTTCCTCCTTCTTCCCTATTGTCTCTGCCACAATAGCACAAACATTGTCGTGGTAGTCAAAACCATTGCCACTGTATCGACTTTCTTCAATGTAGTAGCATTTTCGCCTGCTGTGGTAGACCTTGGTGGCATTTGGCGGACCGACAGCAAAACCTTGCCGTGGCAGCCGAAACCCTTTCTACAGTAGCACTTCTGAGGTGGTGGCTGTGGAGAGGTGGGAAGACAGGGAAAGGTGCAAGAGCTGGGGTAGGGGCGGCCGCTGGGGGAGAGTAGGGGGAAGGTGGGTGACGGCTAGGGTTTATGGGGAAGGGGGGTGGCCGACCAACCCTATATGGGCCAGGCTGCCGTAGGCCAAAGGCCCATGGCCAAAAACTCCTCTAAAATATTGAATTTTCTTCTTTTTTTCAAACCCCAAAAAATTACTTCTTTATTTCTATCAATTTTATCTCCTTTTAAATCCACCGAATCCTCCGAACGCCAATGGGGATATTACAAAGTTAATGACAAATATTGCTAGCTATATCATGGTTAGCAGTAGACGATGCGATAGCTAATCATAACCTATATTATTCAGACTCAAACAACAAGAAAAAAGAGCTGAGTGTTTCATAGCTAGATCTAATTTAATTTTGAGTTTGGTTAGTAGGGTTAGGCCTATTTCAAATTTTGTGAGTGCCAAAAAGAAGAGCAACAAGAAGAATAAGGAAAAATATCATTGATGTGAAATCCACTTCTAGAGAAGCTGCTGCTCAATGCCATTCATGAGTCAGCCCCAAGCCCCTAAAGGATATTTTAAATTGTGAGCTTTTTAGCCGCATTGTTTGAGTGAGATTAAAGGAAAGAATATATTTGCCTTGAATAAAAGGCAATGGAGCAACAACAACCTAAATGTAACTTATATTTTCATCCTAACTTGGAAATAAAGCTCTCAGTTTTTGGTTTTGATGTCTCTTTTGAACTATAGCTGGGACATTATTGGGCCTCACTAATGAAGACCTACCTGCTGAATCTTCTTTGTAAGTGCTTTCTACACATACATGTTTTTCATCTCTGAACATCCAGACTATTTGTGCTATTGGTTAGTCACCAAGTTTTTGGGTCTGAATCACAGGTGCTACAGCAACCCTTGAAATACCTAGCATATATAAAGTTTCACAGTAGATTATTTGAATTTGCAATGGTAGGTGATGTGTAATTTTATATTAGTGTTTCTATAGTTTTAAACTTTCTATATTTGATCCACATTTTTTCTTTATGTAAAAGTATCAAAACAGGTTTTGGCCTCATGGTCCACATATCCCAGTTGAAACCTTCATTGATAAGATATCGTTGTCAAAAAGAAACCTAATTGTTTATACAATTCACACATTTTTCACTGTAGAACTTGCATACCATTTTAAGTAAACTTTTAGTCTCATGTAATATGCAACTTTAGGAATTTTTAGTGCTTTTATGTTACATGAATTTACACATCACATACCATTGCAAATTCACTAGTGTTTTCCAGTGGCTAGATTCCCTAAGTATGTTCCATTGATATGTGGATCACGTGAAATAGTAACTAGCTCACCTAGGTTACAATATTTCTTTCCTTTCTAGAAATAATACTAATCCTTATGGGTTTGATTATGTAATCTATAAGGGTACACCTAGGCTAGGAAATTTATGTCTTTCTTAGAAATATTGTGAAGCTTTTTACTTGGATTATGTCTTCTGTTAGGATTCACTTGGTCAGGAAATTTCTATCCTTCTTACAAACTTTTAACTTTTTGGGTTCATCTAGTCCCAAATGAAGATAATTTTCATATAAATCCTTTTCTTTTATAAGCTGCATATTGTTTCAATTAAACTTTCAGTTTCATGTAATGTGCAATTTTCATACATTGTCAGTGCAATCTTCAGATTGCCCTAGGTAAGGAATTAATAGTCATTCTTACAAGAAAATTGGATCATTTGGGACAGTCTATTGTGGTTCACCTACTCTGTATTGTTTGTAAGAAGTAGATTAAGAGTTTTCGATTGTATCGTACGACATTCTTCTTTGTTGCCTTGGTCAATTCATTGATTTCATTGATATTTGTATCACATGAGGTAGTAACTATTTCACCTATACCATTGAATATGTCCATTGTTAATTTTTTGTGTTCTCTGTAAGGTTTCACCTACGCCAAGGGATTTGTCCTTAGAAAAATGTTGATCATTTTGGCTTAGATTTTGTCCTCTATTTGGGTACACCTAGGTTAGGCAATTTTTGTCCTTATTAGATTTTTTTGATCATTTTGATTTTGTATTATGTTAGGGTTCACTAGGTAAGTTGAATTCTGATCTTCTTAGAAATTTATTTTCTACTCCCTCTGTCCCATAATATAAATTCAAAGCCCACCATGTGCACAAAGCAAGAAGGCATTAAATTTAAGAAAAAATTAATGTCATTGGACTATGCATACCCCCTATGAAATGACATACTACAACTACGCACCCATTTTTTCAACATTAAAGTAGGAGTGTATAGTAGAAATATTATAATAACTACACATTTAGTCTCTACAATAGACTTGTACTGTGGGATGACGCTTCCCAAGAATGAGAACTTGTATTGCGGAAGGAGGGAGTAGTTGTGCTTGTGGTTATGATTTTACATGTATGTATAGGAGCTATTTAAAATTTTTTCGTTCCGGTCAAATGTGCCTTCATCTATGGCCAATAAATTGGTCCACATTCACTACTTCAAAAGAATGCCCTGTATTCTGTGTCCCATTCCCTGCTTATCTGTCTTTGTTCTGTCTCCCTGAATTTGCAAGGGTCATCTTAATTTTTTGGTGATCCACAAAGGTTAGGATTGTTGTTGTAAAGTTTAGTTTAATTTTGTTTGTTCCTGTTATATGCTAGGGGGGTACAACTCTCCATATAAGAAGCAAGGTTTTTGGAAATTTCTACCAATTAAAAAAGTATCAATTCGTTGTAGTTAAATTTTCAGTAGTTAGTAATAATTTTAGTTCATCTTTGCTGCAATTTTTGGTAGTGTGTATGAAAGTTCTTTAAGTTGTTGGTTCAGTTCCTGTGATTCCTACCAAGTCAAATGATTTTAACATTTCAATATTTAAGCTAGGTTTAGTTTCACTATAGATAGCTCAATATGGTTAATAATTTTTCAATGCTTCTAAAATAGGTTCAAATTGAACAAGTTAGTGAGGTCACTAAGTTTGTTGCTTCTTGTTTTATCTGCACTATGTTTTAACAATTATAGCTGTTATTAGACCATGGAAATAACATATAGACAATTACACGTAGTTAGCCTATGTTTTTCTTTTCTATCTTCTTCTGCATGTAAATGATTTTTTTTATATGTCCGGTTTTGACTAGGCTTTTTTATGTTTTTCTGAAATGGTCCATGCTCTGATTTTTTTTAGATGAACATTTTTCTTGCCATTAATCGAGTAATCTAGAAAATCTATTTGTCTTTGGATATTTGCAGTTTGCTGCAATGCCCCCAGCTTCTTTTAATCTCATTTGGTGTAATCACCTCTAGAAAATTAGAACTTTACTGGTGGAGATACCACAAAATTGTCAATTACTGCTCCTCTGCTATTTAGCTTTTGCTTATCAACAGTTTATAAATCTATTATTCAGTACTTTGGTAATTGATACTCTCCTAGGTTCTGACATTTACTATATGTGGCACTTCTATAACAAAGCTATACTTTGACCAAGGCAACATTATGACTTCACTTCATTAGGTGCGTGTCTACTTTTGAGTGATTTTGCTTAACCACGACAGTTTGATGACTTTCTCATGCAGTGTTGTCGAATATTGTTTGTCTGTACATGTAATATCCCGGGCGATATTTTATCAAATAGTATTAAAATCAGGGAAAAGGGGGGGAATTACGTAAATTTACGGCAACCTGGGCCTGGGCCGAGGCCCAAAAGGGGGGCCGGCCAAGGGAAAAGGGGGGGGGAGGCGCCCCACCTCCCAAACCCTAGCCGCCCCTCTCCCAAGTCGCCTCTCCACCTCCCTGGCCGCACCTCCCTCTCCCTCCTTGCGCCCCCTCTGGCCAGCAGCATCCCCTCGCCTCCATGGATGCCCCCTGCAATTGGTGAAGGATCCCGATCGCTGCGGTTCGAGAGGAGGACAGCAAACCGTCCGCCGGAAAGATTCGTGGATCCGGAAGGTGGAGATTAGGACGGGAAAAAGAAGGGAGGCAGAGATCGTGTGGGGTTCTTCGTGTTCTTCAGTGATTGGTTGCGGGTAATTACTCCTAATTATCTCCGCTAGCTGTATAATTAGTTGTTTAGCAATGTCGGTTTTCGGATCTGTTCAGGACAGCCTCTGTTAGACGGTCTTTTTGATGTAGATCCGTGGGGATTCAGGTTTGGTCTTCTCCTAGAGATTTGTAGAGGACATCCTTAGCTTTCCATGAAGTGCTAGAACACGTCATTCCGACCTCTGTAGGGAAAGTTATGATTTTTCTAATCGGACTGTCCTGTAGATCGGGGAAATTCCTGTCAAGTTTCGGTAGATGAGTTTGGGCGACTAGGAATCAGGAGAATCAGAGGATCTCCATATTATGAAAGTTTTAGATATTTTCCTTAGCTTTCCAGAAAGGTCAAGAAATCCGGATTCCGACTCTCGGGGTGAAAGTTATGACAGTTTTAGTGCGCTGTCCAGAGAACCCGTTACAGAATTGATGTTCTAAGAAAGTTAGATGGGGCGGGTAGAAGTTGGCCGAATCAGGGAGACTCACCAACTAGGTTTAGTTAGATAATTTAATTATCTTTCCAGAGAATCTGAGAACGCCCTGTTCGGACTTCTGTACCATTAGATAAGGATTTTTGAAGTTGACTGTCCGTAGAAGGGGACAGGGTGGCCGAAAGGAATTGGGGTGTTGAGTCAAGTTAATCATGTTGGGTTAGTTTGGGGTTGTTTTGTTTAATCTAAAGATTCGTTACAGTTGTCTTAGCAATCATTATAATTATTATTCAGGAGGAGGAAGGATTCCAGGGGCCGCGCCTTCTGATCATTTCCCATTTTCTCGGGGTTAAGGCAAGTATAATGTTGGTTTAAATTTTATAGTGTGCATTGTTGATGGTTGTTGCTATGAAGATGGTTGTTCCATGCTTTGAGACTATGTGATCTTGATCATGATAATGATATGTTGATATTGTTTATGGTAGATTGCAATTGAAAGAGTTCCTGAGAATTTATGATGCATAGTTGTTGTGAATGCAAGTTTTATTTGTTGAGACATTCACATTTGTGCATCATGCTGATTTATTGAAGTCTTGGTCACGAGATGACCAAGCGCCGAGGTCCCCGACATGTTGTTGTCATGACGGGCTAAAGGTCCCCATACTTGTGGAGTATGGGCAATTGGTCCCTGTACCAGAGGGTACAGGCATAGGTGTGCATTGACGGATGCACACTCCGCATTACCGGTAAAATGCGCAAGAGAAGAGATAAAGAGATTTTTGATCATATTGCATAGCATGTTTATTCATATGATTGATGGATGAATTTGTGAAGTGATGTTCACTTTTATCCTTGCTGCCCCTATTTATATTTGCTGAGTCTTTGAACTCACTCTTGTTGTTGTTTGTTGTTATGGTTGTTGTTTGTTTTAGGTACCCACATGAGATCGGCATGCATGGGAATAAAGAGGGATTAGTTTTGATGCACATGCACGGTCTATTCACCATGGAAGGCAGAAAGAACATTAAATATTATTTGCTAAATAATTTAAGTGGTATTTGATTATTGTCTATCAGGTTCAATGTGTAATAAAGAATAGAACTTATTTGCTTTGATTCCGTTCTTTATCTAAGTAGAATGGTTATGAGTGTGATGGTGATCATAACCCAGTTTTGCTTATAAATGAACTTATTGCTTATTGGTATTCATATCAGTTGATTATGCTTGTTGAGACCTTTGATTTACTCAATAAACAAAGAAAATTCTGCTGAAATTTTGTAAGATGAATATTAGTTTCCTTAATATGTTATTAGTTTGGTAGCATTCCAGGTCATTGTTTGGCTGGGGTGTTACAGTACAAAACTCTCTAAATCCTCCCATGGGATTATTGATTAGCCATTAACCCTAAAAACAAAGCACACCCTAAAGAAATGGGCTTACAACACAACCCAAGAAACTGACAAAGCACACTCTGAGAGACCATGTGGTCGTGACCCCATGAGAGTGATGAGTAATTGACAAGGGTTTAGGTTAGTCGAGTTTGGTTTGGGTGGTTTGGACCATGTCGTTGCCTGGTGCAACGGGCTCGGTCGGTTTGGTCAAACTTGGTCGTTTGGGCTTAGGATGTATATTCTAATGTTTCGACAGGTTTGGACTTCATCATGGGTAAGCATGATGTGTTTATGCTATCTTACGCTTTCATGTATCGAGCGGTGCTATTTGACGTGTTTTCTTGTCTGTGTGACTGCAGGACGTCGAGCGGAGTCGTGGTGAGACACGGAGGACTGGACTAGGCGCAGGTGGCGCGGAGGTCAGAACAGTCAGGAGGTGTCGAAGATGACGTGGACTCAAGGTGGTTGCGAGGCGTGCGAGACAAGGAGCGCGGAAGCTTCCCGGAAGGTGCAGGAGGGGCGAATCGGGAAATTCGCAAGGCTGCACAAGCAGGAGCGGGCTCCGTTGGATTTAGCGGGCGTAACGGGGTGGAGACCCGTTAGCCATGGGCTATAAATAGGAGGAGAGGGCTGCATGCCTCCACATGGACTTGAGAGTGAATTAGGGTTTTGTGAGTCAAAAGAGGCTTTAGAGGTGGTTTTACCTTTGGCTCTTTAGTTGGTAAGAGTGGTTGGGGTAGACAGAGTTCTGTTGAAGGGTGTCTCCTTCTATAGTTTCCTGAGAGCCTCTCCTTCCTGTGTATTTCTCCCAAGAAACATGTGAGGTTCTTGGTGATCTTGAGGATTGAGAGGGAGAGATTGGAGAGATGAACTTGTAATCTTACTTGTTTGAATGTCCATGCGTATGGGGACGTATCTCTTTGTATTTCGCTTGTGATTTGCAATGGAAAATATGAAGTTTCTCTCTGTTCTTGCCTCTGTTCCTTCGATGCTCTTTTTGGTGGATTTGTGATATTTTTGTTTTCTTGTTGTTTGTTGCTTGGGAGTGCCAAAATGGGTTGCTATGACATGGGAGATGCTCAAAAGCCATTTGGCTAGTTAATTCTAAGAGCAAACTGAGTTTAATTTCAGATTTGGCACTTTGAGTTCCTCTGTTCATGTTTTTGGCCTTCTAGGGTTTTGATGCCATTCCTGATTCCCTTGGAGAAATGGCATGAAATTTGATCTAGATTATCCCATGGCTATTGTTAACATATCCTCAAAGTTTCATGGCCAAATGATCAAAGGTTGGGGAGTAATTTGAGTTTTTGTGCCTCTCTCTGAAAAGTTTCAGTTTTGGGCAAAATCTGAATTTCTTGATCTCTTATTCATTTCCTTGTCTTCCAAAGGCTCTAGAGGTATTTGGATCATTTTCTTGAGCTTTTGGTTGGAGGAGAGGAGCAAATTTTCTTCAGTCACTTGACTTAAGTTGGTTTGAGTATTTTCTGCAGAGAAGTGGTTTTCGGGCTGCAACAGTACCTTGGTTTGGCTGATTCAGTTTGCAGCATGAAATTCCCTAGCACCTGATGATCCTTGTTTAGTCTGCAGATTTCTTAGATTGGTAGCAGTTTTTCTGCCTAATCATTGCTGCAGTCCGAAAGTGTTCAGAGATTGGTTGTTAATGAATTTGTGCTTTTCGGCCAACATGCAGATCAATGGCCTTGATGCCTTCTCTTGCAAGCGTGAACACTCTTTAGTGCTTTTCTTTTTATTCTTTTACTGATCTTTGACCATTTTGCATGCAGATCAAACGGCAATATTTTCAGCTGAAATTTTTACTGGTTAATCTCTGATTTATGCTGAATTTTTGAGTATCGCATGCGTTCCAGATTTCAGCAAAATTAATTTTAATTTTCTGTGAGTTGCTTTGTTTTACATCTTTTTGAAAAATCAGTGTTCAATTTCTCTGGGGCGATTTTGAAGCGAGCGACATTCACCCCCCTCTGTCGCCATTTCGGTCCTACACACTCTAAAAATATGGGCGCACAACACAGCTCGAAAGCCACAGGAAGAACACCTCGAAAGCCACATGAAAGACACTATGGCATGTTCTTTTTTGCTGCGACTTGTAGCTTTTGGCTGTGGCTTATGACTTTTAGACTGTTCATACGAGAGATTACAGATTAACAGAAACTCACGTACGGTTTTTACCGATATAAATAAAGTTGGTATAGTATGTACTACAATTAACTAATAGACTCTATCTTGAAAAGATATTCTATTTAAAAGCTAGTTACTGTAAAAAACCAAAAATAGCTTTTAGAAGCTGAAAAGAACAAGACTAACCCAAACCTAAAGCCGAGACTAGATTAACGGGTCGAAATTGCCAATCGGCGGGCCCATTAGCAGGAACGAAAATAACACATGACATGTGGACATAGGATCAAGATCCAACGGCCAAAAAAGTTGGCTGAAAAGTAATAAAATATCAACCGCCTAGGAATTAGACGACCCCAATTGAAAAATGATCTTCATGTCAAATCTTTTCAATATGTTTTTTTTCAAGTCAACGATATGTGAGTTGCTGTCTTGGCCTTGCTACCTACTTAGCTTCTCCTACATGTTGTTTACAAAAAAAAACTTACTTTAAGTGGAAACCCAATAGATCTAAGCATAATCATCTAAAAGAAAAGGTAGAGAAATATACGGTTGCTGCACATCTACTAAATGCCATGATATCTCGCACTCTCTGCAGCAGCTACATTGTAGCACGCCACCCAGTGAGGTAAATAGCCAACTAGTGGCTATAACACTTGTCCATTTCATCTATAACCTTCAAAAAACTAGTTCATACAATAAGGTAGCTATTACAATAACTATTTGGCCCCACGTGTAAGAGAGTGAAATGCATATTTTTACGTGCTATAGCTAGCTGTAATTTAGTAGCCAGCTTCCTTCTCTCTCTGCCACGTAAGATTTGGTTAATATTATATTTGTTATAGCTTGCTGACTAAGCCTTATTGTACCTGCTCTTATATGGATGGTGAATACTCTGCTTTCCATAATGACATAACATTTAATGCTTTCTCATTTTCGTTTTTCTCTAATTAAAATAAATAAAAGAAGGGATCAGACACAGCGATGTCGCGCTAAGGCCCATCGTATCCTCCTTGCATGTACTCTCTCTCTCTCTCTCTCACAGCAAATAAGAAATCACGTATCAAACAAGTTATTTCGTTCTTTATCCCAGAAACAAAACACGACCAAAACAAAATATCCATAATTTTCATACGAGAAATACAACTCCGTGCTATCGCGTGTGCCATTCGCTAGTCCTTCTGAATTTGTGGACCGGACGGATGGTTCCACTCCTGACTCCCTGAGCAGAATTTGGATAAGCCGCTCAGCTCTGTTCGAAATCAAAGGTCGGGCGCCTCGTCATACGCAGTTGTCCACTCCACTTCACTCCACCCTGGCCTACAGCTAGGGGTGAAAACGGATCGGATACGGACGAATAATGTCTCTACCATATTTGTTTTCATATTTTTTTTTCGGATACGGATACGAATACGGATAACTCGAATACGAATACAAATACGAATAATATCAAATACAGATACGGATCGAATACGAATCGAAACGAATACGGTTACGAATATTTATCGGAACATGAAAACCTCTTAAACTATACATCCAAAATTAATAAAAATACGTAAATAGTTCATCTTGTCAAAACATTCATGAAATCTAAACAAGCATAGTTTTTTCATCCACAATAAAAATATACCCAATAGTCGATCATAACATAACTACATAAGTAACAACAACGTGCAATTCATGGAATACACATGATGACATGATAGCAATTTGAACAAACATAAGAACATTGCATTCCTCCATTTCATCCATCAAGTTGTAACAGCCCAGGTTTTTGTTAAAATAAATAAATAAAAATAAAATAAAATAAAATTAAAATTAAAATAAGAATTGTTTTGCCTAAATTTTATTTTTGGGTTTTGCCCTGGATTTTCTGTTTTTGAAAAAGCCTGATTTGAAAAGTAAATTAAGTGAAAACCAAAAAATAGATATTAAATAAAATGATATTTTGATTTTCTATACAAATCCTACTTTAAATTAATTATTTGGAGTAATTTGGCTTTTATTTGGTTTCCTGGATTTTCTGGAGTTTAAATGTCTACTTTTGAAATTTAAAAGTATTTTTAAGTATAAAAATTCAATACCAACATTAGTTGGAAATATTTTTATTAAGTTCAAAATGTCACCAGGAACTTCTGTGAATTTTCCTGGAATTTTTTGAGTTTATTTCATATTTTTCTGAGCTTAAATGAATTTCCCAGGCTTTTCTGAAATCCAAAAATAAAAACTAAAGTCCCTCCCCTCCCCTCGGATATCCGTTTTCGTATTATCCGGATAATCCGTATCCGTATCCGTATTCGACGGATACTAGGCTTACTGTATTCGTATCCGTATCCGATAAAAAAATCCGTATCCGTATCCGATCCGAGAACTATCCGAAAAAAATCCGATCCGACACAATCCGTATCCGTATCCGTCCGGATCCGGCGGAAACTATCCGATCCGTTTTCACCCCTACCTACAGCGCATTACCATGCCGCAAACGGCACAAAATAAATTAAGCTGTAAAAGTGATCATCTTCTTTTTTAAAAAAAAAGTACATTATCCATGAGCTAATCTCTCTCCGCCGTCTGCTCACCCAACGCATAAGCTCCATGTTCCAAGTTTCCAACTCCTCCATTTGTAGAATCCATCAATGCTGGACCACTTACTTATCCTGTTATCAAAAGGGAAAAAAAAAGACAATAAGAAAGATGCTACTTGCTGAGATGATCATGTAGTTCAGTAGTTACAAGTATTTTTCGTGTAAGTTACACTGGATCACTCGAACTAACGCATTAATTAGGGTAAATACACATGTGCGGCGCATTAATTAGGTTACAAATACCTGCTTGCCTGCAGTGTTTCAGAGACGGTAAATGAATCTCGGGGGATTTTCTGGGAATTTTTTGGATTTGGTTGAAACTACTAACAACCTGCTCATTTGTGCTGAAATTTAGTGGCTTATGGCTGAAATTACACTGTAACTAGTTGATACATTGCAGCTGATGATGGTTTATTTGGCATAATTAAATTTAAAAAATTAAAAATAGGTTAGCCTATCACGTGTAATGCAAACAAATATAAAAAAAGAATCGACAAAAAAGCTCAAAAAAGCCGAAAAGCTAGAAAAAAACAAAATTTAAAAATAATAAAAAATAAGCTAGAAGTTTAAGCCGAAATAAACTGGTCCTAAATTCGGTCAGCGCAATGGAAAAATAAGCAGGGGTCGACGGTGATTTAGGTAGAGGCACTGGCTGCGCAACCTGGTGATCACACTGCACACGACAGCATGACCCCGTTGCAATCATAGAGCTAGGGCCGCAATGGCAATTAACGTTGCTTGATTAGCACCCAGATGCCTACTGTCATTCATGCTTTGAAACAAACCAAAAATTTGAAAAATCAAATTGGATTTGAGTTTGAGTTGGGTTTGAGTTTCTCTAGCCTCCCTAATCTATTCCATACTAATCTCAAAGCAAAAATGGCCCTTAATCCTTGTCATCACGGCGTCATCACGGCGGGAACGGAGATTCATTACGCGACCACTGTTCATGACCGGCAAATATCCTCGTCGCCCCCGATTTTTGTCACCGCCGACGTTCCCGCGCCTTCTCGTCCCTGCAAGCCGCTGCCAGCTCCTGCCCGTTTGTCAGATGCCGTACCTCGCCCTTAATTGCCGCTGCACCGGTGTCGAGCCAACCCGGCGCTGCCGCCATCGCCTTGCCCTAATTTTCTCTGCCGTCGTCGATCTCTCTGCAAGCCGCGCCTCCTCGCGCCTTCCAGACCATGCCACCGCAGCCACCCAATCATAGCCCCGTACGCCTTGCTTCCCGCGCCCTAGCACCGCCTTGACCGGCCGCAAAGCGTGGCAACGCCGCCGCCGTCCGCGTGCACCCGCCTCTGCCAAATTCCCGCTCCTTCCTCTCACAGCCGACAGCCACCCCTCTGCCACCATCCTGACACCCCTTGACTGTCTTCGTCTTCGTGCCCAAGCCAACCCAGACCATCTTAAGCTCCAAGCCATGGCCGCCTAAATATCCTCCCTCCCCTTTCCGGTGCCAACCGCCTTCCCCTCCTATTTAAGCGCTCCCTGCCCTCCATTGAGACCCACCAGCCCCCCTGAAGCTCACCAAGCAATCCCAAGCACCCCTCTCTTCCCCATTGTAGGTAATTGAGGAAAATCCCCAAATCCATGCCCTAATCCAATGTTCCACTCACGGCCAACTATTTTCTAATTGCATTCGTCTGTAGCATCCCTAAGCTCCCAGAAGCCTCCCCAAACCGTCACCTTAATCTCCCGACCACCCATCTTCCCCGGCGCCGTTCACCCCTTCACAGCCGCCCACCTCCGCCGTGGCCAGCCTAGCCCAAGCCTCCCGAGCTTCGGTCAGCCCTCCCCTAACCCTACCCAAGCCCTAGTGATGCCCAAATAGCAACCCAATTGCCCTAGGGGACCTCCAGTTGCCCTAATTTTCAAAAATGGCCGCAAAAGAGTAAACCTCACCACGGGCGATTACCGCCTCCACCGGCCCTCCAACCACCCAAAATGGACTCCCCTTAGTGTCTAGATCCCATTCATGTCCTTGGTCGCCGTCGCAGTTCATCCTAGCGCCGCCGCCAACCGCCGCCTTCCTCCTCTACCTCCTAGCGCACGCGGGAGCCGAATGAGGAAGAAGAACAGTGCGCACGCGCACTGTTCCCCCGACCGAGTCGCCTCGGGCTGGCTAAGCCCAGTCGGCTCGCCCGCACCGTCCGCACCGGACGCGCCCGACCCGAGCCACCCCGCGACGCGGTTGAACCGAGCCTATTCACCCCGCACCCGTTGCAGCCGACCGGGTCCGAAGCGAAGCGGTTGCGCCGAGCCGCCTAGCCGCATCGAGTTCGAGCCCGAGGAACAGTGACCGACCGAGCCCGAGGAACAGTGTTTGATCCAAACCCAAAATGCATATTTATACTCCCCAGATTCGTTTCGAGCCCGCCAACCCAAATCCAAGGTCCATTTCCCCATATAGCCCTCCTACAAGCCCAAAAGCCCAATTTAACGAAGTTTTTCAGATTTTCTTTATTCTTTTATTTTCTTTATTCCTCGCTCATTCCTTCGAGCATGGAATTGATATTTATTTTATTGGTTTGCGCTAGTTTCCGGAGTCGAGTTTGCACAGGAGCCGGAAGGAGAAGCGCAAGCCCAAGCTCAGTCTACTGAAGAATACGAATTAATTAAAATCACAGATCCGCAAGGCAAGTCACACATATTTTTGATCATGTTGAACCTACATGTTCGCTATTTATTTATTTACCAGTATCTTCATTATGTTATTTTCATACTGTTATTTTATGTACATCAAATGCTTAGAACGATATGATATTAGCTATGTCCTACCACCCGAAAAGTCCAGTTTAACTTGATGGCCATATTCACCTTGACAAACCTAGTTACATAGAATGTAAGATTAATATTATCATGGTAGTTAGGGACACATCACATGTTTCTACTGTTAAGATTTGGTATTGGTCTAGAGTTTTGGAAAGTTGGAAATAGGATAAATGAGGATTGTAGAGGTGGATCTGAAGACCTTATCCTAGGGTGGAGGCTGTTGGTGATATGCCCTAGAGGCAACATGGAGATGTTGAATATATCACATACTATGCTTATGATACATTGCTTTGTTCCTTGAAATAGACATTATCATTATTGATCAATGAGTATGTGACTTATTCATGAGACTCTTAATGCCAAAATGTTGCTATTTCTAAATGATCCCTGATCATATATCATATGAGGAACAAATATGATTCAAAGATCAGCATATGTATTGATTGATGATCATGTCTCATGGATCATGGTATGGAGATACCAAATCAATAATATGGACATGTGTTAGTGAACATATGTTGGATAGACCCGCCATGAGACACTGCAGAGATTCCATGTGTCATTAGTTGGTCTCAAGTAGTGTTTATGTAGAATCGTTAGACTTGAGATCATCATGGTTCCCAACATGCGTAGTAGCCTATTTTGGGACTACTAACCACTACTCCGTAACTGGGTAGTCATAAAAGTAGTCTTCGGGTTTGCTATGAAACATGTAGTGGGATGTGAATGATCAAGATAGAATTTGCCCCTCCTTATGGGAGAGATATCTCTGGGCCCCTCGATGTAATGGATTATGAAAGTGCATGGCCATGCCAATGTGATTGAGGAGTCAATCACAAGTTTATAATCCATCACGGAATCGAGAGAGTGATTGAGCTATTAAGAGGATGACACAGGTCTCGCCTTGAGCTTAATCTATATCGTGAGGCAAAGGGATTCGTACATGAGAACATTACAGGTTCAGCCGATATGATCTTTACGTATACTTTGGGGTTAATATGTCTTGCTAGAGGCCGCTATTAACAGGGTGACCAGAAAGGCGTTTCCGGGTCGCGACCAAGTATACGTGAACCTACAGGGTCGCACACTTAACGGGTTGGAACACTAATTCGAATGTGATTCGGATGTGGGCTCAATTCGGATAGAGATCCGGATAGACTCCTATTGGGCCTCGGTCCACGAGGCCCAAGTGAGGAGGTCTATATATTTGGAGGCGGGGGGCTGAGGGATGCACACATATGTTCCTCCCGAGCAAAACCCTAGCCGCCACCTCCCGAGCCAAACCCTAGCCGCTCGCGAGTGCTGGTACACTCGCGATCGGCGTTCCAACCCCGGACGTGTGGATACCGGTGGAGGCGCTGCTCGTTGCGGCGTTGATCGGCATCGACAACCTACAGATTGGATCTGCACGTGGCGTGGTTGATCGCGTGGAGGAGACGATCTGTTCGGGACGATCGGCTACTTCCACTACTACCTCGACGCGCGTGGTTGGATCGGCTTCTCCAACTCTTCTTCCGCTGCGCTGCGCGTCTAAGTGGTAACGATCTATGATCCCTTCTTAGCATGATGTCCTGGTGTGCGCGGTAGAAATTTTTATTTTCTGCTATCGTAGCCTACGCGCGTTCCCTCAGTGGTATCAGAGCCATCTTGCTTAGTTTGCGATCTGGATCAGCGCATATGATGATATGCGGTTGTAGTAGATTGGATCTATTACAGTCTAGATCAGTTGGTTCATGTGATGAATCGATGGTAGCACGGGTTGATGAGATCAATCGGTGAATAGGGGTTGGATGAGGCGCAGATTGTATCACTACTAGTGCCCTAGAGATTGTCTCGGATCGGCATAAGGTGGTTATGTCGAATACTAGTAGGATATGAATCTGATAGCCTCGGGCCAGTGGGAATACTAGTGCCCTAGAGATTGTCTCGGATCGGCATAAGGTGGTTATGCCGAATACTAGTAGGTTACGGATCTGATGGCCTCGGCCCAGTGGAAAAACTAGCATCCTAGAGAATGTCTCGGATCGGCATAAGGTGGTTGTGCCGAATAGTTTTTCCATTGCGATTTCATAGATTGGATCTGTAAATTTCGTAGGGTGTTCAGGGCGCTGCCCTGAAACCCGCGGGGGGCGGCCCCCCCCCCCCTCGACCCCCCGCCCGCTGACCGGCCAGCGGGACCGCCGTGCGTACCCGCCTTGTATAGCGTCATGGGTTCACATCGTTAGGTAGAATATGATTCTACGTCTAACTTGTTTTTGCAGAGAATGATGTGAATAGTATGGCACTATATCTTATTGGAATGTATGAGATGTATGTGATGCATGTAACATTCGTTCATGGCCTGCGTGTCATGATTATTTCAGCTATTGTTAGCTGTCTATATTGTATTTAACGACCTGCGTGTCGACCTTAATGCTTGAATCTATCTTTGTAATCTTCAATTTCTAGCTATTATAGGTAGTAGTCTAGTCTTGAGGTTACAAGCTTTCAAGCATGGTGGCCTAAAGGAGTGATGTGGAGGATGGAGATCGTCTACACCTACATGGAGATGGAGATCACCATTTTTTTGGGCCATACTACTTCACAGTTAAATGTGTTTATCTGTGATATTATCTATCTTATTCTTATGCAATGTTTTTGTGATATGTTGCTTTGGTAGGATAGAATCCCTCATAAAATTAGGTGTTCATGCCCTTCCATATGTTGCACCAAAAGATAATGATCACCGCATGGTAGGTCTACCAAAGTAGAGTGCCGTCGGTTATCATCATTATTTGGGGTAGATGTCGGACATCTACATGCGGAAGCATTTGGTTTACTTAACAAGGTTATCAAAACAGTTTTGGACCTTGGGGCATAGGTTGGGGCCGGGGCATGTTGATGTCACCCAACAAGCAAGAGTCACATAGGGATGTGATTAGCAAGGTGTTGCTTACCCATGTCACTAGTTTTCTAGCCGTGATGCCAAAGCTCACTAGGAATTAGTGAAATGAGGATCTTGACCCACTATGTAACTTAGAGGGAGTTTTGTTGCAAAACACATAGTGGGAATCTTTTGTTAAATAGTTTAATAAAAGATGAACATAAACATAGTGCTAAACTTTGCATATTCTTTGTTGTAGATCATGTCAACTAATGCCGCATCCAGTTCTTTTAATTTGCGATCTATTCTTGAGAAAGAAAAACTCAATGGAACGAACCTTTTGGATTGGTATCGCAACTTGAGAATTGTTCTCAAGCAAGAGCGCAAGGAGTATGTCCTTGAGTCTCATTATCCTGATGACTTGCCTGATAATGCTACTGCGGCTGCACGGAGAGCTTATGAGAAGCAAACGAATGATTACCTTGATGTGAGCTGTCTCATGCTTGCCACAATGTCCTCTGAGCTTCAGAAGCAATATGAGAACACAGATGCCTACAATATCATTGTGGGGTTGCGTGGTATGTTTGAGAACCAAGCAAGGGCTGAGAGGTTCAACACTTCAAAGTCCTTGTTTGCGTGCAGGCTTGCAGAAGGGAATCCCGTCAGCCCTCATGTGATTAAGATGATTGGCTACATTGAGAGTCTGGAAAAGCTTGGTTTTCCCCTTAGCCAAGAGTTGGCTACTGATGTGATTCTCCAGTCGCTCCCCCCGAGCTTTGAGCCATTCATACTGAACTATCACATGAACAACATGGATAAGACCTTGGCAGAGTTGCATGGGATGCTAAAAGCTGCCGAGGAAAGCATTAAGAAAAGCAGCAATCATGTGATGATGATGCAGAAAGGCAAGGGCAAGCCCAATGTCAAGAAAGGTGCGGTCAAAAGAAAGTTAGCTCCCGATGAGATCGCGAGCAGTTCTAAGGCCAAGCAAGTCAAGAAGGGCGCTGCTCCTAATGCAGATTGTTACTACTGTAAGCAATCAGGTCATTGGAAAAGGAACTGCCCAAAGTACTTGGAGGATCTTGAGAAGAAGAAGGGAAGTACGACTTCCTCTCCAGGTATAAATGTTATAGAGATCAATCTTGCTACTTCATCCACTGATTCTTGGGTATTTGATACCGGATCGGTTGCTCACCTTTGCAAATCGTTGCAGGGGCGAAGAAGAAGTAGAAGTTTGAGGAGGAGCGAAGTGGATCTTCGCGTTGGCAATGGAACAAAAGTTGCTGCGGTCGCTGTTGGCACCATGCCATTGTTTTTACCTTTAGGATTAGTTTTGGAATTGAATAATTGTTATTGTGTTCCATCTCTTTCCAAGAACATTATTTCTGCTTCATGTTTGCAAGCAGAAGGTTATGACTTTAGATCTGTGAACAATGGTTGTTCTCTTTATTTCAAAGATATGTTCTATTGTCATACTCCATTGGTGAATGGGTTATATGTTCTTACTCTTGAAGAGTCACCGGTCTATAACATTAATGCAAAGAGGCAACGTTCGAATGATTTGAATCCCACGTTTATTTGGCACTGTCGCTTAGGTCACATAAATGAGAAACGCATGGAGAAGCTCCATAGAGATGGTATTCTGCACTCATTTGATTTTGAATCATTTGAGACATGCGAATCTTGTTTACTTGGCAAGATGACAAAGGCACCTTTCACCGGTCAAGGTGAACGGGCAAGTGACTTATTGGCACTCGTACATTCTGATGTATGTGGACCAATGAGCTCAACAGCCAGAGGTGGTTTTCAGTACTTCATAACTTTTACTGATGATTTTAGTAGATATGGGTATATCTACCTGATGAAGCATAAGTCTGAATCCTTTGAAAAGTTCAAAGAATTCCAAAATGAAGTGCAAAATAATTTAGGCAAGACAATCAAGTTTCTACGATCTGATCGTGGAGGCGAGTATTTGAGCCATGAGTTTGGCAATCATCTGAAGGATTGTGGAATTGTTCCACAATTGACTCCGCCAGGAACACCTCAATGGAATGGGGTATCTGAACGGAGAAATCGCACCTTATTAGATATGGTGCGCTCCATGATGAGCCAAAGTGATCTTCCGTTGTCTTTTTGGGGGTACGCTCTTGAAACAGCCGCTTTCACACTAAACAGGGTTCCATCAAAATCAGTAGAAAAGACACCATATGAGATGTGGACAGGACAACGTCCTAGCTTGTCTTTTCTTAAGATTTGGGGATGTGAGGCTTATGTAAAACATTTACAATCTGATAAGCTCAGTCCTAAATCTGATAAATGCTTCTTTATCGGGTATCCTAAGGAAACAAAAGGATATTACTTCTATAATCAAGGAGAAGGCAAAGTGTTTGTCGCCCGGCATGGTGTCTTCTTAGAGAAAGAGTTTCTCTCAAGAAGGGATAGTGGGAGCATGGTGCAACTTGAAGAAATTCGGGAAACACCTGAAAACGTTTCAGCTCCTACAGAACCACAACAGGATGAGCAAACTGTTGAAGAACCTGTTGTGGACACACCGGCACCACGTAGGTCAGAGAGGTCACGTCGTGCACCTGAGAGGTACATGTTCTTGACTACTCAACAACGAGACATATTGTTGTTAGACAACGATGAGCCTAAGACCTATGAAGAAGCGATGGTGGGACCAGACTCTGAGAAATGGCTTGAAGCCATGAGATCCGAAATTGAATCCATGCACAGTAATCAAGTTTGGAACTTGGTTGATCCACCTGATGGTGTTAAAACCATTGAGTGCAAATGGATTTTCAAGAAAAAGATAGACATAGATGGAAATGTTCACATCTATAAAGCGCGATTGGTGGCCAAAGGTTTCAAACAAATTCAAGGTGTTGATTATGATGAAACTTTTTCGCCCGTCGCAATGCTAAAGTCTATTCGGATCATTCTAGCGATTGCTGCATATTTCGACTATGAAATATGGCAAATGGATGTCAAAACAGCTTTCCTTAATGGAAATCTGAGTGAGGATGTGTACATGACACAGCCCACGGGTTTTGTCGATCCGCAATCAGCTGGAAAGATATGCAAGCTGCAAAGATCCATTTATGGATTAAAGCAGGCATCTCGGAGTTGGAACATTCGTTTTGATGAAGTAATCAAAGGGTTTGGTTTCATCAAGAACGAAGAAGAGCCTTGTGTTTACAAAAAGGCTAGTGGGAGCGCACTCGTGTTTCTGGTCTTATATGTGGATGACATATTACTGATCGGAAATGACATTCCTATGCTCGAATCTGTTAAGTCTTCATTGAAAAATAGTTTCTCTATGAAAGACTTAGGAGAGGCGGCATATATTCTGGGCATCAAGATCTATAGGGATAGATCAAGAAGGCTAATTGGATTAAGCCAAGATACGTACATTGACAAGGTGTTGAAAAGGTTCAACATGCAGGATTCCAAGAAAGGCTTCCTATCTATGTCACATGGTATAAATCTTAGCAAGAGTCAGTGTCCTAGTACACCTGATGAGCGGGATAAAATGAATGCGATTCCATATGCTTCGGCTACGGGATCCATTATGTATGCCATGCTTTGTACACGTCCAGATGTCTCGTATGCTTTAAGTGCTACAAGTAGATACCAGTCAGATCCAGGTGAAAGTCACTGGATTGCCGTAAAGAACATCTTGAAGTACTTGAGAAGAACTAAAGATGTGTTCCTCGTCTATGGGGGTGAGGAAGAGCTCGTTGTAAATGGTTACACCGATGCTAGCTTCCAAACTGACAAAGATGATTTTAGATCGCAATCTGGATTTGTGTTCTGCCTGAATGGCGGTGCGGTGAGCTGGAAGAGTTCTAAGCAGGAGACGGTTGTTGATTCTACAACAGAGGCCGAGTACATAGCAGCTTCTGAAGCTGCTAAAGAGGCTGTTTGGATCAAGAAATTTGTTTCTGAGCTTGGTGTGGTGGCTAGTGCCTCCAGCCCAATGGACCTCTACTGTGACAATAGTGGGGCCATTGCGCAAGCCAAGGAGCCTAGATCGCACCAGAAGTCCAAGCACATTCTACGGCGATTTCATCTCATCCGCGAGATTGTGGAGAGAGGCGATGTGAAGATATGCAAAGTACAAACAGATTTGAACATTGCAGATCCGTTGACAAAGCCGCTTCCCCAGCCAAAGCATGAGGCTCACACTAGGGCAATGGGTATTAGATACCTACATGGTTGACTCTAGTGCAAGTGGGAGACTGTTGGTGATATGCCCTAGAGGCAACATGGAGATGTTGAATATATCACATACTATGCTTATGATACATTGCTTTGTTCCTTGAAATAGACATTATCATTATTGATCAATGAGTATGTGACTTATTCATGAGACTCTTAATGCCAAAATGTTGCTATTTCTAAATGATCCCTGATCATATATCATATGAGGAACAAATATGATTCAAAGATCAGCATATGTATTGATTGATGATCATGTCTCATGGATCATGGTATGGAGATACCAAATCAATAATATGGACATGTGTTAGTGAACATATGTTGGATAGACCCGCCATGAGACACTGCAGAGATTCCATGTGTCATTAGTTGGTCTCAAGTAGTGTTTATGTAGAATCGTTAGACTTGAGATCATCATGGTTCCCAACATGCGTAGTAGCCTATTTTGGGACTACTAACCACTACTCCGTAACTGGGTAGTCATAAAAGTAGTCTTCGGGTTTGCTATGAAACATGTAGTGGGATGTGAATGATCAAGATAGAATTTGCCCCTCCTTATGGGAGAGATATCTCTGGGCCCCTCGATGTAATGGATTATGAAAGTGCATGGCCATGCCAATGTGATTGAGGAGTCAATCACAAGTTTATAATCCATCACGGAATCGAGAGAGTGATTGAGCTATTAAGAGGATGACACAGGTCTCGCCTTGAGCTTAATCTATATCGTGAGGCAAAGGGATTCGTACATGAGAACATTACAGGTTCAGCCGATATGATCTTTACGTATACTTTGGGGTTAATATGTCTTGCTAGAGGCCGCTATTAACAGGGTGACCAGAAAGGCGTTTCCGGGTCGCGACCAAGTATACGTGAACCTACAGGGTCGCACACTTAACGGGTTGGAACACTAATTCGAATGTGATTCGGATGTGGGCTCAATTCGGATAGAGATCCGGATAGACTCCTATTGGGCCTCGGTCCACGAGGCCCAAGTGAGGAGGTCTATATATTTGGAGGCGGGGGGCTGAGGGATGCACACATCTGTTCCTCCCGAGCAAAACCCTAGCCGCCACCTCCCGAGCCAAACCCTAGCCGCTCGCGAGTGCTGGTACACTCGCGATCGGCGTTCCAACCCCGGACGTGTGGATACCGGTGGAGGCGCTGCTCGTTGCGGCGTTGATCGGCATCGACAACCTACAGATTGGATCTGCACGTGGCGTGGTTGATCGCGTGGAGGAGACGATCTGTTCGGGACGATCGGCTACTTCCACTACTACCTCGACGTGCGTGGTTGGATCGGCTTCTCCAACTCTTCTTCCGCTGCGCTGCGCGTCTAAGTGGTAATGATCTATGATCCCTTCTTAGCATGATGTCCTGGTGTGCGCGGTAGAAATTTTTATTTTCTGCTATCGTAGCCTACGCGCGTTCCCTCAGAGGCTGGTTGTGGATTGGTGGCAGTACAGTGTGTACTGAATTTGGGTTTGTGCGTGGTTGATGCCTCAGTTAAAATGTAAGGACTAGACCCTTGTGCTGAGTAAAGGACACAGTAATCGCCCAACCACAAGCGTTGACTTGGTCAAACATGGCTTAGTCAAACCTGACTTAGTAATTGCTCAACTTCAATTGAACCTCTGCAACTGGAAAGGGGGAGACGGAGGGTGAGTCCGTATGGGAGGTGGTTAACCATACAACGGTAGGACTGCGATGAGTCGGACGAGATCCGTGGGGTCATCCGAGCTTGTCGAGATTAAACACCTACTGGGCGGAGTCTATACAAAGAATTGAGCAGTGAACATCCTTGTTGTCTTAACTCTTTAGCGGGAGTTAAGGGATCTTGTGGGTAAAGCAGGGCAGCTTTGCAAAGTCATGACAAATGGTATTCGAATACGCCGTGCTTCCGGTTAATGAAGCTATGTTTAATGGGTGAATCCAGTATCAAGGCATAAGTAGTTTTGGAATGGTTTGGTAATGTTGAGTAACGATAATCAAGCTTGAGAAACCCCTTTTACTTAAATGAAGTACATTTTAAAGGATTTCCAAATGGTTCCCAACTAAAATTGCATCCACATAAAATAATAGACTTGATTCCCTTTTCTTGATACTCCATGCATGTAGTTATTGCTAAGTTCCGTGTGACTTGTTGAGTACGGTAGTTGTACTCATGCTTGCTAAAAACATAAACAGAGACAACAAACTTTGAAGAAGCAGGAGAAGACGATGAGGTGGTGCTGTACGAGATCGATGAAGCGTGGAACTAGGGTCGTTCTCCGCTCAGGCCTGCTTGTGGCATCTTTTGTGTAATGTAGCTAAGGGCAGTAGACCCTACTGTGATACTTGGCTTTTAGCCTTTATATTGTAATAAAGTTCGCTTTTGCTCTTAAGCTTGTGTTGGCAATGTTATACACTCGATGGATGTACTCGTAGTTGAACAGTCCTGAGCAGCTGCGAAGATTTCATAATACTCCCAGAAATGGGGGTGTTACATGCTTGCAGAGAGTGAGTCTATTTACGGAGCGGAGGCTATCACCAGTACGGGAAGGAGGGGATGCTTGGATGGCAAGCAATGGTATAGCTTGCGACGGAGCACTGGAGTGTGCTTGCGACCAACGGCTGTCTGTCTGTCTAGCTAGGCAACGTAGCATCGCGAAACCGAGGAATAAACAAAACGGCAAGGCAGGGCCCCATTTCACACTCTGCAGTCGATAGATTTCGGCTGCGGTCGGTATTTTTAGTTAAAAATAAATAATAGTATATAAAAAAGTGGTTTTAGAAGGAACATGTGAGCGATGAAAAAATAAAATAAAGATACGTACATAAGAAGAGAGCGAGCGAAGTGAAGTTTATAATGCATTTGTGACCTCTATATTTTCTCTGAAACAAGACGAAAGTAAGAGTAGCGAGAGAGTCACTCTAAGAAACCGATAATTTAGGGCCTGTTTGGGAGAGTTCCACCACTGAAACGTGGATCTGGAGCAGCAGCTCCACCATGGAGCAACTCCACCGTGGATCTGGGATCCCACCATGGAGTGTTTGTCTTGTACAACAGCTCCAGATCCACGAAATTGAGGTTTTGATGGGAATGACCACTTTTGGTGGGATGGGGTGTGTAACCAGTGGCATTGGTGGGTAATTACCACCCAACTACATGGTGGAGCACCCCTTGAGGAGCTCCATGAAATCCATGGATCTGGCCCTCAGATCCAGGATTTTGGTGGATCCAGATTTCGCAGAGTTGGAGCGTTTGGGTAAAATTTTGTAGAGTAGAGCTGTTTTTCGTGAATCTGAAACTGGTGGAGCTCTCCCAAACATACCCTAATATTACCTAACTGTTTAGAAGTCCATATGAACGACCCTTTGGCTCGACATTTTCCGGTCGCCTTCGCGGTGCAGCACCACGCGCAGGCCGCACGTTTTCCTCAGTGATCTCTCTCTCTCTCTCCCGTCAATTCTTCTCTCTCGATCCCTGTATGGTGACCAGTTCAATTGTTGTACGTACGACGTGCGAAGTCCATGTCCGTGTGATACTGACCTGAAGCCAGTGTCGCTTAATTGGCCTAGCTAATATGCACACCTTTCGCAACCAACGACATCTAAGGACCCCACACAAGATATATCTTCACGTGCTAAAAAGATTTGTTTCAAGTAGACGACTGTTACAGGTTGTACATCACTGACTCATAGGCTCCACCTACAGGTGCGTACAATTGATATTCCAAGCTCGCTTGTGAATGACGGTGCGATCGCCGATCGTGCAACAAATTAATTAACGGCAGTTTCGCAGATCATTAATTCGCGCGCTTAGACGTTCATTATGGCTTAACCTGCCGATCTTCAAGCTCGCACCTGTACGTCAGTACGTATGCCTGCCTGCCGACCCATTCCGGTTTTAGCAGCAGCTTTTCAGCAAATTCCGTGGGATCTCCGTATACCACACATCTACACATGACTACTTCACATTTTGCCCGATGCACTTGACTTGGCCAATGCATGACGCCACAGAAAGCAAGTATGCTAGATAGCTGTTGGGTGGGGTTTTTTTTTTGCGGTAGCTTATGATTTATTGCTGTAGTTTATAACTTTTAGTCCTAATATAAGTTTTTGTGTAAATAAATCGAATGTCGATAAACTTATTTAAAAAACTATCATAATAATTCGTTTCGAAATAACGATAAAAAATTATCTTATTTTTTTATTTGATAGAAATCGTATAAATTATAAAGTGAAAAAAACTTAGCCATTAGTGAGTGGGTCAGCTTGGACGGGACGACTAACCAACCAACCAACTAGCTGGACGCGACCATTCAACTCCCGTATTCCTGCAGCTTTCCGCATGGTGACGGCCGCAACGGCACCTTACACCTCTCTACCTGAAAAGTTGGGTCAGGTCGGGTCAGGTGGTTGCACGCGCTGCGCCCCCTCGCGAACCTCATGCTCAAATGCCAACGTGGACCAATTGTGCGTGTATCTTTGGTTAATGTCAATACATCCGCAGCATATCCGTGACTGCGGTGCTTAACAATCAATAGCTTCTCCTAAACTGTATCTCTCAATCAGATCCACTGTCAACCAGTGTTTATGGACATCATTTCAACTTCAAAAGGTTATTTTTCCCTTTTTTTATAGTAAATAACTTTCAAACAAAATATTTTTTTAAGGCGGAGTTTATAAATTGATTGTAATATATATTATAACGACTTCATTTATACTGATCAAAATCATATGTAGGTTTCTGTTACTTTATATTCTCTCTTATAAATAGTTTAAAAACTATAAATCGCAGCTGTAAACCGAGAAACAGAAAAGAGCTGACTTACACGTACCGAATGGTTTTCGCAGAAATGGCGCAAGGGAAACAGTTCTTTGTTCTTTTTGAGGTTCGCAGCGACGCGGTGAGCTGGGAAAGCTGTAAGAGCAACTCCAAGAGGTTAGCTAAAAATAAATGCTAAATTCCTTAATTTAGCCATCATGTAAAATAGAAAACTCCCCAAAAAAGAAGAATGCTACAACAGCCTAGCTAAAAAAATTGTCTTGTCTATATTTAAATGGGCCACATCATCAAAACGGGATCAGAGTGCTACGTTTGATTTCCGAAAGAGTTAACAGTTTGGTCATGTTCCCGTACACGGAGATAAGTACTGAAGGATCATCGCTTTGTCTCCGATTCCCGTTTCCGATTCTTAGTTTCCGATTCTTAGAAAACTACACGGAGAAAGAGTTTTGTTCATTTTCCCGTTTCCGATTCCGTTCAGTACTTTTGTCTCCGATTCCGATTCTTAGTTGATACTATAAATTGAAGAGAAAACGGGGAACCAAACCCAACCAAAAAGCTTCAGGCTATTGCAGGTGAGCTTCAGGCTTCAGCGCTCTCGGTTGCGCTCTCGGTGTGTAATGGATTCTGAAGATGAGTTCAATCTATTGAATGAAGTGATGGATTCATCGTCTTCGGACGATGATGATGAATTATATATTGCTGCTGCCCACATAGTAGCAACGGACATTGGCAACGAACCATATCATTGTGGTTCTGTTGAGGGACATCGCGTATTGAATCGTGATAGGCAGTCAGGGCACTTGAGACTATATCAAGACTATTTTTCGGATGATCCTACGTACGGGCCAAACTATTTCAGGCGCAGGTTTGTACGTACCCCATATTTGTTTTCACTTATATTTTGTATATGCGCTCAATTTTGCATAATTAATTTGTCTTATGGCATAGATTTCGAATGAGGCGTCACGTGTTTGTCCGCATAATGAATACTGTTGAGGAGCATGACGTATATTTTGTGCAGAAGAGGAATGCAGCTGGTACCCTAGGACTATCTTGTTTGCAGAAGGTTGTGGCGGCGTTTCGGATGATAGCTTATGGAGTAGCGGCTGATGCTACGGATGACTATGTTCGTATTGGTGAGAGTACTGCTCTAGAAAGTTTGAGAAGGTTTGTCAGAGCGGTTGTTTAGGTATTTGGACCTGAGTACATGAGAATGCCTAATGAATATGATACAGCTAGATTACTTACAATTGGTGAGAGCAGAGGTTTTCTAGGTATGCTTGGTTCTATAGATGCATGCATTGGACCTGGAAAAATTGCCCTGTTCAATGGCAGGGTATGTATGTAGGGCACAAAAAGGATCCTACAATTATACTAGAAGTGGTTGCTTCAAAAGATCTTTGGATTTGGCATGCTTTCTTTGGGATGCCAGGCTCGCACAATGATATCAATGTTCTCCAAAGATCTCCTATTTTTGCAAGGCTTGCTGAAGGTGAAGGTCCACAGGTTAATTATAGCATTAATGGAAACAATTATACAATGGGTTATTATCTCGCAGATGGCATATATCCATCTTGGGCCACTTTCGTGAAGACCATACCAGAACCACAAGGTAACAAGAAGAAATATTTTGCTAAGGCACAAGAAGCATGTAGGAATGATGTTGAACGAGCATTTGGGGTTCTACAAACTCGCTTTGCTATCGTTCGAGGGCCAGCTCGTTTGTGGGATGAGGACACGCTTGGAGAAATCATGAAAGCTTGCATCATTATGCACAACATGATTGTTGAGGATGAGGTGGGCGACGAAGATGATTTCAATTACGACGACGTGGGAGAAAAGGTGAAAATATCCCACGATGGTACACCTGAACTCGATGCTTTTATTCAAAATTACAAGAACATCAAGGACAAGGAAACGCACACACAACTTCTAGCCGACCTTATTGAGCACCTGTGGCAAAATTATCGAAATTTATACAATAATATTATTAGTGATTGATTTCATTTGTCGTTGGCATTAAGATCATGATTAGCTTGATATCGATCATGATTTATGAATAAAACAAGTATATTATTCATTCGCTAATTAGCTTGATATCGATCATGATTTATGAATAAAACAAGTATACTATTCATTCGCTAATTAGCTTGATATCGATCATGATTTATGAATAATTTGGGTAATGCCAGCTTACAACAGCAGCAGCATTGTTGTACCAGTTACTGACCTTCTCATCAGCAACTTGACCTTTGAAGAGAGTGGTCAGAGGTCTGCCATTTCTGCATGTAAAGAGCATATGATGACTAAAAATGATCAGGAACTAAAGAGCATACAATGACTAAAATGAGACTAACACATCCCCAAACCGCATGCCATCCAATTCTGGCCATCTTTTACTATAGAACTCTGCATTTTCAAATCCCAAAATATCCTCCCATATCTGTAAAAGTATGCAATGAGTTAACATTATGTGCATCGAGATACATCCTGGGAAAAAGCTTCAGGACCAATAACGGTGCAGTTCAGTATGGCAGGTTCAAAGTTTTTTTCTTTTTGTTTCTTACTGTAGAACCAGTGTAACATTAATATGTACCTGTGCCAGGCCAGGTTGGAGTGCACACTGTATCATGGGCATCAACTGTTTCAATTAGTTCACCTCCAACCAGTTTCACTAAAGGTTCATTGTCAAGATCACTCATCTCTACAACAACGTGTCCCCTTAAACCCTGTTTTACTCCAGTCAGGCTCAGTACGACACGCAAAGCTGGTGCATCACTCTGAGGGAGACAAGTAGACAATGAATGTGAGCACATAATTATATGAGATGTTAACTCTAAAATAGTAAAGGCAGGTAGAAGAAATTAAGAAAAATACTAACTTGGTCTGCATTTTCATCAGATGCTAAAACAATAATAGCACGGGAAATTCCGGCAATGCATGTACGGGAAATTCCGGTGTAGCTTGTCCTCAGCCTTGAACATTCTTAATGCGTTTGCTTGCTGCAAATTGAAAAAACATATAGACTACATGAGATAAACAAACATCATATACAATTGGAAGGGCAAGGTATGTTATCTAACCTTATCATCGATAGATAAGCCACTTTGATTTCTAGCCTGTATCTTTGAAACACAACCAGCAAATATGTTTACATCATGTTGAATGCCAGACCACCGGCTCATTAGGGAGCTTTGCGTTCGATCAGAATCGAATGTCTTGTTGCCATGAAAATAATCATATATTCTTTTCCAATATGTCGAACGTGATTGATCAACTCCGTGCACCGGATCCAAACTCACATTTAGCCATGCTGAGACCAACATTTCGTCCTCCTCGACGCTGAAATTCTTGGTCCTTTTCT
The DNA here is from genome assembly GCA_017311315.1 of Dendrocalamus latiflorus. NCBI lineage: Eukaryota > Viridiplantae > Streptophyta > Magnoliopsida > Poales > Poaceae > Dendrocalamus > Dendrocalamus latiflorus. The sequence continues at coordinate 17,529,564 of CM029640.1, forward strand.
GATTCCCTTTCACACTTGGTGGGGCATCATCACTTGCTGGTGTTTCATTAGGAGGTCGGACATTATCAGACAAATCAGCAGGATTACAACCCCTAGTAATCATGTCAGTAAAAGATCTTTCTGAATCCATGGCGCCTGTGAAAACATAACAAAGGGACAATCAAGATCATACACTTAAATCTACATATCATCCATATCTATCCCAGTGCAGCAAAGACGGACCGAAGATCAGGTTCCAATATTGGCGTAAATCCAGCAATACATAATCTCAACTCCCCATAAGACTGTTCTTATAAGATTCAGGTTCCAAATGAGCATTACATTACTAACAGGCAAACAACTAACGTTAGTAGCATTTCGATTATACGGTTTAGCTACCGTCACCAACTAATCAATCAATTAATCGGCATACAAGTCCTGGGCTTGCTAAGCATATTTGCAAGAGAAAGAGAGAAGCATGGAACAAAGGCCAAATAATTTATTTGCAACTGACTTCCTTTCTCTCCTGCAGGTCATGCGATTGCTTATATATTTTACCGGAAGAACTACATCTCAGCATAAACATACTGTTATGAAATCGACAAGATAATGCATGAGTTATTTTACCGGCACACCAACAACTACTACCATCATGTAGTTCAATGTGCAGTTCAGTTCGCCAAAACTCACCAATACTGAGTTATTTACTGCATCAAAACTGAGTACTGCTTTAAGCAAAAAAACTCATCCATATCATCCATATCATGTTAATTATTAGCAAAACATAGTGCAGTTCAATTAAGCAAAAAACTCATCCATATCAATGTATTGCAAATGGATTTCTTCCACTATCTAGCTAGGCATTGGTTGAGATGAAAACATCAGTACGAGAGCAAAGGTCAGTTTGAGTGATTTCGCCAATCTCCATTATATAAAAATTGCATCTGGGTATTTGGAACTCACCGGAGTACATGCCAGACAAGGGGGCCGATGCAGCGGCAGCAGCATTGGGAGGAAGGACTCGACGCCACAGCCCAGGTACCCCCACATTTTCTAACCAAGGCAACGACGCCAACTGCTGTTGCTCCCACCCGCCGGCCGCCGGGAAGATGGGCAACGAGTAGCGCGCAGAAGAATTGGGGTCCCCGTGGCCGTGGCTCGAGAACAGCGGATCCCCTTCCAATGGAGCCTGCGACATGGTGCCTCGGCACGATTCCGATAACCTCGAAGGGATCCGCGTGGTGGGGAGAGGAAGACCCCGGTGGCAGGGCGGCGCGAGCGCAGGAAGAGGGGAAAAGGGGAAAAGGCGAGAAGAAGCAGCGCCGGATGGGAAGGAAAAGGAGAGCACGGGAAGGGGGCGCACGCGGGAGAGGCTGGCGCGCAGAGAAGGAAATCTAGCGCTGGAGAGGAAAAGCCCGCGCGCGGGAGTCCATGGGCGCCGCGGATAGCACGCCAATGTCGCTCGGGAAACATAGCAAGCGAGAAGAACGGGATACCTCGCGGGGAATAATAGGAAACGAGATAGACATACTGTTGGACTGTTTTTTTTTGGTAAAATACCTATAATGGGTCTTATGGATGTATTTAGCTAACCTCTTGGAGTTGCTCTAAGAGCAAGTTTAATAAGGCTGACTGTGCTAGCTATAAGGGAATCCATGTCAGCATAGTCCTATGTGGATGGGAGAGAAAAGGAGAGAGAGAGCCAAGCCGACTTCCATGCAAGAGTCAGGCTATAGCACAGGAAAAGAGGCATTATCCATGCATGTACCTATAGAACTAATTGCTATACCCATGCATGTATTAAATTATCAATACTCATGTATGTATTAAATGATTGAGAGCTCTTGTGGAGATAACTTATAGCCAGCTTATTGTATGAGTTGACTGCATCATTATCTTTTGATGACATGGAAATGTATTGGAGGTAGCAGCTATCTGTACTATTAAACTTGCTCTAAGCCTCTCTCTCTCTGTAACCACCTCCACCAAATTACGGCTCATGCCTGGCACGTGACGAAAAGGACGCTGCCAAAAACGTAGGGGGAAAAACGAAACACAGCACGCGGGAAAGTAAACAGCTGCCAGCTCGGACAAAAGTTAACCGACTTGATAAACCAATACCCATTGCTCGTGCAGTCGTGCTTGCCAAGCTACTACAGTTATTATTATTATTACAGCCACTAATCACGCTGTTACCGCGGCACAAGCTACAGCTCCAGCCCGCGTCGTCGTCGTGAGCTGAACCACCCTGGTCGCCATGTGATGAGCCGTGGCCGCGCCGCGCATCCACGCCCGTTCGCTCGTCGCCACCGGACGAGGAGGAGGAGGCATGCTCCTCCTCGTCGCCACTGTTGCTGCCGGCGTCCGTTGTGCCCGCTTCGGATTTTGGGGAGAGTGTGGCGTCGTCGCTGTCGGTGAACCCGCACACGGTGATCCAACCCTCGCCGCTCCAGGTCCAGTCGGGCGCGGCGGACGCGCCGGCTGCCAATGCGCGGACACGGTCGGCGGGCGTGAGCTCCACCGTCGTGTCGGAGTCCGTTGATGATGTATCGTCCCAGAAGCCCTGGTCGAGGATGCTCTTGGGCGACACCCACTGCTCGATCGGCGTGGCCTTGGAGGTGGAATTGGCTTGCGAGGAGGCCACGAACGGGTGCTCGAGCAGCTGCTCCGCCGTCCACCGTTCGGCTGGGTCTCTCATCAGACACCTGGCCAAGAAGTCCTTCCCTTCGTCGGAGAACCACGCGGGGGCCTCCGGGACGTCGCTGGAGTGAGCGACGTGGTGGAGCGCGGCGACGGGGTCGGCAAACGTCGGCCACGGAGGGCCACCGGTGGCCATCTCGATGACCGTGCACCCGAGCGCCCAGATGTCCGCCGCCGTCCCCTGCGCCTCGCCCCGCGCGGCCTCCGGCGCCAGGAACATCGGCGTGCCCCTGATCGTCGCGCCACCGGCATTGCTGTCCTCGGCAGTCCAGCGGGCGCACCCGAAGTCGGCGAGCTTGGCTCGCCCGTCGGCGCCGACGAGCACGTTCCAGCCCTTAACGTCGCAGTGCGCGATCCCGGCGCAGTGGACGTGCGCCAGCCCGCGCAGGACGTCGCCCGCGCGCGACCGGATCAGGGGCTCCTCGCACCGGCCGCCGCACCGTTTGATCTCGTCGGCCAGCGACCCCCCCGGGGCGAACTCCAAGAACAAGTCGTAGCACACCGCACCGCACCCATCGGCCGCCGCCGACACGCCGGAGCCCACGCACGACACGACGTACGGCGATCTAAGAGCAGAGAGCACGCTCTGCTCGCGCCGGAGGACGCCGGAGCGTGCGATCTCCACGGACTTCACCGCGAACACGTCGCCCGTCAGGCGATCCGTGGCGATCGACACCGTCGCCGACGCGCCACGCCCGATGACCGGCCCCCGCTGCCACTCCCTGATGACGCCCATTCTTGCGCTTGGAGCAGACGCAAGAATGAGAGCTGAGCTAAAGCTTCTACTCCTCCTTGTTGCTTCTTCTTGTTGCTATTGTTGATAGTAGTGTTGAAGACGCAATTGTAGTAGCTGGATATGTGGTGTATATGTTGTGCTCAGTTGTGTTTGCTTCGGCCTGTTTTGGTGTTTGTGTGTGTGGTCATATATAGGATAAAGGAGGATGCTTTGGCATTGGAATGTGGTTAAGTGCAGGCTGTCCAACCAAAGCAACAAGGCAACGAAAGGGTGAAGGAGTCTAAGCTGGCACAAGGAGATTCTCCACTTGGCCACAGTGCCACACATGAGTGGTAGAGGCAATTTTGGGGAGATGGCAGAAGGAACTAGCTAACAAAATATTAGGACTTGGGGATAATTTTGTCTACGTTTTTTATCGTGGGGGAAGGGGACACTTGTCCATGTTGTCTTCACTCTTGAGGGTTTGCCAATCTCATGTGGTTGGAAATGCCTTTCGTTTTGAACTGGTGGGCTGTGTATGCTGGTGGAGTTTGAGTACCTGTATAATATTGTGCAATATTTTAGATAGTTGAGAATGGATAGGGAGGATTGGTTATATGTCAGCATTCAGAAACTAAGTCTGGTATATTGGTATAAGTGAGTTCATAGGGGCATTTTGTGATGATATTAGAATACAAATGGGAAGTGTTAGTTGAAGTAGTTAGTTGGGTTTGACAAGTTAGTCTAGTTGTCCTTAGGTCTGGTCTAAACCACGACCACGAGTACTTCAGGTCTAGTGGAGTCCACAACCAGAGTATGCCTTTCGAGTAAGTCAAGTTTGATCGAGTCCACGACCAGAACATGCCTTTCGAGTAAGTTAAGTCTGTGGGTGACGGCGGCTCTCTCGGAGCGCTGACCAAGGCGACACGACGGTGACACTGTGCGGTGGGACTGTGGCGGTCGTCAGCAGTGTGGGAGAGGTAGGCGGTGACCGACGGAGCTTGCGAGGCATGGCGACTAGACGCACGGAGATGGAGCGGGTGAGGCATGGTGAATCGGGGCTTCGGCTTCGCCGAAGCGAGTTAGGGGAGAAAGAAGAAAGGTTGGGCCGGCCTGGGCCACCTCGACCAGACCAGGTATATTCACACATGTATGCTTATCTAATTACATATATTTATTTATTGGTTTACTTATTTTCTTATATCTATTTATTTTTACATTTCCTTCATGACTTTTCATTTATTGCATTTTTCATGATTTTCTTCATTTGTTGGAACCTCAACCAAAATTCAAAGGAACACCATTAAAATCCAAATATCGAGAAAATATATTTCAAAATAATCCAAGGGCTACACGTTTCCAAATTCAAAATTTTGAGATGTTACAACTTATACGACCACTGCAGCTTACGATTAGGTCATAAGTTGAGTAGCAGGCGAAGACGAGTACTGTAGCAGTCTGAATCGAAAAGGACCGAAGTAGTTGGAGTCAAAAAAGAGTTGAAGTCGAAAAGGACTGTAGCAGTCATAAAAGGTCAGGATTCAGAGTTCACATGTAACTAGGATTCAGAGATGTCGTAAAGGAAAGTCAAGGTGTGTTTGTGTAAGACTCTTAACGTAGGATGGCACATTGGATGTGAAGTCTTGTATTTTGCTTCTCTATATAAGAAAAATGGAAAGGACCCAGGCATATCGCATTGCCAAAACTGATCTGTGTTTTACTCTTGAGTTCACATGCGTATTCTCAATGCTCGAGTTCGTTGGTCGCTAACACCCTGGGCTAATACTCTAACAACTGGTATCAGAGCCTAAAGGGGCGAAGCGATGGTTGGCAACACTGGCGATCCATCAAAGTCAAGCGCGCTCATCAAGACCACGAGCAATGAGCTCGATCCATCAATGTTAGGGGTGGTCGTCAAGCTGACGATAAGAAGAGCCTCGATCCCGATCCAATACTTGATGTTGAGCGAAATGAATTATGGTATATGGCCACCAATATAAAGATAATCTTGTGTTCGCTAGGGGTATGGTCGGCGGTCGAAAATGGAGATGACGACGACGACAAGGATCAAGGCGTGATGATGGCCATCTCACAAGCGGTGCTAGATGAAGCGAAAGAAGCCTAGAATGCACTCAGGGAGATGCAAGTAGGCGAAGATCGCATCAAGAAGGCACGCACTCAAGTTCTGAAATGGCAACTGAGCAAGTTACAAATGGGGGACTCAAAGACGATCACCGAGTACTCCATGAAACTCACCACGCTGGTGGGTGAGATCCGCTTGCTCAGCACAAAGCTGGAAGAGAGCGACGTCATGGAAAAATTGTTTGGTTTGGTTCCAGATCATTTCCTCTAGATTATTAGAATGATCGAATAGTTTAGCAATGTCACAGCAATGTCGGTCTTAGAGGTGATCAGTCACCTCAGAACCTTCAAGGAAGGACTCAAGGGGCGGCGACACTCGAAGGACGGGGGAGATAAACTTCTCTTTACCCAAAATGAGTGGGAAGCAAGGAGCTCAAAGACTATGAAGCATGAAGGCTCGAGCAGCGCCAAGAGAGGAGGTCATCACGAGAGAGGTCAGGGATGTGGCCATGGACAAGGCAGAGGTCCAGGCAATGGCAATCGAGTCATGGATGAACAAATGTCACGCAACTTCGACAAATCCAAGGTCAAGTGTTTCAACTGCAATGAATATGGGCACTTTGCGAAAGAGTGTCCAAAGCCAAATCGAAGAGAAAGAGCCAATCTCGTAGCAAAGCAAAACAATGAAGATCCCCAACTGTTGATGTTGAAGTATGTGAATTCCATACAGTCCCGACACCTACGGAGAAGGTGTTCCTGCACGAAGACAAGGTGATGCCAAAGTTTAGTGGCACCCAAAACAAGGTTTGGTACCTTGATAGTGGTGCAAGTAACCACATGACCAGTTTGCATGGAGAAGTTTGCTAAGATTGACATGATTGTAAAAGGTCCAGTCAAATTTAGAGATGGTTCGGTTGTGGAGATACAAGGAAGGGGCTCGGTGTTGTTGGAGTGTTCTATGGTGAACATCGTATCCTTACGGATGTTTACTATATCTCAAAGCTGAGAAGTAATATAATTAACCTCAGTCAGCTGGATGAGAACGGTTGTAAGATTGTGGTCGAAAGAGAACTAATATTGATCTTAGACAGAACTCACAGGATGTTAGCCAAAGTGAACAGATTAAGAAACCAAATGTATGTGTTACACATTAATCCGGCACTTCCGGAGTGTCTCCTTGCAAGAAGCACTAAAGGGGTGTGGCGTTGGCATGCCAAGTATGGGCATGTGAACTTTCATGCTCTGAAGGATCTGACTCACAAGAAGATGGTGCATGGGATGCCCATGATCGAGTATGTGGACCACATCTGTGATGGTTGTCTGATCGGCAGGCAACACCGGAACCTATTTCTAACCACGTCTCTATACCGAGCAGTCGTGGCCCTTGAGTTGTGGCACGATGACTTGTGCGGGCCAATCACTCCGACCACGCATGGAGGAAATTGATACTTCCTGCTATTGGTGGATGATTGAACAAAGTTTATATGGCTGACTTTACTCCAAAGTAAAGATGAAGCATTCATGGCATTTAAGAGGATCAAGGTTATAGCCAAGATGATGAAAAATCTAAGGCTGAAAACTCTGCGCACCGACCGCACGGCGAGTTTACATTGAATGAGTTCACCGACTGCTATGAGATGTTGGGAATTAGGCCAATAGAATTGAGTGATCGAATGGAGGAACAAGATGGTGGTCAGTATGGCAAGGAGTCTGACATGCCAACCATAGAAAGCGTAGTCGGGGGACCTGATAGTGATGCAGTCATAGGTCCAGACGATCACATGGAGACACCCACACTCTGACCACTAAGGGTGTAGCCGAAGCACCTAACCACGAAGTGGCAACTCCAGGCACAACCACGACTAAGACGAGCACGAGATTCGGTACGCCCGGCTCATCTACACCTCACACTCTGCAGTAACTCTAGGAGTACCAGTCTCACCTAGAGCTCCGCTACGGATGGAGCTCGACATGGGCTCATCTGAAGGACCACGACAGGAGTGTGACATCAAAAGTCTCTATAATGCCACATACTCCATAGAGCTAAAAGATTCAGGGTTCTGTTTGCTCGGGGAGGAGAGCCTGCGAACTTTGAAGAGGCTAAAGCAAATATGGCCTAGAAAGAGCTATGGGGGAGGAGATGTCCTCTATCCAAGAGAATGGAACATGGCAATTTGTTCCCTTGCTAGATAGCCATAAGCTGATTGGCTTGAAGTGGGTGTACAAGTTAATGAAGGACACTCAAAGCTTGATTGTGAAGCACAAGGTAAGGCTAGTTGAAAGGGGTACGTTCAACGACAATGCGTTGATTTCGGTGAAGTCTTTGCCCCTGTTGCGAGGCTAGAGATAGTATGCTTGCTCATTGTGATCGTGACACATGAAGGATGGGAGGTTCATCATATGGATGTCAAATCAGCCTTCCTCAATGATGACTTAGAAGAAGAAATTTATCTTGTGCAACCTCCAAGATTTAAGAAGAAAAGAGAAGAACACAAGGTGTTAAGACTACACAAAGCTCTATATGGTCTGGGTCAAGCACCAATAGCTTGGAATTCAAAGCTAGACAAGTTCTTAGTGACACTTGGTTTTGAAATATGCCTGTGGAGCATAGGGTGTACAAGCGAAGCCAAGGAAAAGGAAATTTGTTAGTTGGAGTCTATGTGGATGATCTGATCATCACTGGAGAGAGTATCAAAGAGATCAATAGCGACAAGGCGTTGATTTCGAGGCTAGAGATCGTCCATTTGTTCATTGTGATCGCAACACATGAAGGATAGGAGGTTCATCATATGGATGTCAAATCAGCCTTACTCAATAGCAACTTAGAAGGATGTCAAATCAGCCTTACTCAACAGCAACTTAGAAGAAGAAATTTATGTTGTGTAACCTATAGGATTTGAGAAGAAAGGAGAAGAACACAAGGTGTTAAGATTGCATAAAGCCCTATATGGTCTTTGTCAAGCCCTAATAGCTTGGAATTCGAAGCTAGACAAGTCCTTAGTGGCACTTGATTTTGAAAGATGCCCGTTGTAGCATGGGGTGTGCAAGCGAAGCCAAGGAATAGGAAATTTGTTGGTTGGAGTCTATGTGGATGATCTGATCATCACTGGAGAGAGTATTGAAGGGATCAATAACTTCAAAAGACAGATGAAGAAATTGGTTAGCATAAGTGACCTCAGGTTACTCAGCTATTACTTGGGATTGAAGTTCGTTAGAGCTCCGAGAAGATCACTCTTAGCCAATCCGCATATGCAACAAAAGTATTGGGCAAATGCGACATGAAGGATTGTAATCCAACACAGGTTCTGATGGAACCCCGCCTAAAGTTGAGCAAGGGTAGCACAAACCCTCCTGTGGACAAGACCCTATAACGAAGCATAGTCAGAAGCCTAAGATACCTGCTATACACGTGCCCAGACCTGGCGTTCTCGATTGGCATGGTAAGCATGTACATGGAGAAACCCACTACGGAGCATATGGCTACTATAAAGCACATACTGAGGTATGTGAGAGGAACTTTGAGTTACAGTTGTATCTACAAGAAGAAAGAAGAAGGTTTGTTATTGATTGGTTACTCTGATAGTGACCTAGCTAATGATACTCATGATTGGAAGAGCACTTTAGGCATAGTGTTTTTTCCTTGGGTCGAACCCAATCAATTGGTATTCACAAAAGCAGATGGTAGTTGCTTTATCCTTGTGTGAAGCGGAGAATATCGCAGCTTGTGCAACAGCATGTCAAGGGGTATGGCTGAGAAGATTGTTGGCTGATATGCTAGAGATGAAGGTTGAGAAAGTAACTCTGAAGAACGATAATCAGTATGCAATTGCATTGAGCAAGAATCCAGTCTACCATAAGAGAAGCAAACATATCGATACTCGTTTCCATTACATTAGAGAATAAGTGGAATCAGGGTTGATAGAGGTGTAGCATGTTTAAATAGAAGACCAGCTTGCTAATATCCTGACCAAATCACTTAGAAGATTGAAGTTCATAGAGATGAGGGAGAAAATCGGTGTGCGGAATATCGACGAAAGAAAACAAGTTTAAGGAGGAGATTGACGAGTTAATCTAGTTGTCTTTAGATTTGGTTGAAACCACGACCACGAGTACTTCAGGTCTAGTCGAGCCCACGACCAGAGCATGTCTTTTAAGTAAGTCTAGTCTGGTCGAGTCCACGACCAGAGCATGTCTTTTAAGTAAGTTAAGTCTGGTCGAGTCTATGAGTACGTCGTGTAATCGGTCGAACCAAGTTGCCGACCCCAATAGCTTATATGACCACTGCAGCTTACGACCAGGTCGTAAGTCAAGTAATAGTCAGAGACAAGTACTATAGCAGTCAAGTACTATAGTAGTCAGAGTCGAAAAGGACTATAGTAGTCGTAAAAGGTCAGGATTCAGAGTTCGCATGTAACTTGACATATCGGACATTGGTCGTATGTCTAGATCCAACCGGATTTTACTCCCTAGGCCATTGGTCCAACGGGTTGAGCACCTAAGCCCATGGGCTACCGTATGCAACCCCTAAAGCAACAACCTTATAAGTAGTATTGGGTTTTCTCCCCCCAAAAGACTAGTCCTATGGGTGAGGTCTCCCTCACACTTATAAGTTGTACTTTTTTCTTTCTCACAACCAATGTGGGACTATTCTCAACATTCTCCCCCTCACATATTGATTGTGCACTTCTGCAACCAGGGAGATGTTAGGCGCCTAGACTTTGATACCACTTGACAGATCAAACCCTGGTCGTATGCCTAGATCCAACCGTGTTTTACTCCTCGGGCCATAGGTCCAAACAGGCTGAGCACCTAATCCATGGGCTACTGTATGCAACTCCTAAGGCAACAACCTTATAAGTGGTATTAAACTTTTCTCCCCCAAAAGACTAGTCATCTCTCTCCCACTTATAAATTGTGCCTTTTTCTTTTCCACAACTAATGTGGAACTATTCCCAACAGGTTATACACTCATTACAACCACTCCAACTATAATTTGCAAGTTCTCCCCTACATACCTTTTATTCCTATTTCAACAACCTATTGGACTAATGTCGAGCTACATGGAAAAGAACACAATTCTCAACACAGTTGAAGCATCACTCAATTGCTTGGCAAGTCTCCTTTTCTCTCTAGAAGTAAACTTTGGCTTTGCTCCCAAGGATTGCGCACGATTATATTATGTTTTATCTATGGGCAAACAATATAATTAGTTATATCTTTCTCTTTTCAACTTTATGATGTAGATGTTTATACCTAATTATATTCTTGGTACATAAATACAAATTAGACATAGCATCTCTTTGTATCCCTAGAGATAGTCATATTTGAACAATGCAGTTAGTTGTTGCTACTCGTCAAGCAAATTAGAGAGCCTATAGGCCCCCATTCATATTGGCTTCTAAAAGCCGCTTTACTACAATATCTAGCTTTCAAACGGAGTGTTTTTTTGAAGATGGAGTCTACTAGTCAATTGTAGTAGATACCGTAGTGACTTCATTTATATCGGCCAAAATTACACGCGAGTCTCTATTTCTCCATACTCTCTTTCGCGAACAACCAAAAGTTGTTACTATTCATAAGCCAAGGCCAAATCCACTAGTAAAAGCTAATATGAACAGGCATGCCTAAAAAATATTTAATTGTATTTAATGTTTTACCGCTGATGAAATCTCAAGCACACTTTCTATCAACTTGGTGTCTAATTATATTGAAAATCAATCAGCACCTTTTGGAATAAACAGTTTCTAAGACCCGATATGGCAATCTAAGACCCTTCACCGCTTTTGGTATTTTGTCTTCCCCACCAAAACACTTTCACCTTGACTATGGACCTCACCTCTTCCCCTAACCTAGTCCATGATCTTCTCTTCCTTTGCAAGCAGTTATCATACTTGCAATGTATAGGTTCACCAATGACTCACGCATCGACAAGTCTCTCCATGTTGGATCCCTTCGACTGCGCCTCACTTGCATTGACCGTATCATTCGATGAACCGTTGTTCGAACTTTCCCTTTAACATCCTTTGTCTTCTCCTGTGACTTGTTTGAGCCTAACCATCCTGCCCGACTTTCTTGACCGCACCTCAGCTCATCCCCAAGCCTAGTCTCGGTCCACACCGTCGAGCATGACTACCTCTAAGCACCTTACACATCAAAGATCAAAAAATTATTTTCGGGCACAAGCTCTCCAAATCTTGACCTACACGTCAAGCACTAGAGCAACCCTCTATGGAAATTCGGTATAATGCTATCTAGTTTTTACTCAAACCTCTATTTGAGGTGACACCTAGTGCAAAGATATCTCTAGATATACCTACACATTAGTTTAGTGTCCAAATGCCATAAGCCAAATAGGCCAGCCTGACCACTTGGATCAAGCCAGTCAGATCGCTACTGGCAAAATGCCCAAGGAGCAACTCGGCCAATTTTACCAGCTATACAAAGCAGTCAGACCGCCCCTGCACAGCAATCCGAGCGCCCTGCAAATTTCAACGTGACATGATTGTAAATTACTAATTGTTCAGTATAGATAAAGCGTGGACATTCTCAACATAGTTCTACACGATTTATGGCTACAATTTGCTTCATCAAGTGATAACTTGAGGACGTGGTCTCAAAAGAAAAAAATGGTAGCTTCTGAGGTTGTGAACCTGGGTATCCTCTCGTGCTATCAAGCAACAGGATGCTCCATCCATAGCATCTCAATCGTCGAATCAGAGTTATCGGATAATCCACGCTAGTAAAATGCACACCTTAATTTCCAAGATTGAGACACTCCAATCATAGTTACTCCTTAGTACAACCAGTACACCAGCTGGGGCAGCTAAGTACTTTTCAATGGTAGCACGTGAAATACACCATTGCCACTAGCAATTATTAGGCCATAGTGTTTTTCTCGTGCATTTTCCAAAACAGTGTCTACCTCTGCTTAATTGTGGTTACCGATAAACAAAGATGACCCGCGCATCCACATAACAATCATAGCATACATACAGCTTAACCTAGCTGAATAGTTGGGGGCAGATCATCGTTGTGCTTGTGCATATCTGGTTTAGTGGCAACTCCAGCATCAATCACCAGATTGAGATTTTTTGTCCTTGCAAATAATTAACAATAGGAACGAGGCCAATGGGATCAGTCGTGCTAGCTAACCACCTGCTAATTAATCGCACGTTTGGATTTAGGTGCCATTTTTTTAGTTTATGATTTTCTTCAAATAAATAAATAGGACGATTTCTCCACTGTCTTTTCGAAGCAGTTTATCGGGACAATATTTCCGAAGCGGCTTATCAACTTATAAGTATTTGATTCATGGGAAAATCTGTTGAGTAGCACTGAAAATACACCGTTTCCAGAAAATACCACTAAAAGAATCGGGCTCCGGATATTACCACCAAAAACTTCAATTTTCTTCGGAATCTAGCATTCTGGACAAAAATGCCCCTCCCCCTCCCCTCCCTCACCTTCTCTCCTCCTGCGCCACCCCGTCCGCCTCCCCGCCCCCGCCTCGTCCTCGCCGCCGGCCTCCCCGCCTCCTCCCTCCTCACGCCGTCGCCTACCTCCGCCTCCTCCTCGCCCCTGCCTCCCCGCTCCTCTCCCCGCGGCGCCCCGAGCGGCAGCGTCCTCCTCGCCCCCGCCTCCCCGCTCCTCTCCTCGCGGCGCCCCGCGCCGTCCGCCCCCTCTTCCCCCACCTCTTCGCCGCCGGCCTCCCCGCCTCCTCCCTCCTCCCTCCTCACGCCGCCCCGTCTGCCTCCGCTCCACCGCACACCGGCTGCCTCCGCTCGCCCGCGCAGCCGAGCCGCACGCCGGCCACCATCGCCGCGCCTCGGCCCGCAGCCGACCGCGCCGCGGCGTGAGGAAGGAGAAGGCGGGGAGGCCGGCGGCGAAGAGGTGGGGGAAGAGGGGGCGGACGGCGCGGGGCGCCGCGGGGAGAGGAGCGGGGAGGCGGGGGCGAGGAGGACGCTGCCGCTCGGGGCTGCCGCTCGGGGCGCCGCGGGGAGAGGAGCGGGGAGGCGTGGGCGAGGAGGAGGCGGAGGTAGGCGACGGCGTGAGGAGGGAGGAGGCGGGGAGGCCGGCAGCGAGGACGAGGCGGGGGCGGGGAGGCGGACGGGGTGGCGCAGGAGGAGAGAAGGTGAGGGAGGGGAGGGGGAGGGGCATTTTTGTCCAGAATGCTAGATTCCGAAGAAAATTGAAGTTTTTGGTGGTAATATCCGGAGCCCGATTCTTTTAGTGGTATTTTCCGGAAACGGTGTATTTTCAGTGCTACTCAACAGATTTTCCCTTGATTCATTTGTACAATTCCCTCGTGTTAGAACTAAAAGCCATCAGCCATAACTATAATCCATTAGCTACAGTCAAAAAATACACCATTAATCGCGCTGTTACTCACCCCCGGATTGTGTGTGTGACATGCTGCATCTTTTTTATGCGTATTTCGTGACGCAATTGGCATGAGATCTGTTGTTAATTAGCTGGCCCAAGGATCTACCTCGCTTTGTGATGGGAAGCACTTTGGGAGTGATCTTCCATGAGATATTTAGCGAGTAATATAATCACTTTTTTGTCTTCATTGCCTCCATTTGTTTAATCCTATTTGCAACTTTGGTTGTAAAGTTTATGGAATTTTTCTTTATTTTTGGGTTGGTTTCGCCGACGCCTTGGCATGGAAGAGAAGGGATATGAGATCTGGAAGAACAAGATGGGAGAAAAAAGCTAGTATAGTGTGCAAGTAAAGGCCCGAAAAGTTTTTCTCCCAAACCTGATGAACTGCACATATTCTCTTTGGAGCAATTATGATGTAGCTAACGATTAACTTGTTGCTTTTGCATAGACATCCTCCGATTAATATGCCCTTCAGGCTACATTTTAGAATGCAGGCATTCAGCGAGAATTTTTTAGGAATTGCTCTCTTTCTCGTAAAATTCATATATTCCAAATGACCGAATAGCCCGTGCAAAAGTACACTTACTGCGTCAGCGAACAAAAACATGGATGTCAAACTAGCATTTTAATCTACGAGTCCAACTTTTGTAGGATATCAAAGGACTGGACAGCTCAAGCGATAAAAGTACGCCTATTGTACACATGTAAAAGGTTACACGTTAGACACTTGAGAGCTACCTAAGCTACCTCTAACTAAATTATGCATCAGTTCAACGGTGACAGGGCGAGCGGCGCAGTGATGGTGGGCTAGTGGCCGGTAGGGTGGCCACACCAACCGGGTTTTCCAACACGTTATGCCGTGACAGCAACCATATTTCCACCCGTTTCCTCGTTTCCATAAGTCCAGGAACGTACTTGGGATTGGGAGGACGCAAGGGAGAAGAGGAGACAACGTGGCCGCCTGTTGGCCACTGTCTCGTGCAGAATATGCCTGCCGAATTGTTCTGTTAGAGAAGGCAGGATTTAATATAAATATCTGATTTTTTAAAGTAGTTTTTCTATTTTTTTTACTTCTGTCTTGTTCTAGGTATAAGATAAGGAGTCACGGATGTATCATGTATTCTACTCCTTTCACTTCTATCTCATATATACATCTCTCTCATACTTTTTTTTACTATTTGTCCTCTCCTTTTAAAAGCTATTTTTTAATCACTAATATTTATTTTTAATTAAAAATTATTAAACATAATTAAAAATCATCCACCGCAGTCTATCTGAGGAGGCCTTGGCAAGAAATAAGGCTCACCTGTTGCAGACTCAGCCAAAGTGCTGCTGCTGCCGCCGTACCGAAGGTCTCTCTTAAGTCCGATTCGTTGGGGTTGGTGCCACCTAAGCGACTGTTGGGAGATGACAACAAACATGTCGGTCAGCATGTCTTCCTCCCCCTTTTTTCTAGGAGATGTGATGAGCGTGAAATTGAGTATGAATTAGAGTGGAAGAGTAAACATTTTTTATCCTATAAAAAAGTGGGAGACCATCTCCGAATTAAACCATTTTTACTTCTCTATTGGGTTGTTTATTAAGAGAAAAAAGAATTATGACCTACACCAGATAGCCATGGCTAGTCCTGTGAGTTGGCCCATGCTTTTTCTGGACCATCTGGCATGGCACGGCCCAGGCATAACATGGTACTAACTATCAGACAGGGCCATATTTAAGAATCGGGCACGTTGGGCGACACAACATGACACGCTTCAATAGGCCATGCTCAGACCGACACGGCCCAAATTCCCAATGCAGCCCGGCACACCTTGTCGATGTTACCGCGGTCATTGAGGAGAGGGGAGGAAGACCATTGCCGTGGCCTGTCATCGACTCGCCGCCCCAAATCCTCCCATGCTTAGCTCTACTCAAATTTGGGGGAGGGGAAGGGATAGCCACCATCGTCGTCGTCGGCTGACCATTACTCTTCTCACCACACATGAAGACAACGGAAACAGATCTGGCCGAGGGGACGAAGGGGATGGTGCCATTGAACCTGGACACCAGGGAGCTCAGGGATGACGAACAGTCGTCGGATCCAATCACCTTGAGCTCAAGGGAGGCACTCTATTGCCAGATCTAATTGGCTTGAGCTCGGGGAAGACACGCGGCCACCAGATCCGACTACCTCTAGCTCGGGGGAGGTGCTTCGTCGCTGTATCCAACTGGCTCAAGCTCAGGGAAGATGTGTAGGCACCAGATCCGACTAGCTTGAGCTCAGAGAAGACACGTAGGCACGGGATCCGACCGTTTCAAGTTCAAGGAAGACACTCCACCGTCAGTTTGATTGCCTTGAGCTTAGGGGAGGCACTACCGTTGTTGGTGCATGTCGAGGAGACGAGCAACTACCATTGGTGGGAGAGTAAGAGGGGGAGGAGATAGAGAAAAGAAGGGGGTGAGCTAGTGCGGTGGTAGAAGGGATGGCATGGTGGGAGCCGGTGCAATGATAAAGTGGGGTGGCATAGAGATGGCTCGGATGATGGGACGGGAAGGAAGGAGAGGAAGGGTGGATAGAGATAAAATGGGACTGTCTATATGTTTCTTCCGAATTGAAAACAGGGTCTGACCTAGGCCGGCACATCATAGTAGCGGCCCGCCTTGAGCCTTGTCGGAGGCTAGTCGTGCTGGCACAGCCTGATTTGGCCCGAAGCCCACCAGGCCCATGGCCCAACTCCCTGGTCTAGCCCTGCCTAGAGTTTCTCAGGAAACCTGGTGATGGCAGGAACATATGACCTTTCACACGAAAACATGTATTAAGCATGGTTGAAATGCCCCAAAAATGCAAACCTAAAATTTTTTGTGATTTTTCCTGAATTTTTGAGTGATTTTTGGCAACTTTCCTTTTTTAGAAAGTTTCCCCGGAAGCCGCTTTCCCTTTTCGGCCTTGTCGTGTTCCCTTCTCCTTGGGCCTTTCTCCTTTTCCGCCTTCCCTTTCCCCTCGGCGCCTTTCCCCTCTCCCCGCTCCCTCCCTTCGCTTGCGCTTGTGCCCAAGAGCGCGCCTGCGCCCCCGGTTTCGCCCCACCCGCGTCACCCCGACGCTAGCCAATCGGAAACCAGCGGCACTCCCCCTCGGCACGTGTCACCGCCTCCCTCCCTTGGCCCACTTGGCAGTTGCCGCCACTCCTCCCTCCTCTGCGCGAGAGCGCGCCCGGCCATGCCGTTCGCCCACCTGCTCCCTCTCTCGTCCCCTCGCCATTACTCCTGCTCAGCACCCGGTCGCAGCTTCTTCACTCCGAGGCGATGCCCCAACAGCTCCCTGTCATTTCCCTTGACCGCCGGTGCTGTGCCCATTCCTCCCCCCTCTTTTTCTCCCCTCCGCCCGAGCTTACTCACACGCCCCTCTGCTCCCTCGCACTCTCGTGCTCCTCAAGCCTCCCTACCGCTCCCATTTACATCCTGCCAATTCCAAGCATCCCCAGGAGGTCCCGATCGAAGCCCCATTGCCTCCATCGCCGTCGCTACCCTCCCCTGCGCCGGCGACCCCCGTGAGCTAATCTTCTCCCTCTTCCCCTCATTCTCCAATTTCTTTTGCCCAAAGCACCTTCACTAACTCCTGATCGTGTTGGTACACCTTTCTGGCCAGGTGAAACCCCGAGGAACCCTGACGCCGTTGCTCACCGCCGGCAGAAGCACCTTCCCGTGGCCAGCTCTCCAGGAGCTTCCCAGCTAAAACCACCTCCTCCAAAGTGAGCCCCGAACCCCGAAGATCGTAAAAACCTGCCAATTTGGCTTGATCGCCTCTGGTGAACCCCTTCGCTGCCGGGAGGCTGAATCTCCCCCTTTTGCCTCCTGCCTCCTCCTTTGACCTTCTCGCCTCCCAAGCCCCAAAATGGGTTCTCCTCGTTGAGACCTACTCGGTGGTGCCTTCCCTGGCCGCCGGGGACCTCACCGTCGCCGGAGAGCGGAGACGCTTCCGGCTCTGCCTCACTGTTGCGCGCGCCCGGTGAGAGGTAGACGACGATCGATGTGGCCGCATCCTCGCCGTCCTCTTCCTCACATTGCCATTTAACCTCAGCCGTCAGATAACGCCACCTCCGCAGTCATCTGATGACACTTAACTCGCCTCTCCGCAGCCACCCAATCAAGTCCCTTCCTCTGCCGTCCAATCCTTTCCCATAGCGTATCTCGTCCGCTCACTCTTGCAGCATCTCCGCCGCTCGCCCGAGCCGCGCGTCGGACATCCAAGCTGCGTGGGCGCACGCGTGCGTGGGCCGAGCCTCTCAGCCTGCTCAACCATTTGGCCACACGGGCCACTTTCTCGCCCAGGCTGCGCTGTAGCTCCGGGCCGGCCCAGCACTGTGCAAAATGAATTTCCAGAGATTTATCAATTTCCAAAAATCCAGAAAATCCAAATAAATTCTAGAAAATCCCAAACATTCCCAAATTTCACCAACTTGCTCATTTTGATGCCTTGAATCCATTTTTGGCCTCCATTTCCCCAAATCATCCCAGAAAAATTCAAAAATCTCCCATTTGAATATTTATGCAATTTACTCCTTTTTCATAGATTATTTTTCCTCGCTTGATTAGGCTCAAGCCAGACTTATGTTATTTTTCTGTGTTTGCACTAGTTTCGGAGATTCCGGAGGCTTCGGTGCAGGGCCAGGATTAGGGAGTTGCTGCTTACGAGATTGCCGAGATCGTCCAGATTCAAGGCAAGTCGCAAAACCTTGATCATTTTGTATCCCTTGTCGTTTAATTATGTAATTATGCTACTTGCATTATCGTTAATTGTGAAATGCTAATTTGCATAAAATAAAATGTTTAGAATGACATGATATGTAGATAAAACCTACCACCGATAACTGCCATGTTAACTTGTAGCCCTTCCCTTGTCAAACCCAGAATTACCCTAAGTATAATATGACTACCTGTAGGTTTTTTACATTTCATGCAAATCTTTACACTACTAAGGATGTGGCCGCGGGCCGGTAGATTTGGAAAATCGAGAATTTAGGGTAAAGGTGTTATGGGACACCACGAGACGGTCTTCGCCACCTCTTTGCCCTAGGGTGGAGGTCGTGGACCTCGTGAAAATGTAAGGACTAGACCCTTACGCCAAGCAAGTGACATAATTGACCGCTCAACTACAGGTGTTGACTTGTCAACCTTGGTTTAGTACCTGCTCAACTTAAGTGAAGCCCTGCATTGGTAGTCGATGTGGATCGTGGATCCGGACTAAGACAACGATAGGTCCCCACAACTCGGGTCTGGCGTTCCGTGGTGGCCAACGGATACCCGAGGGTGTGCGGGTTCCTAACCTATCGGGTGGAGTGTATACCAAGGGTTGAGCAGCGAAAAGACTCGGTTCCTTAACTCAGTCATGAGGGTTAAGGATGCGTGTGAGTAAAGTTGGACAACTCTGCAGAGTCAATCAAATGGTATTCGAATATGCCGTGCTCCCGGTTAATGGAGCTGTGTCTATTGGGTGATTCCAGCTGCAAAGCATAAGTAGATTTTACAAGTGTTTTAATTGGATTAGTTGGTTAATTATCTTTTTATGAAAAACCCCTCAACTTTAAGGAGTAGTCATAGGCTTTTGGGTTTCTTAAAGCTGTTTGTAAATAAACATGCATCCACTCAAAGTTAATAAACCAAGTATACTCCCTTCCTTTGTTGATCCGTGCAAGTAGCTAAGATAGAGTTTCCGTTGTGACTTGCTGAGCTGGTTAGCTCATGGCTTGCTAAACCCTTCAGAAGATTAAGACGCTGGAGAAGGTCTCCCCGTTAAAGAAGCTCTAGAAGAGCCTTTTTACGACGAGGACCCTTGGTTTTAGGTCTCTGCTGCGCTCGAGTTTCTTAGTGGTTTTTGTAATATAATATACTTTGGGCTTGCACGCCCGCTGCTGCAAAACTCGGTTGATAAACCATATGTTGTAATATAAGCTGGTCTTTTGTTGTAAGCATGTGCTGTGATGATATTTGATATTCTCTTGCGCGACGCTTCATAACTGTTCAAGCTTGAATAGTTGCGGAATGCCGTGTCCCAGGCACCCCTGGAAACGGGGGCGTTACAGTTTAAGCAAACGGCAGGACGTCTTCTGGTCAAAACAACCAAAGGTTTTTTTTTTCATCTTATCAGATTGTGACATCAAGCAAGTTAGGCCCCACTTGTAACACATGTATTTTCCTATATTCTTGCGACAACGGGACTGTTAATTGAGTTCCAAATAGGCCCTTACCATTTATCCGAGGTTATGTCCAATTTAACTAGATTCAAGTGTTTGATGTTTCTTAGAAAAATCCCAGAAATGTTCTTACGAATAAGTTCTTAACCAATGGAGTAGATCAATTTCGCATTACAGTCATGCTTGTAACGTGCTACATAATCTAGTTAATTAAGAGAATCTTTACAATTTCAACTAATTCTAGTCAAATATCTGTGTTTATATAGCCATAACTCTAAGCCACCACCACAAAAAACTAAGCGTCTAAGCCTGGGTTACCACCGATCCTCCAGCTTGTGATGTAGAAGTGTCTTCAACATAGACAAGCCAGACTGTTGTGACCGTGTTTGCAATTCTGCATGTCTATTTCTTTCCATCGAAGAAACGATGAGGAATGATATCTGAAAATGAACGATTTAAAGTAGTGGTGTAGAGTAGCAAGCCTGCAAATTGTAGAGTAGCGCGTACTGAGCAATGCACCATACTGAGAGATCTGAGGGTTAATTTGGTCCGCGTTGCCCTAAACTAACAAGTAGTAGGTCAAATGACACCAATTGATCATGTACACCATGTATGAACTCGATGGATCGATTTGGCCAGAGAAGAGATAAAGATCTGGTAGTGGAGACATCACTAACATCACATATCCAGCTGAAAAGTGCCTAACATCTACAAGTAATTGAACAGGGGATAAGTACATTTTCAAATAAATAACAACAAATGCATATACGTGGTGCGTGTCAAAATTAACCTATTCCAAACGCGGTTTGGAGTAGCAGTCCCCTGTACACCACCTATTCGTAGTTTAGGCTAACTGAGGTAAAATAAGAGAGGTAAAATCCGCATAAACAAACAAAAGGAATATATGCGTGTCTGATCCCTCCGTTCTTCAATGGATGACATTGACCAAGTGAAAATGATATTATTAGATTTATCGTTAAAGGTACTTTTATAATGTTATAATTTCATTAATTTGCAGTAACTTAAAGTTACGTGGCATTATTTATCAAATCTCGTCTCGAAGACTGATCAGACAACAACATCATTAAGAAAGAACGGAGGAAGTATCATGTGTGGCTAAGGCAACTACTTGGTTCGTGTAGGTGGTGATCGGTTCGGCTGAAAGCCTCATGGCTTATGGCTGAAAACACTGTAGCTGGCTGAAAAAAGCACTGTAGCTGACAGAGGTTTATTTAGCATAATTAAATTTAAAAAAATTTAAAAATATAAAAAAATATGTTAGCCCATTACGTATAATACAAACAAATACGGGAAAAAAAAGAACCGGCAAAAAAGCTCAACAAAAAGCCAAAAGTTCAGAAAAAGACGAAACTTATGAATAGTGAAAAATAAGCCAGAAGCCAGAAGCCGAAGCCGAGTTGATCAGGGCTAAACCTTAAAGCGTCAAATCAAATGTGGGTCCCCTTCAACTTACTCCCGATCTCTTGGCCCTTTTCAGATGATGCAAAAATAGCTGTGATCCATGAGGGATTGATTAGCTTTCGAGCTTTCCCAACCACACGTGATGCCATGGATAGAGCAAGGCTAGCCTTCCAAACATGGGCGCGGGCTAAGCTGTGATCGATGAAGTGTGTTGGCTGAAGAGCACGAGTGGCCAGTCGGGACCAATCAACAATGGTGCTCCTCGCTACATGCCTACATGTATCATGTAAACAATGTATCAGCATAAGGCTGGGCCAGCCATTCTTTGATCACACGACTCCACGGGCTGCATTAACTCACGATTGCACCTAATTCGACCTGGACCATGCGTGGCCTTCTTCGCACGAGTGAGCGAGCTAGCTAGCTTGCTACAGCGGGTGCCTAACCTGGAAAGGGATCTTCCTCTGGCTTTGTGCAGTAAAGTCGATAGAGAGAGAAGCGCAGTAGGATGGATCTTTTTTCTCTAGGTTGCCGCCGTGACAATTTCTTCCCAAAACAGCTCTCACCGTGTCCCTATGGAGGACACTCCTAGCTTGACGGCATACGCGACATGCCAGATGATTTTTAAGCAAATCGGCAAAGAAGATGGAACGAAAAGAGTAACACAAGATTGAACATAATTGATCAAAGACGAATTATAGATGGATAGTGGGGTTGAATCTACTAGCTAAACTAAACCTAATTGGAAAAGAAAGTAGATGTGAAAAAATAAGTATAGGATTGGCATGTGCAAATTTTTCCGACCTAAAGAAAATCCCTAAAAATGGCCGATTCATCTCGAATCTATCTATATTTGCTCCTCCTTATCGCCCCAACTGTCTAGCTAGAATATCTCCTCGTTCCCGTCCTTATCTCTTGTTCTGCATTTTCAGCTATATTTAAAAATGTTATGGCTTTTGGTTTTTGATCGTAGCTTTTGATTGTGAAAGAGATTGGGGAAGTAATGAATACTCGCATTACGAAGCTACTTTGTTCAAAACGGCTTCTGCAGTCTCTTACATATAGTTTATAGAAACCATATTGAGAAACCACTCTATTCAAAAATCAATTTTTAAAAGCCAAAAGACGAACTTTTTGGAACAGAGCGTTCATCTCTTCCTCAAAAAACCTTCTCGTGCCCGCTCAGATTCTTTCTTTCAAACAATGGTTCTTATCCCCATACCGGCCGATGCATGATCTGCTAAAATTCGGGTGCAACACTACAGTAGAGAAGAAAATCACCGTGCCACAGTGCGGTGGACAATCTTTGTACTTTGCAGTCGGGATTGGACAAGGATGCGCGAGATTAGTGCTAATACTGTACAGGGTATTATTGAACTAAAACAATACAACACTTGATAAGGTAGAAATACATTTAAGCCATTGCGTTGCGGCAGGCGGATAAATAGATCCGGAAGTGTATATGAACGGAGGGAGTATACAAGGTGCTACGCAAGAATGCCCGTTGCAGTACTCAGAAGGTCCTTAGGCATCTATATGCAAACCGACGGAAAGGCACACTACAATAGCACCATGGAGTTAGGGTTCAGAGGACCAGCAGTAGCCGGCTGGTTACTGCGGGTTTGCGGTAATCTCGGTTAATGTTGAGATTTCCATACCGCACGGATTTGAAAACCATATTATTAGACTTTTAAAATTAAAAAGTAAGTATCGGCCTATTTTTGTTCAATTTGGTCTTTTTTTCAGTCGGTCTGACCAGCTTTTGTCTGGTTTCCAAATTCAATTTCAAAATGTGAATACACATTTTCGGGTGGTTTTCACGTAGTTACCTCCGCCCGCCGGCAACAGGCGATAAACCAGAATCGGCATTTCATCATTCGGAGCTAAAACGAGAACCAGAACCACGGTGCCAGGCAACCGTGGTTTGCAAGCCACACAAGTTCCACCTCGCTTTTCGTCCCCAACTACCTCTCCCGAGCCCCAACCAATTCATGGCACCACTGAAGTGTGTTATTACAGCATAATTGCAAGCAAGGCATATTCCTGCATCCAACTGTCGCTGAGTGCATGCCTAGTTGTTTTGTTTGTTTCTTTGCCTCCACTGCACTCTCTCTCTCTCTCTCTCTCTCTCTCTCTCTCTCTCTCTCTCTGGATTTAATTACCTCCATGCCAACTAGCTAGATCGATCTCTATCAGTTTGCTGCCTTACTGTATGTAGTTGGAATCACCAAAGTTCTGGACCAACGCATCCACGTGAAGGCATGGCTGGTCTAGTTGTTAACCAGAGCTCTCCTTGGTAGCCGTACGTTATAGCTAGTGAAAGGAGCAAACAAAGATTTACTTAGTTTCCATATAAATGTTTTACTATATTTAGATATATTGCATACACTTCCTTGCTTTGAGGTATAAGCTTCTTAGGCCCTATTTTGAACACACGAATTTTACAAGAATTTCATGTAAAAAAATTCAAATCTCATAGAAATCGGAAAATTTTCACGTTTCAAGCAGGCCTTGCTAGATAAATATACCGTAGCAGCGGAAGACTCCATGGCAAAGCACAACAATATGAGGGGTTCTTTGCATATTTACCACTTGTACTTTGTGTATATATTCTGGCCCATTGGCCTCATATGAATACAAGCGTTATTCATAACAGTCATCAACATTAACATATGCTAGTCTATTCCTATGTGTGCTCGTATGTTTCCGTCTAGTGATCGTTTAAGAATAATTATTGCAGAAATATATAGTTTCACAATCAAATGACATACTTGATAATAAATATTGATGATATTATTTAAGAAAGAAGGTAATATATTATCTAATAAATCATAAATATAATAAAATATAATCATTTATATAGTTCCCTGGGGCATATTCCCAACACAACTGAGCAGCGATCACGTCCGAAACCGCTCGGCGGCGGTGCGCAGTGGCACGTCGCGTTCCGGCAGGGCATTTTTCATGTACAGTCTACGATGGTACTGCTTGTGGGGCCCACTGTCTGGGGCCCACAAACAGTGAGATTCGTTTGTGACCTCCCGGAAATCAACTTGGAGGGCATCGTTTAGTTAGGCAGAATAAATAGTTCACATTTTTAGCCGGTTCTACAGGAATAAATAGTTCACATTTTTAGCCGGTTCTACAGATTCTACAGGACTGAGATTTAAAACAAACTATAGGAAAGTAGGCAGAGGTATACGATACGAAATTCTTGTAGCATATTTAACTAATTTATATTAGGATGTATGGGGCAATGGATACGCAAAATAACCTTCTGGTTTCAGTTCTAATTATATTCTTTGTGTTGCTTCTTAGCTTTAAATTTAGGGTGTATGGACCAGTCGCTTAGGAATGGAACATACAAGTATTAATTATCATTAGTGAACAGCATGGAGTTTATTTATGCTCCTAGGCTCCTAGCCATGAACAAATATCAAAAGATCAATAGCCGTGTCACTACCTTCAGATATAGTTCCTTTTAAGGGGAAAAAAAGTCACTAGTCCTGACCGACTAGAAAGTCAGAGCATTGCAGAATTGGATTTTAATTTCATCACTTCAATTCAACTCGATCCACCGTGTACTGCATATCTCTCCTGATTTCCTCCGTAACATGCACTGACCTCGCCGGAGAAAGCATCATATACAACCGTTATTCTATAACACTCTAAAATTAAAATATTATAGAGTAGTGGTAGTATTTTGGACTCAAAGTTTAGAGCAGGTATTACACTCTAGTTATGCACTTCTAAAATTGCATGCTTTGCATGCCAGGCCCTGGTCATCTTGTGGGACACTCGGAAAACCTTCACGTTCTTCGATTGCTTCCGTGGTTGAAGAAGTTTGAGAGCTTTTAGTTTAGGTTTTTCTGATTTCAATGCTGTTTTTGTCTGCCGGACTCCCAACAAGGCTGCACATTGTTGCGCTCGACGGGCATGTGCACAGGAGGTGGGGAGCGAGTCGCTCACTATGTGCCCATAGTCCTTGGATCCATCTTGCATACGGACTGTGACATAAACGTTTGTACCTAATAAACGCCCTGTTCGTTTTACTTTCTATGAGTCACTTTGCTACGATGAATATCTTTTCTATATACCTAGCATTCAAACGGATTGTCTCTTGAACGTGGGATCTACTAGTCGATTGTAATGCACACTGTAGTGACTTCATTATATCGGCTAAAATCGCATGGCAGTATCTCCCTTGAAGCTTCTCTACACTGTTATTATTCGTGAGCCAAAACTAAAAATCATAAGTAAAAGCTAATATAAACGCCTCCAAAAGCTTCTGGCTTCCCCTAAAGAAGAAACACCCTAAACTGTTTCTCAATTCCCAACAAAGCATGGAATGTGTGACCAGTGATTTTTTTAGTCAACTATTGTCTCTGCCATTGGAATGATTCTATAATATCAACAGAAGATGATATGGAGGGGTAGTACTAGTGGTGGAGATAACTACTGTCAGTGCTAACGGAGGTGCCCTTAAGTTAATACAAAGGGTCTTGAGGAATGATGCAGGAGCTTCCTTTGCAGATTTTTTGGCCATCGGCCTTCGGTTAGGTTCTTTCCTTCCCTCGGAAAAGGAGGTGTTTATGGAGGCCCGAGCCAGCTTGGGTTTGATTTCTCAGCTCAGAACGTAAGCTAGGTTCTTTCCTTCCCTCGGAAAAGGATGTGTTTATGGAGGCCCGAGCCAGCTTGGGTTTGATTTCTCAGCTCAGAACGTAAGCTAGGTTCTTTCCTTCCCTCGGAAAAGGAGGTGTTTATGGAGGCCCGAGCCAGCTTGGGTTTGATTTCTCAGCTCAGAACGTAAGCCCATCTCTGGCCAGGTCCAATTGTAGTTAAAAAAACACTTTCTCTCAGATTTATTTTGCATATTTTTCCATTATAAATTATATAATAAATTACTATTCCTTTGCTAAAATCCAGGAAAAATACGAACACTTCGTGCTCTCTTTTTTTCGGTTTTGGGGCCAATGTAGGAGGTCTATTTTGGGCTCAGGCCTAGTATTTCGAGGTTGGGAGCTGATAGCCTGATACCACCTCTTTTTTTTCCTGGGGAGCTGAAAGCCTCAAACCATCCTTGGTAGCGTGAATTTGGCCTTATAGATACGTTGTGAAATATATTTTCATAACATATTTTTATTATTTGTAACGCAGATAATAATAGAAATTAGCAGTCCAAAATCCAAGTAGTACTTTGAAGACTATCCATGTCCAGAGCTATTAATATTTAGCGACGGAGTACATGCATGGCAACAAGGCGGAATCCTAAATAGGCCCTTAAGATGTAAGCGAAACTTCTTCCCTGTACGTATTGGTAGCAGAGCACCCGTCTACGGTGTCGCATCGCCGACGAGAAACACAGAATATGGAAGCAGAAGACTTACACGGAAAAAAGTGTTCAAGATCAACGAAATGTTGGTGAAAAGGAAGAAGGCACGAAGATATATACGGCAAGCGCCGCAAGCCCGTGATTCTTTCTCCCACGTTTTTTCCCAGCGAATTACTGTCCTTTTCTTTCCCTTTGTTTAAAGGTCAATGGTATGGTCCTACTCCTGCCGGTAGCTAGCCAGAACCCAGAAAAAGATATATTTATCTCCAGAGACAAAATTTCGAAACTCTGTATAATAATCCGATTGCACGCTTGCTCAATAAAAATAATCAAACAGCTGTTAAAGCAATGATGCAATTTATTCCCATACGTAACACGTGAAGTACCAAATTCCGCGATCACGAAATATGTGATTCAGTAAATCCCATGCCGCGCGTGATACTTAAATATCAACACCCACCATCCTCTGAACATTTTGGGGGATTATAAACCTAATGACGATCAAAGTGGTGCTTAGTTGGGCTAAATTTTAATGGTTTACTGATGACGACTTATTTAGTATAATTAAATTTAAAAAATCTAAAATAGAAAAAACGGGCTAGCCTATTATGTATAATACAAATAAATATGAAAAAAAACCAGAAAAAAAATCTAAACTACCAAAAAATAAAAAAAAATGAAATTAAGAAATAGTAAAAAAATAAACTGAAAACCAGAAACCCAACCCTAAACCTAAACAAGAGGGGCGCAAATCTACTCCCTAGTCTGCGGACACCCAGATAGCCAGTCGGACGTACCTAATTAATTTGATTTTTCTGATAGGTCATGTGATCGATGCTGTATTTGGTTTGAAGTTAAAATAACTGGTTAGCTACTTTAACTTAACTAGGTTAGTTTTATCCAAATTTCGTATTTGACAATTAAACTTATTAATTTAAATTATTGTTTAGCTAGATTAGACGGTTTAACTTGGTTAGCACTAGAAAAATAAAATTTATAAATGTTAGTTGTGTTGGTTACCTTATTCTTACTAATTTAGTAGATTAACTTAATTCAAAGTTAAAAGGATTAAAATGCTTTAACTGATTTAAGTTAATCCTCCATAACTCCATAGACATTGGCAGGTCGAATCCCTTATCCATATTTTAGCCCAAACCAAACAGTCCCAAAAGTTCGAATTGCAAATATCCTCTGGCTTACTCGGCAACACAGGCAGCAAACTAGCAGTAACCACCCCACAAATTTAGAAGGCTACACACTGTTGGGAAACCTGGGCCTAGGTTTGCAAGCCCAGCCCATTAGTAGGCACCCTCCACTTAGTCTATAAATAGAGGGTCCCATTATCATCACTTGTA
Source organism: Dendrocalamus latiflorus (assembly GCA_017311315.1). Classification (NCBI taxonomy): domain Eukaryota; kingdom Viridiplantae; phylum Streptophyta; class Magnoliopsida; order Poales; family Poaceae; genus Dendrocalamus; species Dendrocalamus latiflorus. Next base: position 17,557,701 of record CM029640.1, read on the forward strand.
CCTTTTGAGAAAGAAAAGCAATAAAGGAAAAGGAGCCCCTCATCTCTCTGTGTTCAATTCTTGCATTATTCTATTATTATTCTGTGTTTGATCCATCTACCTTGGCATAGGAGAAATCGATCGGACTAGACTCACCAGCGACGGTTCCTTAACACGTTATCAGCATAGTCGCTCCGGTGGATTGAAAGGTAATCGTTGAGCACTCGTAGATTGAATTGTGTATTGCTATCTAGATCGCTTTAAATTCCGTAAAATTTTCGCTTTCTAGATTACTTTCTATGGTGCAAATCTGCTCTAACTCTATCGCGAGCAGATTTGAAGTCGCCGGCCAAGCCAATCGTAGATTTGTGCAAAAGAGTAGATGTTGATTGCACTGTAGATTAAGAAAAAAGGAGGGGAAAATTTGCACGTTGCCGAACCCGATCGCGCTGCCGGTCTGCAGCCGTGTTGCCCAAACTATTGGGCCCACATGGCCGCCTCGCACAGGCATCCACGTGAGAATCGAGCTGCCGGCTCTGCACGGCCGCCGGCTCTGCACGGCCGCCCCACATGGCCGATGCATTTCGCCGCGCATCACCGCTGTGTGTGCATCATCACCAGCACAGAGCAACACCGAAGCTCGGTCGTTGCTCGCCTCTTGCACCACCAACCCCGCCTGAGCGCTGCTCGCCCTGTTGGATCGCTACTACACTGACTTGTAGCTGCATCAGGCCGTCGCCATCTCACGTGAGCGCCACTGTCGATCTCGCATGGCCACCGCCTATCGCTTTAGATGGCGAGCTGCCGTCGCTTGGCCCTGCTGCCATCGTCGGTCGGCCCTGTTGGCGTCGTCGCTTGGCCTAGCATGCACCGCTGCCACCACCTCGCATGGTGTGTCGTCGACCATATGCGCCTCCTGGTCCGCCGGCCACCCCTCCCGCACGAGCTACTGGCCACCCGTCGCCATCGCGCGCCCAGGCGCGTCGCCTCCTCTGTGAATAGTGGTGGGGGAAACCCTACCCCGTTTACCCTTTGAGCCCGTTGGCATGGGTTGAAATGGGCCGGGGCAGGGGGAGAAAAATGGGCCTGGCCCGGGAAGGAAGATCACAAATGAGCAGAAGATTGAAAAGGCCCTCTCCACCTTCCACCCCAATGCAGTGCAGTCTGCGCGCAACTATCGTCAAGACGGCTACAAGGAGTATGCCGAGTTGATTGATATCATGCAGGTTGCAGAAGCTCATAATAAAGTTCTCTGTAAGAACTTGGGAGCTCCGTTAGCCGTGAGGCCAATGCTGGGAGTTACAAGATGCAAAAGCCTATAATGAAGAAAAGGGAAAGGAATGGCAAAACCGCAGCCCAGAAAGGCAAGACAAATGCTCCACAGGAGAATAAGGCCAGCAAACCGAAGTGGGACAACAAGCCCTATGGTTAGTAAGGCCAAACCTGCTACAAGTGTGGTAAGTGGAGGCACTGGTCGTAGATCTGTAAGGAGCCGCAACACGTCATCGATGCATTTGATGCCAAGAAGAAGAAGGGTAGCAAAGGGCAGAATGAAACACACTTTGCCTTTGTTGAGGGGGTGAGTTCTCAGTAGCTGCCTGCGCTAATGGAGATTGACTCCACTCCTGCAGTAGCACTCCCTCTTGACATTGCAGCTGCCACCGCCATGATTTCCCAAGAAGAACATCTTACCCCTAAAAAGATCGCAACCGAAGTTTCTAGTTTTTCAGCAGACTCAGTCTAATGCACAGAATGCTTTTAGACTTTAATTGTCATGTGTGGAAGGATTAAGTTAGACTTTACATTGATGGTACTTAAACAATTTATTTTCTCGTGATGGTTGTATGATATTGAATAATTTATTCATTTATTCAGTTAATAATGGAATGATATGTTTTGATATTCAAAGTATTTTATTTGTGTGTTGATTGTCTTCTACTACATATTAATAAAGTACTTTATATTAGAATACATGCGGTGCCCTGTGGGGGAAGTGTGCTTAGCTGACAATGGCATAATGAATACCATCTTGAGAGAGACAAAATTCTTTTAGTCGATTAGCAAGAATGCTGGCAGCCTTACAAAAATAGCCAGTAGCGATGCTTGTCTAATAGGCTTAGGAAGAGCCATAATTATACTCCCAATGGGCACAACTTTAGTCATTCTAGAAGCCTTATTGTACTCAGAATCGACTATAACTCTCCTAAATTTCAATGATATTCGCGCTAACGGTTTCCATGTTGATACTAAAGAAGAGTATGGTAAGAAATACCTTCTCATTATGAAGTGTGAAATAAATGGGGAAAAGGATATAAGAAAGACATCCTCATTTGAAACTGGGCTATACTACACTAATATTAAGGCACCCGCAGCCTATACTATCCTGAAAATAATATTCAGAAGCTCTAAATTCTTTTGTCTCTAGCATGATATATTAGGTCACCCAGGTTTTAGGATGATGAGAAATATAATTAACAGTTCACAGGGACATAATATCGATGTAAAGAATTTTTTGAATCAAGGAAATTTTGTGTGCCCCACATGTGCCACCGAAAATTAATTACTAGATCTTCTGCTCTAAAAGTGAAGGATGAAGTCCTTGCATTCGTGGAACATATTCAAGGAGACATTTGCGGTCCTATATAACCCCCTGTTAGGGTCATTTAAATATTTTATGGTGCTGAGAGACCATGTGGAGGTCATCCCATGTGTGTGATGAGTAATTGACATTGGTTTAGGGAAGTCGAGTTTGATTTGGTTGGTTCGGACCATGTCGTTGCGTGGTGCAATGGACTCGGTCAGACTTGGTCAAACCTGGTCAAAGGGTTTAGGTTGCATATTATGTCGACCTGTCAGGTTTGGGCTATTTCATTAATGCATTTATGCTTTCACGTATCGAGTGGTGCTATTTGATGTGTTTCTTGTCTATGTTGGCTGCAGGACATCGAGGCGGAGTCGTGGTGAGACATGAGGTGACCGGACTAGACACGGGCGGTGTCGAGGTCAGAACGGTCGAGATGTGTCGAAGACGGCGGAGACTCGATGTGGTTGCGAGTCGTGGATGACAAGGAACGCGGAAGCTTCCCGGAAGGTGCAGGAGGGGCGAATTGGTCATTTCGCGAGGCTGCACAAGCGGGAGCGGGTTCCGTTGGATTCAGCAGGCGTAACGGGTTGGAGACCCGTTAGCCAAGGGCTATATAAAGGAGGGAGTGGCTGCATGCCCACTCATACACTCCAAGGGTTTCTAGGGTTTGCTTTAGTCAAAATGAGCTTTAGAAGTTTGTTTTGGCTTTAGGCTTTAGTTGGTGAGGCTTTGGTAGTGGAGAGTTGTTGGAGAGGGCACTGTCTCCTTCGATGTATTCTTGAGTGTGTTCATCCCTTTCCAAGCATGTAGTGGGTGTGTTCTTGAGTTTGGGAGAGGGAGAGGATGGATTGATTAGCTTGTAATCATTCCTCTTGCATCAATCATGTATCTCCTTTCCTCTCTATCAATATGAGATGGCCTTGTTTGAGTATGATTGAGTTCCTGGCTCTCTGTTGCTTATTTTTCTTCGATGCCCTCTATGTGAGATTCTTGACTTTTTGGGTTTCTTGTTGATTCTTGTTGGGAAGGCCCAAAATAGGTTACTCTATGATGGAATAGTGCCTCAAGGTCAATTGATCGAGTTTGCCCAAGAGCAAATCAAGTTTAATCTCAGATTTGGGTCTTTGAGCTCCTATGTTCTTCTTTTGCAATTTCTAGGGTTTTGGAGTATTTCTTGATTCTCTTCAGGAGATGACCTGATTTTTGGTCTGAGGAGTCCTTTTATTATTGCTAACTTGACTGCAAAATTTCATTAGCAAAGGACTTGAGACCATGGAGTAATTTGGGTTTTTGTGTGCTCCTCTATGAAGTTTTTCAAGTTTTTGGCATTTCTAGGGTTTGATGCAAATCTGTGATTCCCTTCTTGAGATGGCATGAAACTTGGCATACTGAGTTCTAAGGCTATTAATTAGCTATTCTCAAAGTTTCATGTGCAAAGGATCAAAGATTAACTGGGATTTTGAGATTTGGAGTAGCTCTCTGCAAGCATACCATTTCTAGGGTTTGGTGTGACCTTCCTGTTCTCTTCAAATGTTTGTGTCCTGAAGTGAGGCTTGAAGTCCTAAGGCTATTGCTCAGTCAATCTTGAAATTTCATGAGCAGAGGATCAAAGTTTGAAGGAAAATTGAATTTTTGGAGCTTTTCTCTGTATTTATCTGTTGTTGGCCCAAATCCCCTTTTCATGTCCAATTAGTAAATCTTTTTTGATTTCTATGGTTGTGTGAGTATTTGGTTTATGCTCTTGGTCTTTTCTCCAGAAGAGAAAAGAAGGTCTGCTCCTCTTTCTCAAAATCTCCAAGTTTCAGTAATTTCAGAGTGGCTGTCATGCGCTTCTGTTCTCTGCTCCTGTCTGAATTTCGAAGTTCGGTCAGACCAAAATTATTAGAGCGGTCAGACCGGCACATAGCCGGCGGTCTGACCGGCGGCAGATAACCGGTCAGACCGGCCTGGCACATGCGGTCTGACCGCTCGGGGAATTATGGTCAGACCGGCCTGATGCTCTTTGGTGCTACTGTTCTTTGTTTTTGGTGGTCCTCTTGCTGCTCAATTTAGTTCCTGTCTAGGTGTTCTTCCTTCTGGGCTCTTGTGACTTCGGTGTTCCAAAAGCTTTTCTTCATAGCTCATTATAGCTATTGAAGAGGGAGATTTCCATCTTTCTTGATTGCCTGCTGATTTGTCTTGTTGGTTTATTTGCTTTGTTAGCCTAGGTCACCAGAGTTTATTTCTCCCACTTCATAGCTCCTCATAGCTATTGAAGAGGAATCACTTCGTGAGTACTTTTTGGGGTCAAGTTTTTAAAGTCGACATTCACCCCCCCTCTGTCGCCATTCCGGTCCAACAATTGGTATCAGAGCCGGTTAGCTCTTCTCGATAGATCTTAACCGGTCTCTAGAGCCATGGCGACGGACAAGTACTCGACCAAGCCTCCAATCTTTGATGGCATTGATTTTTCGTTCTGGAAAAGCCGGATGGAGACATACATCCAGGCTCAAGGATATGCCATCTAGAGGAAGGTCAAGGTTCGCTATCTTGTTCCTGCCGATGAGAACATCAATGTGGCGAATATGCCCGATGTTGAGGCGAATGCAAAGGCAAGGAACATAATCATCCAAGGTTTGAGTCGTAGCGAGTTTGACCGCATTTCGCACCTCACGTCGGCTTTCGACATTTGGGATACCCTCAGTGCTTACCAAGAGGGCACCACCCAAATCAAGACAGTCCGACAGGACCAATACAAGCGAGATTACAACAAGTTTGAAATGCTCGCTAGTGAGTCCCTCGATGAGTGCTTTGCGCGTTTTCATAAGATTCTGATCAACCTCCGAGCGGTCGGTCTCACATACCCCGACTCGGACAACGCTCGACAAATGCTCGCTGCTTTGGACCTGCGTGTGTGGGAGATGAAAGTGACCACCATCAAGGACACCACAGACCTCTCGACTTCGACTCTTGATGCGTTGTACTCACGCCTCAAGACTCACGAGATTGACATTGTCTCTCAAAAGTCGAAGTCACAGTCGATGGCGCTGGTCACTGATCCCAGTCTGGTTTCCGGTTCTACTTCTGATTCTCTCTGCGGATTCTCCCTTGCTGCTCTCTGTGACATAACTGATGATCAGTTAGAGCAGCTTGCGGATGAGCAGTTAGCCCTCCTAGCTTGGAGATTTTTCCATGCTTACAAGAGGACGAGGGATGGAAAGAGAGGAGGACCCGTGATTTGCTTCGAGTATTTTGGCCCCAACCACATTCGGGCAAACTGCCCCAAGCTAGGGAAAGGCAAAGGTGACTACGACGGTTCGGGCAAGAACGACTACATCGACAAGAATCGCAACAAGAAGCCCTCATCTCCCGCACAAGGCAAGAAGAAGTTCCGCGACCTTGGCAAAGCCAAGAAGCTCTTCCACTGCGTTCTCACCGCCTTCGACGACCTCGATCTCAGCGAGGTGGAGGGGTGGAGCGACGATGATGGAACGGACGAGCAAGAACCCAAGGGCGGCGACAACTTCTCCGGCATGTGCTTCATGGCCCTTGAGGGCGAACTGAGCAACAGCGAGCTGTACTCCGACTCCGACGAGGTTCGCTGGGCAGGGATGGGAAATGTTTGGCTCGTAGACTCCGGGTGTTCACGACACATGACCGGAGACTCCCGTTGGTTTTCTTCCCTTGCCCGTGCTCCAGGTGATGAGACGATCACCTTCGGAGACGCTTCATCTGGGCGTGTCATCGCCAAAGGTATAGTGCGCGTTAATGATTCTTTCATTCTGAAAGATGTTGCCTTGGTTAGTAAGCTGCAGTATAATTTGCTTTCTGTTTCTCAGCTTACCGATGACGGTTTCGAGGTGAGCTTTAAGAAAAACGCCTGCAAAATTCTTGATTCTTCGGGTAGTCTGGTTTGCAGGATTTCTCGTTTTGGGAGGATCTCTCGTGCTGATTTTTCTGAGTCTTTTGGTGATCCTCTGAGGTGTTTAGTTGCTTCTGAGTCCCGCGACCTTTCTTTCTGGCATAGGAGACTTGGTCATATCGGATTTGACCATTTGACCCGAGTTAGCGGCCACGACCTCATTCGTGGTCTACCGAAGCTCAAGATGGTCAAAGATCTTGTTTGCGCTCCATGCCGGCACGGCAAGATGGTTGCCGCTTCTCACCCTTCGGTCACAGTGACTATGACCGATGCACCGGGACAGCTGCTCCACATGGATACAGTTGGACCAGCTCGAGTGCAGTCAGCAGGAGGGAGGTGGTATGTTCTTGTCGTGGTCGATGACTTCTCGAGGTATTCTTGGGTGTTTTTCTTAGCCTCGAAGGATGAGACGTTTACACATTTTTGAGGTCTTTTCAGTAGCCTTTCTGTTGAGATTCCGGGTGCCTTACGAGCGATCCGCAGTGACAATGGCACGGAGTTCAAGAATTCCTATTTTGAGAGGTTCTGCGTTGAGACAGGTGTAGAGCACCAGTTCTCTTCTCCGCAGTCGCACAGCAAAATGGCATCGTGGAGAGGAAGAACCGTACTTTGGTCGAGATGGCCAGAACGATGCTCGATGAGTACTCTACACCGCGGAAGTTTTGGGCTGAGGCTATAGCCACCGCGTGCCATGTCTCGAATCGAGTTTTTCTTCGGGCACATTTGCACCGCACTTCTTATGAGTTGAGATATGAGCGAAAGCCCAGCGTCTCTCACTTTCGTGTGTTTGGTTGCAAGTGCTTTATTCTGAAGTCCGGGAACCTAGACAAGTTCGAGTCACGTTCTTGTGATGGGATCTTTCTAGGTTACTCGACTTCTTCGCGGGCTTATTGGGTTTGGAACTGCGAGTCTAGTAAAATGGTCAGACCGGCCTGGCACATGCGGTCTGACTGCCCGGGGAATTATGGTCAGACCGGCCTGATGCTCTTTGGTGCTGCTGTTCTTTGTTTTTGGTGGTCCTCTTGCTGCTCAATTTAGTTCCTGTCTAGGTGTTCTTCCTTCTGGGCTCTTGTGTCTTCGGTGTTCCAAAAGCTTTTCTTCATAGCTCATTATAGCTATTGAAGAGGGAGATTTCCATCTTTCTTGATTGCCTGCTGATTTGTCTTGTTGGTTTATTTGCTCTGTTAGCCTAGGTAATCAGAGTGTATTTCTCCCACTTCATAGCTCCTCATAGCTATTGAAGAGGAATCACTTCGTGAGTACTTTTTGGGGTCAAGTTTTTAAAGTCGACATTCACCCCCCTCTGTCGCCATTCCGGTCCAACAGGTGCTCATCGGTGCTTCCTCGAAATGGTCGCACATATATTTATTATCTATGAGAAACCATACTTTCGCAAAACTGATTTTGCATATAATTCAAATTAAGAATAATTTCTCTGATCAACACATAAAGTCCATCAGAATGGACAATGTCGGAGATTTACTTCAAAGGCATTCGATGATTATTGCATGGCAATGGGAATTAAAGTTGAGCATTATGTACTGCATGTCCACACCCAAATGGACTAGCAGAGGCATTAATTAAGAGAATTAAATTTATTACCCGACCACTTTTGCATAATTGTAATTTACCATCTACATGTTGGGGACACGTAGTTCTACATGCAGCAACTCTCATCAATTTTAGACTATCAGCATATAACATCCATTCATCAATCTAACTAGCGCAAGGGTTAACACAAAAAATTTCTCATCTCTAGAGGTTTGGATGCAAGGTTTATGTACATATACCCCTCCACAGCGTACATCAATGGGCTCTTTTCGAAAGTCTAGGATATACGTTGGTTATGAGACAACATCCATAATTAGGTATTTAGACCCCATGATAAGAGATTTGCATACTGCCCATTTCACTGACAGTATATTTGAATAGGATAGTTTTCAGACATTAGGGGGGAGGAAACAACCCCTTGATGAAAAATGTTGAGAAAGTACGAGGCAAACCACAAAAATTCATGCACATGACTCGCGCACTAGTGAAGCAAATAGAGAAGTCCAGAAGATCATTGACCTGCAAGTATGAGCAAACCAACTGGCGGACCACTTTAGTAATTTAAAAGGTATGACCAAGTCGCATGTACCTGCATGCAATGCACCGGAGAGGGTTGAAATACCGAAGAAAGCTAAAGGTATCCCTAATCCCATCCACAGGCCCCAGAATATAAGGACGAGAACTTCGACCCTTCGAATCTCAAGTAATGGGGACGCCTGGTGAAAAATGATAAGAAGGACTTGACATAGAAAATCACCGAAGTTTCCAGAACCAAAAGGGGAGCGAGTTGAGACCTGGCACAAGTATGACACCTTCAGAAAAGAGCATACTAGATCTGAACATTCCCATGGAGGGAGAAATCAACATGGATGTGTGCGCATACATCGGAGCTGAAAAACTAAAGGGACTTGCCCCCACAACTAAAAGAGTGGTGAGCAAGTAGAAGCATTAGAAGAACCAACCCATGATGAAATAGCTATAAACTATGTGTACATGGGAGAATCTATGAATAGGACAACAGCTAATGTTGATATTTATTTTGCAAAGAAAATTACCACAATCATTGATCTTGATTTAGAGCTTGTATCGCTCGCTGAGTGTAAGAAAAGATCAGATTGGGTGGATTAGAAAAAGGCAATAGAAACTGAATTATTATATCTGAACAAAAGAGAAGTGTTTGGGCCTGTAAGCCACACACCTTCCCATGTGCACCCCGTAGGGCACAAATAGGTATTTGTTCAAAAGAGAAATGAAACAAATGAAGTTGTAAGATATAATGTAAGGCTTGTTGCATAAGGTTTCACTCAACGACCAGGAGTTGATTATGAAGAAAACTATTCCCCGGTCATAGGTGGTATCTCCTTTAGATATTTAATCTCAATGACAATAAACCTGAATTTAGAAATAAAATTGATGGATGTGGTAACTGCATACTTTTACGGAGACTTGGATTCAGATATTTATATGAAGGTTGTCTAAAGGTATCCCTGTCCCGAACCAAGACAGAGCAAATAAAGGCCTGTACGGTGTGAAACTCAAAAAATCACTATATGGACTTAAGCAATCAGGCAGAATGTGGTATAATCGCTTAAATAATTTTCTATGCAAGAAAGGCTACACGAACAATGAGGATTGTTCTTGTGTATTTATACTATGATCCCAAATGGATTTTGTGTAATCTTAGTGTATGTAGATGATCTGAATATCATTGGAACCTTAGAAGATATAAAGGATGCAAGTTCTTACCTACAGTCAGAATTCGAAATAAACGATTTGGGTAAAACCAAATATTGCTTAGGCTTGTAGCTTGAGTATGTCCCAGAAGGAATATTAGTACATCAATCTACATACACTCAAAAGGTGTTAGAAAGATTTAACTTTGGAAAGGCGTACCCTTCGAAGGTACCGATGGTCGGGATATCTTTGCAGCAAGACAAGGATCCGTATAGACCTAGAGAAGAGGGGGAGAAAGTCCTAGGATAGGAATTCCCATATTTAAGTGCAGTAGGAACACTTATGTATTTAACAAACTGCACTAGACCGGACATTGCATTTCCCGTAAACCTATTAGCAAGGTACAGTACAAAACCTACCGAAAGGCATTGACAGGGAATAAATGACATTTTTCGATACCTCCAAAGAAGCAAAGATCTTGGACTATTCTACAGAAAGAACCGAGACTTGAATATGACTGGCTATGCAGATGCCGGGTACCTATCAGAACCGCATACAGCTAGGTTGCAAACAAGCTATGTATTTCTATGTGCTGAAACTATAATTTTATGAAAATCGTCTAAACAAAGTCTTATATTGACTTCGATGAACCACTCGGAAATCATAATGTTGTACGAGGCCGCACAAGAATATGCTTGGCTTCGACGAATGGTTCATCACATCTAGTAGCCATGTGGATTGAACATCATACAAGCTCCCACAATTATCTATGAAGATAATGTAGCTCGTGTTACGTAAGTGCAGATGGGGTACGTGAAGAGTCATCGTACAAAACACATCAACCGTAAGTTCTTCTATACTCATGAATTGTAAGAGATGGACGAAATTAAGATACTGCATATTAAGTCATGTGAAAATCTTGCAAATTTATTCAGTAAGTCACTTCCAGCATCTAATTTTGAAAGATGTATACATGGAATTGGAATGATAAGACTTCGAGAAGTGCAGAATTCAGGGGGAGACTCTTCACGAGTTTACTATTAAAACTTGATTACGAAAACCGAGCATCCAAAGCATAAATTATGTAGATTGAATGAAATTGGGTGAATGTACTCTTTTTCTCTTGACGAGTTTTCTTGAAGTTTCTTGGCCATAGTTTTTAATAAGGCATTCGTGCAACATAACATAGTATGTATCATGTACCCTTTCTCCAAAATTTTCCCATTGATTTTTTATGAAGTTTTGATAAGGCATGATCGTGTTGGATGAGTGCCCAAGGGAGAGTGTTGGGAAACCTAGGGGTCTGCAAGCTCAGCCTATTGGTGGGCACCCTCCACTTAGTCTACAAATAGAAGGTCACTGTTGTCATCACTTGTACTTTTTGAGAAAGAAAAGCAATAAAAAAGGAGCCTCTCATCTCTCTATATACAATTCTTATATTATTCTGTATTTGACCCACTACTTTGGTATAGAAAAAATTGATCGGACTGAATTCACCAGCGACAGTTGCTCGACACACACCACAAGTCAAACAAGTGGAAAAAAAATCTTACGCACGGTAGGTCCCACCAGTTTGGCTTCGTATAAATACCAGCGACGCATGCCCACGCCTTCGGCCAGATTACTCTCCTGGTGTTGGTAATAAAAGTCACGTTTCTCTCCTAACCGCACCGGGGACACACATCACGGTACCATCACCGGAGAGTTCTGCACTCGCCACAATGGCGAGACGAGCACTACGAGCTCTCGTCTCCCTACTCGTCGTCGTCTTCGTATCAGTTCGTGGTAAGCTGCCAATCGATCCATGGATGCATGTCCGAGCACAGTTCGTTTCTTGCGGTCAATTTACTTGCTTCGCTAGTCTTGTATCGCTGTTTCGTCGTTGTTGGTTCAGGTGTCGCGTCCAAGTCGTTCCCCATCACCAACAACTGCAAGTACACGGTGTGGCCCGGGATACTCTCCAGCGCGGGCTCGGCCGGTATGGACAGCACCGGCTTCGTGCTCGCGCCGGGAGAGTCGCGGACTATATCGGTGCCGGCGGGGTGGTCGGGCCGGCTCTGGGGCCGGACGCTCTGCTCCACCGACTCCGACGGCAAGTTCACCTGCGTAACCGGCGACTGTGGCTCCGGCCGGCAGGACTGCGGCGGCGGCGGGGCTGCACCGCCTGCCACGCTGGCGGAGTTCACCATGGACGGCAGCGGCGGCATGGACTTCTATGACGTCAGCCTGGTCGACGGGTACAACCTGCCGATGCTCGTGGCGCCGCAGGGCGCGGCGGCGGGAGGAAACTGCGCGCCGACGGGGTGCATGGTGGACCTGAACGGCGCGTGCCCGGCCGACCTGCGCGTGGCGTCGGCGTCCGCCGGCAGCGGCGGCGTGGCGTGCAAGAGCGCGTGCGAGGCGTTCGGATCGGCGCAGTACTGCTGTAGCGGCGAGTATGGCAACCCCAACACCTGCCGGCCGTCGGCGTACTCGCAGTTCTTCAAGAACGCGTGCCCGCGGGCCTACAGCTACGCCTACGACGACGCCACCTCCACCTTCACCTGCACCGGCGGCGACACCGCCTACGCCATCACCTTCTGCCCCAGCACTACCAGGTACATGCTACACACTCCCAGTTGTCCGCAAATCGTGTGAACGAAAATATTAGATTTTTCTTGTGGTGTGTTTAGCTTCGCAGGGTGGGCGACCAGATTAGCCAAATGATGTCAAACCAAGAGAAAACTGCGTTTCCATCGCGATTGTCCCAAAAAGCCAAAGAAAAAGGGAGTGTCTAATATCATTCGGATGTTTTCTTCTTAACTATTATCTAAATTTGTTACTTTTAGATTAGAGATCAAAGAGCCTCTTATTTTTTGAAGAGGGAGATTTTTTGAAGAGAGAGAGTGGAGAGAATTTATGGTCATTGGATTTCTAATCCAACAATTCTAAATTTAGATGATAGGTAAAATAAAAATATCTAGATAATATTTAACAAAATCTAAAAAAAACGCCTTTTGACCTCTAGGTGCGGTGCGAGTGGCGCGCACGGCGCACCAATGAGCCAGCCAACAACAGCCCAGCCAAGTCCTCGTCCGCGTCCCGTCCGTGAGCCCAGTCGGTATCCGCCGTGTTACAGCACCAAAGCACGCACGCAACCGAGCCGTTCCAAAACCAAATGAGTCGCGTCCCTACGGCAAGTCGATCGCCGTGGCCCGTCTCGTATTGACGTCGGCGTCTCGCTAGACGCCAGCCACGGCCGCTTTGGATTGTTTCTTTCCTCGGCCGTCGCCAGCTTATGGTCCACGAATTAGGTCGGCAGCTTGCCGCATATCTTATTCGCGTGTCATTGCACTTTGCTTACCTGATTACCTGCTCTCTGCAGATTTTCTTCTAGCAACTGTGCATGCCTGATTTTTTTACGTATATATTTTGATGATAGAGTATTTGAGGGCGACCGTACGTTTCTATGTGTATTTTCTTTTCTGCAGCGTGAAGTCGGCCGGGTCGAACCCGCAGGCGCCGGGGCTGCCGCTGATCAACGACACGATGGCGTACCTCGCCGGGGACCAGGTCGGTGCTGCCGTGGCAGCGCGGCCGCCGTCGCGCCTCCTCGCCGTCGCGTCCCTCGCGCTCGCGTGCGCCTTATACTGACCACTGAACAACCCACTCGACCCGCGATGCGCTGCACAGTGGCGCGACGAAGGACGCGGGCCATGCCATGAGACAAATCGTGCACACAAGAAATGCAGAAACGAAATGGACGCAATGGGGGCCCACAAACAGTGAGATTCGCACCGTGGGAGATGCCCATGGATGCAACGGGCTCCGTCTTGCGACTCAGCAGCAAGGAAATTATTGGCGTAGCTTAGTTGATTTAAAGTACTAGTAAACATTTAGTCAATTTTTTAGGTAGTCCCATATATATGTACTGAGTAGAATTCTTTTTCTATCACTACTACATAAAATCATATTACAGACGGTTCAGAAACGTCATCACAGATGGTTTTGTGAACCGTCTGAATTATGGATCAGTAATGATACGAGTTCATCACAGACGGCTTTTGAATCGTCTGTGGTGTAAATACCACAGATGGTTTTTAACTAAAAACCGTCTGTGATATCTAGCATAGACAGTTTTTAGTTAAAAATCGTCTGTACTATTCTCTTCTACCCCTAAATCTATTTCTGTTTATTGGCTAGCCTCAAGAAATGCTAGCCATGCCCTCTGAAACAAGTAGATCAACATGTACATGTATACATCCAATTCACATATAGACGGTTTTTAACTAAAATCGTCTGTGATATCTAAATATCACAGACGGTTTTAGTTAAAAAATGTCTGTGCTATTTTCTTCTACCCCTAAATCTATTTCTGTTTATTGGCTAGCCTCAGGAAATGCTAGCCATGTCCTCTGAAACAAGCAAATCAACATGTACATGTATACATCCAATTCACATCTCAATTCATTTTCACAAACATAAAACATCCATTTCGCAAATCAATTAATTGAAATGAAAACAAGCAAATATAGTATGAAACACAGTACACATTTTATTTATTAAGATTAGAGCCTACCCTTACAAAAACAAACAGACAAACAACAAACAACAAGGAGGAGGAGAATAACAAACAGGTTGCCCATCTAGCTAACACAACAAGAACAGAGAAAATCAAAGATCCTCTATGCCTAGGCCTTCTCGCCCCTGATGCAACGCACGAGCTGGATGTCTTTGATGCCCACCATTGTCAGCGTTGATTGAGCACTGCCTTGTGCATCGTCTGCTTCAAGGGGCTATTATGGTATGGGTCAAGGAGGAGGAGGAGCACAGTAAAGAGATGGAGAACAGCAAAAAGGAGGAGAACAGCAAGGAGGAGGAGAACAGCAAAGTGGAGGAGAACAGTAAGGAGGAGAATAGAAAGGAGGCTGGGTTCTGGTGATTATTTATAGGGGAGGGAGTGCGAAATTTTTTGGCGCAGGGACGAAGAGGCGGAGCTACGATCCGTGTGGTGAGGATTGGTGGATTTCTATTAGCTAGGATTGGGTTCAGGAGGATCGATGGGCCCAGCGGTCAGATTATCACAGACGGTTGGTAGCTAGAACCGTCTGTGATGAATGAATGTCATCACAGACGGTTCTATATGACAACTGTCTGTGAATTAGAGTACAAAATTTTATATACCGATGCAATATAAATAATTAGTCTGAAAAGATAAAATAGCAAAGTTTTATATGGCTTATATATACTCATTTGAAAGGTTTCGATGAGATCTACAACTTTTTAGTTGAAGCAAAATCCAAATTCCGAAAGGAAGACCAAGAAAAAGGGCAAAAAACAGAAACCAACTGTCATCATCACAGATGGTTCTTATCTAGAACCATCTGTGATACTTCACAGATGATTTTTATTTAAAACCGTCTGTGATAATGAAGTTATGGTTTGTATTAAAAATCGTCTGTGAAAATACCACAGACAGTTATTCGTATGAATCGTCTGTGATACTTGCAGCACAGACGGTTCCTAGGAACCGACTGTAATGTAAGCGTCTAGTTTAGCTTCTTTTGTAGTAGTGTATACATTTAAAGAAAATTTATACGATTGAGCACGGAGTTTTCTTTTTATATTTTATACCAATGAGTGGATATACGCATATCTCGGAGGGTAGGATCGTAGGATGCGGTGGGCGAGGTCGCACTCGGAGATGGGGAACATTGGAATTTGGTGTACTGTACATGGGGTATTCGTATGAGGTACGGCGGATATTTCTATCTATTCTTTTTTATTTTTAGCTTATGTTTTTTCTTCTTCAGAAGTAAAAAAAAACTAAACATTGAAATGGAACGATCTCTTAAAACGAATTATCCAAATAGCTACCCGATCTCAAAACCGCATATGTCATCTACTACGGTGTCTCTGCCGTCCGCTGCTGTGTCATAAAGTATAGACAAAAGGCATCAACCATAACCCAAAGAACATCCCATTTGGCTGCGATCGATGGCTTTGGCAACATTGGAATTTGGTGTATTGTACATGGGGTATTCGTATGAGGTGCGGCAGATGTTTCTGTCTATTCTTTTTTATTTTTAGCTTATGTTTTTTTCTTCTTCAAAAGTACAAAAACTAAACATCGAAATGGAATGATCTCTTAAAACGAATTATCCAAATAGCTACCCGATCTCAAAACCGCATATGTCATCTACTACGGTGTCTCTGTCGTCTGCCGCCGTATCATAAAGTATAGACAAAAGGCATCAACCATAACCCAAAGAACATCCCATTTGGCTGCGAATGATGGCTTTGGCTAAAAATAAATAATAGTGTCTAAAACAAGCGACTTTTAGAAGAAGCAGATAAGCAGTAAGAAAAATGACAAAGATATATGTGCGCAAGATGAGAGTGAGAAGAATGAGGTGTATAATGCTCTCATGACCCTATTTTATTATCAGAGCGAGATGAATGGATATGCCGTTTGAGAAGCTAGATGTATATAGTTGGACAGACGGATGCAGAATAATCGTCTCTTCTTTCCGCTCAAATTGTTTTCTATTGCGTTTGCTTGCTGCATTTTCTTGCTTGATTGGACTTGTGTTCTCGATACGACGATGGGAAGCTTAGGAATGACCATCCTATCGATCACTGTTTTTTGTTAAATATCTATATGTAACCATCGATCATGTTATGTCGATCACGTTGTATCGATCGTAGTTGACCTGTTGTGTCGACCTCCCATGGTTGTTACGTATCACGGATCACGCGTATCGTTTCAGGTCTCTTCCTTTCTTATCTTTCAAGTATTGTTTCTATAAACCAGTTGTTGAGATATAGAAGGAAGAGACCTATATATGTAACCCTTGATTTAATAATCAAGTTATTACGTGATTTCTCTAAAACACTACATGCTTTCATGGTATCAAACGCGATCGCTCTTGCGACCGCATGTTTTCGCAAACCTTAGTTGTTGGTCTCCATCTGTCGGCCGATCTATCTCACTCTCTCTCCTATGGCCGGTTCCACTGATCTCTCTACCAACTAAGTGGCTCAGGCCAAGTAGGATGCTTTGGCCACCCACACGGCTTAGATAGATGCCGCTGCCTCTGAAGACCATTGGGTTTGGCCATCATCGCCGCTACCATCGATCGCGCACGCTAGGAGGTGAAGGAACGCGCGTAGGCTACGAAAGCAGAAAACAAAATTTTTCTACTGCGCACACAAGGACATCATACTAAGGAGGGATCATGGATCGTTACCACTAGACGCGCAGTGCAGCGAAAGAAGAGTTGGAGAAACCGATCCAACCACGCGCGTCGAGGTAGTAGTGGAATTAGCCGATCGTCCCGAACAGATCGTCTCCTCCACGCGATCAACCACACCACGAGCAGATCCAATCTGTAGGTTGTTGATGCCGATCAACACCGCAACGAGCAGCGCCTCCACCGGTATCCACACGTCCGGGGCTGAAACGCCGATCACGAGTGTACTAGCACTCGTGAGCGGCTAGGGTTTGGCTCGGGAGGTGGCGGCTAGGGTTATGCTAGAGGTTTTTTAGAAGCGTATCTCCTCAGCCCCTCGCCACCATATATATAGACCTCCTCACTTGGGCCTTATGGACCGCGGCCCAATAGGAGTCTATTCGATCTTTATCCGAAATGAGCCCACATCCGAATCATATTCGAATTAGTGTTCCAACCCGTTAAGCGTGCGACCCTGTAGGTTCACGTATACTTGGTCGTGACCCAGAAACGTCTTTCCGGTCACCCTGTTAATAGCGGCCTCTAGTAAGACATATTAACCCCAAAGTATACGTAAAGATCATATCGGCTGAACCTGTAATGTTCTCATGTACGAATCCCTTTGCCTCACGATATAGATTGAGCTCAAGGCGATACCTGTGTCATCCTCTTAATAGCTCAATCACTCTCTTGATTCCGTGATGGATTATAAACTTGTGATTGACTCCTCAATCACCTTGGCATGGCCATGCACTTTTATAATCCATTACATCGAGGGGCCCAGAGATATCTCTCCCATAAGGAGGGGCAAATTCTATCTTGCTCATTCACATCCCACTACATGTTTCATGGCAAACCCGAAGACTATTTTTATAACTACCCAGTTACGGAGTAGTGTTTAGTAGTCCCAAAATAAGCTACTACGCATGTTGGGAACCACGATGATCTCAAGTCTAAGGATTCTACATAAACACTACTTGAGACCAACTGATGACACATGGAATCTCTGCAGTGTCTCATGGCGGGTCTATCCAACATATGTTCACTAACACATGTCCATATTATTGATTTGGTATCACCATACCATGATCCATGAGACATAATCATCAATCAATACATATGCTGATCTTTGAATCATATTTGTTCCTCATATGATATATGATCAGGGATCATTTAGAAATAGCAACATTTTAGCATTAAGAGTCTCATGAATAAGTCACATACTCATTGATCAATAATGATAATGTCTATTTCAAGGAACAAAGTAATGTATCATAAACATAGTATGTGATATACACAACATCTCCATGTTGCCTCTAGGGCATATCACTAACAACTATCTCATTGGGAACCGATCATAAGAGCTTAAAGTATATCTTCACCCAGGCAGAACTCAACTTAAGGTAGAGAAGATGGTTAGAGTTGATAAAAGATTATGAAATTGGGATTCATTATCACACGGGCAAAACGAATATTGTGGCCGATGCGCTAAGCAGAAAGTCCTATGTAAAGTGTGTTATGGCAGAAGAAGATCAGACTCGACTTCAGGAAGGAGTCTCCCGTTTGAGTATAAATCGAGTAGAGTAAGGTGTTCTCGCAGCTTTAGAGATCCAACCTACTCTACCTGACCAAATCAATGAAGCCCAGAAGGTTGATGAGGATATTTAGCAAATTAGGAAGAATATGAGAAGAGGCAAGGCCCCTGGATTTAGTGAGGATGAGCATGGAACCCGTTCGGTTTGAGAATCGTAACTGTGTACCCAATAATCAAGAAATTAAGAATATGATTCTACGAGAAGCACATGAAACCCCATACTCAATTCACCCAGGTCGTACCAAGATGTACTAGGAACTTAGAGAAAGGTATTGGTGGGTTAGTATGAAAAGGGAAATTGCAGAGTTTGTTGAAGCATGCGACACCTGCTAATGAGTCAGAGCAAAACACCAGAGACCAGTAGGACTTTTGCAACCCTTGCCTATACCAGATTGGAAGTGGGAAGAAATAGGCATGGATTTCATAACTGGACTTCCCAGAACTCAATCCGGTTATGACTCCATTTGGGTGGTAATTGACAGATTAACTAAAGTGGCTCACTTTATACCTGCCAAGACTACTTACTCCGAAAGCAAGTTAGCCGAACTATACATGTCCAAGATAGTATGCCTACATGGAGTTCCAAGAAAGATAGTGTCAGCTAGAGGAAGTCAATTCAGCTCCCGATTTTGGTAGAAAATTCATGAAGAGTTAGGGAGTAAGCTTAATTTTAGTACAGCTTATCATCCCCAGACAGATGGACAAACAGAGCGAGTAAATCAGGTTCTGGAGGATATGTTAAGAGCTTGTGCTCTGGATTTTGGAAACAGTTGGGATCAATCTTTACCCTATGCTGAATTCTCCTACAACAACAACTATCAGACTAGTTTGCAAATAGCACCTTTTGAAGCATTGTATGGCAGGAAGTGCAGGACGCCTTTACTCTAGGAGCAGCCAGAAAAGTTTCGAGATGCTAGTCCAAACCTACTTCATGATGCTGAAGAAAAAGTAAGAAAAATCAAGGACAGATTGAAAATAGCCCAATCATGGCAGAAGAGTTATGCCAACAATCATCGCCGAGACTTAACCTTTGAAGTTGACGACTATGTTTATCTCAGAGTATCCCTGCTTTGAGGAGTAAAAAGATTTCAGACAAGAGGAAAGCTTGCACCGATATATGTTAGACCATTCAAGATTGTAAGTCGCCGAGGGGAAGTTGCTTATCAGTTGGAATTGCCGCCGAGCATGTCAGGAGTGCACAATGTTTTTCATATCTCGCAGTTGATGAAATGTCTCTGAGTTCTTGCAGAGCAAGCAGCTTTGGAAACCTTGGATCTTCAGGAAGATCTCACGTACTAGGAGCAACCAATCAAGATTCTCGAGACAACAGAGTGCCAGACCAGAAAGAAACCATCAGATTCTGCAGAGTTCAGTGGAGCAACCACACAGAGGATGAAGCAACCTGGGAGCGAGAAGAAGATCTAAAAGCCAACCATCCCCATCTGTTTGCTAGCTAGTTCAAATCTCGAGGGCGAGATTTCTTTTAAAGGGGGTAGGTTTATAACATCCCAAATTTTTATTTGCCTTTTATTTGATTTTTCTGGGATTTATTTGGATTTATCTGGATTTTATTTCAAAACCTAGAGCAAGAAAATATACTTTAAATATTTTATTAAAGCCAAAAAAATTTTTATTTTATCTTTCCCATGCTTCCTAAATTTTATAGAATTTTTGAGAATTTTTTGGAATTAAAAATCATTTTAAAAGTCAAAAAGGTATTTTATAAAATTTTTAAAAGGCCAAATTTGAATTAAAAATATTTTTTCTAAGTCTAAAATAGCTCCAAGAATTTTCTATAAATTTTCTGGAATTTGTAGATATTATTTACTATTTTCTAAGTATTTATAATATTTTCTGGTATTTCTGAAAAATTAAAACGAAAATTAAATCCGGATTAATCACGGGCTGACACGTGTCACGCCCGGATTAAATCGATCTCATCCCTTGATCTAATCCTGGCCGTCCACCATAACTTACCACTTCATTTCATCCAACGGTCGAGATTCCCCCTGCCACGTGTCATGAATCTGGCCGTCCACCCCTTCCTCTCCCCTCCTCTCTCACCGACAGGTGGGCCCCACCTATCATACCTTTCTTCTTCCTCCCCTCATCTTCAACCTCCCGCCGCCACCATTAAAGCCGCGCCCGAGCTCCAAACAGACCGGCTCCTCTCCCCAAAAAGCCTCCTCGGGCTCCCCTCCTCGCCGCCACAACCCGCCGCCCCTTAAAAGCACCGCCCCGCATGCGTTCGCACCGCAAACTAGCTTCCCCTCCAGGAAGTCCGGCGAGCGCCACGCCGCCCCCTTTCCCATATAACCCTACCCCCCGGGAGTGCCTCCCTCAGCATCTCCTCTCCCCGCCGCTCCATTCCCCCTCCTCGGCCGAAGCCCCCGACCACCGGAGCCGCCGTCCCCGAGAACCACCGCGGCCGCTCTCTCTCTCTCCTCTGTCGCCGATCCTCCTCCGACTCCTCACCACCTCCTCTATCTCCGTCGCCGAGCGCAGGCCGCCGCCGAGCGCCCGCGCACCGACGAGCTCGCCACCCCCGTGCGCCGCCGCTTTGGCTCGTTCACGTCAGCCGGCCCGTGCCCACGTGGTAGCCACGTGGCATGCCACGGCGGCCACGTCAGCAGCCTTGCCACGTCAGCTTTTAAATTAAAAAATAATCCCGACGAAAAATAAAAAATCTCTACTGACATCATCATTAGCCTTTTTTAGTATAAAAATAATTCCAAAAATTAGCCTTTTTCATTTTCTCTCTTTTCAAACTTCCGGAAGCCCATGTTTCTTCATTTTAACTCCAATTGACCCGTTCAAATTTCTAAATTCATCTAAAATCCTAAACTACCCAAATCCTAAACTCTGAATTTATGTTGTTTTAAATTGATATGCATGCGTAGTTTTATTCAAGTCTAGTTTAAATTCAGTTTTGAACACTAGTTTTGCCTAAATCCGTTGGACAACCAAATTTGATATTGAATACCATTATACCTTGTCAACCCTAGATAAAACCTAGTTAGTACATTAGCACTAACTAGAAACTTTATATAATTGCTTAGCCAAGCTTAGAATAATTATGGGTTGGGATAATCTTTCACATGAAATGATAAACTTTAAAAATGAATTCTTGACTTTGGTGAGTCGAGAATGTTTATGAAATTATTTTCAAACAAGGTATAAAACTTGGTTTAGACTTAGGCATTGGTATGGTGGTGAGTGCTTGCTGGCATGCATTGT
Source organism: Dendrocalamus latiflorus (assembly GCA_017311315.1). Classification (NCBI taxonomy): domain Eukaryota; kingdom Viridiplantae; phylum Streptophyta; class Magnoliopsida; order Poales; family Poaceae; genus Dendrocalamus; species Dendrocalamus latiflorus. The sequence goes on from CM029640.1 coordinate 17,579,432, forward strand.
TGTTTCATAACTCAATGTCGATTACTAGGCACAAGGGGTTTATGGTTAGGCATAAGTCAAGTTAAGGACCGATTTGTGAGCTACTTTTACAAAGTAAAGCCGTACTACCACAAGTCTGGTATGGGACAGACCTAGCGGAATAATTTATGAAGTTCCAACGAGATATCACTATAGGTTGAATGTGGGCGTGGCGAAGGCCACGGGAAGTCTCACATGGCACAAGAGGGGGCTCCAACATGTGGATTCATGTTGTAATGAAACCTTAGTGACGACATTATCTAGTTGACAACTGAACAATGCAAAGGCTTTGTCATGAACTCTCAGCCACACACCTAAGGCAGTGTGTTAATCGCGTGGCAAAACGAGAGGACATGTCTTGTGGGTAAAGTTGTACACCTCTGCAGAGTAACAAACTATCCTGGATACCGTGTCCACGCTCAAGGACATGCTAACTAAGGTTTTTCACATATTAGACTTTGGTTTTGTTAAAATCTGGTTTATGGAAAATTTGGATATCTTTTGGAAAGATGGTCTGGGTGGGATACCCGTGGATAGGTTAGTGTTAGGTTGGAGCCTGCACTAACATTATTATGTTATTAAATCCCTGTTTCTAAATATTGTATCAAATTCAACATTTGTTTATACTTTATGATATTCACTCCAATGATGCCTTTTATGCAAATTAATCCTATTATGCCTTCCGTTGATATTTCCTTATGCATGCATTGATTCTGTTAAATTTCTGGTGTAACTTATGGAGTACTTTTTGTACTCACATTGCTCAATCTAACTTCTTTCCAGAGGAAGCCTTCGACGACTACGGTGAGGATTGCGAGTAGGCCACGTCTTACAGTCATTCGCCTTGTGGGAAGGCTGGATGGGTCCGCTGTCTTCTTTTGCAGTTATTGTAAACTTTGGCCTTAAGGCTTAACCCTTGTTATATATTAAAGTGTGGTTGTTATGTGATATATGCATCACTGTTGACCTTGTGTGCACTAACTTTTCCTGGGATAATGTGATTAACACAGAGGGTCGTGGAGTTGCTGCTCCGAGATCCGACAGATACCCTCACCGTCAACACAGTGATTCTTCTGCTTGTATCAGGATGCTTTGCACATAGAACATACATGCATGTTTGCATACTTTTTACAGTGCAGGATACAGTCTTTCAGACATGAATATATTTTTTCTACTTCCATTCCCAAGGGACGGAGAACCTACTTGGCTTGGTACGTGGTTTTGGGCAACATGTTATCTCCAAAAGCAACTATTACTTGCCTTCAACTTTAGCAGTTCAAGCACGGATGACAACCTTGTGTATTTCGGCTTGTAGCCCAGGAACAATGGTTTCTTTGAGTCCTCTATGAAGCTCTTGAATTTACTAAACTCTCTCTCTCTCACTATAGTTCTCTTTTGCATCATGTAACATCTAATTTAGATTTTCATCGTGCAACCTATCCTTATCGAAAGAAAAATTGATATCCGGTATATCATTGTCTCTCTCGATGATGTTAGTATCTTCTTGTATAATCAACTATTCACCGTAACTGCTCTAACATGTATACCCATTTTGAAACCCCCTTTGAATCAAGTGTGCTTCTATTTGCATTGAATTGGTAAACATCTTAAGATTCTCGCAATCAATGTGTGAACAATACATAAATTTCATCTCTTCTTCAACCTATCCTACTCGGCAACTCTTTTAAAAGAAGACACGCCATTGATGTATTCTTCACTCACACGATTCTCATCGTGCATCTAGCCTCGGTCCATCTACGCTACAACAAATTAATGTTAAATTAGATTAATGCTCTCCTAGTTAGTCATTACATGTACGTACACTAGCTCTTACACATAATTATCATTCACTATAATTTGTTTGTCTAAAGTAGTTAGCTATGATTCATGAACCAATCCAACAAGAATTAAAGTAGACAGGAGTGAGACCCACTCTTAAATTGAATCAAAAACTAACAAGGTAGATCTCTATTTCCTTCCAACTAAAAAGTACGCAGATCTAGCTAAAATATAATACATTTCATTATATATAGTACTAATTACTAATCTTAGATCACCAAGAACAAATAGATACACAAGCACCATTCCAAATCTCTTGTCTCCTTTCACCAAATCACCTCAAAGCCACTGCACGCCTAATAGACAGAATATCGGTTGAGACGAGGGTATTTAATAACGCAGTGAATATCACAGATACTTCCATTTACAACCACGAGGGTATTTAATAACACAGTGAATGTCACAGATACTTCCATTCACAACCCGTCTATGATAAGTAGGTCATCACATATGGTTTTTTTTATAAAAACTATCTGTAATGTATCACTGATGATTTTTCACAAAAATCGTTTGTGATAAGTCTATATATCATAGACGATTTTTATTATAAACCATCTGTGATGCATCATAGATGGTTCATAGACGGTTTGTGTGAAAAAAATATCTGTGATAAGTAGGTCATCACTGACGGTTCTTACCATCGGTTGCAATATAGATGGTCACGCTAGTAAAACCGTCTAAGGTAACTACACCGCAGCTTAACACTGACGGATTCTATAGAATCGTTTGTGATGAGACGTCTAGTCTGACCTTCTCTGTTGTAGCACGCCAACCCCAGACCAATACTACCACCTGAAAACTGATAGTAAAATGAAAACTTGTAAACTTTCACAAACTCAATTTCAACTCAATACAATTGCCAATTATTTAACACTTATGAACTAAGAATATTCTCAACATGATTCTTCTCCGTAAGAGTGAGCAAGAGGTGGTGACAGATTTTTCTTTCTGCCTCACACTCTCTCCCGTACGACCCCAAGTCATGTGTTGCGGGCTGTCGTAAGCTCATTGTAAGATTACTGTTGTATGTATAGCAATTCTCGAACCCGCACGCTTATCGTGTCCAAACTTATTGTTCGGAGCCAAAAATATGAGTTGTAGATATAATACTACTTATAATTTCTGGTTTAATTTTAGGTTATCAAATGTGAGAAAATTACCTCTTTATTTATGTTATCACTGTTGTACCACACCAATTGGGTTACAATTAGCGATATATTGCTTTGTAGAGAAATTTTTGTCTAGACAAACTGAAAATGAAATTATATTTTTAAACCTAAATCATTGTTTAAATTTTGAAACTGTACATTCAAACTTACCTATTTGTCCAATATAAAGTTAATTTTTCGAGTGTACAAACATACATATTTTGGATACAAAATCATAAATAAAAGTTCAAAATATAAAAAGGTGGACTAAACATGTAGGTATATATTTCACAATCATAAGATGTGCATCAGGAAAACTTGAGTTTGGCACTCCAATTCCAAATAAATGCCATTTTAGCAAGATGGTTTTGGTTCAAGCGCGCGCGCACATATATTGCTTATTGCTTACAAACGTCAGTACTAATTGCTTATTGCCAGTTGTGTCAGAGACGTGATTATATAATTAATACTGGCAAAATATGTCTAAAACTATTTTTTTGTTCTACGTGCATGGAAAATGCTTTCTGGTACCGTATGTAGCACGTATCTATAAACAGTCTTATAAAGTGCATGAGTGTAGACAAGTCATCTTAAGTTGAAATCAAATGGATTAGTTCTCCAATTGAGGTAATTAAATCTTGCACTCAGCTCGTGCCTTGTTTATTTGTGTACATTTTTATCCTCTCAGAATATTTGTGGCAATGAATAAATTCAATTCGCATGCGTGTCCCACGTGTTGAGAATTAGCTGCCTTTTATTCTCTGGAAACAATTCATGATATCTGATAGAAACAATTCATGATATCTGATAGAAACCTAAATTCCAAAAACACGGCGTATCCTGTCTCTTCATTTGAAAGTTCAGAACATTCATATGCAGGTTCAAAGGAATGTTCACGGAACAGCACTAGCTTCAACCTGAATCCTTGCAGGTACAAACTGGTAAAGCACTGGCAGGGTTTTGAAAACTGGTTTTAAAATTTTACCAGGGAACCAATAACACCGATAATCTAAAAACTTTGGACCGAAATTTTCAAATCAAAATTTAAATTTTAAAAATAGCCCAAAAAGCTGAAAATCAATAGAAAATATCAGCCAAAATTTTTAAAAACAAATTTCGGTATAAATTTCTTCTATATTTGATGAAATTCATGCAAAACAAAATTTTTGGAGCCAGCTTGAAATTTCACCAGGGGTCTGATACGACCGTTAAAACCAATAATCTGCCGATTATCAGAACCGTGGGCACCAGGCAGCCAGACCAACATAACAGATATGACACATGTTCTTCCTCACTTGTGTCAGGACCCTGGATTTACAAACCCAGACCCTCTGTGTATTACAGCACAAGTCCCAGATCAAAGCTAGTGCACACAGTTAAACAAAAATGATTACATAACCAATATTGCTTTATTACAGTAATAGAGAGTACTGACCGAAAGGTCTCATTATTACAAATGAGGTTTCAAGACCTCGCACACACGAAACACAGCGGAAGCAAAAATAAATCCAGCGGAGACCCATCAATACGCCACAGGTAATTGACTGGGGAAGCGCGACCTAGTACTCCGGGAATCCTTCGTCGAATCCACACGCGAAGTAGTCGTAGTCTCTCTCTTGAGCTTCATATTCTTTTGAATTGATTTTTAGTGCAGCATGTGAGTACAAAAAGTACTCCATAAGTCTTGGGGAAAATGCAATAGATGCAAGGCTTAACAAAGGAAGGCTATATGGTTCTTTTCCACAAAGCAATATTTTAGTTTAAATACCATTAAGTAATTTCAAAGGCACTAATTTACTAAAGTAATTGTTTTAACAGAAACTATCATTAATTTTATAGTGAAGGGTCTATCCACCAACACCAGTTGACCAATTCTAACTGATCAAGACTTCGGGTTACGACCACCCACACTGGCTCCAACCGCCATGACAACATCCAAGACTTCCCTCCACTATCGGAATACCAAAACTTTGTTTTTAAAATGAAAACTAAAGATCTACCATGTGAATGCATTCCTTGTCCGCCCTTGACCGTGGACACGGCTATTCGAATAGTTTGACACTCTGCAGAGGTTGTACAACTTTACCCCCAAGAGATAAATTATCCTAATAGTCACCATGCTTCCTTTGGCATAAGACCCAGATAAAATATCACAAAGCCTTTACCTCACTCTAGTCTAGCTAGACACCACCCGCTGAGGTTTCACCGCAGAAGGGTTCCATCCACCCAGTCCGAAGCCCCCTCTTGCGCCATATGAGTACAGTACATCCCTGTCCCTCACTGTGAATAACCAGTAAATCCCTGGCACCCACGTTCCATTGGTGGCACCTAAACTAGACTATTGTAAGTTAATCAGCTAGGTCGTACCCATATAGACTTGGGGTTTGTTGGACCGAAATGGCGACAGGGGGGGTGAATGTCGCTTTCAAAAATTAAATTCGCCCCTCAAGTATCCACACTTATGCTTCTTCTCCAATAGCTATGGAAGCTATGAAGATAGAAGATATGCACTACTGGAAGTCACAGCAACAAGGATAAACCAGATCCAGAAAGAAACAGTCAAGAAAGATAATTTCAGAGCAGGTCTGACTGCAAGCGGTAGCACCGCTGAGACGAGCGGTAGTACCTCTGGGCGGTAGTACCGCTGAGCCGAGCGGTAGTATCTTTGAGCGGTAGTACCTTTTGAGGAGAGGTAGTACCGCACGACAGCAAACAGAGCAGCCTGACAGAAGTTCTGAAACTTCGGATTTTTGGCTAAATCAAGGAAACGAAAGGAAAACTTCTAATCTTTTCAGAGAGAGACATCAAGGGACTATTTTAAATACCTTTAGGGCCACAAACAACATGGGAACTAAGCAAGAACACAAGAAATTCAGAGATTAGCCAAGAACTTGAAAAATACAGAGAGCTACCCAAAAACTCAAATTCCCATCTAACCATTGATCCTTTGGCCACGAAACTTTGAGGATAGCTAATTAATAGCCATAAGACTCTGCATGCCAAGTTTCACATTTTCTCATGAAGGGAAACACGAAAATCATCAAAACCCTAGAAGAGGAAATGAAGAACAGAGAAGTCCCAAACATGAAATCTGAGATGAAACGAAGTTTGCTCTTGGGAAACTTGATCAAATGATCTTGAGGCATCATCCCAACATAGAGCAACCCATTTTGGGCCTTCCCAGCAAGAAAGAACTTCAAATCACAAAAAGCGAAAAATCACTCAAAAGAAGAACGAAGAACACAACAGGAGCACGAGAGGTAAAATCCAGATTTCCATTTCAAATCAAGATGATTACAGAGGAGTCCCCATACGCATGGGCATTAGAACAAGAAGAATGATTACATGGATTCTCAACTCATCCTCTCCCTCTCCATCTCAAGAACTTACACAAACCCTACATCTTCTTGGAGAGGAGCCAACACTCAGACACTCAAAGAAACATCCAAAGGGACAAGCACAGACACTCTCTGCTGCCTTCCACCCACTCTCACCAACTAAAGAGCAAAGGGAAAACAACCTCCCAAAGCCTCTTTTGACTCACTAAAACCCTAGCTCTCTCCCAAAGCCATTGAATCCATGCCGCCCTCAAGGAGACACCCTCTCCTTATATAGGCCTTGGCTAACGGGTCTCCAACCCGTTACACCCGCCAACTCGAACGGAACCCGCTTCCACGTATGCAGCTTTGCGTTTTTACCGAAACGCCCCTTCTGCACCTTCCTGGAAGCTTCAGCGTTCCTTGTCGTCCAAGCCTCGCAACCACCTCGAGTCTCCGCCGTCTTCGACACCTCCGACCGTTCTGACCTCAACGCCACCTGCGTCTAGTCCGGTCACCTCGTGTCTCACCACGACTCCGCCTCGACGTCCTGCAGCCAACACAGACAAGAAAGACATCACATAGCACCGCACAACACAATGTGTACAAACATCTGCACCATAGCTCAAATAATAAACCACAAAGTCGAAAACTGCATTCCGATCGGTCGAAATGAAAAACCATCCAATGCACAAGGTCTACGACTTCACCACAAAGCCATACGACCAATTCTCAGCTCAAACGATCAATCCTACAGATCAAACGACCACGTTCACGATTTTCGGATGCTTCCGACCGCTTACGACCGCAACCTGGTGCGTTCGAACCCTTCCGATTGCAACCAAGGACATTCGGACCGAGCCGATCACAACCGAGGACGTTCGGACCGTTCCGTTCGCTCCCGCGCCCGACTGACCGCATACGGGACGTTCAGACCGTTCGCATTGCTCCCGCGCCCGTCAGTTCCAACAACGCACAGAGAGCTCAAATCAAACTCAAATTTTCCAAAACAAAAGTCATTAGCTTCAGTTCCTTTCTTTCGACCATGTCGACACAAGGAGCAAAAGGAAGAACAAGAAGGAGCAATTTTTCCTCAAAGCTCCTAAAATGGTTTTTTGTACCACTATTCTCCCCCTTTTGGCAATAAACACATCAAGGATGCAAGGAAGAGAACAAGTCGTGGAAATGGATGAAATGGCTGAAGTTTGATTATTCTAAGCATTTAGAGCCATGAGAATTATCCAAGATGACCAACAAGTATTACATCAAGCCATAACTCAATAGAATGCTATCTAGATCATGACAAGATATATATAAGACAGCTAAACCAAATAGATGACAATCTGAAATTTAGTGCAATTTGAGAGCCTGTCAAGTCATCCATGACCAAAGTCTAGCTAGAGGTATCCAAGGATGATGCAAACCATGTCAATAAGCTAAGCAGAACCAAGAAGCTAGTATTGAGTCTAATTAGAGTGCTACAAGCTCAAGAGTGAAACATTTATTTAAGTACTTGGTTCTTTTTGTAGATTAAGCAAAAGAAGCACGAGTGACATATTTTCTTTTGAAATTCAAGGTTGTTGCCAACCAGATTTTTGTTTAGTCATGTGCTAGATCTCAAGCCTTATGCGATCATGCCAAGCAAGAAGCTTAAGACAATGATCTTGGTCATCCAAAACTCCTCCTAAGTTCATGCCTTGTGCAATGGCAAGCCGTCTCATGAGAAAGAATTAGTGAGATCAGTTTTTTTTCGCACAAAAGAGATATGTTTGCATTCTTAATGATTGTACTAACTCATGCTACATCAAGAACTAGCATAGCTCAATCTAAAGCTCAATAAAGATTCAACGCTCAGCTCAGCCTATTTGACATGGTATGAATCATAAAAGAATAACGCAAGAAAGACTAATCTCGAGAGCTAGCATGACAAGTTTTAATTCAAGTTGAGCAATTTTAAAGAACTTATCATGGCAAAAGCTAGTCTATACATATGAAGTCATGATCAATCTAGCAAATAAGCACAAATCATGGCAGAATGTAAAGCAATGTAACCATGTCATGAAAGGATAATAATCAAGGCTCCATGTAGTTATTTACAATGCAGAATGACATGCAAGAAATCCAGCTCCCCCTCAACATATGATGCAACTTTTAGTTCAAGTTGAGTTAAGTCATCATTAAGATCTAGAAGCTCCCAAATGAACTCCCCCTGAACCAAAGCAATAAGCAAGAGAAGCTGGCAAAGAAAATCTGAAAGGGCAGTCCTTAAAGCATAGATAAGATATAGAGGAAACTATGGCTCAGACTGACTCTCATCTACCCCATATGACTCGAGGACTATCAGCTGGTCTACTAACAACCTAGGGAGCAAACACGTACCCTGTCTACTCGAGGGTGGCCCAACCATTGCTAGAACCCACAAGAAGTGAGTAAGCTCAACCTAGAGAGAAGAGAGACAGCTAACAAGCAGCATCCTAGTGTCACAAGATAAGAGCAAGAAGTCTAAACATCTAGTCAAGAGAACCACTCTAACATATGCTAGAAGGACTATCCCGAATGCACCGAAAATGCAATGCAACAGAAAGGAGCAAGAGCATAATCAATATAATAAAGCAGTAAAGCACAAAGCTCCCCCTCACAACAATCCATACGGACAAACCACCCCAAGCTCTCCTTGCAGAGCTGAAAACCTAGAACTATCCAATGGCTTGGTAAAGATATCAGCCAACTGATGGTCACTCTCCACAAACTGGAGCACAATGTCACCCTTCTCCACATGGTCTCGAAGGAAGTGATATCGAATATCAATGTGCTTGGTCCGAGAGTGCTGCACTGGGTTCTTAGCAATGTTAATCGCAGAAGTGTTATCACAAAAGAGTAGAACACTATCGATAACTAACCCAAAGTCCCGCAGGGTCGAGACCATCCAAAGCACTTGGCTACAGCAACTGGCTGCAGCAACGTACTCGGCCTCTGCGGTGGACTGTGCAACACCAGACTGCTTCCTCGAAGACCAGGAAACGAGAGAAGTGCCAATGAACTGGCAGGTGCCCGACGTGCTCTTCCTATCTATCCTACAGCCGACAAAGTCTGCATCTGAATAGGCTCTCAAGGAAAGACAAGAAGAGGAAGAGTACCAGATACCATAGTCAATGGTAGCTCGAAGGTACCGAAGAATGTGTTTCACTGCCTGGCGGTGAGATACGCGAGGAGAAGCCTGAAACCGAGCACAAAGACACACGGAGAAGTGTATGTCCGGTCTCGAGGCAGTGAGGTATAAGAGGAAGCCGATCATACTCCTATACTCCTTCTGATCAACTGGCTCGCCATCCTCATCTGGGTCGAGTGAAGCTGATGTAGCCATAGGAGTGGATACCGGCTTACCATCACTCATATCGAAGCGCTTCAGGAGGTCTCGAGTATACTTGCCCTGATGCAAGAAGGTACCCTCCTGAGTCTGCTTGATTTGGAAGCCAAGAAAGAAGCTCAACTCGCCCATCATGCTCATCTCAAACTCCGAGCTCATGACATCAGAAAACTAGGAAACGAGAGCATGCGAGGAGCCGCCAAAGATGATGTCATCCACATAAATCTGGACTAACAGAAGATTAGTGCCATGCCGGCGGATGAACAAGGTCTTGTCTACTTTACCCATCTCGAAACCATGACTCAATAAATAGGACTTAAGCCTCTCATACCAAGCTCTGGGGGCCTGCTTAAGTCCATAAAGCGCTTTGGAAAGCTTGTAGACATGGTTTGGATATTTGGGGTTCTCGAAACCTGGAGGCTGTCTCACATAGACTTCTTCCTCAATGAAGCCATTAAGGAAGGCACTCTTGACGTCCATCTGGTAAAGCTTGAAACCTTTAGAAGCTGCAAAGGCAAGCAGGATTCTAATGGCTCCAAGTCTAGCTACAGGGGCAAAGGTCTCTTTGAAATTGAGACCCTCAACCTGAGAGAAGCCCTGAGCTACCAGTCTAGCCTTGTTTCGAATAACCACCCCATTCTCACTCTGCTTGTTCTTGAACACCCACTTAGTCCCAATGACATTGTGACCTCGAGGGGGCTCAACAAGCAACCAGACCTTGTTCCTCTCGAAATTTTCTAGCTCCTCATGCATGGCATTAACCCAAGACTCGTCAGACAGAGCATGACAAACGTCCTTGGGCTCAAAAGAGGCAACAAAGGCAGAATGGAGACAGAAAAGTGACGTGGCAGACTTTGAGCGTGTGACACATTCAAAGAGGTCTCCAATAATCTGCTTAGAAGGATGAGCTTTTTGGATATGCCGAGGAGGTCCAGGATGAGATGAAGAAGTGACATCTACCTCATGTACAGATGAGGTAGGAACAGAGCCACTAGCTCCAGAAGAAGCAGAAGGCAAGGGCTGATCGCCTCGAGGTGCAGTGGAAGAAGGCACCTCAAGGGGTGGATGAGAGACTGGATCGGGTAGACAACCCTCATCTCCATCGTCCTCATCATCCACAAAGATGGGCTCGGACTGCTCTAAAGAACCTAAGATATCGGGCCTAGTTCCCGGACTGGCCTCGTCAAAGGTCACCTCACAGGTCTCTACCATTTTGCTAGACTCGCAGATCCAAACTCGACAAGCCCGCGAAGAAGTCGAGTAACCCATAAAAATACCATCACAAGAACGTGACTCGAACTTGTCTAGGTTCCCGGACTTCAGAATAAAGCACTTGCAACCAAACACACGAAAATGAGATACACTGGGCTTTCGCCCATATCTCAACTCATAAGAAGTGCGGTGCAAGTGTGCCCTAAGAAAAACTCGATTTGATACATGGCACGCGGTGGCTATAGCCTTAGCCCAAAACTTCCGCGGTGTAGAGTACTCATCAAGCATCGTCCTGGCCATCTCAACCAAGGTACGGTTCTTTCTCTCCACGACGCCATTTTGCTGAGGGACGTGCGGAGAGGAGAACTGATGCTCTACACCTGTCTCATCACAAAACCTCTCAAAGTAGGAATTCTTGAACTCCGTGCCATTGTCACTGCGGATCGCTCGTAAGGCACCCGGGAGCTCAACAGAAAGCCTACTGAGAAAACCTCGAAAATGTGTAAACGTCTCATCCTTCGAGGCTAAGAAAAACACCCAAGAGTACCTCGAGAAGTCATCGACCACGACAAGAACATACCACTTCTCTCCTGTTGACTACACTCGAGCTGGTCCAACCGTGTCCATGTGGAGCAGCTATCCCAGTGCATTGGTCATAGTAACTATGACTGGAGGGTGAGAAGCGGCAACCATCTTGCCGTACCGGCAAGGAGCATAAACTAGATCTTTGACCATCTTGAGTTTCAGCAGACCACGAATGAGATCGTGGCCGCTAACTCGGGTCAAATGGTCAAATCCAATATGACCAAGTCTCCTATGCCAGAAAGAAAGGTCGCGGGACTCAGAAGCAACTAAACACCTGAGAGAATCACTAGAAGACTCAGAAAAATCAGCATGAAAGATCCTCCCAAAACGAGAAATCCCGCAAACCAGATTACCCGAAGAATCAAGAATTTTACAAGCGTTTTTCTTAAAACTCACCTTGAAACTGTCATCGGTAAGCTAAGAAACGGAAAGCCAATTATACTGCAGCTTATTAACCAAAGCAACATCTTTCAAAATGAAAGAATCATTAACGCGCACTGTACCTATGGCGATGACGCGCCCAGATGAAGCGTCTCCGAAGGTGATCGTCTCATCACCTGGAGCGCGGGCTAGGGAAGAAAACCAACGAGAGTCTCCGGTCATGTGTCGTGAACACCCAGAGTCTACAAGCCAAACCTTTCCCTTACCTGCCCGGCGAACCTGAGTCAAACAGAGAGTAAAGTCTCAATACTGGGGTAAATCAAGAGTGATTTTGGCACCCAATACTGAGTAACACGTCGAGCAGATGAAGTAGTCAAGCACGACTGACCTCTATCTACCCTACACTCTCTGTCACTCAACAAGCCAGAAGGTCTGTGTGCAGACCCGAAGCTGTTGTTGGGCTTGACTGCTATAGAGGAGCGAGTCAAGACACCAGCAACATGCTGATCATGCCGCGGGTAGCTATCTCGACGGGAGAAATGAGATTTACCCTCAGAACGGCGGTAGTCACGACCAAAGGGAGCATGAGGACGAAAACCAGAAAACTCAAAAAAAACCAAGTCCTCGATGCTGCCCAAAACCATAAGAAGCATCTGAAGCAAACCTAAACCTCGTGTTGGTCTTAGGTGCACTCAAGGTCTGGGGTTGACCCTGAATACGCCTAAGAGCTGCAACACGGTCTCTCTGCGCGATCCTGGCGCGCCTGAAGCATCGATCGATCAAGTGCTCATCCTTCTGATAGAAGGTGTAATGATACTTCACCTTCTGAGAGGTAGAAGTAGCACGGGGAGGCTTCGCCTTCTGAGAGGCCGAAGTAGCAGGTGGAATCACCTTGCTGTCAGAAATCCCCTGAACAAAACCTGCTGACTTAAATTGGACTTTCTCGGTCCTGGGCTCAGTCTCGATCACATCTGGTGCTATGGGTCTGAGCACGGCAGGTGGATGCTTCCTCATGTCCTCATAGAAATCATATCCTAGACCTTGATTAAATTTGCAAATCTTGGATTGGTCTAGAATAAGATTAAGCTTCTTCTTGCCTCCTACAAATCTCTTGAGAGTGTTCATAAGATACTGACACTCCCGAAAGAGAGAGGTGCAAGAAGAGCAGGGGGAAAAGGAGACAACAAAAGGTAAGGGAGTAGAAAAAGAACCAACAGTAGAGGAAAGAATGGCTTGTGCACGCACAGCCGCCTCTGAGGGGACAGTCCTACTACTAGCAGGTTGGTTCACGTCACTAAGCGTCTCTACCTTACCCTGAGGCTTCTCCCCCTTCTCATCAATCACATCACAAGCTGAAAGTGGCTTCTCTAGAAGGTCCTTAGTTAGCTTCACACATTTCTCATCCAATGCAATCAAGTCAGATTTTAGTTTGTTACAATTAATGCATGGTGAGCTAACAGGGTCCTTAGAAGCAGTTTGAGCCAATCTATTATTGTCATCAACTAATTCTTGAAACTGTTTGGAGACAGCTTCAAGCTCAGCAGTAAGCTTGGGACAGTTCATACATGAAGCAATCGGCTCAAGAAGAAAAGCTTGTAGTTCTGCAATTTTATGATCTGCCCGTTTTAGGTTCATCTTCAGATTATTGCAATTTTCACATGTCTCGGGCAGATCAAGCAACATAGTATAAAGACCTCTAAAAGCATTGTCCTTATCCTCACATAAGGTGCAAGATGTAGTCTCAACAACAGCAGATGAAATAGGCGCTACTCTACTCATCTCAAGCTCAGCAAGTAGACTAACATTCTCCACGTTAATCATGTCTAGCTCAGAGGACACACTATCTGCAAGGTCCTTAGTTTCTCCATGTCATCCAGCAAAGCAGAACAAACATCACAATCGTCATGGGAGGGAGCAGATCTAAGTGAAGTAAGCTCCCGTGACAAGCTCTCTACTTCCTTCTCTAACTCGGTACACCTAGCCCTAGCTCTAGCATGAAATCCACCTAGCTTAAGAAAAGCATGATTAAGCTGGTCGTAGGTGGGGCATACCTCGTCCGAGTCGGAGTACAGCTTGCTGTCGCTCAGTTCACCCTCAAGGGCCATGAAGCACATGCCGGAGAAGTCGTCGCCGCTCTTGGGTTCTTGGTCACCCGTCCCGTCATCGTCGCTCCATCCCTCCACCTCGCTGAGGTCGAGGTCGTCAAAGGCGGTGAGGATACGGTGGAAGAGCTTCTTGGCCTTCCCAAAGTCGCGGAACTTCTTCTTGCCTTGAGGGTGCACTGGAGGCTTCTTGTTGCGGTTCTTATCGGTGTAGTCGTTCTTGCCCGAACCGCCGTAGTCGTTCTTGGCCTTCTCCAGCTTGGGGCAGTTGACCCGAATGTGGTTGGGGCCACCACACTCAAAGCAAATCACAGGTCCTCCTCTCTTTCTATCCCTCCTCCTCTTGTAAGCATGGGAAAACTTCCGAGCTAGGAGGGCCAGCTGCTCATCCTCAAGCTGCTCTAACTAATCATCAGTTACGTCACAGAGAGCAGCGAGAGAGAAACCACAAAACGAATCGGAAGAAGAAAGACCTGAAGCCGAACTAGGATCGGTGACTAGAGCCATCGACTGTGACTTCGACTTGTGAGAGACAATGTCAATCTCGTGAGTCTTGAGGCGCAAGTACAGCGCATCAAGAGTCAAAGTCGAGAGGTCCGTGGTGTCCTTGATGGTAGTCACCTTCATCTCCCAAACCCGCAAATCGAGAGCCGCGAGCATCTGACGAGCGTTATCTGAGTCGGGGTATGTGAGACCGACCACTCGGAGATTGCTCAAGATCTTGTGGAAACGCGCAAAGCACTCATCTAAGGACTCACTAGCGAACATTTCAAACTTGTTGTAATCTCACTTGAATTGGTCCTGTCGGACAATCTTGATCTGGGTGGTGCCCTCATGGTATGCGTCGAGGGTCACCCAGATGTCGAACGCCGACGTGAGATGAGAGATGCGATCAAACTCGCTTCGGCTCAACCCCTGGATTATGATGTTCCTTGCCTTAGCGTTCGCCTCAACATCAGCCATGTTCCTGGCGTTGATGTTCTCATCGGCAGGAACAACAAATCGCACCTTCACCTTCCGCCAGATGGTATACCCCTGAGCCTGGATGTATGTCTCCATTCGGCTCTTCCAGAAGGGGTAATCGATGCCATCAAAGACGGGCGGCTTGGTGGAATACTTGTCCGTCGCCATGGCTCTTAGAGACCGGTTAAGATCTATTGAGAAGAGCTAACTGGCTCTGATACCAATTGTTGGACCGAAATGGCGACAGAGGGGGGTGAATGTCGCTCTCAAAAATTAAATTCGCCCCTCAAGTATCCACACTTATGCTTCTTCTCCAATAGCTATGGAAGCTATGAAGATAGAAGATATGCACTACTGGAAGTCACAGCAACAAGGATAAACCAGATCCAGAAAGAAACAGTCAAGAAAGATAATTTCAGAGCAGGTCTGACTGCAAGCGGTAGTACCGCTGAGACGAGCGGTAGTACCTCTGGGCGGTAGTACCGCTGAGCCGAGCGGTAGTATCTTTGAGCGGTAGTACCTTTTGAGGAGAGGTAGTACCGCACGACAGCAAATAGAGCAGCCTGACAGAAGTTCTGAAACTTCAGATTTTTGGCTAAATCAAGGAAACGAAAGGAAAACTTCTAATCTTTTCAGAGAGAGACATCAAGGGACTATTCTAAATACCTTTAGGGCCTCAAACAACATGGGAACTAAGCAAGAACACAAGAAATTCAAAGATTAGCCAAGAACTTGAAAAATACAGAGAGCTACCCAAAAACTCAAATTCCCATCTAACCATTGATCCTTTGGCCACGAAACTTTGAGGATAGCTAATTAATAGCCATAAGACTCTGCATGCCAAGTTTCACATTTTCTCATGAAGGGAAACACGAAAATCATCAAAACCCTAGAAGAGGAAATGAAGAACAGAGAAGTTCCAAACATGAAATCTGAGATTAAACGAAGTTTGCTCTTGGAAAACTTGATCAAATGATCTTGAGGCATCATCCCAACATAGAGCAACCCATTTTGGGCCTTTCCAGCAAGAAAGAACTTCAAATCACAAAAAGCGGAAAATCACTCAAAAGAAGAACGAAGAACAGAACAGGAGCACGAGAGGTAAAATCCAGATTTCCATTTCAAATCAAGATGATTACAGAGGAGTCCCCATACGCATGGACATTAGAACAAGAGGAATGATTACATGTATTCTCAACTCATCCCCTCCCTCTCCATCTCAAGAACTTACACAAACCCTACATCTTCTTGGAGAGGAGCCAACACTCAGACACTCAGAGAAACATCCAAGGGGACAAGCACAGACACTCTCTGCTGCCTTCCACCCACTCTCACCAACTAAAGAGCAAAGGGAAAACAACCTCCCAAAGCCTCTTTTGACTCACTAAAACCCTAGCTCTCTCCCAAAACCATTGAATCCATGCCGCCCTCAAGGAGACACCCTCTCCTTATATAGGCCTTGGCTAACGGGTCTCCAACCCGTTACGCCCGCCAACTCGAACGGAACCCGCTTCCACGTATGCAGCTTTGCGTTTTTACCGAAACGCTCCTTCTGCACCTTCCTGGAAGCTTCTGCGTTCCTTGTCGTCCAAGCCTCGCAACCACCTCGAGTCTCCGCCGTCTTCGACACCTCTGACCGTTCTGACCTCAATGCCACATGCGTCTAGTTCGGTCACCTCGTGTCTCACCACGACTCCGCCTCGACGTCCTGCAGCCAACACAGACAAGAAACACATCACATAGCACCGCACAACACAATGTGTAGAAACATCTACACCATAGCTCGAATAATAAACCACAAAGTCGAAAACTGCATTCCGATCGGTCGAAATGAAAAACCATCCAATGCACAAGGTCTACGACTTCACCACAAAGCCATACGACCAATTCTCAGCTCAAACGATCAATCCTACAGATCAAACGACCACGTTCACGATTTTCGGATGCTTCCGACCGCTTACGACCGCAACCTGGTGCGTTCGAAGCCTTCCGATCGCAACCAAGGACATTTGGACCGAGCCGATCACAACCGAGGACGTTCGGACCGTTCCGATCGTTCCCGCGCCCGACTGACCGCATACGGGACGTTCGGACTGTTCTGATTGCTCCCACGCCCGTCAGTTCCAACAACGCACAAAGAGCTCAAATCAAACTCAAATTTTCCAAAACAAAAGTCAATTACTCATCACACAAATGGAGATACCTCCACATGGTCTCTCAGGGTTGCATGGTAATGCTCAGTCTGGACAATCACAAGCGTCGGTCCTTAATTGACTAGGACGGAACTTACACCTTACAAGATCTCGTGCTTTCTGCACCAAACCAAACCAACCATCCGCCCCAGTCTAAACCAACTTTTACATTTTATTTATTTTTAAAAGAGAACAGTGGCAACACCAGTCACCACTTACTTCTAAATACAACTATCAATTGAATGAAATATGATTTCCCATTCCAAGTTTAAATGGCATGACTAAGCATTTTACTACCGTTCTAGTATTACCAATGTATTATATAATTCTCATTATTGAGCCAAAGGTGATCCTAGGGTTACAAAGGTACATGGCATTCAATTTTAATGGAGGGCATAACAATGATTGGAGTAACTATCTTGCTAAAATAAAATTAAGATTCTATGCAAATAGCGATGCACATAACTTTAAAATAATTTAAAACATTTCACAAACATAGGTTCAAAATGATCAAAGCAGACTTGCCTTCTTGTGCGCTATTTGGTCCTTCTTGCCGCGGCTCGACAAATTCTTCGGCGACGTCGAGTTCTACGCATGAAACGACAAAACAAACGAAAAAATAAATACTAATAAAATCACAAAACAAAAAAAATATAATATATATATTGGAAGGAAGTTTATGATTTCATATGAAGTTAGGAGAAAGATTCAGCGGATTTGGGGTTCACACGAGGGAGAACGAATATCTGGAATATTGGTTGGGAAAAGAAATTACTGAGACAATATTTGGACCAAGAAAAATATAATGGATTTTATGGAGATTTTGCAAGATTTGAATTTAAATTTTGAAAGTGCACAGAAAATTTGGAAAGGAACTGAGGCTTTGAAATTAAACTAGGTATTAGAATTTGAAATTTAAATTTTGAAATATCAAATAAATTTCAAATATTTGAAAGAATTGAAGAAATGGATAGTTTGGAATTTTTGATGAATTTAGAAATTTAAATGGGCTCAAATGGAGTTAAAATGAAGGAGAACGGGCTTCGGGAAGTTTAAATTCAGAGAAAAAGAAAAACTGGATTTTTGAGAATTATTTTTCTAAAGGAAATTGGAATTATTGCATCAGCACTGAATTTCCTTTTTCGGCTGATTTATTTTTCAATTGGAAAACCCGGATTATGACGTCAGCCCCGGGGTTAGCCCACTGACAGGTGGGCTCGGTCCATGTGGACCGAGTCCACGGGCGAGGGAGGCGTCGAGGTGGCATGGTAGGCTGACGGGGAGGCGCTCGGGCTCAGGAGATCGCCGGCGAACGGCGGCGCGGCTGCCGGCGGCGAGGCCGGAAACGGAGAGAGGAGAGCAAGGGGATCCCGAGGGAGGGTGCGGCGGTTACCGAGGGTGGCCGGAGATGGGCCGGCGACGAGGGAGGAGGCGGTGGCGCTCGGGTCCAAGCGGCGGCGGCGATTTCGGTGGCGGAGGGGCGCGGCCGAGGGGCGGCCGGGGTGCACACTGGTGCGGCGAAGGTGATGGCGGCGTCGGCCGGGCGCGAGGGTGCCGGAGGCAGCAGCGATTTCTCGCCGGAGTCGGCAGCGGCGACGGTGGCAAGGGCGCACGGCGCGAGGGCGAGGGGGAGCTCGGGAGAAGTGGCCGAGGGCGGAGCGAGGTGGGGCGAGTTGGGGCGGAGCTCGGGCGCTTTTTATAGGGGCCGGAAAGGGGGCAATCGGAGAGGAAAAAGGAAGGTGCGGGGGTGAGGGAGGAAAGGAAGTGCGGGGATTGGGGAAGGAGGCGGGTACGTAGCTTGCGGGGGAAGAAAGGGGGAGGTGGGTGCGCGCGCGGTAGGAGGTGGGCGGCGGGTTGGGTGGAGGCGGATGCGGGAGGAGAGAGGAGGCGCGGCCGGAGGTAGGAGAAGGTGGGGAAGGGATGACAGGTGGGCCAGGGGGCGCAGAGAGAGAGAGGGAGAGGGAGGCACGGGTGGCAGCGATGAAGATCGGGCGGCTGAGGGAAGAGCGGGGCGGACACGTGGCAAGCGGGGAAGGAGGCTAGGCGGGATCGACCGGGCGACGTGGGCCGATCCTGGCCGTCCACGTGGCGGCCGGAGGGGGAGGGGAGGGATTTTTATTTTTGATTTTTGAATTTCAGAAAAGCCTGGGAAATTATTTAAGCCTCAGAAAAATATGAAAATACTTTCAAAAATTCCAGGAAAATTCACAGAAGCTCCTGGTGCCATTTTGGACTTAATAAAAATATTTCCAACTAATGTTAGTATTTAATTTTCAAACTTAAAATACTTTTCAACTTTTAAAATTGGTTTTTAATTCCAGAAAATTCTTTAAAAAATTATTTTAAAATTTAGGGAAGGTTGGGAAAAATAAAATGAACTCTTTTTGGCTTTATTAAAATATTTGAAATACATTTTCTTGCTTCAAATTTTTGAAATCAAATCCAGATAAATCCAAATAAAATCCAAATGCTTTAAAATAATTAATTTGAAATTAAATTTGTAGAAAGCAAATTTTTGGGATGTTACAACTTGACATGGGAAATACTTGCCTGATTACTTAACTGAGAACAAATGTCAACAAGGGCCCCTTTACAGATCACAATAAGAAACACAAACAAACTTTATTAGGGAGTTGAGTTGACATCTCAACTGCTCACAGAAGCACGACGTCAATTAATCGTCGTATTGGCTTGGCTAACTTGATGAATTTGCTTTCGTCTTTATTTCCCCTGATTAGAAAAGGCAGGAACCTTCACGGACAAACAGAGAAAGCAAAAGAAAAATAAGTTATGTCGAGAAGCCATTCAATTTGGCCATTGGTATCCTTGACAGCCATCAGCAGCTGTCCAGGCAAAACTGCCAAACTTGAATCCAAAAGCACCGCCTTATTCAAGGTCAAGAACATCTCGTGGAGTTCACACAATGAGGTAGGCGCAACAATTTCGCAGCATTACAAACATGCTTTTAATTTATTTTCCCTCTGTTTTTCAAGATGCTGAAGCAATAATGCATCCGAAACTGACGGCGGTCTCGGAATAAAGTTTAAAATGAGTATTTCTGGTTCTGAAAAGACAGAATATTTCCCTTTTACCATAAACCACAAACATTCTCTTGGACCACCTTCCAAAGGTGCATGAGAAAAAGATGACTTGATCTATTGCCAAGAGACTTCACAATATAGCCAATTCAAACGAGAAAATAACTGAAACTTAATGAAAGAATGAAAAATAAAGCACTGCATCCAATCGTTCCTCTAGAAAGTAATTCCTCTAAAAAGAAGATGACTTTCCTCCTATCTGCGTCAGAATCGAATTCCTTCAGAACTTAAAACATCTGAAGTAATTCATGTATTGATCAGTGCAGAGTCGAGTTTTACAAGTTGAATAAAACTCTCACTCTCCTCAATGTAGGGTTTTCACTAATTGTATTGTTCGGGCTATCCATAACCACACGGCACCAGATGTGAATTGATGGTGAAACATTCGCCTTGATGCTAATGATTGGGGGAACGGGACGAAATCTGTCCCACGTTTCTCCTTGGAAGTATCAGCTAATTTCGTCTGAAAAAGTAATCTATAGCTTGTGTAAAGTAGCCGAAGGAAAGACGAAACTGCAACCTGCCATTTTTCATTGCTTTGAATACAAGGTATTTCAAAAAAAAATTCCGATTACAAAGAAGATGCACACACACCACCACTTCGAATGCGCACCTATTTATGTTCACATCATCGCCTGTTATACCAAACTACAAGCTGGTTCCTTGTTATGCTATTGCTTCCAATGGCAAGAGGAGACTATTGTAGTTCTAAAGAGGAATTCGAAAATTGTATCGTTTTTGGAGCTCTTATACGGTGCCCACAAAAGGGTATGTGCCGTCCATTGCTTTCAATCCTACGGGTCTTTTTAGTTAGGATTTTGGTAGTACTTCCCACCAAGTGTAAGGAAGTATGATTTATTAGAGGTAAGATTAAAGAAAATTTTTACGGTACATTCTGCTGGTAGTAAAAGAGTGGTAGTATAAATTAAATCTAACTATTAATTTGTGAGAGTAAAATAGACTTTTTGTAAATTTATTTTTTATGAGGGTATTATAAATTTTTCTCTAAACCTATTATTAATCCTTTCTGTTGCCGTCATCATCGCCTCTCACCTATTCCCGATGCCGTCACTGTCATATCTTGTACACGTGCTACCACGGCACTTACGGAAATTACTTTTACCTCAGATGTTCATTTTACAATTTTACCCCTCATGGGATTTTACTACTAGTATTACTGGTAATAGTATAACTAAATCTTAACTAATCTGATATATTGAATTAAAAAGAATAGACGGTTCACATTTATTTTAAGATAATGTAAAAGAGCCCAAAATTATAACTATACATGATGTTTTGGTACGAGTCGGACAAAAACTGCCTAGGAACCATCTCCTCAACTACGCCAAACGGACGAGTCGCTAACAGTATCAACCTCAGGAACCAACAGGACGCCTCTCCAACATCAACAACGGCCACCCCTACGATGTTATATAAGGACCGGTCGGGCGACACGACACAATAAAACAATGTAACACATTCACACTCATTGTGCTCTCCAATCAGTAAGTACCCCCTTGCAACACATTGAGTTTAGTGATTGTTGACAGCCGCGTGTGAATTTGCACCAAACGGTGGCACGAGAATTCGACATTGAGATTAATTTAGGTTAAACCAAAAGGTTGATATTAAATTTTGGAAAAAAAATAAAGTCAAGAGAAAAGGTCTACATTGCCCCTAAGAAATCAATGGTCCGATTTAGGTTGTGATCAAAATGGCTGAAAAGCCCGTGGCTTATGGCTGAAAACACTGTAGCTGGCTGAAAAAAGCACTGTAGCTGACAGAGGCTTATTTACCATAATTAAATTTAAAAAAATTTAAAAATAGAAAAAACATATTAGCCCATCACGTATAATGTAAACAAATACGAGGAAAAAAGAACCGGTAAAAAAACTCAAAAAAAAGCCAAAAGTTCAGAAAAAGACGAAATTTATGAATAGTGCAAAAATAAGCTGAAGCCAAAAGCTCAAGCCATATTGATCACACCCTTAGTTTAATACTATCACCCTCTTTCTGTATAAGGTACTGTAAAATTTCTCTATTTTATTTTTGTCAACAATCCGGATATTTCCTGTCAAACTTACAAGTAAAAACCAAGGTATAGGGACCTATGATCATGTCTGAATGATTGAACAATCAAGAAATTATAGGTGATCATGAAGACTAATCTAAGTCTTGGCATTAACATAAAGCTTTAATCCCTAGATCAAACATGAACACCTAGCATTAACATTAGAGCGGAAGCGTGAGTTACCCGAAGCCGGAGATGCCATGAGCGGTGGTCGGTGATGTTGAGGTAGAGGTGGCCGACGGCGTGAAGGCGGTGGTCGATGCCGACGGGGACGAAGATGGAGGAGGGTTCTGGCGTTCGTTCACCTGAGCGCCCGTAATGGATCGGTCTCATTAGGGTTTTTGGGGCCTTGAATAACACCCGTTAAACAAGCCTGCCGAAACCCCCGTTTTTATGTGGCGCACGGTGACCGGGACCGAAACCATGTCATGTTGGTAACCGCCTCCGATCAAGGCGCGGGGTGGAGGCGTGCCTCCCTTAAATCTCGAACTCTGTTAGCCGAGATCAACCCAACATTCTCCCCTTTGATCGTAAGGCTAACATCATAAGCCCATTCTCGATAAAATAGCATACCAAGGCAATGTGTTGCATAGCCAATGAAGTGCCATACAACCCCAGTACCTATAGTGCACTATCTTATCTCGAAATGGATATTCATTATACTTAATGGGAGTTGGTTTGCTTTAAGGTCCTTTTATCCAGAATCAGAGGCTTTCCAATAAACCCATGCCGGCAACATGATCACGAAAAATATTGGGTGGTAAGCCTTTAGTAAGCGGATCCGCAAGCATTAACTTAATACTTAATGTGCTTGATACTTATGGTTTGATCCTGGATTCTATCTTTCACAACATGATACTTAATGTCAATGTGTTTGGCAGCACCACTTGACTTGTTGTTATTTGCATAAAAGGCTGCGAGTTCATTATCGCAGTATAAAGTGAGTGGTTTAGAGATGCTGTCTACCACTCTAAGTCCCGGGTTAAAGTTCTTAAGTCATACAGCCTGCCCGGTAGCCTCATAACATGCCACAAACTCAGTTTGCATCGTTGAAGATTCCATAAGGGTTTGTTTGGAGCTATTCCACGAGATAGCTCCTCCAGCGAGTGTGAAGATGTAACCTGACGTGGATTCCTTAGTATCAACACATCCCGCAAAATCTGAATAACCAATAACTTCAAGGTTATCAGAAAACTTATATGTGAGCATGTAATGCTTAGTAGCTTGCATATAGCGCAAAGCTTTCTTAACGGCTTTCCAGTGGTCCGGTCCTAGATTTGACTGATATCTGCCAAGTATCCCGGTTACAAAAGCTAAATCAGGGCGCGTACATACATGAGCATACATAATGCTTCCGACAGCTGAAGCATAAGGAACCGACTTAATCTGATCAGTTTCATATTGATTCCTCGGACATTGAAATGTCCCAAACTTATCGCCCTTAACAATAGGAGCAGGCGAGCCAGAGCACTTATGCATATTGTATCCCTTCAGTACTCTGTCAATGTATGCCTTCTGAGATAAACTTAATATTCCTTCGGACCAATCTCGGTGAATTTCAATGCCAAGAACATAAGAGGCATCACCGAGATCCTTAATATCAAAATTAGATGAAAGAAATCTCTTGGTCTCAAACAGCATGTCCTTATTGCTGCTGGCCAATAAGATATCATCCACATAAAGTACTAAGATGGAGAATTTACTCCCCTTGAACTTAACATATATGTAGTTATCAACTTCATTTTCCTTAAAAAAATAAAACTCCTTATGATCTTATCGAATTTGAGGTACCACTGCCTCGATGCTTGATTTAAGCCATAAATTGATTTCTTAAGTCGACATCCCATATGCACCTTGCCTTCCACGACAAAACCTTCCGGTTGAGCCATGTAAACATTCTCTTGCAAGTCGCCATTAAGAAATTCCATCATAACATCAATCTGATGCAGCTCTAAATCATAATGAGCTACAAGTGTCATAACAATTCTGAATGAATCTTTAGTTGAGACAGGAGAAAAGATGTCATTATAGTCAATCCTCTCTCTTTGTGAGAAGCCTTTTGCTACGAGCCTTGCTTTGAACCTTTCGACATTTCCCTTAGAGTCACGCTTAGTTTTGTAGACCCATTTACAGCCTACTGTTTTGACTCCGTCAGGACTTTCTACTAAGTCTCATACATCATTAGTGCTCATAGACTTTAGTTCATCCTTCATGGCTTCAAGCCATTTAGAAGAATGTTCACTCATTATGGCCTCTTTATAAGAGGTGGGATCATCTACCTTCCCTATATCATTAACATCCTCATTCATATAAACAACATTATCATTTGGGATGGCAGATCTTCTCTCCCGCTGTGATCTTTTAAAAGGTTCATTAGTTATTTCAAGAAACTGTTGAGGCTCTTCATTAAGTATAACATCAGGAATTTTAGAGACCTCAACAATGGGCGCAACAACAGTATTCTCTACTGGAGGTGCAACCGCCTGAGGCACAAGAATAAAAAGTCTCTGGGATGAGCGGTGTAGAAACATAAACCCGCTTCTCCTCAAGATCTATTTTCCTGGGCTCCAAGTCTTCGTTATTTTCTAAGAACACAGCGTGCCTTGTTTCTACAAACTTAGTTATCCTATCAGGACAATAAAAATGATACCCTTTGGATCTCTCGGGGTACCCAATAAAATGGCAACTTACTGCCTTAGGGTCTAATTTTCCAATGTGTGGATTAAATAACTTAGCTTCAGTACAACAACCCCACACTCGTAAGTATTTCATACTCGGTTTCCTCCCAGTCCATAATTCATAAGGTGCTTTAGGTACTGATTTACTGGGAACCCGATTAATAATATGTGCGGCTGTCTTTGGTGCTTCCATCCACAAGCCAATTGGTAAACTAGAATGGCTAAGCATGCTCCGTACCATATCCATAAGTGTACATTTGCGTCTTTCAGCTACACCATTCTGCTGAGGTTCGCATGGCATAGAATACTGGGCAACGATGCCATTTTCTTGAAGGAACTTAGCGAAAGGGTCAAGAATTTGCCCATAAGAGGCATGTCTTCCATAATATTCTCCCCCACAATCCGATCTTACCACTTTAATTCTTAAGTTGTGCTGATTTTCAACTTCAGCCTTAATTTTGTCAAGTGATTCAGATCGATCTTTAATGGGAAAGATATAACCATAACGGGAGAAAACATTAGTGAATGTGATAAATGTATCAAAACCATCCACTGATGTCACAGGAAAAGTCCTGTGCTGCGAGTAGCTCCCTTCTTTATTTGCTTAACACATTTTTCTTTAATGCAATCAATGCAGTGGTCTAAGTCAGAGAAATCTAATGGGTGGAGAATTTCTTCTTTAATGAGATGCTCCATTCATTCTCCCCCTCGAAATGTGGCCTAAACGACAGAGCCACAGTTTCGAAGAAGTCTCATCATTATTTTTACGCTTAGCATCACACACAATCTTTCTGAAATGCTCTGGCTGCTTGCAGAAAAAACATTCCCCCCTTTAGATGCTCCGCCGGGAGCAACATGAGGCTTAGGTGCATTGTGCACTTTAGGCCCTGACTAGTCTGAGTTAGGGGAAAACTGCAGCTTTTCTTAGATTTGAAGTCTCTTTGAAACTTCCTTTTGTTAGAGTCACCAACATGAAGAGCAAAATCCTTCTTTTCTGGTCTTATTCTCTTTTCCTCCTGGACACACATGGCGATTAAATCGCTCATGCTCAAAATTTTTTTATTGTAATTAATCTTAAAAACCGTGTACTCAGAAGGAAGAGAGGTCATAAAAGAATGGACAAGCAAACCATCAGATATTGCCATGTCCATGCCCTTGAGTTTTTCAGCCATATCGGTCATCATCATAATATGCTCTCTTATGCTGCCGGACCCATCATATTCAGTGGTTAAGAGCCTCTGAATCAAAGTACTGGCATAAACTTTAGTGGAGCCTTAAAATTTCTCCTTAATTAAAACCAAGTACTCCTTAGCATTTTCGGAATCGGGGATTGCTCCCCTAATCCCGACTGAAATAGAGGTCTTCATAATCATTAGTAATAAGCAGTTAGACCGATCCCATTTTTCAGCATAAGCCTCACAATTTTCTTTTTCTCATCATAATTCTCCTCGCCTTCGGTTGGAGGAATGGGAACGGCCACCCTTAAGGTATAGTCAAGGTCCAAAACGTCAAGAACAATATGAATTCGTTCTTTCCACGTGGGAAAAATGCTCCTCGTGAGCTACCTAATGTTATCAATTGTGGCGGCAACGTTTGATGCATTAAGTGCTGAATTTCAAAGTACAGGGCAAAAATCATAAATATATATTGCATGTAATTAACCCTACGTTGGTTTGATTAATAACATGCAAACTACAGTTCTAATTCATATCACCGTTGGGCAGAAATGAAAAAGAACTTAATAATTTTATATGGCGACACATGATTACAAACAACGTTGGTCAGAATGTAATCATATGCATACATAATGCCAAAAACATAAAAATCTCCAATTAAAATATCTCGTTGGTTCAATTTTAATTAGAGACAAAACATAATAATATGGCGACATATGATTACAAACAACGTTGGTCAGAATATAACCATATGTATACATAATGCCAAAATTAATCATAAAATCTCAAAATTAAAATATCCCGTTGGTTCAATTTTAATCAGAGACTATACATAACAAAATGGTAATGATACATCATAATTTTGGGCCACTGAAAATAATTAAAAGACAGTGCACAAAAGTAGACATAAAACATAAGAAAATGCACTGTAAAAAGGAAAAAACATCACTTCAGCCGGCCCCAAAAGAAAAACCGGCCCAAAACAAAAGCATTCGGCCCACAAGACTCCCGCACGGGAGAAAATCCCGCACAGGCCAAAAATCCCGCGCGCGGCCCACCAACTCTCAGGCACGCTGCTCGGCCCAAAAGCGCTCACGCAGGCGCTCTCGCGGCCCAAAAATGCGCACGGTCCATCAATCACGCGCGCATGCGGTGCAGCCGACCCAAAAATGCAACGCGCACAGCCCAAAAATCGCTTCTTATGCGCGCGCCGTCGGATTTTGATCCGACGGCCGAGAATAACAGACGGCCCAAACTTGTTGCGGCCCACTAAAAGATGACCGTCCGATGCAATCGGACGGCCGAGCGTGTGCTGCGGGCGGGACAAAATCCCGCAACCCTAACCCTAATCCCATTTGCGCCCGCCTCCATGCGAAAAATCCGGATGGGCGACGGCGCGGGTGCGCGGAGCGGCAGTGCGGCAACGGCGGCGGCACCCGAGCGGAGCGGCGGCTGCGGCACGCGCGCTCGCGAGGAGCAGCATCGGCGGCGGCACCCGAGCGGAGCGGAGGCGGCGTCGACAAGAGGAAGGCGGCGGCGAGCGGTGGCGTCCCCCCGAAGCGGCGTCATCGGCGGCGCGCTTGGGAAGCGGCGGCGCACGGCGACGACGGCAACGGCGGTGGCGCACGGCGACGACGGCAACGGCGGCGGCGCCCGCAACATCATGAGGCATCGGCGGCGGCATTTGGGCGGCACCGGTGACGGCCCCCGCGCAACGGCTGCACTCGGGAGGCACGGCGACGGCCCAGCGCGGAGCAAGGCGGCGTCGGCCCCGAGCGGAGCAAGGCAGCGTCGGCGGTGGCCCCGAAAGCCGTAAGTCCCCTTTTTTTGTTCTTGTTCTTCCCACCGCCGATCCGAAAAAAGTTCGTTTGATTTGGGGATTTCTTTAGGGTTTTTGCGAAAGTTGTGATTCACCTCCTTCTAATTTCTAAAACCGAGCCATCAAGCATTAAAACCGAGCCTTTAAGCATTAAAACCGAGCCTTAAACTTTAGATCCGAGCCTTTAAACATAAATCCGAGTTCGGTTAGGGTTTGATTAGGGTTCATGTTGATCCTAGGGATGCTCTGATACCAAATGAAGACTAATCTAAGTCTTAGCATTAACATAAAGCTTTAATCCCTAGATCAAACATGAACACCTAGCATTAACATTAGAGCGGAAGCGTGAGTTACCCGAAGCCGGAGATGCCATGAGCGGTGGTCGGTGATGTTGAGGTAGAGGTGGCCGACGGCGTGAAGGCGGTGGTCGATGCCGACGGGGACGAAGATGGAGGAGGGTTCCGGCCTTCGTTCACCTGAGCGCCCGTAATGGATCGGTCTCATTAGGGTTTTTGGGGCCTTGAATAACACCCGTTAAACAAGCCTGCCGAAACCCCCGTTTTTATGTGGCGCACGGTGACCGGGACCGAAACCATGTCATGTTGGTAACCGCCTCCGATCAAGGCGCGGGGTGGAGGCGTGCCTCCCTTAAATCTCGAACTCTGTTAGCCGAGATCAACCCAACAGATCAAGGGTGTATCCAGGTTCAGGGCCCTCATGAAAAGAGTAATAGGGCTACGTCCTATCAAGTATCCGTGATGCGGATAAAACCTGGAGGAAAGATCCATCTGATGGGTTGCCCGACCTTTTAGAGTGGTAATTCTCAAATAGATACGTGAAGCAGTAATTATAAGATGCAATTCACACTAAATAAATGAAGCCCTCAACTCATACACCACAACACGTGAATGACAAGGTAGGATCAACTGATCCATCGGTTGAAAATCGACACTGCAGACTAATCCTACTTGCCACATCTTCAAAATAGAACCAATGTGGCTGGTAGATATCTTATATGCAAAGTCGTGGCTTGGTTTGTGCAAAATGCAGCTTGTCGCCTAAGGCGGTTGTAGCTGGACGATCTACAAGATCCTCCCCTACATCACGTTTTTATTTTGAAGGAAAGAAAATTTTGCTCATGAGTCCCTCTTGATGCTTTCTCTCGTTCCTTCAATTTCAATAGTCTCTTCTTCAGTTCTTCCATCTTTGATAGCATGTTCAATCCCAAGGTAGGGCTCTCCTCCAAAGGCACCACAGTAGCGCAGCAAATCCATTTGTGAGCAACGAAAGCTCTCATACCAAATGATGCGGAACAAACCTCGAGGAGAGATCAATCTGATGGGATACCCATTCTTTCATAGTAGTAATTCTCAAATAGATATGTGGAGCACAAACTACAGGATGCAATTCACACTAAATAGATAAAACTCTCAATACAAATACACCACAGCACATGAACGAGAAGATATGATCAATTGATCCAAAAGATGAAACTCAACACCATAGTTGAATCCCACACATCCAAAGAAGAACCATCAATGAATTCCTCAAGAACACACTCACGGTATAGGGATACACCCTAACGGCCAAAGGCCAACATAAACGATGTCTCTAAATCATAATCTAAATATTGAGTTTACAATGATGTACACAACAGGCTATAAATAGCCAACCGAACTCTCGACCAAAAGGGGCAACTGGTACCAACTAAATTACTAGACTCAGACTCCTCGTAAAAACCATCCGGCTTTGTTCCTATAGAATAGCTGGTTTTCTAAACGAGCTCACAAAAACTGTACATAACTTGTGCATATAATTTTGCACATTACACTCAGACTCAACATACCTAATATGACCAAATAAAATAAATATTGAACTCTAGGTTATTTGGTGTCCCACCTTATTATCCATGCTTGTTTCCTAATTTTTAGGTGAACCCCATCCCAAGTAGCACAAGGATTGGAAGAGATGGATTGAAAAACACCAAAATGTGTCGGCCTTCTAGTACGCAAATACGAGAGAAGCATGGCGTTGTGAGCTTAATCACCACCTTCCTTATCCCCTTTCATTCGCATGCACAACAGAATATGGTAGGAGTTGGATCCCATGCAAAACTGAATAGGTCACCCATTAAACTTGGTTTTCCTTTTATTTTGCATGTACAGTCATGACTCTTGGTTTCTCTCCCATGCACAGGCCTTTTTCTTTCCTTGAACTAGTTTATGTGCAAGTACTACCTACATACAAGCAAATACACATGTAACAATTTTTCTTTCCTTCTTTTTTTGTGCACAGAACTCAAACTTTCGACTAGCCCCAACAGAATCGAACTTATGATTGGCTGGCTCATGTACTGTATGCTCACACAGATGCACATGGACATGAGCAACCTCCTTTTTCTCCTCTGGCACCATCCAAGCATCACACAATTCTGTACTGAGATCAGAAACATGAATTGATGGTGTGGTCCTTCTTAGGGCCATATCATCCTCCCCTCCTTCAAGTAAAACCGTCCACAGTTTTGGTGGGTGTTCGCGCACCCCCTAACATGTTCCTTTCTCACTCTCTGCCACATCTTCAAAATAGAACCAATGTGGCTGGTAGATATCTTGTATGTGAAGTTGTGGCATGGTTTGCACAACGTGCAGCTCATCGCCTATGGCTGTTGGAGCTGGACAGATCCTCCCCGCATCATGCTTTTTGTTTTGGAGGGAAGATAAAAAAAAATCCCCTAACTTCCTCTTGATGCTTTCTCTTGTTCCTTCAATTTAACTAGTCCCTTCTTCAGTTCTTCCATCTTCAACAGCATATTCAATCCGGAGGTAGGGCTCGCCTCCATAGCGCCACAGTAGCATAGCAAATCCAGCGTGAGCAACGAAAGCATTGATACCAAATGGTGTAGATCAAACCTCGAGGAGAGATTGATCTGATGGTTTGCCCATTCTTTCACAGTGGTAATTCTCAAATAGATATGCGGAGCATGAACTACAGGATGCAATTCACACTAAATAGATGAAACCCTCAATGCACGTACACCACAACACGTGAATGAGAAGATATGATCAATTGATCCAATGAATGAAATTCAACACCACAGCCAAATCCGACTCGCTCGAAGAAGAACCATTAATGAATTCCTCAAGAACACAATCACGGTATAGGGATACACCCTAACGGCCAAAGGCCAACACAAATGGTGTCTTTAATCCATACTCTAAACTTTGAGTTTATAATGATGCATGTCGGATCCCGAAGCAGCAACTCCGAAACCCTCTATGTAAATCGTACTAGTCTAGGATCAGCTAGTGTACACAGTGATAATAGGGATACATATCAAGCACAAATGATAAACTTTATTAAATAAAAGAGTACGGGCTTATGGCTAGCGTTTACATCAATGCTCATTGGAAACAATAATAAAGACAAATAACTGCGGAAGCAAACTGATAAAAGCGAAGCCCAAGCCTGCCCATAGACAGACAACTGTAAGACACGGCCTACTCGTCCAGGTCATCACCATAGTCAAAGTAGTCTTCCTCTGAGATAAGATAGCAAGGTGAGTATAAACTTGTACTCCACAAATCACACGGAGAAATGCTTCATAATGATAAAGGCGTCAATGGAAGGCATATAGGGTTATTTGAGTATAAGACAGCATTTAAAGAAATACAGTAAATATATTGAAAATGTTGAATTTAATACAATAAGTAAAAACAGTAATTGTAAATGAAAGGCATCCCACCCGGACCATATTTACCAAAAGACCTCATACGAATTCCATCCATCCATAAGGTTTTCACAAACCACTTTGAAAAACAAAATCTAATCCGTAAAAAACTTTACTCAGCATGCCCATAACTGTGGGCCCAACTATCCAGGATAGATTATACTCTCTGCAGAGGTTGTACAGCTTTACCCACAAAACATGATCATCCCATTTTGCCACGCAATTAACACATTTCCTTTGGTGTGTGGCGAGGAGATCATGACAAGGCTTTTACAATGCAAAGCCTTCAACCTGGCTAAGTCAACTCTAAGGTTTCACCCCAGTAAGGCATCCACCAGACCGGGACCCCCTCTTGAGCCGAGTGAGACATCTCATAGCCTATGCCACGCTCACTTTCAACCTACGACATGACTCAGGTTGGGACCTGCAAATTAGTCAGCCAGGACTATCCCATACCAGCCTTGTGGTAGTACGAAAGGGCTTTGCAACAGTAGCTCACAGACCGGTCCTTAATTGACTTAGGCCCCAAACCACATACCCTCGTGTTCGACAATCAACACTGTGTCTCCGAACAACAGTGCATGCCTGCACCCACCACCTAACCAACCTTTAGCCTAAGTCTAAACCAGATTTTATATTTTATTTTGAAATATTCCATAATCCTCCTTGACTCACCGAAGTCAAGAACACACTTAAAAACTCATCATTTCATGTAAAAAGGTTATCCCAACCTAAAGTTATTTCTATGCATGTCTAAGCGTTTGCTACAAAAACCCTCTAGCCATACTAATGTACTAACCAGAGTTTCATGCTATGGTGACAAGGTTTCGAGGGATTCAAGGTCAACGGAGGAATTAACAGGTAGGCAATAACTAAGTTTAAAATTGAATTGAAATATGTGAATAAAATTAAGCATGAAATTATAATTTAAATCAACATAAATTTATTTGCAAACTAGGTTCAATATGATCAAGGGGTGTGACTTGCCTTGCTACACAGTTTGGTGTGAATCGTCGTCGTAGAATTCTCCCAAATTGTCGCAGTCTACACGTGAAAATAACCTACCAAATTCAAATAAAATTCAAACAAATTCCAAATAAATACAATGAGTGCAAAAATGGGTAGATTGGAATTTTAGATGAATTTAGGAATTTGAATGGGTTCAATCGGAGCTAGGACGAAGGAGAACGGGCTTTCGGAAGTTTAAAATCAGAGAAAAGGAATAAATTGAATTTTCTGGAATTATTTTTCTAAAGAAAATTGGAAATACGACCACGCAGAACAACTTACGACACGCAATCCAACTTACGACCACGTAGTCGAACTTACGACCACACAGTCGAGCTTACGACCATGCAGTCGAGCTTATGACCACGAAGTCATTTACGACCACTCGGAGCTACGACCATGAAGTCATTTACAACCACTAGGAACTAGTCGCAACTGGAAGTCGTAAGGGTCTCGGGTGCTGTCATGGCTCGCTGGCCGAGAGGGCGCTTGGGACCCGAGGGTCGCCGGCGAACAGCGGCATGGCGGTGGCCGGTGACGGTTGCAACAAAGAGAGGAGAGGGAGGGGATTCCATTTACCCTGGGCTTGAGGCTCGACGGCGAACAGAGATGGCTGGCGGCGGCGCTCGGTCGACGGCGGGGATGACGCTCCAGCGGCGAAAAGGCTTTGATACGGGCGGCCCTGATCTTCTCGTCGTAGGATCACGATAACTGGTGTCTCTCAACCAATCTCTCTAGTTGTATACCCGTGCCAATGCAAGGACTCACAGCTCTTTGAAAATTCGCCAAGATACACCAAAGGATTTCTCCACGAGACCAACAGGAGCCTCTCCTGGTGAAGGGCTTCACGGGTCGAAGTCATGTTGCCGAGCCACTTGGCCCCCTCCGTCCCTGTGGCCTGTGACCTTCTGTATTGTTGGATGGAGCCTGATTATCTGACATATTTTCCAGGCCACGATGAGGACCTGGTGATGAAGGGGTCGCGGGGGCATCTTCGACTGTAGGACCCCTGAGTGGCGGAGTCGACGGTGCCAACGGAATCGAAGATGGCAGCAGAGTCGAAGATGCCGGCGAAGTTGGAGATGCCAGCGAAGTCAAAGATGCCACTAGAGTCGAAGATGCTAGCGGAGTCTAAGTTAAGGCGGAGACAGGCCCATGGTGTGGACACCCCCGGGCGCGAGATAGGCGAGGCTCCCGCTGCGGGGTCGACATGTTCGGGCGGCTTCTGCGGTCCGATAGTGTGCCTTAATGGCACCTGGAATCGCGCCGACCCCTGAGTTGTCAGGAACAGGCTGCTGCAGCCATACGCGCTGTCCCGCCGGGAGGGTCATACAACTGCGGCCGCTCGCCCCTTCCCTAGAGGGGCGGGACGCGTGGCAGGATGCTACTGGCGCATCGTGCGCTGTCAGGCGGCTTGCATTCGCGCTCATTCGCCTGCCAGCAGTTGCGTTCCTTGGTCGCGGGGAGCCATACCGCCCGACACCCACTGGTTGCAGTCGCGTCGATTGGAGTGCCGCCGGTTGAGTTTCCCGTCGGCTCGGGGTGCAGCGAGTATATATGCGTGGCTCTCCTACGCCGTCCTTCATAGGGCCGTGGCCGGGTACGGCTGGGATGATCTTGGTCTCGAAAATAGGCTGCCTCTGTTCATCTGCATTCTTTGAAAGGACTGTCTTGTAGCAGGGTTAGCGCTAATGGACACTGTCATAGAATGTTGATGAACAGAAGGATGCCTATTTTCAAGTTTCGGAAGGAACTTATCTTCGACCCGGCGGCGGGCGCTGTGGTCCACCGGTTACGCTGTGGTACTGCATATGACGCGTGTTCCAGGGACAGCTAGGATGATCTTACCCTCGTAAATAGGTCTTCCTTAGTCCATGTGCGCTCTCTGATGGCAAAGGGCGGTGATGGACTGATGGAGGCCTATTTATGAGAGTTCGGTCAGGGCCTATTGACGATGACCGATCTTGCTCCCTGAGCGAGCGCGTAGTTAGTTGGGTCTTCGGCACTTAGGGGCTGGGAGTTTGCTGGCCGAACCCCGTGGCGAGGTGGTCGTCGGTGCGACTGCCTGGCTCGGTCGGAGCCTATCCTGGAGCCTTCGCGCAGACCCGGGGGCCAGAGGGCCAGGTGATATCCCGCGGCTCGAAGATGGCGCTTTGATGGCACTGTAGGTTAGATCGGCACCTGCTCGTCTCCGCACTCCGCCTGCCCCTCGATGTGAGACCGAGTTGGAGGCCTGGCTGGACCCCGCACAGATCGACGGCGGCGTAGCGAGGTGCCCCTTCGCGGGGCGGGGGCGGAGTGGAGGCCGGAGTCTCTCTGCTAAAGTGGAGACTTCGTCGTAGTTATTGGGGTTAGCTGGCCCCTGCCTAGCCATTGCTGTCTTGATGGCCCTAAGAACCGCGCGCGACACGTGTCGGAAGATGTGCCACACCATGCGACCTGTATTTATCCTTTGAGGGAGCAGACACGTGGCGGGACGCTGTTGGTGCGTCGTGCTGTGCCAGGCCCTTGCACGACTGCAGTCGTGGGGCGACCACGACGCTTCGACTTCGATCGTGGGGAGGCGGGCGGTTCGTGTCTCGTCGATTATGCTTACCGGCGGTGCGGGAGATGAAGGGGCTTTAAATACCCCCTATGGCACTGCGTCTGCCTTTCCTCTGCACGCCTTCTTGTCCTTCTTCCTGTCTCCTGCTCTTCTTGCTTTCCTTGCTGCCGCGCTGCCCCCGTCGTTGTCTAGTTCGCGGATAGCGATGGCACACAGCGAAGAACACGCTCAGACGATCGGTGATAACGCCGTCTCCCAGTGGTCCTGGCCGCTTGAAGTGGAGTACACGCTCGAGAGGCACGAATCCACGGCGGTAGACAAATGGTGGGTGGCGACGGAGAAGATGGAGGGTTCGTGCTCCCGCGTCCTGGGCCCCACGCTTGCGACGGAGGAGACAAACCGCATGCTGCTGCGCGAGGGGAAGCTGTCGGACCCCAGGAGGTACGGCTGCCTGCCAGCGACGAGGCAGAACTGCGCCCTGAGAAGTCGGAGGCGATCGTCTTCGTCGCCTACTTTGAGGCCGGGCTTCTTATCGCGGGCGCCATGATTGTCGGCGACGTCCTGCGGACCTTCGGGCTGGAGCTGGCACAGCTGACTCTGAACGCGCTGGCCCGCCTCGCTGTGTACAGCTAGGCCTTGCAGACGGAGGCATGCTGGCCTAGTACCTCGATGTTCATGTTTCTCCACGACGCACGATGCCAGCCAAAAGGGCGGAAGGACGGGACCTTTTCCAACTTCGGCAGCATCAACTTTGTCCTGCGATCGTCGTGCGGGAAGATCTTCCCCGCCAACTCGACCCGGGCGAAGTGGGAGCCGAACTAGATGAGACGGTGGTTTTACCACCGCGTGGCGAGCGGTAGCGGCCTCGAGTGCTCGGGCGGCCGATGGCGTTCAACACCACGCTGAACGTACGAATCGACAGCGAGGATCGGCGAAGGGCACGGAGGCTCGTGGGGATCACCGCTCGCTTCAATATGCGCGACCTCGCCGAGGAGTTCATCATGTACAGCGTGGCACCGCTCGCGCATGAATGGCTCCTCAAGGCTGGGAGCCTTCGGCGCAACAATGTCCGCCCGTCGGTGTCTTCGCTGCCGGAACCCTCCGACCTTCGTAAGTCTTGACGGAGTCTTATTTCGCACTTCTGCCCATTGGACTGTCTTTTGAACCTCGCCTCCTGCTGCGTATAGGAATACGCCTGGAAGACGCGGAGCACGCGGTGAGCGTGTTCCTCGGGCCATACACGGCCAGGGAGCACGACTTGCACACTGCCACAACTGCAGAGGCGGAGTTGGGGCAGATAAATCGCGTGTGCAAGGCCCTGGGCATTCGCGTGCTGGAACGCGCCCCTCCGACCCCGAGCCAGCCTCACCGTCGAGATGACGGCGCCAAGGGGAAAAGGCCGCCATCTCGTCGGAAGGCTCGGTCTTCTGCGGCCGCACCCAGTGCGCTAGCTGCCGTCGCTCCCGTCCATGCGACAGACACTGATTCCGATTCGGCGAAGTATGCCGATTCAGATCTGGGGACGGGCGCGGAGGATGAAGGCGAAGGGTCTCTGGGCGGTGCTGGGGACCGAGAGTGCGCCGTGGACGATCGAGAGGGGGAAGCTTCGTCGCCTACGGTGGTCGCTGAGGTGGGGCTATCATCCGCGGGTGATGCTGAGGCGGAGTCCTCGCCCGTGGCGGCTACAGTGCCAGAGCTTCCATCCATGGAGGTTGCTAGAGTGGAGCCCCCACCTGCGGCGATCACCGGGGCGGGGTCGCCACCTCCAGAGGTTGCCAGAGCGCAACTCCTACCTGCAACGGCTGCCGAGGTGGAGCTGCCGCCTGGGGACATTGATAGGGTGGAGCCCGCACCTACGGTAGTCGCCAGGGGGAGGTCCCCTTACTCCCCCAAGGCGAAGCGTCCGCGCATACAATCGCCTCCTCGTCCGAGGAAGGGGTTCGCTGTGGCGGGCAGGGTCGGGATCCTGTGGGACTCCAACTCCGACACCGAGGCCCCCAGGCCCAACATCCCCACGGCTTCTTGGAGGGCTGTGGCGGCTGAGGCCCGGGATTTGGTGGTGTTGGACTCTGACACGGAGGCTCCCAGGCCCACATGGCCGGCTTCGCCAGAGGGCGCTAGCGTTTCTGCTATCCCGTCTGAGGCTGCGGGGACACCTCGGTGAAGTCCACCGGCTGATGCCAAAGGTAAACTCGCATGGCACAGTTTTGTACTGCGTTCGTAGGGCTTTAACCGCTACCTCCCCTTGCAGCGGCATGTCTATCGGGGCACGGACAACCTTCGGGGCGCGGGGACATTCCTTTTGGGGGGCATCCGACGTTCCCGAAACTGTCATCGCAGATGCCGCGCGCCCGGGCCTAGCGAACTTCATGCCCCCACCAGCGGTGCTGGGAGCGAGGCGGGCGGTCACAGACAGCGCGGCCGCGAACTTGGATCAGCAGGCGCTGCTGTCCTATGGGTCGGAGCGCCTTGGAGACGTCTTGGAGGTCTCGGAAATGAGGGTGAGTATCTGACCTTTTAGCGACATGTGGTGCTTTAGAGGTTTGCTGACCGCCTTATTGTACAGACCCTCGTCCTTGCCCGGGCGTTGCAAGCGGCCCACGCCCATGAGCGAGGGGCGCTAGAGGACCGACTGCGGGCCGCTGAAGAGGCCCTGTGTGCAGCCGAGGAGGCGCACTCCGCCAAGGACGGCCGCATCCACCGCTTAGAAGCGGAGCGCGCGGAGGCGATCTCTTCCGCCGAAGCGCTTGTGGCAGCGGCATGGTTGTCGGCCACAGAGGCGGCGCAACAAGAGGCCATGGCGGAGTGGGATGGCCTACTTCAGCAAATCGCTGCACTGGAGAGGGAGAAAGGTCATCTCGCCGCATCCCTTGGGGAGCGGGACCAGACTTTGGGTGACGCCTCGGTGGCCGCATGGGATGTGATGCTGGCTTTGGAAGGCACCCTTGAAGATGTCTTTGCCACCTTCATTTGAGAATATACCTTCTTCTTTGCCACCTGCTGTCACTAACATTTTGCAGGAGTACAAAGATGTCTTTTCAAGCAAGCGTGTATTGATTATACGCGATGATGGTGGGTATTCTTCTGCTAGTGATTTTGATGATGAAACATATGCTATGCTCGCAAATGACCCTGCAGGACATGATGATGAATCTGACCATGAGGAGGAGCATGTTGGCGCCGAAGATGCCGACAAGTATTTGAGCATTATAGTGCAACGTGTACTAAGTGCTCAAGTGTCTCGTGCCGAGAAGAATCAGCGCCATAATTTGGTCCAAATCAAGGTCGTTGTCAAGGAACGTTCCATTCGCATAATTGTTGATGGTGGGAGTTGCAACAATTTGGCGAGTATGGATATGGTGGAGAAGCTCGCTTTGTCGACTAAACCTCATCCCCACCCATACCATATTCAATGGTTCAACAGCAATGGTAAGTTGAAGGTAACAAGGATGGTGAGAGTACATTTTTCTATGGGTTCATACCATGATTATGTTGATTGCGACGTTGTTCCTATGCAAGCTTGTTCATTGTTATTAGGAAGACCTTGGCAATATGATACTGATTGTGTACATCATGGTAAGAATAATTAATACTCTCTCATGTTCAAGGGAAAGAAAATTGTGTTGCATCCTATGACTCCTGAACAAATTGTTAAAGATGACCTTGCTAGAGTTAGAAGAGAGAAAAGTCAGGAGAATACTGAGAGCGAAAATCAGATTGTAGCAAAAGAGCTTGAGCAACATAAAAAAGAAAGAACCTAAATCTGTTCATGATAAGAATAAAGAAATTAAATTGAAAGGTGCTTGTTTTCTTGCTACCAAATCTGATATGACTGAACTGGATGCTAGTAATTTTGTTTGCTATGCATTAATTTGCAAAGAAGCTTTGTTTTCATTTGAGAATATACCTTCTTCTTTTCCACCTGCTGTCACTAACATTTTGCAGGAGTACAAAGATGTCTTTCCAAAGGACATCCCACCGGGGCTGCCACCGCTTCGTGGGATTGAGCATCAAATTGATTTAATTCCCGGTGCATCATTGCCCAACCGAGCACCATACAGGACCAATCCAGAAGAAACTAAAGAAATTCAGCGCCAAGTTCAAGAGTTGCTTGATAAAGGGTATGTGCGCGAATCTCTTAGCCCTTGTGCTGTTCCGGTCATTTTAGTACCAAAGAAAGATGGATCATGGCGCATGTGTGTGGATTGTAGAGCAATCAATAATATCACCATTAGGTATCGTCATCCTATTCCTAGGTTAGATGATATGCTCGATGAATTGAGTGGCTCTGTTGTCTTTTCCAAGGTTGAATTGCGTAGTGGCTATCATCAAATCCGCATGAAATTAGGCGATGAATGGAAAACGGCATTTAAAACTAAGTTCGGGTTATATGAGTGGTTAGTAGTGCCTTTTGGTTTAACTAATGCACCTAGTACCTTCATGAGACTAATGAACGAGGTTTTGCGTGCTTTCATTGGTAGATTTGTGGTGGTTTATTTTGATGATATACTGATATATAGCAAATCATTAGAGGAACATCTTGACCATTTATGTGATGTCTTTAATGCTTTACGTGGTGCACGCCTATTTGGTAACCTTGAGAAGTGCACCTTTTGCACCGATCGAGTGTCGTTTCTTGGCTATGTTGTTACTCCACAGGGAATTGAAGTTGATCAAGCCAAGGTTGAAGCAATACAGAGTTGGCCGACTCCTAACACGGTCACATGGGTGCGGAGTTTTTTAGGACTTGCTGGGTTCTACCGTCACTTTGTGAAGGATTTCAGCACCATTGCCACACCATTGAATGAGCTTACCAAAAAGGGCGTGCCATTTGTTTGGGGCGCCGCACAGGAGAACGCCTTCACCACATTGAAAGATAAGTTAACACATGCACCTTTACTCCAACTCCCCGATTTCAATAAGACTTTTGAACTAGAATGTGATGCAAGCGGAATTGGTTTAGGTGGTGTGTTGTTACAAGAAGGCAAACCTATAGCATACTTCAGTGAGAAATTGAGTGGGCCTAGTTTGAACTATTCTACTTATGATAAGGAGTTATATGCCCTCTTTCGAACGTTAGAAACTTGGCAACATTATTTATGGCCCAAAGAATTTGTTATACATTCTGATCATGAATCTTTAAAGCATATTCGAAGTCAAGGTAATCTGAACCGTAGACATGCAAAGTGGGTTGAATTTATTGAGTCTTTTCCCTATGTCATAAAACACAAGAAGGGAAAGGAGAATGTTATTGCTGATGCTTTGTCTAGGAGATATGCCATGCTATCACAACTTGACTTCAAATTTTTTGGATTAGAGACTATTAAAGAGCAATATGTGCACGATGCTGATTTTGCGAAAATACTGTTGAATTGTAAAGAAGGGAAAATGTGGAATAAATTTGTCATTAATGATGGGTTTGTGTTTAGAGCCAACAAGTTGTGCATTCCTGCTAGTTCCGTTCGTCTGTTGTTGTTACAGGAAGCACATGGAGG
Source organism: Dendrocalamus latiflorus (assembly GCA_017311315.1). Lineage (NCBI taxonomy): Eukaryota > Viridiplantae > Streptophyta > Magnoliopsida > Poales > Poaceae > Dendrocalamus > Dendrocalamus latiflorus. The sequence continues at coordinate 17,620,172 of CM029640.1, forward strand.
CGGGTTGATGGGACATTTTGGTGTGAAGAAAACGGAGGACATACTTGCTGATCATTTCTTTTGGCCAAAGATGCGACGGGACGTTGAGCGCTACGTTGCTCGCTGCACTACATGTCAAAGAGCTAAGTCACGACTTAATCCTCATGGTTTATATATGCCTTTACCCGTTCCTAGCGTTCCATCGGAAGATATTTCGATGGACTTTGTTTTAGGATTGCCTAGGACAAAGAAGGGGAGAGATAGTATATTTGTGGTTGTTGACAGATTTTCTAAAATGGCCCATTTTATACCATGTCATAAGAGCGATGATGCTACCAATATTGCTGATCTATTATTTCGTGAAGTTATTCGCTTGCATGGTGTGCCTAATACTATAGTTTCAGATCATGATGCTAAATTCCTTAGCCATTTTTGGAGAACTTTATGGGCTAAATTGGGGACTAAGCTGTTATTTTCTACTACTTGTCATCCCCAAACTGATGGACAAACTGAGGTTGTGAATAGAACTTTGTCTACCATGCTTAGGGCTGTGTTGAAAGAGAATTTAAAAATGTGGGAAGAATGATTGCCTCATGTTGAGTTTTCTTACAATCGTTCATTGCATTCTACTACAAAGATGTGCCCTTTTGAAGTTGTCTATGGTTTTGTGCATCGTGCTCCTATTGATTTAATGCTCATTCCATCTTCGGAGAAGTTGAACCCTGATGCTAAACAACGTGCTGAATTGATTTTAAAAATGCATGAGACAACTAAAGAGAACATAGAGCGCACGAATGCTAAATATAAACTTGCTGGTAGTCAGGGGAGGAAACATTTAACTTTTGAACCTGGGGATCTTGTTTGGTTGCACTTAAGAAAATATAGGTTCCCCGAATTGAGAAAATCAAAATTGATGCCAAGAGCGGATGGTCCTTTCAAGGTGTTAGAAAAGATTAATGATAATGCATACAAGCTTGACCTGCCTGCAGATTTTGAGGTTAGCCCTACTTTTAACATTGCAGATTTGAAGCCCTACTTGGGAAAAGAGGACGAGTTTGAGTCGCGGACGACTCAAATGCAAGAAGGGGAGGATGATGAGGACATCCCTTCCATGGATATGACTCGTCCACAACAAGTGTTGCAAGGACCACTTACTCGAGCGCGTGCTCGTCAACTTAATTACCAGGTGAACTCATTCCTAGGTTCATATGTTACTGAGAATAGACCGCTACCTAATGCAAGTGATTTAATTGTGCTTAGGAACTTAGGAAAGGATGAATGAAAGAGACATGGAGTCATGGACAAGCATGGAAGGAATAATGGAGGTCACCACGTCACTTTGGGACCAAGTCAAGCACGAATTCGAGTTGGACACGTTTTGGAATCAGACTCGGACTGCTGCGATGGTACCAAGTTCAAACGGGCATAACTTCCTCATACGGACTCGGTTTGGGACGTTCTTGTACTTCATGAAAAGCTTATGAAGTCTACTTTCCAACGGATCCAACCTCATCCTCAAATTTCATCTGAGCCGGCCGCAATTATTAAAAGAGTCCACATTGGTTTCTGAGTCTGAGTCAAAAAGGGTGCTGCGCCACCACCACTTGGGCCCATGGGCCTTGTAACCCTAGGGCGTGCACTTGGATGCCACCCCTGGTCGTTCTCCCTATAAAGGAGCCGCCGCCTCCCTTGCTAGGACTTGGATTTCGTTGAGTTTAGGTTTAGCCATTGTGCAAACTTTGTTCTTCAGTTGTGTCGGACGATCACCTGTCAAGACAGCTTCGAGATCCCATCTTTGTTATTCGCAATACAATTTATGCTTCATTCATATTTGCAATATCAGATTGCCTACGTCTTATTCTTGCTAGTTCTTCGATTGCTCGCAGGGATTGAACTTCGTGTTCAGGTTGATCGCGCCTCCAGCGTGGTCAATAACACTTCGGAGTTGGTTCAGCGATTGCTAAGGCGCAAGCGTCGTCGTACGGTTGTAGTCGGATCGTGAGAGTCACCTCCACCAAAATTGATAGTTATCAATCTCATCGAAAGATCGGGCACCTCGTCTTCATCATCGTGCCTGGTATGCGCGCTCTTGCGGCACCGGGGCTGCCAGCATGTCGAAGGGCTAGCTGACCCCCAACTGGAGATGTCGGCCGGGGCCGGGGTGATGTCTGGCGCCATGTGCGCTGTCCGCTGTGCTGTTCGGTTTTTCCACGAGAGGGTCTGGAGTACATCCGAGAGGCCGCAGCGAAGATCGAGCTACGACGGACCATGTACAACGAGGGGAACCTCGACCAGTGGCTGGATGAAGTCCCGCGACGCGACGAAGGTGGCACCGAAGCCCCGGGCGTGACGTGGACCCACAGGTGTGACACCGGGGTTCTTGTGTGTTGGCGTGCGTTGTAATACGCGTGCCCCTTTTTATGAATAAAGTAGAAGTTGCCTCCATGTTCTGACTAGCGTACCCCTATGTTCCGAGCAGCTAGCCGACAGGGACCGGCTGCTAGTTTCTGACCTTGTGACCCGACGGTGTCTTCGACGCTGGCGACGGGCCGAAGAGTCACTGGATTTCTAGGCGGCCCGGGCTTCTTCGGGTGAGGTCCCAGCGCGGGCGCACGTTAAGGAGGAGCCTGCCGAGTAGCGGCTGGGAGCGTCCAAGGACGTATGTGCACTTTACTTTTACTGCGCCCTCCATTGTAAACGTCTTCCGACTAACACAGGAAAGGAATTTTAGCTCAAGCACCTCGCCTGCATCTCTGTTACTTGTTACTACCGCGCTGTCCCTTGGTAGACTTGCGAGATTATAATTCACGCTCACCCATACGCTAGGTAGACTTTCGCATGCTTCATCTCCTTCCGAAGTGGTGTGGGCGGAGCTGGTGCCTAGTCGAGGTAGACGCGCGAGCACTCCGCCCCCTACCCTTCGAAGTGGTGGCAGCAGAGCTGGCGCCTAGTCGAGGTAGACGCGCGAGCGCTCCGTCCCCTATCCTCCGAAGTGGTGGCAACGGAGCTGGCGCCTAGCTGAGGTAGACACGCGAGCGCTCCGTCCCCTACCCTCCGAAGTGGTGGCAGCGGAGCTGCCACCTAGTCGAGGTAGACGCACGAGCACTCCGTCCCCTACCCTCCGAAGTGGTGACAGCGGAGCTGCCGCCTAGTCGAGGTAGACGCGCGAGCGCTCCGTCCCCTACCCTTCGAAGTGGTGGCAGCGGAGCTGGCGCCTAGTGGAGGTAGACGCGTGAGCGCTCCGTCCCCTACCCTGCGAAGTGGTGGCAGCGGAGCTGGCGCCTAGTCGAGGTATACGCGCGAGCGCTCTGTCCCCTATCCTCCGAAGAGGTGGCAGCGGAGCTGCCGCCTAGTCGAGGTAGACGCGCGAGCGCTCCGTCCCCTACCCTTCGAAGTGGTGGTAGCGGAGCTGGCGCCTAGTCGAGGTAGACGCGCGAGCGCTCCGTCCCCTACCCTTTGAAGTGGTGGCAGCAGAGCTAGCGCCTAGTCGAGGCAGACGTGTGAGCGTGGCTGCTTCCCAGCGGCAGTGACCCCCGTACTCGTTACCGTGTGGCGTGCGCGAGTATAACGGCCATGCACCTAGTTTGTGCTCCGCGAGATGCATGTAGGGGCAAGCCTCTGGTGAGCCTTACCGATGCTCCACGGAATGCGTGCGGAGGCAAGCCTCTGCCGCATCTTGTGCATATTTCGCGGGGTGCGCGTGGAGGCAAGCCCCTGCTGCGCCTTTTCTCTCTTTTCTTTTATATTCTATGGAGTGCGTGGGACCATCAACTACGTCTTATTTATACTTCGGAGAGTACCCGTTGGGACAACATCCAGGCATGCACGGGGCATCCGCGTCTTGTTTATACTCCGTAGAGTGCATAGGGACAATATCCGCGTCTTATTTATACTCTGTAGAGTACGTGGGATCAACATCCACGTCTTATTTATACTCCGGAGAGTGCACGTAGGGACAACATCCACGCGTGCACGGGACATCCGCGTCTTGTTTATACTCCGTAGAGTGCGCAGGGACAACATCCGCGTCTTATTTATACTCCGTAGAGTGCGTGCGTAGGCGGACCTCGACGCTACATCTTATTTATACTCCGTAGAGTGCGTGCGGAGGCGGAGCTCAATGCTACATCTTATTTATACTCTGTAGAGTGCGTGCGGAGGCGGACCTCGATGCTACGTCTTATTTATACTCCGTAGAGTGCGCGCAGAGGCGGACCTCGACGCTACGTCTTATTTATACTCCGTACAGTGCGTGTGGAGGCGGACCTCGACGCTATGTCTTATTTATACTCCGTAGAGTGCATGCGTAGGCGGACCTGGACGCTACGTCTTATTTATACTCCGTAGAGTGCGCGCAGAGGCGTCCCCCTGCTGTGTCTTATTTATACACACGTAAAGTGCACGCGTGAATGCGTGTCTTTGTTTATACTCACACGGAGAGCGAGCATGTCGCCTGCTCCAGAGTGCGCGCGCGAATGCGTGTCTTTGTTTATACTCACACGGATAACGCGTGTCTTTGCTTATACTCACACGGAGAGCGAGCTTGTCGCCTGCTCCGGAGTGCGCGCGTGAACGCGTATCTTTGTTTATACTCACACGGAGAGCGAGCTTGTCACTTGCTCTGGAGTGTGCGTGCGAACGCGTGTCTTTATTTATACTCACGAAGAGTGCGCGCGGAGGCAAGCCTCCGCGTGTTTTTGCAAACAGTAAGGCAAGTTTGGCAAACGGTGAACTTTATTGAATTTCCGTTTATGCAGGTGAGCGATTACAAAAGACGAGGTACTAACCACTAATCGCTCAAGGGCGGGAATGGCGGCGGCTGTCGTTGCCGTGGCGGCGAGGCAGGGCACGGTGGAAGCCTCTAGTTCCAGAGCAATCCACGCGGGAGCTTCCTGGGGCCGCCGAGGATCCTTGCGCTGACATGCCCGGCCTAGGCATCCCGTTGAGTCTCGTGGTGCGGACCTCTAGTGCCGAGCTCTATGCGTCGAGCCATATCCTGGTCGCCATGGGCGGTGATAATGCCTCGCGGGCCGGGGAGCTCATGCGTAGGAAGCCGTGGTGTGGAACTGCCCCAACAGAATTGAGGATTAGTCGCCCCAATATAGCGTTGTAAGGGTACGGGATATCGACGACGTCGAAGGTGGCGTCTTCGCTCGTCGCGTTGTCGTCCCGGCCAAAGGAGACCTGCAAGCATATCTGGCCCAGCGCCCTGAGGGGCTGACCTCCGAAGCCCTGCAGCGGGGTTCCCGAGGGGCCCAGGCGACTTCAGGGGATCCCCATCTGGTCGAAGGCCGCCGCGAACAAAATGTTCGCGGAGCTTCCTCCATCAACTAGGACACGCTTGACCTCGCATCCCGCGATGGCGACCTGGATGACCAGGGGATTTTGGTGGGGGAACTCCACGCCTTCGGCGTCAGCGGGCGTGAAGGTAATTTCGTGATGCGCCCAGTCCGGCGGTGCCTGCGCTGGGTGTGCCGCCACGTGGTGTAGTCGCCGCACGTAGGCCCTTCGTTGCCGCGCCGAAGCGAACTCCAGCGAGGAGCCCTTGGAGATGACGTTTATGATTCTGCGCTGGCCTCCCTCCGAGGCCTGGATCCGCAGGGGGCCCTCCTGGGGTTGCCGCACATGGGCTTGGATCCGCAGGGGGCCCTCCTGAGGCTGCAACCCTTGATCTTGGATCTGCATGGGGCCTTCCAAGGGATGCTAGACGTGGGCTACAATGGGCGGGCATACCTCGGGGTTTCTGTCCCTGGCGACGCTCTGCCGGAGTGCAGCGATGGTGGTGCATGCGCGCGTATCGTGGCTGCCCCGCCCATGTACCTCGCACCACAGGCCGTGCTGCTGATCGTCGTATTCCGTGCGGGTCCGATCGTTGTGACCTCGACCGCGCCCCCGGCCCCAGCCTCGGCGAGCTCTGCCGCCGCGACCAGCGGGGGCATTGTCCTCGGAGCCGCCTTCGATGTCGAAGATGTAGTGGGCTCTGCGAGACCTCTGTTGGCCACGCTTAGGCTTGTCACCCGACGGGTCCTTATGCGGGGCGTCCTTGCGCTCGGGACATCCGTTGATGGCTCCTGCTTGCGCTTGCCCTTCGAGGAGCCTTCCTTCGGCGAATCCTCGGTCTTCGTCGCTCCCTCCGCTTGGTTGGTGTCAGAATCGTCACCTTGGCGCCGCTGCGCATCTTCTTTTGCCCTGGCGTACTCTTCCATCTTATCGAAGAGCTTCGCCACCGTCTTGATTGGTTTTCGCGCATTGTATTCGGCTAGCTGCCCCGGGCGGAGGCCCTGTAGCGCTGCGTTTATGATGGTGGTCTCATTGACATCCTTGACCTGGCAGCGGACCTTCGCGAAGCGCTTGAAGTACTCCCGGAGCTTCTCCGAGGGTTTCTGCTTGACCGTGAAGAGCTGGTCCGAGTCGACGCGCTCGACATAGTTCCCTTGGAAGTTGTTGTAGAGTCGATTGCGGATCTGCTCCCATGCGTAGATAGAGTTTGGCTCGATGGTGAAAAACCAAGAGAGCGCCACTCCCTGTAGAGCGAGGGTAAGTCCTTTCGCCTTCATGGTATCGTCCCCGCCGGCAGCTTCGATGATTGTCTCGTACATGCGCACGAACTCCCGAGGGTCCGTGTCGCCCTTGTACGGCTCAATGGCGCTGAGGAACTTGAAGTCCTCCGGCCATGCTGCCTGCTGCAAGCCTGCAGAAAGTGGGGACTCCGGGTCCACGCGTCGCAGCGGGACGCGACTGGACGTAGGAGCGTCGTGGCTATCCGCTCGTTCCGGCGTGGGCTCCGACGCGACCACCGGCGGGGTCTGGTGACTCCGAGCCTCTTGCATATCCTGCACGGCCCCGCGGAGATCTGCCAACTCCTGCTGGAGCGTGCCGAGGGCCACCAGCAGGGCGTTCTCCACCGTAGGCGTAGCTGGGGCGGTTGGCGCACCTGGTCGTGCTGCCATGACAGCGGTGACCTTGGCCTGCGCTCTTGTGTTGCCTGCTGCGCCAGCATGGTGGACTCTGGAGTCGAAGACGAGGCCTGCGTTGCCGCTGGAACCGCTAGCCGCTCCCAAACCGGGTGCAAGGGCGGTGGCCGTGCCGTCGTGGGCACCAGCACTATCGCCTCCAATCACCCGGCCGATGCTGCCGGCGTTGGCCGTCATACCCATGGTGGGATCACTTGTCACGCACGGGGCGGTGTTGGCCATCGTGGCGATGGTGGCGGGGTCGACCATCGTGGCAACAGTGGCAGGGTCGACCGTCGTGGCAGTGGTGGTGGGGTCAGCCGTCGTGCCGTGGACGCCGATGTTCGTGGCCGTCGCACCCGCGTCGCCGTCCATGCCTGCGACTGCCGACGTCGCGGCCCTGGTGTTCACGCGAGACTCCGTCGCACCCACCGCCTTCTTCTTTGCCGCCGACGACGAAGCTTTCTTTGGTGCCATCCTCCTTCGGATCTTCAGGCTTGCTCTTGTCCTCCCCACGGACGGCGCCAACTGTTGTGGTTACGGACCAAATAGAGAGAGGGAGTATGGTAGTGGAGAGTTAGGTGAGCAATGCTTAGGGTTTTCCCCATGGCCTGTATCGTGTGTGTGTGTGTATATCCACATGGGGAGTGCTTTTACAACAGTACCCTTACATTCGAGTATCCCTCTCAGGGGCACTTATGTCATTATACATGTCCCATGCTGGGCCTTACAACCTTCTAGCAGGCCGGCTGGGCTTAGGTGGGGGCCACCCCTACAACAGAAACACATGGTAATAAATGATACACTTTTGTGTGTTATCACGTGCCAACTTGTGATTCCATTCAATATTCACAATGCATGGTTTACCCAGTGCTAGCATTTTGTTACGTGCTCCGTTCCTTTGTAAGACATTTTTATTTTTTACGGTCTACGAGACGTGACTTTGACCTTTACTATTTGTAACTTTATCTTATTATGTACTAATAAAATTATAATATTATGAAAGTATTTTTAGCGACAAATCTAGATAGTTTTAAATATATTAGTAGTCAAACCTTAGAAAGTTTGACAATATAGATTATAGGAAGTCAGTAAAAAAAATTATGTGTGTGGCATGGCAAGTCGACGATTGCAGGGGCGCACGCCAGGAGGTGCCCAATGACTGAGGTGAGGGCATGCATCCAAGGAAGCACTGCACAACAGTTGAGGGCGCATCCAAGGAGATGCGGCACGCGTAGTGTGCATACCCAATAAAATTTTTCTAGCTCCGCCATTGCCTTAAACAATACTTAAATGATTACTCTGTCCATTGAGAAATAAGGCTTGTAGTTTGAATAGCCTTGTTGGGAAATGGTATAAGGCTTATATGTAGATTTAATGAGGTGTTTCCTATTATACCTTTATTTATTCTCTCTTGATCATATACATTTATTCATTGCCACACACATAAAGTATTCCCTTTCATCTTTTCAAAATAATTATAAGGGATGTCTAAATCATTTTCTCTCTTATGTTTCTTAATTTCACCGTTATATTAATCCTTTTGCAAAATCAGAATACATCTTATATTATATTTCATGACGAAGGATATGCTAGACTTGGTACCATGGAATAGAAAGCGTTACAAGCCATGGATCAAGAAGGTTTCCGAAAAAACCTTAGACAATGCTTAAATGATTACTCTATCCATTGAGAAATAAGGCATGTAGTTTTAATAGTCTTGTTGAGACATGGTATAAGGCTTATATGTAGATTTAATTTGGTGCTTTCTATTACACCTTTATTTATTCTCTCTTAACTATATACATTTATTCATTGTCACACATAAAGTATTCCCTTTCCTTTTTTAAAATAATTACAAGGGGTATCTAAATCATTTTATCTCATATTTCCTTAATTTCACTGTCATATTAATCATTTTGTAAAATTAAAATACATCTATTATATTTCTCAACAAAGGATGTATTAGACCTAGGGCCTGTTTGGATCGCCTAGAACTAATTATTAGTTCACTAGTTGGTGGACTAAAAATTAGGTGACTAAAAATTAGTCAAGTGTTGTTTGGATACATGGACTAAAAGGTGGTGACTTTCATGGGCAAAGACATTTATACCCCTATATTTGTTAGTGTGTTGCATGTGGAGTAGTGGAGAAAGGGTAGCGGGGGTATTTTCGTCTTTTGCTGTTTGGTACCACCTTTTAGTCCACAATTAGTCCACATTTGCCAACTAATGAACTAATAGTTAGTTGGGGATGAACTAAAAATTAGTCCAGGTATTAGTTCACCTGTTTGGATGGACTAGACCTAAACTTTAGGTGACTAAAAATTAGTCAAGGGATCCAAATAGGGCCCTAGTGCCATGGAATAGAAAGCGGTACAACCTATGGATCAAGGTTTTGAAAAAAAAAAGGTGGATAAGCTCGAGTGATTGCTAATCACAAGACAACTTTTTGGTCTGTACTTTTTTGTTTCGACTTATGACTGCACCTTATATAACTTTTAGGCTATTCGCAAGAGAGAATATGAAGTAACAGAAACTAACGTGCAGTTATGACTGCACCTTATGACTTTTAGACGTATAGATCCCGTCTTAAAAAGATACTCTATTTAAAATCTAATTACTATAAAAAATAAAAATACAGCTTTTCTAAAAGTTAAAAAGAGCATGCCCTTTAATTAAAAATCAATAACAGAATCAGGATCTCATTTCTTCCGCAAAACACGCACACACAATGCCATATCCCGAGAGGGGAGTGGGAAAGCACACGGTCGCCCTCCCCACGGTAAAAACCACAGCCCATAAGCTTTTCCACCCCTGCAGCCCTGCTCCCTCGCTCGCGAGCCCGTCCAAGTTCCCAAAAGTTACTGCGCTTTCCCCATTCGTGAAAGGCCACCCGAAAAAGAAACAAAAAATTGTTTTCTTAAAAAAAACGCTAAAACTAAAACCAAAACCGGAAGCTTTGCATGGACGGCAGCAACAGAGGGCAGGAGGTGGCGGCAGCCAGGCCAGCTTTCCCTGCGTACTTCGACTGCTCCGCTCCCTCCCCTTGACCGCCCCTTTGACCCGGTCACGTGATCACCCTGCCCCTGCCCTTCCCCAGTGCCGTGACTTTACTTTCCAGTGTTTTTTTATTTTTCTTACTTCTAATTTTTATTTTTTTCTAATTTTTTCTTTTTTTTCTTATATTTCTTTATATTATCTGTGTTAAAATAACTTATTTTTTAAAATAAAAAATAGGTTATTTTAACACAGATAATATAAATAAATATAAAAAAACTAGAAAAAGATAAAAATAAAAAAGCTAAAAATTAGAAGTAAGAAAAATTAAAAAACGCTGGAAAAAATCCTGTGCGTTGATCGCTGGATGGAGGGGATTTACGAAGTAAAGTCACGCTTCAGAGAAACTCGCTCGCCCCAGTGCGCCCTCGCTCCACCATCTCTTCATTCTCTTCTACTCCCCCGGATATTTCTCCGTGCAATTAAGGCCCCGGATAACGTTGCCAAAGGTGCAGACACCGAGTGGAAAACGTTTGTACTCTCTCTGAGGACCCGGGCCTACCCTTTTTTACTCCTAAGCTGCCCCACGTGTCAGTGAAATTAGTCGGATTATCCCCAGCCCCGCGCCCTGCCCCACCCCGAGCCGCTATAAAATGGCGCCCCATCGCCTTCCTCGCCTCACACCGCCTCCCATCCCTCTCCCATACGCCTCCACACCGATCTAGGGTTTTGGGTCTTGGTGTCCGGCTGCGGCGGGGCAAGATGTCGGACAGGGTTAAGGGGAAGGTGAAATGGTTCAACACCACCAAGGGGTTCGGGTTCATCTCCCCCGACGACGGCAGCGAGGACCTCTTCGTGCACCAGTCCGCCATCAAGTCCGACGGCTACCGCAGCCTCAACGAGGGCGACGCCGTCGAGTTCGTCGTCTCCTCCAGCGACGACGGCCGCACCAAGGCCATGGACGTCACTGCCCCAGGAGGCGCCGCGCTCTTTGGCGCCTCCCGCCCAAGCGAAGGCGACCGCGGGGGGCGCTACGGCGGGGGAGGCGACCGCGGCTACGGCGGCAGTGGCTATGGAGGTGGTGGAGGCGGCCGTGGGTGCTACAAGTGCGGCGAGGAGGGCCACATGGCGAGGGACTGCAGCCAGGGCGGCGTCGGCGGTGGAGGCTACGGCGGGGGAGGCTACCGCGGCGGAGGCGGTGGCCGTGGGTGCTACAGCTGCGGCGAGGAGGGCCACATGGCGAGGGACTGCCCCAACAAGAGCTACTAGGCAGATCTGACTCCCGTGTTGCCTCTTGCCTCCTGCCTGACTCTGCAGCAAGTCATACCCACCTTATCAGTAGATGCCGTAGTTTTCCCTGTGTTGCTTCTAGGAAGAAGAAGCGGTGTGGATGGATCCATGTAATGGGAGTTTGAGTGGTTTTCTTTTCCAAGTTATTTGTCTGTCTGAGAGACAGCCATGGGTGGCACTGTCCGATCTATCTCTCAATCGAATCGACTAGTAGTTGCAGTCTGTTTCCCTGTGTTCTTGCTTAAGTTAAATCCTGTGTTTGATTCTTCTACAGTTCCCTTCTGTGTACTTGTGTGCTTATGTCACTGTTGCTCTGTCTCTGCGCGGAAAATTACTGCCTCGAAATGTACGTACGGCGAGGTGAACTGTTGGAGAGTGTTTGATATTGATGGTACTGTGTGCCGCATTTTTTGTATTTTAGCCCTTTTTTTGAAAAATATTCACATTTAGACCCCTGGTAGTTTTAATTCCGTTTTTGGACCCAGAGCTCGGCGCCGTGGGTCACGGCGCCGAGATAACACGTCTCGGCGCCGTGGGTCACGGCGCCGAGGTGCGAGCCCCGCGCCAGCGTAGCGGCCGTCGTGGCGCCGACGTGGCAGGCAGCTCGGCGCCGTGACTCGTGGCGCCGACCTCGGCGCCGTGACTCGTGGCGCCGAGCATGTGGTTTCTGAAACAGCACCGAGCACGCGGGCTTCGTTCATTCGCATCCTCCTCCCTCTGTCCCCGCCGCTGTTTAGGGTTTGCACCGATCAGCCTTTTTTTCGCAAAATGAATTATTAGTTGTATTTTTCATTTGGATTATTTAATGATAGTAATATTATGTAATATAGTTAGTTATTTATTTATAGAGAGCAAAAAATACGACGTATGTTTTGAAAATTCGTTATGTATTGCAGATGATACATGTAGGAAAATTCGTGTAGATTTTTTTAAAAACATTATGGTACGTTGGTAATGGTTTTTGAAAAATAAAATTATGCAGGCCGTGACGAACGAGTTTTGTGTGAAGTTCTGCGGGCCGTGAGATGCTGCGGGCAAGACAGAGGGGAGGCGACATGTGGCATACAAGCAACTCTCCTCTTCCTTTTGTTCAGTTGTTACTACACACTTGGGGAAATAATTACTGGGATGATTCTGGGTCAATCCCATCCCCTCTGTTTGTGGATTGATGAACGAGTTATGTGTGAAGTAACGATTAGTGTATTTGTGATTTTTGTACAATGCTGACCGTGAAAAATATGTTGAACTGGCAATAACAATGAATATAACATAAACACATGTATACAACAACTAGCTCATTACAAACACATCTCAGTCCAACCACTTACCAAGTGCCTCCTAGCTCATTACAAAATATATACAACGACTTTTAAGCCCAACCACAAGCATACACGGCCGTATCACTGCCTCCTAGCCTTACCCTTACCCTTACCAAGGGCGTCGGTGCCTGGAGTGTAACGGCTAGGCTCGCGGCGGCGTCTGCGTCGTACGGGCTGTGTAGGCTGAGTGGAAGGAGCGTCTACGAGCTGAGACGGGCCTATCTCATCGTAAGTCTGCTCCACCTCGTCGTCGTCCTCGTCCTCACCGCCCTGGGACGGGAAAGTGTCGCTCCTCGTGGGGGACGAGCTCTGTCCCGTGTACGACCCTCGCCGCGTCGGGTCTGCAAGTCGTGTCGAAGGCACGTCTACGTCCCTCGCCGCGCCTGTGCTGCAACCACAACGAGCAGCCGCACGACGTAGCCGACATGCGAGCCTCTGCATTCCAACATTTCGTAGTACGGGTCTAGCAGGTGGAATTGCGCCATCCTAAAAAAAATTTGAATTTGTCAGTCCAACATACAAGTAAACAAAATATTGAACATGCATACAATATGGAAAGAATAAGAAATTAAACAAGAAACATAGCAAATTACATATGAAAAAACAACTACCGAAGTGAAGTAACCCCTCAACTGTGATGCTCTCCTCGTTTGCATGACAATGTAGCTTCTCCCGAGCCCTAGCAACCAACTCACTAAACGACGGCCGATCACCGAATATTAGAGGCACCCTTTGCATTTCAACAAATTGAACATTTCCATAATCATCACTTGTCACACTGCCTCCATGATATAGGGTCACTAGGTTGTCCATCTAGTTCATACAGAACAAACAATGTATAGAATTAGGTAGTTGGTCAGAAGAGGCATACAGAACTAGAGACTCCCTTCGAAATATTTTATATCTACTGGTTCCTGCATACATGCAGCCCATGAGGCACTGCACTCGCGGCAATAGTAAAATTACCACCTACATTCCGTTCACAAGTCCGCAACAATAGTCATACACACATACCGGAAAGCACTGCTACATAACATGACATAACAAGTAGAGTACCAACCTAAAAAAGATACCATTTCCTTGTTCTACTGAAGCATACGTACAGATTATAGCTTCATTGGTATGATTCCTACAATACTAGCACTACAATGGCTGTTAAATCCATCGACCTTGATTCCGAATGAGATTGACCACAAGATGTATGAACATGCCATTCCCATATGCCAATGAGTTGCCAAAATTTCCTACTGTTTGCCCCAAATAGAGTATCAAATATACAGCAGTAAACTAACAATGTAATGCAATGTAAACTAACAATGTAATGCAGTAAACCAACCTAAACAGATACCATTTCCAAAAATTTAAAAGAAAAAACTACCAAAATGGAAATGTTGCTACCTTCCGGCGGGCTTGGATGGGGCCGGCGGGGAGGCGGCCGCGGCGGGGAGGCGGCCGGCGGCGTCGATGGGGCGGGCGGACGGCCGCGGCGGGGAGGTGGCCTGCGGCGTCGATGGGGCGGGCGGGGAGGCGGGCTTCGAGACGCCCGGTCTTGGAGGGGAGGCGGCAGTGGGGGGGGGGACGCGGGCGGGCGGGCGGGGAGGCGCCCGGTCTTGGAGGGGAGGCGGCCGGCGGCGTGGATGGGGCGGGCGGGGAGGCGCCCGATCTTCGAGGGGAGGCGGCCGGCGGCGTGGATGGGGCGGCTGGGAAGGCGCCCGGTCTTGGAGGGGAGGCGGCGTCGGGGGGGACGCGGGCGGGCGGGGCGGCGGCGGCGGCGGGGAGGCAGAGATGGAGAAATGAACGCGAATGAACGAAAGAGACAGAGGGAGAAAAGAGAAGGCCGGGCGCGGTGGCCACTGCTCGGCGCCAAGATCCATGGCGCCGAGCTCGGCGCCGTGACTGGTGGCGCCGAGGTCCTGCCACGTCGGCGCCACGTTGGCCGCCACGCTGGTGCGGGCCTGGCATCTCGGCGCCGTGGACCACGGCGCCGAGATGTGTTACCTCGGCGCCGTAGACCATGGCGCCGAGCTCTGGGTCCAAAAACGGAATTAAAACTACCAGGGGTCTAAATGTGAATATTTTTCGAAAAAAGGGCTAAAATAGAAAAAATTCGGTACTGTGTGTGTATTAATTGAATTCGATTTTTTGTGAGTTTTCGTAGTGTCATATGCTGTCTGCAAGCACCTATTAGATTGGCCTGAAATGGTTGTGCTTTGCGTTTGTTAATCGAGTTTGATTTTTGTGAGTTGTCCGTCGCCTGTGTTGTCTGGAAGAATCGGTCAGACCGGCTGGAATCACGGTTTGCTCCGTGATGGGTTACGATCACGTAGGCATTGGCGTGTGGTGTAACCAGTGGACCATGGTGGTCTGATCAACTTGCTAGCCATGGTCAAATCAGTCCTTTCTGAGTTAAGCTTGCTAGCCATGGTCAAATCAGTCCTTTCTGAGTTAAGCTGAGTTGAATTTGTTTTGTGGTTTTGTTTGTGTCATGGTGAGTTTGTGTATGTGTTAGTTATGGAAAATCTATACATGTATGAGTCATGATGTGTTCATATATATGATTATTGAGAGTCAAATACGTATTATTTATGTTTGGATCGATTACTTTATTCTTTGATGTACAAGTGCTATGATGATTGTTACGGTTAGCGGCAAGACCGAGACGGTTCTACGGTTATAGCGTGTCATGTAAATCCAGGTAGAATAACATTTAAAGCCGAGAAATATAAAAGAAAGACAAAGGTCACGAAGAGGCAATGTATGCTTGTTTTAACTTATAATGTTTCTCAGAGCATGTGTACGATCTTGGCGGCAAGGCGTTAGACATCATAGACTGTAAAGTGATGTTGTTGTGCTATAGGACTTAGTCGTTTCAAGTGGTGATGGCCTTATGCAGGCGTATGATCTTGGCAACAAGTCATGGGCATCATACCGTTGTGAAGACCAGCGGTGGTAATTGAGGAAATCGTTCAATACCGAGTAGAGTGATGGTTTGCAAAATCGCGGCATTAGCTTAAATGGTTTAGGTCACGTCTTTATGGATGAAATATTTTTATCGGTGTCGGTGTTTTAATTCCGATCTTACATATGATTTGCTTATATTCAGGGAAAGCTCTTAAAGACTCGGACTATAATCATGCAGTGTAAAGATAGGGAAATTTTTATACAGGTTCGAGCCTTTTTCTGGAAGAATAACAACTCTACGTCCTGTGTGGTTATTGCTCAGAGAATTGATCACAATCGAGGAAGAAAGTAATGCAAAAAAGTCTTGCGCTACTTCTGTTTCTCTAACTTGTACTACCACAAAAAGGGTTATCCTAGACGCCTCATCATAAACAGTTCAACACATACCGTCAGTGATAATGTTACCATAGACGGTTTTACAAGATGAACTATCTAAGTTTACCGTGATGGAAAGAATTGTTCGTGATGAGCTACTTACCACAGATGGTTTTTATTCCGAACCATTTGTGATATATCACAAACAGTTCAAAACAAAACCGACTGTGATATTTGTACTTATCACAGACAGTTAGGATTAAAAACCGTCTGTAATGTCAACATACATTGCAGACGGTTTTTAATTCGTAACCGTCTGTGATAATGCCACATCATCGATCCGTAGCATCTCTCCTAGGATTTTGATCCCACCCATCCATTCTCTCCGCATCGAACGGCGGGCACTGGTCTCCTCCCACCTCTCACCCCTTATTACTCCCCTGCTCCCTTCCCCCAAATTTCACTCTAAGAACCAATATTTTCCACTGCTCCTACTTCATCCACTCCTTATTTCTGCTTCTCCCCCAAACCGAAGCACTCCATCCAAAATTTTTTGATGGCTAGGGTTTCGGCCATGTAAATTTTGATGCTCGTGCACGTGAAAATTAATTGTTGATACCTTAATTCTTATAATGATTGATGGATGGATAGGGTTTCGGCCCTTGTTGAAATTCATGTTTTATTGCAGGATGAAGACATGGTGACAAAGCTTATTACACGATGATCTTGTTCTCATAAATATGCCTATTTTGATTCATCTGCATTCTCTGATTGCGTTATTTTGTAGAGTAAGTAAAGAATATTGATGAATTGAAGGAGACGTATTTATGAGAATGCTAGAACACAATCATAGACGGTTCTTAACTAGAACCGTTCGTGATAATAGACTATCACAGATAGTTCTTAACTAGAATTGTCTATGATATTAGACTATCATAGACGGTTCTTAACTAAAATCATCTGTGTTGTATATTATCACAGACGGTTCAAGAGCCGTTTGTGATAGCCACCTGTTATCATAGATACATAAATTCAGATGGTTCAAAAAATGTCTGTGATAACGGTTTTGAGCCGTCTGTGATGACCTTTTTTGTAGTAGTGTTTGACTGGATCTCTTTCTTCTCCGACATCAACCTTTCTATAGTGGGCAAAGCGCGCGGGCGTTGTCCCATGCCAAAAGATGTCTTAATGCTTCGGGCGATAACCGTCTGATGGAAGTTATTGTCAGAGAGACGTGATGGTCCGCTTGTCGTGCAGCAGTTGTTGTCAGAGAGAGATCATGTGCGGTTATTAGGAATAAGCGCACGTTCTAACCACCTTGTCAGACATACCCATAATATAGTAAGTCATTGTAGACAAGTCTGTCAGAGATAGATTGGTCGTAGAAAAGTCCACGACCATAAGGTGGTCGCAGGACAAGTTACGACTATGTGATCATAGGAATACTTACGACTAAGAAAAAGGTCATAGAAGAACCTATGACTAAAGAATGCTCATAGAGGGACTTATGACCATGTGGCCGTAGGACATACGACTACTCTGTGCAACTTCTTCCTTAGCGATAAGAGGTATACTCAAAGAGTATAATGACATAATAATTTGATGATTATTATATCCTCGTCAATTGTGATTGTGGAGCCTTTGAAAAGATACACTTTGAAAAACATGCAAGTGTGTGAGTAAAATTTGTTTGTGTGTAGGTTACCGGATTTTTCCATATGTAAGTGGTTTGATCCACTAAGGAGTGGTTAGTTATTAAGATTAAGTAAGTGGTGAAGAGCCTCTACTATATAAGCCTTCTATGTGAGTAAAACTCGTTTGTGTGTGGGTTATCGGATTTTTCCATATATAAGTGGTTTGATCTACTAAGGGGTGATTAGTTATTAAGGTTAAGTGAGTGGTGAGGAGCCTCCACTATGTAAACCTTGTATTGAGTTAAGTCTCTTGAGAGACTTGACTCATTAGGGTTAGGATTATCTTGTGTTAGAGTCTTGTGTGTGCTCTAGGTTTAGATTTCCGCTATCCCGAGGGATTGATTGTAAAATATTTCTCTCGAAGTGAAATTAACATCCAAAGTAAGAGGTAGAGATGTCTTCTACAGACAAGATCCCATCTATTTATATATTATCTAGATAAAGTTTTTGACTTTGCTTGATTTTCTTAAGTTTTTGAGTTTGCTCGATTTTCTCAGGAGAGGTGATATTTGGGTTTTACTCTTAAATTTGTACTGTATTCTAACTTGCTATAACATGAGAGAAACTATCCCAGGTCAACTAGATTATCTAGAACTCACGAGTAAGAGTAGATCAAGATTTCTCTCTTTTATCGGATTTTGATGCACCATTCACTCAAATAAAAAGGTCATAACTTTGACAACAATTCTCTCGATCGTTGATTGAAATATGTTTGTGACATCATAGATAATGTGTATGTTAAGTTTCAAGTCATTTGGATTATTGGATCAAAAGTTACAATTTTTTAAATTTGAAGTAATACTAAAATTATTGTTCTTTTGCTTATTTTTACTGTTTATTTTGGTTTGACCGTTATTCGTCCGAGCTCTGACCGTCATTAAATTGGAAGTCTAACGGCTACCACTTTCTAGGGTGACCTGTAGGGAACGGTTGTACAGTAACAAAAGTTTCGTGGTTTTTGAAACAGGGGCTCGCTGGCTTGCAGAGCTGTTGTTTTTTTTTGTCCGCATGCGCCGGTGGAGCAAAAGAAAAAGGTGATGCTCAGTTTCCATCTGTGCTTTCCCAGGGAGAGGGACGAGCGGGCACGGGGTTCCATTGCTGCGTCTTCACGCGGAGATTGGAACCCTTTCTCCGCCTCCCTGCAAAAGTGGGCCAGATCTTATCCTATCCGAACGGTGCTATTGCCATCCCAGTACCCCTTGTAAATTCAGAAGTTTGGACTCATCTGGCCCCAATACATCCGAAATTCCAAATATAGCCTCTAAAGCAAAACAGTTCCGAATCTGACCCCCCGAGCGCACGTTCACCTGAAGCCGCCACGTGTGTCGTCACTACCGACCGCACGTTTTGCTGCTCCACCGCATGACCGAGCAAAAGAAACGCGTGCACTGGGGAATCGTTGAGCGAGGCCTTAATTGACTTTCCCTGCAGGTGGTCCCCATCCAAGTGATCCTAGAGAAAGAAGAATCCACACAAAAAGTTGGCACGTGGAGGTCCTATAGCTTGGTGCACGAGGAAGCAAAATCCATGCGCAGCTAGCAGTTGCGATCTCCCGGATTTCTCTCTTTCCTTCCTTTTCTGGCTCGACTTCCGCCCGAGCGATAAGCAGCTCTCTTCGCCTGGAGCGCACGTTTCTTTTGCTCGGTCATGCGGTCGAGCAGCAAAACGTGCGGTCGGTGGTGATGAACAGTGCGGTCGTGCGGTGTGGTACCGCACGACCCAGCTACAGTGTGGTCGTGCGGTGCCACACCGCACGACCGGACACGTGGTGGCTCCAGGCGAACGTGCGCTCGGACGGGGGGCCAGATTCGGAATTTTTTTTGCTTTGGAGGCCACATTTGGAATTTCGGATGTTTTGGGGGTCAGATGTGTCCAAAATTCGTAAATTCAATGAATTTTTTTCTAAAAGATATATAAATTCGCTGTAAAATATCTGGCACAGGTTGGTGGAGTAATTCTGTTTTGCAAATCGTGCATGGCATATTGTAAAATGTGCCTAATTTAAACAGAGGAACCCACGTGCTTAACTCGTAACCATGGACCGGCACCGCGCATGAATTCAAGTGTCCAGCACCATATCCCTCTTTTTGTTTTTCAATGATTTTAATTTTTTCTATAATTATTATTTATAAAATTAATAAATTATAGTTAAAAGTTATGAGTGACAGTATACAAAACCAAACCCATAGTCCGTCTGCATGGACTGAGGGGGATCGAGCTGTGGTAAGATGCGGTTCAGCCAGCTGCCACCATTCATACATGGGGCGTAAATTATTGCATGCTTCATCGGCTGTTGGATCAAAATTCAAAGGCTTTGATCAATACGGCGGTAGAGGCTAAAAAATGCAGTTTTCAATTACCTTCAAGCCTTTCTTGTCAGTCCTTCATCTTCAGGAAGCCTCCATTGAACGGCTTGGATCCCCTACAGTTGCTGTAACATATGTAGTGGATCACAGCGCCACGATTATGATTTTGAGTATGGATGCAAATGGAGCTATTAATTTTCATCTGAGTCACTGACCAAAAACTTGCAGAGCAAATACAAAAGGAAAAATAGATATCCAACACTGTTCAAGTCTAACTATGACTCTAAAAAATATGCGAAATAGGATATAGAACGAGATTGATTGCACTTCTACTGCCTAATGTCTTATGTGGGTGCAAAGGAGCTCATAATTTCCGCCATGGGGTCTTGTGACCCAGCCATCTCGGTATAATCGACGATAACACTATATGGGTGATCCTAATTGCCCAAGTGATTTGGCATGTCATGATATCGGTGACCCAATTCTTGGATCCGCTCCTGTTTCTGACTACTGAGGGTTTGTGAAGTGAATATACTATATGTGACATGGGTATTCAATACTATATGTGTCCAACTTCAAAAGAAAATCCGAAATAAGATATAAGATGAGCGATGCTCATCCGAATTCACTTCTATTGCACCCTTAGTTATGAGAAATAATATCAAAATGTTTCTAATTTACGGTCATCCGTGTTGATGCCCGTGGGGTGCTGTTGGATTGAAGTAATAGAAGATCGATCCCATGAAGCCTATGCTAGATAATACCCTGCATTATCATCTTACATTCATGCATGGTTTGCAAATTATTGCATCCTCCATGGGATTTTAGATCAAAATTCAAAGGCTTGGATCAACGCGCTCGTAAACCCTCCTCTTCTCTTTAAGGTTCCGTTCGTATAGATTTTTATTTAGAAAAAAACAAAAGTCAATATATATACCCAGTCTCTTGAGATGATTTCTCTATTCTTCTCGCCACCATCTTGCTTTAGGAATAAGATAGGAGGTTACGGGTGTATCACCCACTCCATTTCTATCTCTACTATAATTGACCAATTGAAATTACACTCAGTCCACCCAAGAATACGTCCCCCGCTGAGAGCACCAACCTTCGTGCACCCACAAAAATGCACCCAGCAAATTGTCTTCATTAAAATCAAGGGCTAAAAAAAACTCTCCCTGGTTTCAACCCAATCGTGCGGCCTGGATGGAACGTAGGCTTCAACGCGAGGCTTCAACGCCCGCCCGCGATTCAACACTGTTCCGCCTCCTCCGTGCCCTCCGCGCCTCCCCTCCCTCCGCCTCCCCCGCGCCTCCCCCCTCCTCCCCCGTGCCTCCCCCATCCTCCCTCCCTCCGACCTCGCCGCGCCGCTCCTCCTCGACGACGCGCCGCCTGCCCTCCCAGTCTCCTCCAACTCCAAGCCCACCTCGCCAAGAACCTTCGCCCGCCGCCTCCTGGACGCGCTCCACTCGCCGCTGTACCTCCCGCGCCGCCTCACCATCCCAGACATCGCCGCGCACCGCTGGTCGAGGCCCTACGCGGTCGCCTCCACGCTCCTCTCCCCTCTCCTCCTCGCCTTCATCTCCTCCCCGACCAGCCCCATCGTCCTCCTCGCCGGCACCCTCTCCGGCGTCTTCCTGGCCATCGCCGCCGCCCATGCCACGGACGCCTCAGCCCCACCGCACGGCCGGTGGGCCCGCCTCCTGTGGCTCGCCTCCCGTGGCGTCCTCCTCGCCGGTACCCTTTCCAGCATCCACCACCCCCTCCACCATGCCCACCTCGCGGCTCTCCTCAACCCATCCCCGCGCTCGCCTCCGCTCCCGCTTCCACTCTGCCGGCGCCACCTCCCGCTCTCGCTACCTGCGGCCTCCCGCCTCGCCGCTACCTTCCCCCCGCTGCCCCTCCTCCTCTCCCTCCTCTCCGCCCTCCGCCTCCTCCTCTCACCGCCGCCGCGCCCCTTCGACGCACTCATCAAGGCCTATGCCTCCCTCTCCCGCGCCTCCCTCGCCGCCGCGGCCCTCGCATTCGCTCGTTCCACCGGGTACGCTCCTTCCGTGCCGGCCTACAACGCCGTCCTCCTCGCGCTCTCGGACGCCTCGCTCCCCTCCGCCTGGCGCTTCCTCGCCTCCATGCTCCGCGACGGCGTGGCGCCCAATGTGTACACCTACAACATCCTCGTCCGCGCGCTGTGCGCCCGAGGCCGCCGGGAGGAGGCGCTCGACGTCGTGGGCGACATGCGCGGCTCGGGCTGCGCGCCCAACGCCGTCACGTACAACACACTCGTCGCGGCGTTCTGCAGGTCCGGGGATGTGGACGGCGCGGAGAGGCTCTTCGGTGTGATGCGGGAGGGAGGCGTGAGGCCGAACCTGGTGACCTTCAACTCAGTGGTGAATGGGCTTTGTAAAGCGAGGAGGATGGAGGATGCGCGCAAGGTGTTTGATGAAATGTTGAGGGAGGGGTTCACGCCGGATGAGTTCAGTTCTTTTCTGGAAAAGGTCATTTTACTTTCTAGATACCAGTACACATTTCGTTAATTATGTTGGAATATATTTTACCAGTACACAGTAGCAATATAAATTATCCACTACCTATTTCACCAGAAGTTCCATTCGTACTGTGAAATACTATATTTTTTAATGTTGTTGTGGTAATGTGGTATGCGCAAAAGAGTGGAAAGTAGCTCAACATTAACCTATACCTATAATTTGCATCAGTATTTGTGCTACTTGCAATTCAGAACTTCCCAGATGAGGAAGTCTGATTTAGGGGTTTCAGAATTAGTAGTCCATTCAGAGGTGGCCCCTGCATGCCTGGTGGTTTCGAACTTTGATAGATTTTATGATATATTCTCGTGACCAGTTATTTAAAATATGAACTGAGTTCGAGACTTGAAGTGCGTACAATTGTACCACTTTGAACTTGCTATTCTTTAGTTTGGAAATGTATTCAATTGGGAATGCCATGTTTTTTGTTTACTCAGCCTCCAAATAAGACATGAGGTACGAATACTGTCCAAAATTTACTAATATTGTAGTAGAATTTGGGAGTTGGGATGGCTTTTGATATTTGCCTGAGTATCATCGTTACTGTTTGGGACTGATGCCACGTGATGCTGTTACTCTGATGATTATCTGTAATTTTTTGTTGTTTTCTTATATTGCCTTGCTTGTAGTTTGTCTTTTAGTTTTTTTTTGTCTATTCGAATTGTTGATATATGATTAGTTAAACTGGTCTATACCTATGTTTGAGTCCACTGTTCTCACTCCAAGAGATTAAAATATAGAACTCAGTGGGCATGTGGAGAAAATTTTATTAGTCTTGTAGGAGAGGTATAAGATTACCATCCTTTTCTAAATAGGCCTTTGCTGTACATCATTTGTATGCTCTGCTGTGCATTGCGGGAGAATGTTCTACGAGTTTTAGTTGCACATAATTAACACGGATGGATGCAGGGAGGTATAAACGCTGCTCTTGGAAACATGACTGAAGATGACTGGAGGTGGCATATGTATGATACGGTCAAAGGAAGTGATTGGCTTGGTAAGTTTACATGGAAAGGCATTTTTTTAAGAAATGCATGATGTTAATTTAGGAACTTGCATCCTTTTCTTTGATTCCTTTGACATGGTATTCTATTCATCTCCAGGGGACCAAGATTCTATTCAGTATATGTGCAGAGAAGCACCAAAAGCTGCTATAGAGCTTGAGAACTACGGATTACCATTTTCCAGAACTGAAGATGGAAAAATTTATCAACGCGCTTTTGGAGGCCAAAGCTTAGATTACGGAAAAGGTATATTGTCTTCTAACATTAGTTTGAGGCTACAAACATGCAACTGTCACATCTTTTCTTATTCTTCCTTTTTTGTGTCTATGTAATCTTCAGGTGGTCAGGCCTATCGATGTGCATGTGCTGCTGATAGAACAGGGCATGCTATGCTACACACACTTTATGGTCAAGCGATGAAGCACAATACTCAGTTTTTTGTTGAATATTTTGCATTGGACCTTCTCATGGACAAGGAGGGTATGTATTTGTTTGTTTCGTTCTGGTACTATGCAGGACAAGTTTTTGTAAAAAGGGGCCTTGCATTGTGATGTATCGCTCATTACACAGTGTAGCTTTGCCTTTCAGATGTGATTGCAATCTGATCTAGACATAGTAAAGGAAAACTCTGCATCGATGTTTGCCGTCCTCAGTTGCTGCCGTTAGCGTCATTGTTGTTTTGCTTACCGTTAAGACTTGTCAAGGATATTAATTTGATCTTTTTTTTCCTTTCCTTGGTTTTTAACTGTTGGACCTGTTCAGTTGTTCTAGATATTTTATACAGGCGGCTTACACACAAATTGTTAATACGTTATCTTTTTTTAAGTGCTGCTAAGGTTTTTTTTGGACTCAAGCTTGTATGACTTTGACACATTGCCTTATACGGTAGTTCTTCACCTCATTGACATTTTTTTACTGGCTGCTGCTTCTATCAGGAGTCATAAAAATGCTTGTTGCACTACATGGTTATGGCTCTGTTGATTAATGCATACTCGTTTTTCAGGCATGTGCCAGGGGGTAATTGCACTAAACATGGAGGACGGTACCCTTCATCGTTTCCTTGCAACAAATACTATCTCTACCCCTCTATAATACACCAAAATTTTCTTTACTAAATCCACCCCCTCAACCACCCCCACAGTCATGTCTAATCTAAGTCCACCCAGGTTTGTGTACTAAAGTAATCCAACTTCATACAAATGAATGGCCTGGATCTCTCCTCAAGCTTTCTTCTCTTACTCATTGAAGATCCTAAGGCCAAAATCATCCGGATCATGCACATCATTGAACCCAGAACCCCACCCCGCGCCCAAAAGGTTTCACAAATTCTTTCCAAAAGGTTGCGTCGTCGTACGCTTAGCTGTAGGCGCGCGGGCACGCGCAGAATCGCGAGTACGCCGTGGGCGGGCACGTCGACGGCGCCCCGTACGCGCCGCTGCAGCAGTACTGAGTCGCCCCGAAAGCCTCGCATGCGCTCTTGCACGCCACCACCCGACGCTGGACGCCCCGCCCGTCACGACCTGCAGCTCCGCAGGGCACGACTTGTTCAAGTCCGCCACGCAGCCCGTCAGCTCGCAGCTCCCGTTCGCCGCGGCGCCGGGTGGCGCCGGCGCCTGCGGCGCGACCAGCAGCGGCACGTTGTAGCCATCGACGAGGCTGACGTCGTAGAAGTCATCGCCGCTGGTGCCGCCAGCGAGAGTGAACTCGGCCAGAGTGGCCGGTGGGGCTGCGCCACGGCCAGAGCACTCGACGGCGTCCGAGCCGCAGTCGCCAGTGGCGCAGGTGAAGCTGCCGGACGGATCCAGTCCGCAGAGCGTGCGGCCCCAGATGCGGCCAGACCAGGCAGCGGCGATGGAGACGGCGAGGGACTGGCCCGGGGAGAGTGCGAAGCCGGTGGTGGACGGTGGCGAGACGCCGACGTTGGAGAGGATGGCCAGCCACACCGTGTAGCCGCAGTTGTTGGTTATGGTGAACGTCGCAGGCTGAGCTCCTGGCAATTATAATTCACTGTGCACTGATTAGCACTAGCTTAATTGGAAACAGCTCGAACATTAATCAAGAGTAAATTAAGATGCAAGAACATAATTTTAGGCAAAACTTATGATCAATGACACAAGCTAATCTGTTTAGCAAGAAATCAATGTGATCGGTGCGGATGAACCGAGACTGACTACATGATATTTCTCTGTAAATTAACGCATGCTCGGTGATTTGCTTTGCTATTTGAGATGTTAGTACCTTGGAGGAACAAGAGGCAGAGTAGAGAGAGAAGAGGGAGAAGTGCCCCCATGGTGGAGGAAGGGATCAAGAGAGATGCAAATTTTTTAGTTTGGTCATGCATGTGATCAGCAAACTAATTAAGCTACTGCTACCAGGAGCTATTAAATTAAGGGGTTTACTTTCTTCCAAGAAACATCCAAGGAAGACTCGATCTCCATTTTGCTGTATAAAGAAATTGAACGTCAGTATGCCTAGCAAGAACAAGATAGACAAATATGTCATACATATACAATACTGTGGGCCCTGCATGCAGCGTCAGACAGTGTATTGTTGGCCAGGGAGTTGCAAGTAGGTAAGACATATCTCAACTGAATTATCAGCTGATCTTCACATCATCACATGCTGACCGGATGTAGCTGATCTTCACTGGCGTGTCCAAGCTGCTGCTTTTTTTTTCTTTTTGAGTGAGCCAGAGGAGTTTTCTAGCTAATGGCTGTTCTTTTAGACTACTGTAGATGACTTTTGGTTATATTATTTAAAACGGTGATGAATGACGAAGAACATCAATATAAATAGTGCAAGAAAGGGATCAAGGGACATGCTGCGGCAGGAATGAAGGCGGAGGCGGCAGTGCCATCAAGGGAGGGGGTGTAGGCAGCACTAGCAAGGCTATAGGCGGTGGCACAACTACAGGTTTAGGTATTTAAAACCGGCCAGCTGCTTGAATTTTGCAGTTCCAATGATTTAGCTTATGATTTTAGCTTGAAAGATTGGAAACTGCACATATGATTGCACTTCAAGGCTCAAGTAGTAGATTGCGAAACAAGAGATAGATCAAGTAGTCTGGCCGATAGTTTCGAGATATCGCCGAAAAGCTGGAAAGATCGCTAAGAATTCTATCGCGAACGGGCAGGCTAGGGTGGGGTATATTTGCTAATACTGTGTAATAAAGGGTCTCCTGTGAAAATAGCCGTCCGCAGTTCCTTCGCTGGCTCGATCTGCACCGTATAAATCGATCCGACGGCTGAACTGAACCCACTACATTTCATATTTCTTTATGTGACAAAAATGTTTGTTTTCTTTGTAGCCTTAAGTTTAAACAATGTGGGGATGGAGAAAGTCGTCGGTGGGTGAGTCCAATGATGTTGTCGCCTCCTCAAATGATCAGTCGTTATGTGACATTCATTATGTGACAAAATATTTGGTTATACAATATATGAGACGTGAATCTTAATGAATCTGATTGTTCGTTTTATTTTTTACAAATTTTATCTTGTTTTGTATTTTACCGTAGCGTTAGCACGGGCACACTACTAGTCTCTCTAGTCATATGCACGTATCTCTTTTACTTTTTGTATTACCCGTCCCCTCTTTCTGAAAAGCTATCAGCAAAAGGCATACAAACACCTCCGTAACTGAGACCAAGCCAAGCTCGCTAGTTATCTCACCATCGTTCTGCTGGTATAAATCGCTCGAGTCCATCCCCCATCTCGTTGGTGGCACTAGTGCCAGTTGCCTGCTAGCTACCCCAAATACTCCGCACTGCATGACGAGGGCTTGCCATCAACTCAGTTGGCTGTGGCGTCTGGCACGCCCTGCATGCTGATGCCGAAGAGGTGGCGCCTGACATTGCTCATGGAGTCATGGCGTCAATTGCCGCGCAACGGTGGTTGTTGGTTTTCGTCAGGATCTAACACACCCGAGTATCTGCGTTGATCTGTAGATTTTCAGAAGATGAACAGTGTTTTCAGAACAAAACGAAAACAGCGAGAGAGATCAAGAATTGTGGAGCAATTTTCTGTGTTTCTCTCTCAAGGAATGCAAAGAGAATACAAAGCCTAACTCATTTTACAAATGAGTCAACAGAAAACTTAAAATAGCTGGCTTCGATCCGATTTTGTCGGATGCCACTACTGCAACTCTGCGCACACCGCGCTGAACACTTAACTGACAAAAGACTGAAAAACGACGCACCGAACTGAAACTCGGTTCAGCTGGAAAACAGACCTGACTAAGTCAGGATTATTTTCTACAAACTCCCCCCTAATCCTGACTTACTCTGTGAATTCTTTCACTCCCAGCAGCTCTCTCATCTCTGCAAACTTGACTCTCGGCAGTACTTTAGTCAATATGTCAGCACACTGGTTCTCACTGATGACAAACTCGACTGAAACCAAATCACGCTCAACGCAATCCCGTATAAAATGAAAGCGAGTATCTATATGCTTACTCCTTCCATGAAAGACAGGATTCTTCATGAGTGCTATTGCAGATTTGTTATCCACTCTTAACACTATTTTCTTCGGTTTCTGTCCTGTCAGTTCGCTCAGCAAACTTCTCAACCACACGGCCTGGCAAGCAGCAGCAGTTGCAGCCATGAATTCCGATTCACAGGAGGATAATGCCGCCGTTTTCTGCTTCTGGGAACACCATGCTACTGGACCTCCTCCGAAATAGAATACCAGCCCTACTCTTCCTTACGTCCAGATCGCCCCCAAGGTCGCTATCACTATAGCCAATAACCTCTCCTTCTCCACCTCGGCAATAAGAAATCCCAAAGTGGATTGTCCCTTTGATATACCTCAGTATTTGCTTTACTGCCTGGAAGTGACTTTGCCTTGGTGTTTCCATATAACGACTGACCATGCCCACTGCAAAGCTTATGTCAGGTCTTGTATGTGTCAAGTACCGTAGGCTCCCAATGAGGCTCCTGTACTCGGTTGCATCAACTGGACTTCCTTCTTCATCACTTGTCAGCTTTAATTTTGGTTCTGTTGTGGTTACAGACCAAACAGAGAGAGATGTGGTAGTGGAGAGTTGGGAGAGAGTGAATCGTCCCCTCCCTTTAGTCTTCCCTCGGTATATGTATTCATATGGGCTGTGCATTTACAAATGTGCCCTTACATTGGTACCTCCTAGCCAGGGGTGTTTAAGCCATTACATATGTCTCATTTTGGGCCCTATAACCTTCTAACAGGCCTGCTGGGTTTAGGTGGGGGCCACCCCTACAACAGGAGCCTCTCATGGTGAAGGGCTTCACAGGGCCGAAGCCATGTTGCCGAGTCCTTTGGCCCCCTCCGTCCCTGCGGCCTGTGAACTTCGCCAAACTTGCAGAGCCTTGGTGTTGAGGTAGGCGCGTGCGCACTCCGTCCCGCGCTGGCGTCTGGCCAAAGCAGGCTCGCGCGCGCTCCGTCCCCTACCCTTCGAATGGGTGGCAGCGGAGCTGGCGCCTAGTCGAGGTAGGCACGCGCGCGCTTCGTCCCCTACCCTTCGAACGAGTGGTAGCGGAGCTGGCGCCTAGTCGAAGTAGGCTCACGCGCGCTCCGTCCCCTACCCTTCGAGCGGGTGGTAGCGGAGCTGGCGTCTAGTCGACGTAGGCTCGCGGGAGCGCTCCGTCCCCTACCCTTCGACGGGTGGCAGCGAAGCTGGCGCCTAGTCGAGGTAGGCTCGCGCGCGCTCCGTTCCCTACCCTTCGAACGGGTGGCAGCGGAGCTGGTTTCTAGTCGACGTAGGCTCGCGCGCGCTCCATCCCCTACCCTTCGAACGGGCGGCAGCGGAGCTGGCGCCTAGCCGAAGTAGACGCGCGCGCTCCGTCCCCTACCCTTCGAACGGGTGGCAGCGGAGTTGGCGCCTAACCGAAGTAGACGCGCGTGCTCCGTCCCCTACCCTTCGAACGGGTGGCAGTGGAGCTGGCGCCTAGCCGAAGTAGACGCGCGCGCTCCGTCCCCTACCCTTCGAACGGGTGGCAGCGGAGCTGGCGCCTAGCCGAAGTAGACGTCGTCCTGAGTGGAAACTTCACACCGCGAACGGCGCCACGCCTGCGGTGATTGCGATCTCACGATGCAGTAATGTAGTGTAAAGGTTCTTGGAATCGCGCCGGCCCCCGGTTTGCCAGAGCTGTGCTGTCATACCGTGCAACTTGCCTCGGCGCGTGTAGGGCACGCGGCGGCTTATGACTGGTGCCCGGTGAGATGGGAGCGGTTGCGTGATCGCAGCTGTTTGCCCCTTCCCTAGGGAAGGGGACACGGGGCGGGCGAGGGATAGCGCAGCTTCGAAGCTGTTATGATCCCATGGTCCGTTAGTGCGTTCTTAATGGCGACTGGAGCCGTGCCGACGCCTGGCCTTGTGTGCTCCAGCTATCTCGTGTGGGGGTTGCCACGCGGCGGGAGGCCATTGGAGCGTCGTACTCTGATGGTCCTTACCGTCGTGGTCGCGCCTCTCCGTCTTCGGTTATAGGGGATTGTGCGGGACGGGCCTTTGTACGACTGCGGTTGCATCCAGCACGCAGACCGTCGCGACGTTTCGGCATCGGGGCGAGGTGGCTTGAAATAGCCCTCGTAACCGCGCCCCCGCAGTCCTACGCCCCCTTCTCGCTTGCATCGCCTTCTATATTCCCCTAGTATTCTCGCCGCTATACTCCTTTTGCGAGAAGCGATGGCATCTGGTGGCAAGCGTAGCCAGACGACCGGTGCCTGCGGCATCCGCCGGCGGTCTTCACCGCTAGAGGTGAAATACTCGCTCGGCGAACGTGACCTGGCGGCGGCGGACAAGCGGTGGCTGGCGTCGGAGAAGGAAGGCTCATTTTCCGGCGAGTTGGGCCCCTCGCTCGTGACTGAGAAGACGATCCAGGCGCTACTGCGCGCGGGGAAGCTGTCCGAGCGCCAGGCGGTGCGATTACCCGCCGCCGACGAGACGGAACCACGCCCCGAGGAGTCGGAGGCGGTCGTATTCGTCGCCTTCTTCGACGCAGGGCTCCGCATCCCGGCGGCGGCGATCGTGGGCGACGTGCTGCGAACCTTCGGGCTGGAGCTGGCGCAACTGACTCCGAACGCCGTGGCCCGGCTGGCGGTGTACAGTTGGGCCTTGCGCTCGGGAGCGTGCTGGCCCAGTGCTTCGTTATTTGCCTACCTGCACGAGGCACGATGCCAGCCCAAGGATCGGAAGGACGTGACGCTGTCGAGTTTCGGCAGCGTCACCTTTATTCTTCGGTCAACTTGTGGTAAGCTCTTCCCCGCGAACTCCACTCGCGGGAAGTGGGAGTCGCACTTGATGAAACGGTGGTTCTACCACCGTGTGGCGAGCGGGAGCGGCCTCAAGTGTACGGGTCGGCCGATCGCGTTCAAGACCTCGCCCGGCCGGACACTCGACGACGAGGACAGGCGGAGGGCCCGACGGCTCGTAGGCGTGGCCGCCCGCCTTAACATGCGCGACCTCGCCGAAGAGTACACGATGTACGGCGTGGCGCCACTCGCCCGCGACTGGCGCCTCGCCGCCGAGAAGCGTCGAGACGATAATGTTCTGCCATGGGTTTGCTCGCTGCCGGCGCCCTCCGGTCCTCGTAAGCCTCGACCGTATCTCCCCTTTGTTCACGCAGAGTGCGTTACATTTTCATCTTATCTCGTTCGTTGCTTTAGAGATGTGCTTGGAGGATGCGGAGCAGGCCGCGCGCGTATTCCTCGGGCCGTATACCGGTAGGGAGCACGAGCAGCGCGCGTCTGCTACTGCCGAGGTGGGGCTGGGGCGGATAAACCGTGTGTGCGAGGCCCTGGGCCTTGCCGTGCCGGACCGCGCCGATCCGACCCCGCAACATCAAGACGACGGCGCAACGAGGAGGAAGGCGCCGTCTCGCAAGAGAGGCCGAGGCGGAGCGTCTGCCGTGCTTGGTGTAGCGGCTGCCACTGCTGCTGCCAGCATTTCGAGGGCGCGGCAGACGCGGTGTCGGATTTGGCGAGGTACGCTGACTCGGGCTTGGATGGCGCGGACACCGGGGGCGAAGGATCTTCGGCGGGTGCCCTGGACGGCCGGCTCGCGACGAGTAGCCGGAGAGGGGAAGTCTCATCACCCGCGGTGGCCGTCGAGACAGGATCCGTGCGGACCGGTGGTGCTGAGGTGGAGCCTTCGGCCGTGGCCGCTATGATGCCGGAGACGCCCTCCGTGGTGCCTGGATGTGCATGGGAGCTGGGTCTTCACCGACAGCGGCAGCCGAAACCGAGGTGCCCTCCGCGGAGGCTGCCACGGCGGGGTCTTCGCCCCCGGGTGCTGCAGCCGCGGCGACCTCTCTGGCAGCGGCTGCTGGAGCGGTGCTGTTGTCACCTGCTCCAGCTAAGCGGCCGTGTCTGCGGCCGGAGCTCCATCGGACGTTGAGGGGATTCGTCGTGGCGACGGGCATCGGGAGTCTGTGGGACTCCGATGCGTATGTCGAAGCCCCCATGGTGCACGCCCCCTCTGCCCCCCAGGCCGCGCCGTCCGTCGTGCCGGACCGGTCGGCGCCGGCCCCGAACGCGGAGGCTTCTGTTCCTTGCGGGACCACGCCTTCCGCGGGGATTTGCGCCACCGCTACCCCGCCTGGGACTAGGGGCGGGCCCCCGAAGCCCTTCGTCCGCTACTGAGGATAAGGTGGCTTGGCTTACCCTGCATTCTTCATTGCATCTCGCGGTGCTCACCTGCGTCCGCCTGCAGCGTCACTTATTCCGGAGGAGGAGGAGCCCACGGCGCAACATGGGGGTCCTTCCGCCGGCGGGACGACTACCGTGCGCCCGAGCCTAGCGGACTTCGTGCCTCCGCCGGAGACGCTAAGGGCGTGGCGCGGGATTGTGGATGACGCAGCTGCCAGCGTCGGTCAGCAAGCGCTGTAGGCCTATGAGGCGGGACGTCTCGGGGACACCTTAGAGGTGTCGGGAGTGAGGGTAAGCATTTTCTTGTATGACAATGCGTGGCTATGTTGAGCTTGCTAAGCCTTCGTATTGTGCAGACACTTGTGCTGGGGCAGGCCTAGCAAGTGGCCTATGCTCGTACCCAAAGGGCGCTTGAGGATAGGCTGCGGGTCACCGAGGAGGAGCTACGCGAAGCCATTGGAGCGCGTTCTGCCCAGGATGCCCGCGTCCGCCAGCTGGAGGTAGAGTGCGCTGAGGTGAAGGCGCACGCCGAGGGGCTTGCTGCGTCGGCGCGGGAGTCGGCCGCGGAGGCGGCGCAGCGGGAGTTTGCGGCGGAGCGGGACGGCCTTCTGCAACAGGTCGCCTCGCTAGAGAAGGAAAAAGGCGAACTTGCATTAACTCTAGCGGAGCGTGACCAGACGCTTGGCGAAGCCTCGGTGATTGCATGGGATGACATGCAAGCGCTGGAGAGCCATCTCCAAGGGCTTGTGGCTAAGGTGCCGGACCGCACCTTTGGCCCGGAGGAGCTGTCTCGGACCCTCCGTTGGATCAGAGATGCCGCCGACATCGCGCGCGGCGCCACGACGACCTTCGGCAACCATTGTGCATACGTATCGTCATGCCTGGTGTGCGCGCTCCTGCGGCACCGCGGTTGCACGCACGTCGCCGGGCTGGAGGACCCTCAGCTGGAGATGCCTGGCGGGGCCGGAGTAATGTTTGGCGTCGTCCGTGCCGCTCGTCGCGTCGTCAAGTACTTCCACGAGCGGATCTGGGATTACGTCGGGGAGGCTGCCGCGCGGGTCGAGCTCTGGAAGTCACTTTATGGAGAGGGGAGCCTTGGCCAATTTCTGGACGGGGTCCCGCGGCGCGACGAGGGTGGCGCTGAGGCCTCCGAAAGCGCCGAGAACCCGCAGGTGTGACGCTGAGGTGGCTAGGCATGGGCGTGCGTTGTAATGCTCCCTCCTGTTTTGTAAATGAAGTACGCGCTTCCTTTACAAATTCTGACTTTCACCTGTGTCCCGGGCAGCTTCCTCGCTGGGGCCGACTACTTGCGTCCGACCTTGCGACCCGGCGGCGCCTTCGACGCTGGCAAAGGGCCGAAGAGTCACTGAACTTCTGGACGGGTCGATCTTCTTCCGGCGGAACCCTGGCCTTAGCGCGTGCTAAGGACGAGCCCACCGAATAGCTACTTAGAGCGCCAGAGATATTGACGGGCCTGTGTACTTGTAAAATGTTTCCAATATATAAGCGTGTTGATTACTCCGTAGAGCTAGCACGTGCGAAGGCGGACCTCCGCACCACGACCTATTTAAAGTTCGTAGACTGGCGCGTGCGGAGGCGGACCTCCGCACCACGGCCTGTTTTAAAGTCCGTAGACTGGCTCGTGCGAAGGCGGACCTCCGCGCTGCGACCTGTTTTAAAGTCCGTAGACTGGCTCGTGCGAAGGCGGACCTCCGCGCTCCGTCCCCCTATCCCCAGGCGGGGGTAGCCTCTTGGCACGCCGTGTACTCCGCGTGCACGCCCTTGCTGGGGCCAGCCTCTGGTGCGCTACGCAGTACTTCTTGCGGCTCTCGGAATCGGTTTCCATAGTGCGCCTTGCGTACACTTCCCGTGGTGTGCGAAGACGAGCGTCGACGCTCTGAGGCGGTGCGCGATTGACAGCCACGCAAGGTTCGCGCCGCGCTTGCGCCTTGCCTAGCGTAGAGACAGCATCCGCGTCTTATACTCCGTAGCGTGCGTGGGATCGGCGTCCATGTCTTATTTATACTCCGGGGAGTATGCGCACAGACGACGTCCGTGGCATGCGCGGGATCCACGTCTTGTTTATACTCCGTAGAGTGCGCAGGGAGAACATCCGCGTCTTATTTATACTCTGTAGAGTGCATGGGATCGGCATCCACGTCTTATTTATACTCCGGGGAGTATGCGCACAGACGACGTCCGTGGCATGCGCGGGATTCGCGTCTTGTTTATACCCCGTAGAGTGCGCAGGGAGAACATCCGTGTCTTATTTATACTCCAGGGAGTATGCGCACAGACGACGTCTGTGGCATGCGCGGGATTCGTGTCTTGTTTATACTCCGTGGAGTATGCGCACAGACGACGTCCGTGGCATGCGCGGGATTGGCGTCTTGTTTATACTCCGTAGAGTGCGCAGGGGGAACATCCGCGTCTTATTTATACTCCGGGGAGTATGCGCACAGACGACGTCCGTGGCATGCGCGGGATTTGCGTCTTGTTTATACTCCGTAGAGTGCGCAGGGAGAACATCCGCGTCTTATTTATACTCCGTAGAGTGCGTGCCGAGGCGTCCCCCGCACGTCTTTGTTTATACTCATGCCCGTGTGTTCGACGGAGAGTGCACACGCGAACGTGTGTCTTCGGTTTATACTCATACCCGTGCCCCTGGCTACGGAGAGTGCACACGCGAACGTGCGTCTTTGGTTTATACTCATATCCGTACCCCTGGCTACGGAGAGTGCACACGCGAACGTGCGTCTTTGGTTTATACTCATACCCGTACCCCTGGCTACAGAGAGTGCACACGCGAACGTGCGTCTTTGGTTTATACTCATACCCGTACCCCTGGCTACGGAGAGTGCACACGCGAACGTGCGTCTTTGGTTTATACTCATACCCGTACCCCTGGCTACGGAGAGTGCACACGCGAACGTGCGTCTTTGGTTTATACTCATACCTGTACCCCTGGCTACGGAGAGTGCACACACGAACGTGCGTCTTCGGCTTATACCTCAGGAGTACGCGCGTAGGCGAAGCCTCCGCGTGCTCTCGCCGTGTACTTTTGCACCATGATAACAAGTTGGCGACAAACGGAACTTTATTACATTCCCGTTTGCGCGGGTAAGCGATTACATATGGTGGAGGTACTAACCACTTGTCTCTGGCGCGGCCGGAGCGTCTAGTAGTTGCGCTAGCTGTAGGGCTTGCCGAGCCATCTCCGGATGACGTCGTGGGTCCCCGCGCTGTGGTGCCGATTCTAAGTATGCCGTTGGTCGCCGCGACGGGGATATCTGGTGCCGTGCTCGATGCGCTGGGCCATGTCCTGGTCGCCACGAACAGTAATGATGGCCCGCGGCCCCGGGAGCTTCATGCATAAATAGCCGTGATGCGGTACCGCCCCGAAGGAGTTAAGGATTGAATGCCCCAATATGGCATTGTAAGGGTATGGGAGATCGACAACGTCGAATGTAGCGTCCTTGACCCTTTCATTGTCGCCCTGGCCGAAGGAGACCTGCAGGCATATTTGGCCGAGCGCCCGTAGAGGTTGTCCTCCGAAGCCTTGCAACGGGACTCCTGATGGGCCAAGGCGGCTTCGGGGGATCCCCATCTGGTCGAAGGCTGCCACGAACAGAATGTTCGCGGAGCTGCCGCCATCAACTAGGGCACGTCCCACGTCACATCCCGCTACAACGACCCGAACGACCAGAGGATCGTGGTGAGGGAGCTCCACGCCTTGGGCGTCGGCGGGGGTGAACGTGACCTCGTGCTGTGCCCAGTCCGGCGGTGTCTGCGCTGGGTATGCCGCCATGTGGTGTAGCCTCCATACGTAGGCCTTCCGCTGTCGTGCCGAGGCGAACTCCAGCGAGGAGCCTCCGAAGATGACATTGATAACCCTGCGGTGGGCGGCCTCCGGAGCCTGTAGCTGCAGGAGGCCCTCCTGAGGCTGCTGCACATGGGCCTGAATCCGCAGAGGACCCTCGTGGGGCTGCGTCCCGTGTGCCTGGATGTGCATGGGGGCTTCGTATGGGTGCTGTACGTGGGCCACCACGGGCGGGCGTGCTTCCAGGTTCCTGTCCCTGGTGACGCTCTGGCGGAGCGCCGCGATAAAGGTGCACGTGCGCGTGTCGTGGGTGCCGCGACCGTGGACTTCGCACCACAGCCCATGGTGCTGGTCGTCGTAATCTCCACGGCCTCTATCGTCGCGGCCCCGGCCACGACCGCGTCCCCGGCCGCCCCGACCCGTGGGAGCGCTTTCTTCGGAGCCGCCTTCGATGTCGAGGACGTACCGGCCTCGCCGCGACTTCTGCTGGCCGTGCTTGGGCCTATCGGACGGCTCCTTGTGCGGGGCATCCTTGCGCTCAGGCGCGTCCTTGGACGACTCCTGCTTACGTTTTCTCTTCGAAGGACCGTCTTTCGGCGGATCTTCGGTTTTCGCCGAGGCACCGGCCTGGTTGGTGTCGGAGTCGTCGCCTTGTCGTTGCCGTGCGTCCTCTTCCGCCCTGGCGTATTCCTCCATTTTGTCAAAGAGCTTCGTCACTGTCTTGATTGGCTTCCGTGCGTTATACTCGGCCATCGGGCCCGGGCGAAGGCCCTGTATGGCTGCATTGACAACGGTGGTTTCGTTAACGTCTTTGACTTGACAACGTATCTTCGCGAAGCGTTTGAAATAGTCCCGGAGCTTCTCCGAAGGTTTCTGCTTCACGGCGAAGAGCTGGTCTGCGTCGACCCGCTCAACATAATTGCCTTGAAAGTTGTTGTGAAAGCGGTCGCGGATCTGCTCCCACGCATAGATGGAGTTTGGCTCTATGGTGAAAAACCAGGAAGCGTCACTCCTTGCAACGCGAGGGGGAGTCCCTTCGCCTTTGTACACGCGCACGAACTCGCGGGGGTCCGTGTCGCCTTTATAGGGCTCGATGACACTGGGGAATTTGAAGTCTTCGGGCCACGCCGCCTGCTGTAGCCCTGCCGAAAGCGGGGACTCCGAATCGACGCGTCGCAGCGGCACGCGGCTGGATGTGGGGGCGTCGCGGCTATCCGCCCTTTCCGTCGTGGGCTTTGGCCCGACCGCTGGCGCGGCCTGCTGGCTCCGAGCCTCGTGTATGTCTCAGACAGCCCCACGAAGATCCCCTAGCTCCTGCTGGAACGCTTTGAGGGCCGCCAGCAGGGCGCTTTCCACCGCCTGCGCGGGCGGGGCCGCCGGCGCGCCCAGCGGACGGGTCGACACGGGTACAATCGCCTCGTGAGCTCCCGAGCTACCGGTCGCTCCGTTGTGGCTACCTCCAACCGCCCTGTCCGCGCTACCGGCGCATGTTGCGGCTAGGGCGGCGAGGTTGGTTGCTGTCGCGCCGGCGGGGTCGGCGTCGCAGCGCCGGTGGTGGGGTCGGTCGTCACAGCGCCGGTGACGGCGTTGGCCGTCGCAGCGCCGGTGGCGGGGTCGGTCGTTGCAGCGTCAGTGACGGGGTTGGCCGCCGCAGCGCCCGTGGCGGGGTTGGTCGTCGCAGCGCGAGCGTCGACGTCCTCAACCACCGCGCCTGCGTCGTCGCCCGCACCCGCAACAGCCGATGCCAAAGCCCTGGTACCCATGCGACGTTCCGACCCAGCCGCCTTCTTTCCCTTCGCCGCCGCCGACGAAGCTTTTTTCGGTGCCATCCTTCTTCGGACTTCAGGCTTGCTCCTGTCCTCCCCACGAACGGCGCCAACTGTTGTGGTTACAGACCAAACAGAGAGAGATGTGGTAGTGGAGAGTTGGGAGAGAGTGAATCGTCCCCTCCCTTTAGTCTTCCCTCGGTATATGTATTCATATGGGCTGTGCTTTTACAAATGTGCCCTTACATTGGTACCTCCTAGCCAGGGGTGTTTAAGCCATTACATATGTCCCATTTTGGGCCCTATAACCTTCTAACAGACCTACTGGGTTTAGGTGGGGGCCACCCCTACAACAGGTTCCATGGGGTACTTTGTGGGATTACATTCCCACATTCCAGCCTGCTGCAGCAACTTCTTTGCATACCCTTCTTGCTTCAGAATAATACCTTTGTAACCCTGCTGTACTTGAATCCCGAGATAGTATGAGAGGATCCCAAGATCACTCATTTCGAACTCCTCCTCCATTTGCTTCTTGAACAACTGAATTTCGTCTTCACTTATTCCTGTGACAAGCATATCGTCAACATATACTCCTACAATGATGAGATTGTCACCTGAGTGGCGTTGTATACTGCCTGCTCTTGAGAGCATTTCTGAAAACCAATATTCTTCAGTGTTTTGTCAAGCCAAATGTTCCAAGCCCTCGGCGCCTGTTTCAGTCTGTATAAAGCCTTTGTGAGCTTATAAACCATTTGCTCCTTCCCTGCTACAATAAACCCTTCTGGCTGTGTCACGTAGACATCTTCTTTTAGCTCGCCGTTGAGGAATGCGGTTTTGACATCTAGGTGATGCACTAACCATCCTTCTCGAGCTGACAAAGCAAGCAGCATCCTCATTGTTTCAATTCTGGCAACAGGAGCAAAAACTTCTTCATAATCAACCCCTTTTTTTGCACATACCCTCTTGCCACTAGCCTAACTTTGTACTTTACTACAACTCCTGCTGCAGCTGTTTTCTGCTTGAATACCCATTTAAGCCCAATGGGTTAATGTCTTGCAGGTAACTCTGTCAATCTCCGGGTTTTGTTTCTCTCGATTGACTCTATTCTGCAACTAAGTAACCCTGAAGTTTGTCGGTTCATCAGCAATAAGCAGTAGCTGTTCGGGCTCAATGCTTTGCGCCTATGTCTCTTCGTAGATGTCTCTCAGAGATCTGAAACCTCAAACTGGAGTTGCATCGTATGTAGAAGAATCTGGCATATCACCACTCTCTGACGTGTATCTAGCTGACGGCAGTATTTCTGGCGACACTGAAGTGTTTGGGGTCATTTGCAATTCGTCCGACAAAACTGTGCCAGCCAACTGCGTCACCGCAACTCCTCCCACATTTCCACTTCCGTGGCCATTTTCTCCAATAACACCCGCTGAGACAGCATCCCCTTGACCATCTGTTGCAGCAGCCTGAACTTCCTCATTTGCTGGTTCTGCTACAATGATTTCTGACCAGTCTGCCATTTCAGTTTCGTCTCTTGACTGAGTTTCCCCCCAGTTCCATCTTTTCTTCTCATCAAATACCACATCTCAACTCAGCCTTAACTTGCTGTCTTGTGGGTCGAATAATCTGTATGCTTTGCTTCCTGGTTCAACTCCCAGGTGCACCATCTTCTTGCTCCTGTCTGAGAGCTTGCTCAGTTGGCCTGTCGGCACCCTTGCATAAGCAGTGCACCCAAAAACCTTGACGTGTCCTAGAGCTGGCTTCCTCCCTTTTAGAACCTCATAGGGTGTGGCTTCCTTCACTGCTTTAGTTGGAACTCGATTGAGTAAATACATCGAATGCCACACTACTTCTCCCCACAGCTTCCCCAGTACTGCCATGGATTTGAGCAGGCTCCCAGTAGTTGCAAGAACTGTCCAGTTGCGGTGTTCTACCACACCATTTTGCTGTGGGGTATAAGGCGCAGTGAGGTGTCTTTGTACTCCCTTCAACTCACAGTACTCCCTGAAACTCTGAGAAACAAATTCACCTCCTCGGTCTGTTCTCAAACACCTCACTTTCAGTGACAATTCCCTTTCTGCCTACGCTTGGAACTTCTTGAAAGCTATGAAAGCCTCGTCTTTGGTCTTAAGGACATATACCCACATGTATCTGCTATAGTCATCTACTAGTAAGAAGAAATGCCGATTGCCTCCAATTGTTTGTGGGGTGATAGGTCCACACAAATCAGCATGGATCAGTTCCAGTGGGCTGCTTGCTCTGTAATCAACTTGCAAAGGAAAAGGTAGTCTGCTTTGCTTTGCTCAAGACATCCTTCACAGACTTGGGTTGGATGATCAATCCGTGGAGACTTGGGTTGGATGATCAATCCTCGGCACTCCACGGACCATATCTTTTGGGACCATCTGTCTCATCGCATGGAAATTCAAATGGCCCAATCTAGCATGCCATAACCATGCTTCATCATCCAAACTGATGGCAAGGCACACCGGAGCTGCCGTGTGCAACCTCTTCTTATACAGCCTGTTTTCCGACCTCTGAACCTTCATGAGCAATCGGTCCATTCTATCACACATCCACAGATGGTTTCCAAACATCACAACTCTGCAACCATCCTCAGTCAGCTGTCCCAGACTCAAGATGTTTGTGTGCAAGCTGGGAATGAAATAGACTCCTGCGATCAATCTTTGTTCACCATTTCTGCATTCCAGTAGAACTGCCCCTCTTCCTTTAATTGGCACTGTTGAACCATCCCCAAATCGGACTCTCCCGACAATACTCTCATCCAACTCAGCAAAGTGGGATTTCTTCCCTGTCATGTGATTTGTAGCTCCATTGTCCAGGAACCAAATATCCTCTTCAATCTTGGTCTTCGCTGCATACTTCTCTGACAACAATTCACCTTCATTCAGCAACACTGCTTCTTCTGGTTGTTGTGTGCAGACTGACAAAAGCAATGCTGGTTGATCCTCCTGAGTGCAAGTAAGGTTCACTTCTTCTACTTTGCGTTTTCCACTCCGGCATTCAGATGCATAATGCCCGTAGTTTTCAAAGGAGTAACACTTGATATGGCTCTTGTCCTTTCCTGCTGATGTATTACCTGCTCCTTCCCGGCGAAATGTGTTTGAAATGCCACGATCATTTCTGCCTCGGCCACGCCCTCGGCTCCTTCCTCTTCCATGGCCTCGCCATTCCTATTTTCCATTTCCACGCCCTCTGCTGCCTGATGAGGAATCTCCTATCTTCCCCTTTTGCCTTGCCTCCCATTCTGCCTGAGTCAGAAGAAGGTGACCGTCTCCACTTGCCCGGAGACGAAGACGTTCTTCATAAGCTTTTAGCCTTCCAATTGCTTCTTCAAATAGCATTGACTCAAGATCTGAGTATTGTTCTATTGAAGCAACTAGTTGAAGATATTTATCTGGGACCGAATCGAGGATTTTCTTGACTAGGGCAGATTCTTTCCGAGGTTCACCGAGAGAGCTGAACTTACTGCTCATGGCGCTGAGCTTCCCGGCAAAATCGTCTACCGTCTCTCCTTCCTTCATCTGCAAAGCCTGAAACTCATTCTGCATGGTCTGGATCCGTGCCTTCTGCACCCGATCTGCGCCCAGATACCTTGTCTTCAGCGCAGCGCATCCCAAATTTCCTTTGCAGTCTTCTTTTTTGCGACTTGCAGCAAAACGTCCTCGAGCAATGCCTGGAAGATGAAAGCTCTTGCCGTCTTGTCCTTCTTCTGATCTATTGCCACGCCGGCCTGCTATTCCACCGCTTCCCAGATGCCCTGGGTGTCCATCAATGCCTCCATCCGGATTGCCCACGAGGTGTAGTTCACCCCCGTCAACACAGGGCACTGAAACAGCACGTTGCCGCCTTCCCGGTTCGCCTGCTGCATGGAGAGCACCATAGACTCGATCTGCAGATGCTTGGGCGTGTGAGGCTCTGATACCAAGTGTTGGTTTTCGTCAGAATCTAACACACCCGAGTATTTGTGTTGATCTGTAGATTTTCAGAAGATGAACAGTGTTTTTAGAACAAACCAAAAACAGCGAGAGAGATCAAGAATTATGGAGCAATTTTCTGTGTTTCTATCTCAAGGAATGCAAAGAAAATACAAAGCCTAACTCATTTTACGAATGACTCAACAGAAAACTTAAAATAGCTGGCTTCGATCCGATTTTGTCGGATGCCACTACTGCAACTCTGCGCACACCGCGCTGAACACTTAACTGACAAAAGACTAAAAAACGATGCACCGAACTGAAACTCGGTTCAGCTGGAAAACAGACCTGACCAAGTCAGGATTATTTTCTACAGTGGTTTGGTTGCCCTACGCTGCCACACGCTTCTGGGATGCGCAATGGAAAGGTTGAGAAGGTCCTGATGAAAGCTCAATTTTCTATCGGGAAGATGGCGGGCAAGGGCAAGGCGATGGGAGAAGGAGTGCGACATGTGGTTCGAGCGGGAGACGCGAGCGTCGGTGAGGGTGTCCATTGTGCTTGGTAGCGGACATTCGTAGAATATTCTCTACCACAATCAAGATGGATCATCTCGTTGCATAATTGCATTACTCAAAAACTAATCACGGTGATGAGGAACGCGTCAATCACATTCTTCGGAGCAGACATGCTATTGATATCCCAAAGTCATCCTTCTTGCATGTTTGACCAACCACACCAAACTTCCCAAGTCTATGATCGTGGGAGTAAAATGGATAGAGTGCTGAAGGAGCTGGCGTCAAGAAGACGGTAAGCAGCTATTTCATTGGAAACAAACTCTTTATGAGCTCGCGGCAAGGACGTGTGAAACACCTCAAAACTTCAAAATTGAATTTCATTTTAATTTTGTTTGAATTCTTGAAATCCTTCTCAATTTGGCAAATCACCTTGAATTCTTACCTTCTTCTTTTGCCAATCCGCCTCCCTTTTCCACTGGCGCCCTCCAAGAGTTCGCCACAGCCTCCCAGTGTTTCCGTCCACATGGCCGTTCGCCCGAGCTCAATTTTGTGGCTGCACTTTCCCTGGGTGTTCGCACCTCCACCGCCTGAGCTATCAGGAAGGCCCCACCTTCCAGTTGCTCACTTCCCTTGCCGACCTCACTCCCTTCCCTCGCTTGGCACGCTCAGTTGACCCCCGTTCCCTCCCGCTGCAGTTCCTTGCCTTCCATGCCTGACGTGCGTGCCCTCCCATACCAGCCGTTGTCACGCCTTGCCAACTCGTCCGCACGTTCCCTCCCACCGCAATTCCTTGCCTTCCACGCCTGATGTGCGTGCCCTCTGATGAACCATGTGGAGATGACCACATGTGCGTGATGAGTAATTGACATTAGTTTGGGTAAGTCGAGTTTGGTTTGGGTGGTTCGGACCTAGTCGTTGCGTGGTGCAACGGGCTCGGTCGGACTGTGGTCAAACTTGGTCATATGGGATTAGGACGCTGATTCTTTGATTTGACAGGTTTGAACTTCGTCATGGTAAGTATGATGTTGATTATGCTTTCATGTATCGAGCGGTGCTATTTGACGTATTTTCTTGTCTGTGTGGCTGCAGGACGTCGAGTGGAGTCGTGGCGAGACA
The DNA here is from genome assembly GCA_017311315.1 of Dendrocalamus latiflorus. Taxonomy (NCBI): domain Eukaryota; kingdom Viridiplantae; phylum Streptophyta; class Magnoliopsida; order Poales; family Poaceae; genus Dendrocalamus; species Dendrocalamus latiflorus. The sequence goes on from CM029640.1 coordinate 17,663,296, forward strand.
CGGTGGACTGGACTAGGCGCAGGTGGCGCTGAGGTCAGAACGGTCGGGATGTGTCGAAGACGACGTGGACTCGAGGTGGTTGCGAGGCGTGCGAGACAAGGAGCGCGGAAGCTTCCCGGAAGGTGCAGAGGGGCGAATCGGGAATTTCGCAAGACTGCACAAGCGGGAGCGGGCTCCGTTGGAAATAGCGGGCGTAACGGGGCGGAGACCCGTTAGCCGTAGGCTATAAATAGGTGGAGAGGGTTGCATGCCCACTTGAGCATTTTGAGGAGAATTAGGGTTTGCTAGAGTCAAAAGAGGCTTTGAGAGTTTGTTTTGGCTTTAGGCTTTAGTGGGTGGAGTAGGCAGAGTTGTGTTCCCTCTGTACCACCTACGATGGTTTCTAGGTAGTGAGTTCTTCCTCCCTCCAAGCAAGCATGTGTGTGTTCTTGAGTTGGGAGAGTGAGGAAATGGATTGAGTGGAGAGTTTGTAATCTTTCCTTTGTATCAAGTCGGGGTATCGGGACTCGTCTGTTTTCCTTTTGATCAAGAAATGAGAAATCTGAAGTTTCTGTTCAGTTCGTAGCCTCTGTTCTTCGTTCTTCCCTTTTGAGCAATTTCTTGATTTTCGTTGTTTTGGTTTCTTGCTTGCTGGAGAGTGCCAAAATGGATTGCTATGACATGGGTGATGCTCAAAAGCCATTTGGCTACTTAATCCCAAGAGCAAACTGAGTTTAATCCTTAGATTTCAGTTTTGGAGTTGCTCTGTTCAAGTCTTTCCTCGTTCTAGGGTTTGAGCAAGATTTTGTTTCCCTCAACGAGATGGCATGAAATTTGATCTGGAGTATCCTTTGGCTATTGCTAACATTTCCTCAAAGTTTCATGCCCAAAGGATCAAAGGTTGAGGAGTAATTCAGATTTTGGTTCAGTTCTTGCAAAGAGTTCAATTTTGTCATAATCTGAATTTCTGGGTTTTGGATTGGATTCTCTTGTTCCCTAGAGTTTCAATCCTGTCTAGATCATTTCCCTGCTCTTTAGGCCTCAAGTGAACTGCTACTTCTCCTCTTCTTCCTTGTGTTAATTTGGTCTGAAGGGCTTACTGCAGTCACTGATTTTCGTGGTTTCAAGTTTGCAGTGTTCAGCTGCTCCCTTCTTCAGTCTGTTCGGCCAGTCTTGGATAGCAGATTTCTTGGCATTTGTTTCCTGCGTTCCTTGGTATTTACTTCCTTACCGAGTACTCCTTTTGGCTAAATTAATGGCTGTTTTGATTGGTCAATGAAATATGCAAATCCGAATGGAATATTGATTCCTGCATACAGTCCCGCTGTGTGTATGAGTCCAAGTTTCCTTGCAGCCGAATTAAAAAAAAACAACTAAATCTGCTTGCTGTCCATTTCAGTTAATTACAATTTAATAGGCTTGCTGTTTCCTTCTTTGACTGATTGCTATTAGCAAAATTTCTTTTCGGTTACAGCTCTGTTTCTGTACTCGGTTCAAGTTTTTTCCTTTTTGGGTGTTTTCTTTCCTAGTCGGCAGTAACTCAGTGCATTCCTTGTGTAGTAGTTCTTTAGTGCCTTTTCATTTTTTTCTCATCTGATCTTCAACCATTTTGCATGCAGATCAAACAGCAATATTTTCAGTTGAAAGTTTTACTGGCTGGTCTCTGATTTATGCTGAATTTTTTGGTGTCACATGCGTTCCAAAATTCAGAGGAATTAATTTTAAGTTTTCTGTGAGTTGCGTTGTTTTGCATCTGGTGAGAAATCAGTGTTCGATTTCTCGGGGGCGTTTTTAAGCGAGCGACATTCACCCCCCCTCTGTCGCCATTTCGGTCCTACAATTGGTATCAGAGCCGGTTAGCTCTAATTCATAGATCTTAACCGGTCTCAAGAGCCATGGCGACGGACAAGTACTCGACCAAGCCGCCCGTGTTCGATGACATCGATTACCCCTTCTGGAAGAGCCGAATGGAGACATACATCCAGGCCCAGGGGTATGCCATCTGGCGGAAGGTCAAGGTACGATTCGCTGTTCCTGCCGATGAGAACATCAATGCCGGGAACATGGCTGATGTTGAGGCGAATGCAAAGGCAAGGAACATCATCATCCAGGGGTTGAGTCGTAGCGAGTTTGACCGTATATCTCACCTGTCGTCCGCCTACGACATCTGGGTGACCCTCGACGCATACCATGAGGGCACCACCCAGATCAAGACGGTTCGACAGGACCAGTTCAAGCGCGAATACAACAAATTCGAGATGCTTGCTGGTGAGTCCCTGGACGAGTGCTTTTCGCGATTTCACAAAATCTTGAGCAACCTCCGAGCGGTCGGTCTCACATACCCCGACTCGGACAACGCTCGTCAGATGCTCGCGGCACTCGATCTGCGCGTGTGGGAGATGAAGGTGACCACCATCAAAGACACGACAGACCTCTCGACCCTGACTCTTGACGCGCTGTACTCGCGCCTCAAGACTCACGAGATTGACGTTGTCTCTCGTCGGTCGAAATCACAGTCGATGGCTTTGGTCACCGATCCCAGTCCGGCTTCTGGTTTTTCCGCCGATTCGCTTTGTGGGTTCTCCCTAGCTGCTCTATGTGACGTAACTGATGATCAGTTAGAGCAGCTAGAGGATGAACAGCTGGCCCTCCTAGCTCGGAAGTTCTCCCATGCTTACAAGAGGAGGAGGGACAGAAAGAGAGGCGGACCAGTCATCTGCTTCGAGTGTGGTGGCCCCAACCACATTCGAGCAAACTGTCCCAAGCTGGAGAAGGGCAAGAACGACTACGGCGGTTCAGGCAAGAACGACTACACCGACAAGAACCGCAACAAGAAGACTCCAGCTCAGACGCCGGGAAAGAAGAAGTTCCGCAACTTCGGGAAGGCCAAGAAGCTCTTCCACCGCGTCCTCACCGCTTTCGACGACCTCGACCTCAGCGAGGTGGAGGGATGGAGCGACGACGACGGGACGGGTGACCAAGAGCCCAAGGATGGCGGCGACGACTTCTCCGGCATGTGCTTCATGGCCCTCGAGGGCGAGATCAGCGACAGCGAGCTGTACTCTGACTCGGATGAGGTACTCCCTTCTTATGACCAGCTAAATGATGCTTTTCTTAAGCTAGGTGGATTTCATGCTAGAGCTAGGTCTAGGTGTACCGAGTTAGAGAAGGAAGTAGATAGACTATCACGGGAGATTACTTCACTTAGATCTGCTCCCTCCCGTGACGATTGTGATACATGCCCTGCTTTGCTTGGAGACATGGAGAAACTAAGGACCTCTCATGATAGTTTATCTTCTGAGCTTGATGTGCTTAAGGTGGAGAATGTTAGTCTGCTTGCTTAGTTAGAGTTGAGTAGGATGGCTGTTACCCTACTTACTACTGATGAGACTACTTCTCCCACCTCATGTGAGGTTAAGGACATTGCTGCTAGAGGACCTTATGCCATGCTCCTTGATCTGCCCGATTCTTGTGAAAATTGCAATAATTTAAAGATGAACCTAAAACGGGCAAATCACAAAATTGCTGAGTTGCATGCTTCTTTACTTGAGCCTATTGATTCATGTTTGAACTGTCCCAAGTTAACTGCTGAACTTGAAGCTGTCTCAAAACAGTTTCAAGAACTGATTGACAACAACAAGAAAATAGCTCAGTATGCGACTAAGGATCCTGTTAGTTCACCATGCATTAGTTGTGATAAACTAAAACTTGAACTCGTTGCTTTGAATGACAAATGTGTGAAGCTAACTAAGGACTTACTAGAGAAGCCACAATCTGGTTGTGATGTGATTGATGGTGTGGGGGAGAAGCCCCAGGGTAAGGGTGAGACGCCTAGAGACGCGAACCAACCTGCTAGTAGTAGGACTGTCCCCTCAGAGTCGGCTGTGCGTGCACAAGCCATTCCTTCCTCTACTGTTGGTTCTTCTTCTGCTCCCTTACCTCCTGCTGTTCCCTCTTCTCCCTGCTCTTCTTGCACCTCTCTCTTTCGGGAGTGTCAGTACCTTATGAACACTCTCGAGAGATTTGTAGGCGGCAAGAAGAAGCTTAATCTTATTCTAGACCAGTCCAAGATTTGCAGATTTAATCAGGGTCTAGGATATGACTATTATGAGGATATGAGGAAGCATCCACCTGCTGTGCTCAGACCCATAGCACCAGGTGTGATCGAGACCGAGCCCAGGACCGAGAAAGTCCAATTTAAGTCAGCGGGCTATGTCCAGGGGATTTCTGACAGCAAGGTGATTGCACCTGCTGCTTCGGCCTCTCAGAAGGCGAAGCCTGACCGTGCTACTTCTACCTCTCAGAGGATGAAGTATCACTGCACCTTCTGTCAGAATGATGGACACACGGTTGATCGATGCTTCAGGCGCGCCAAGATCGCGCGTAGAGACCGTGTTGAGTCTCCTAGGCGTATTCAGGGTCAGCCCCAGATCCTGAGTGCACCTAGGACCAGCACGAGGTCTAGGTTTACTGCTGTTGATGGGTTTGGGCAGCATCGAGGACTTGGTTTTTCTGAGTCTTCTGTTTTTCGTCCTCATGCTGCTCCTGGTCATGACTTCCGCCGTCCTGAGGGTACATCTCGTTTCCCCCATCGAGACAGTTACCCGCGGCGTGTTCAGCGTGTTGCCGGTGTTCTGACTCGCTCTCCCGTAGCAGTCGGACCCCGCAACAGCTTCAGGTCTGCTCACAGACCTTCTGCTTCTTTGAGTCATGGAGAGCGTAGGGTAGATAGAGGTCAGTCGTGCTTGACTACTTCATCTGCTCGACGTGTTGTTCAGTATTGGGTGCCAAAATCACTTTTGATTTATCCCAGTACTGAGACTTTACTCTCTGTTTGACTCAGGTTCGCCGGGCAGGGAAGGGAAAGGTTTGGCTTGTAGACTCCGGTTGTTCTCGTCATATGACCGGAGACTCCCGTTGGTTTTCTTCCCTTGCCCGTGCTCCAGGTGATGAGACGATCACCTTCGGAGATGCTTCATCTGGGCGTGTCATCGCCAAAGGTACAGTGCGCATTAATGATTCTTTCATTTTGAAAGATGTTGCCTTGGTTAGTAAGCTGCAGTACAATTTGCTTTCAGTTTCTCAGCTTACCGATGACGACTTTGAGGTGAGCTTTAAGAAAAACAATTGCAAAATTCTTGATTCTTCGGGTAGTCTGGTTTGCGGGATTTCTCGTTTTGGGAGGATCTTTCGTGCTGATTTTTCTGAGTCTTCTGGTGATCCTCTCAGGTGTTTAGTTGCTTCTGAGTCCCGCGACCTTTCGTTCTGGCATAGGAGACTTGGTCATATTGGATTTGACCATTTGACCCGAATTAGCGGCCACGACCTCATTCGTGGTCTGCCGAAACTCAAAATGGTCAAAGATCTAGTTTGTGCTCCTTGCCGGCACGGCAAGATGGTTGCCGCCTCCCATCCTCCGGTCACAGTCACTATGACCGATGCACCAGGACAGCTGCTCCATATGGACACAGTTGGACCAGCTCGAGTGCAGTCAGCAGGAGGGAAGTGGTATGTTCTTGTCGTGGTCGATGACTTCTCGAGGTATTCTTGGGTGTTTTTCTTAGCCTCGAAGGATGAGACTTTTTCACTTTTTCGAGGTCTTTTCAGTAGGCTTTCTGTTGAGCTCCCAGGTACCTTGAGAGCGATCCGCAGTGACAATGGCACAGAGTTCAAGAATTCCTATTTTGAGAGTTTCTGTGGTGAGACAGGTGTAGAGCACCAGTTCTCTTCTCCGCACGTCCCACAGCAGAATGGCGTCGTGGAGAGGAAGAACCGTACCTTGGTCGAGATGGCCAGGACGATGCTCGATGAGTACTCTACACCGAGGAAGTTTTGGGGTGAGGCTATTGCGACCGCGTGCCATGTTTCGAATCGAGTTTTTCTTCGGGCACACTTGCACCGCACTTCTTATGAGTTGAGATACGGGCGAAAGCCCAGCGTCTCTCATTTTCGTGTGTTTGGTTGCAAGTGCTTTATTCTGAAGTCCGGGAACCTAGATAAGTTCGAGTCACGTTCTTGTGATGGGATCTTTCTAGGTTACTCGCCTTCTTCGCGGGCTTATAGGGTCTGGAACTGCGAGTCTAGCAAAATGGTAGAGACCTGTGAGGTGACCTTTGACGAGGCCAGTCCGGGGACTAGGCCTGATATCTCAGGTTCTTTAGAGCAGTCCGAGACCATCTTCGTGGATGACGAGGACGATGGAGAGGAGGGTTGTCTACCCGATCCAGTCCCTTATCCACCCCTTGAGGTGCCGTCTTCTACCGCACCTCCAGGTGATCAGCCCATGCCTTCTGCTTCCTCTGGAGCTAGTGGCTCTGTTCCTACCTCGTCAGCTCACGAGGTAGAGGCCACTTCTTCATCTCATCCTGGACCTCCCCGACATATCCAGAAAAGGCATCCTTCTGAGCAGATGATTGGAGACCTGTTCGAGCGTGTTACTCGCTCAAAATCTGGCTTATCTCAATTCTGTCTCCACTCTGCTTTCATTGCCTCCTTTGAGCCCAAGGATATTTCTCATGCTCTTTCCGATGAGTCTTGGGTCAATGCCATGCATGAGGAGTTAGAAAATTTCGAGAGGAACAAGGTCTGGTCGCTTGTCGAGCCCCCGCGAGGTCACAATATTATTGGGACTAAGTGGGTGTTCAAGAACAAGCAGAGCGAGGATGGAGTGGTTATTCGGAACAAGGCTAGACTGGTAGCTCAGGGGTTCTCCCAGGTTGAGGGTCTAGATTTCGAGGAGACCTTTGCCCCTGTAGCTCGACTTGAGGCCATTAGAATCCTGCTTGCCTTTGCAGCTTCTAAGGGTTTCAAGCTCTACCAGATGGACGTCAAGAGTGCCTTCCTTAATGGAGTCATTGAGGAAGAAGTTTATGTCAGACAGCCTCCAGGTTTCGAGAACCCCAAATACCCACACCATATCTTCAAGCTTTCGAAAGCGTTGTATGGACTTAAGCAGGCCCCCAGAGCATGGTATGAGAGGCTTAAGTCCTACTTGTTGAGTCATGGGTTTGAAATGGGTAAAGTAGACAAAACCTTGTTCATCCGCCGTCATGGCAATGACCTTCTGCTCGTCCAGATCTATGTCGATGACATCATCTTTGGCGGCTCTTCTCATACTCTGGTTTCACAGTTCTCGGATGTCATGAGCACCGAGTTTGAGATGAGTATGATGCGCGAGTTGACCTTCTTCCTTGGCTTCCAAATCAAGTAGACTCGGGAGGGTACATTTCTTCATCAGGGAAAGTACACTCGTGACCTCCTGAGACGCTTCGACATGAGTGATGGTAAGCCAGTGTCAACTCCCATGGCTTCTACAGCCTATCTTGACCCAGATGAGGACGGCGAGCCAGTTGATCAGAAAGAGTTCAGAAGTATGATCGGCTCCCTTCTTTACCTCACGGCCTCGAGACCAGATATACACTTCTCTGTGTGTCTGTGTGCTCGTTTTCAGGCTTCTCCTCGCGTATCTCACCGCCAGGCGGTGAAGCGCATCTTTCGGTACCTTCGAGCTACCATTGACTATGGTATCTGGTACTCTTCCTCTTCTTGTCTTTCCTTGAGAGCCTTTTCGGATGCAGACTTTGCCGGCTGTAGGATAGATAGGAAGAGCACTTCTGGCACTTGCCAATTCATTGGCACTTCTCTCGTTTCTTGGTCTTCGAGGAAGCAGTTCGGTGTTGCGCAGTCCACCGCAGAGGCCGAGTATGTTGCTGCAGCCAGCTGCTGCAGTCAGGTACTCTGGATGGCTTCGACCCTGCGGGACTTTGGGTTAGTTATCGACAGTGTTCCACTCTTTTGTGATAACACTTCTGCGATTAACATTGCTAAGAACCCAGTACAACACTCTCGGACCAAGCACATCGATATCCATTTTCACTTCCTTAGAGACCATGTAGAGAAGGGTGATATAGTGCTCCAGTTTGTGGAGAGTGACCACCAGTTGGCTGACATCTTCACCAAGCCTTTGGATAGTTCGAGGTTTTCAGCTCTGCGGGGAGAGCTTGGGGTGGTTTGTCCTTATGGACTGTAGTGAGAGGGAGCTTTGGGCTTTATTGCTTTACTATATTGATTATGCTTCTGTCTCATTTCTATTGCATTGCACTCGGGGTGCATTTGGGTTTAGTCCTTCCAGCATAGGTTAGAGTGCTTCTCTTGCCGAGATGCTTAGACTTCTAACTCTTATCTTGTGCTTCCAGGATTAGCTGCTTCTTATCTCACTAGGTCGAGCTCACTCACTTCTTGTAGGTTCTAGCGAGGGTTGGGCCACCCTCGGGTAGACAGGGTACGTGTTTGCTCTCTAGTGTGTGATTTACTGTCAGCTGATTGTCCTGGAGTCATATGGGGTAGATGAGAGTCAGTCTGAGCCATAGTTGTCTCTATATCTTATCTATGCTTTAAGGACTGCCTGTTTTGGTTTTATTTGCCAGCTTCTCGATTTATTGCTTTGGTTCAGGGAGAGTTCATTTGGGAGCTTCTGGAGCTTAATTGTGACTTAACTCAACTTGAACTAAAAGTTGCATGTCATGTTGAGGGGGAGCTGGATTTTTCTGCATTTTAGCATTTAGCATTGTAATATATAACTACATTGAGCCTTGATTATTATCCTGCTATGACATGTTTTCAATGCTTTACATCTTGCCATGACTTGTGCTTAGCTTGCTAGATTTATCATGACTTCATATGTGTAGACTAGCGTTTGCCATGATAAGTTAAGTAAAAATTGATCAACTTAAATTAAACTTGTCATGCTAGCATTTGAGTTTAGTCTTTCTTGAGCTATCCTTTTATGATTCATGCCATGTCAAATAGGCTGAGTAGAGCGTTGAATCTATATTGAGCCTTAGTTTGAGCTGTTTTAGTCTCCTGATGATACATGAGTTAGTACAATGTGTTAAAAACCAAAAAGATCTCTTTTGTGCGAAAAAACTGATCTCACCAATTCTTTCCTATGAGACGGCTTGCCATTGCACTTGGCATGAACTTAGGGGGAGTTTTGGATGACCTAGACTATCTTCTTAAGCTTCTTGCTTGGAGTAGTCGCATAAGGCTTGAGATCTAGCACATGATAAAACAAAATGTTGGTTGACAACCACCATATTTGTGCGAAAAAACTGATTTCACCAATTCTTTCTCATGAGAAAGCTTGCCATTGCACTAGGCATGAACTCAGGGGGAGTTTTGGATGACCTAGACTATCTTCTTAAGCTTATTGCTTGGAGTAGTCGCATAAGGCTTGAGATCTAGCACATAAACAAAAAATTGGGTTGAAAACAACCATATGCTTTCAAAAGACAATGTTTAATGTGCTCAATTTGCTTAATCTACAATCAGAACCAAGTACTTTAACCAATGTTTCAATCTTGAGCTTATAGCACTCTATTTGGACTCAATGTTAGCTTCTTTATTCCGCTTAGCTTATTGACATGGCCTGCATCATCCTTGGATGTCTCTAGTTAAACTTTACTCATTGATGACTTGACTTGCTCACAAAATGCATTACATTTCAGATTGTCATCTATGTGCTCTAGCTGGCTTATATATATGTTGTCATGATCTAGATAGCGTTTTATTGAGTTATGGCTTGGTGTATTACATTATGGTCATTATGGATAATTTTCATGGCTCACAATGCTTAGAAATAAACAAACTTCAGCCATATTCATCCATTGACATGTCATATTCTCTCTATTGCATCTTGATGTGTTTATTGCCAAAAGGGGGAGAATAGAGAAGAAAAAGTCTGTTGGGAACAGTTCAGAGCTTTGAAGATCAATTTGCTCTTTCAGTTGTAGCTCTAGTGTACCTTCTGTCAACATGGTCATTAGCTTCATTTTCCTTCTTATGGACCATGTTAAATTCTTCAAACTCAAACTCAACTTTGTGCTTTTTCGGGGTTTGTCAATATACTCATCAAGGGGGAGATTGATGAACCATGTGGAGATGACCACATGTGCGTGATGAGTAATTGACATTAGTTTGGGTAAGTCGAGTTTGGTTTGGGTGGTTCGGACCTAGTCGTTGCGTGGTGCAACGGGCTCGGTCGGACTGTGGTCAAACTTGGTCATATGGGATTAGGACGCTGATTCTTTGATTTGACAGGTTTGGACTTCGTCATGGTAAGTATGATGTTGATTATGCTTTCATGTATCGAGCGGTGCTATTTGACGTGTTTTCTTGTCTGTGTGGCTGTAGGACGTCGAGTGGAGTCGTGGCGAGACACGGTGGACCGGACTAGGCGCAGGTGGCGCTGAGGTCAGAACGGTCGGGATGTGTCGAAGACGACGTGGACTCGAGGTGGTTGCGAGGCGTGCGAGACAAGGAGCGCGGAAGCTTCCCGGAAGGTGCAGAGGGGCGAATCGGGAATTTCGCAAGACTGCACAAGCGGGAGCGGGCTCCGTTGGAAATAGCGGGCGTAACGGGGCGGAGACCCGTTAGCCGTAGGCTATAAATAGGTGGAGAGGGTTGCATGCCCACTTGAGCATTTTGAGGAGAATTAGGGTTTGCTAGAGTCAAAAGAGGCTTTGAGAGTTTGTTTTGGCTTTAGGCTTTAGTGGGTGGAGTAGGCAGAGTTGTGTTCCCTCTGTACCACCTACGATGGTTTCTAGGTAGTGAGTTCTTCCTCCCTCCAAGCAAGCATGTGTGTGTTCTTGAGTTGGGAGAGTGAGGAAATGGATTGAGTGGAGAGTTTGTAATCTTTCCTTTGTATCAAGTCGGGGTATCGGGACTCGTCTGTTTTCCTTTTGATCAAGAAATGAGAAATCTGAAGTTTCTGTTCAGTTCGTAGCCTCTGTTCTTCGTTCTTCCCTTTTGAGCAATTTCTTGATTTTCGTTGTTTTGGTTTCTTGCTTGCTGGAGAGTGCCAAAATGGATTGCTATGACATGGGTGATGCTCAAAAGCCATTTGGCTACTTAATCCCAAGAGCAAACTGAGTTTAATCCTTAGATTTCAGTTTTGGAGTTGCTCTGTTCAAGTCTTTCCTCGTTCTAGGGTTTGAGCAAGATTTTGTTTCCCTCAACGAGATGGCATGAAATTTGATCTGGAGTATCCTTTGGCTATTGCTAACATTTCCTCAAAGTTTCATGCCCAAAGGATCAAAGGTTGAGGAGTAATTCAGATTTTGGTTCAGTTCTTGCAAAGAGTTCAATTTTGTCATAATCTGAATTTCTGGGTTTTGGATTGGATTCTCTTGTTCCCTAGAGTTTCAATCCTGTCTAGATCATTTCCCTGCTCTTTAGGCCTCAAGTGAACTGCTACTTCTCCTCTTCTTCCTTGTGTTAATTTGGTCTGAAGGGCTTACTGCAGTCACTGATTTTCGTGGTTTCAAGTTTGCAGTGTTCAGCTGCTCCCTTCTTCAGTCTGTTCGGCCAGTCTTGGATAGCAGATTTCTTGGCATTTGTTTCCTGCGTTCCTTGGTATTTACTTCCTTACCGAGTACTCCTTTTGGCTAAATTAATGGCTGTTTTGATTGGTCAATGAAATATGCAAATCCGAATGGAATATTGATTCCTGCATACAGTCCCGCTGTGTGTATGAGTCCAAGTTTCCTTGCAGCCGAATTAAAAAAAAACAACTAAATCTGCTTGCTGTCCATTTCAGTTAATTACAATTTAATAGGCTTGCTGTTTCCTTCTTTGACTGATTGCTATTAGCAAAATTTCTTTTCGGTTACAGCTCTGTTTCTGTACTCGGTTCAAGTTTTTTCCTTTTTGGGTGTTTTCTTTCCTAGTCGGCAGTAACTCAGTGCATTCCTTGTGTAGTAGTTCTTTAGTGCCTTTTCATTTTTTTCTCATCTGATCTTCAACCATTTTGCATGCAGATCAAACAGCGATATTTTCAGTTGAAATTTTTACTGGCTGGTCTCTGATTTATGCTAAATTTTTTGGTGTCACATGCGTTCCAAAATTCAGAGGAATTAATTTTAAGTTTTCTGTGAGTTGCGTTGTTTTGCATCTGGTGAGAAATCAGTGTTCGATTTCTCGGGGGCGTTTTTAAGCGAGCGACATTCAGCCCCCCTCTGTCGCCATTTCGGTCCTACACCCTCCCATACCAACCGTTGTCATGCCTTGCCAACTCGCCCGCACGCTCACCCCGTTAGCAACGCCTCTCACCACCTCTCCCCTCCATGAGCCGATGTTTTCTGATTTTTAAACTCAATTGGCTCCACAGAGAACTCGACACCACTCCCAATTGCACATCGGAACCATTCAATCAAATCCCCTCACACCACACCATCGACACCAAGCTCCCTTGAGCCGGTAAGCCGTTCCGCCATTCTCCCACCTTTAACCACCTCATCTCGATTCCCTACACCAACAACATCTCTGGACTGCCACAAACACTTTGGTGAACTCGCTCGAACATGAGCATTTTTCTGGAGCCCTAGTGCTGTAAGCCTCCGCCGGCCATGGTGCCTCTCCCGTGGACAGCCCAAGCCAAACATCCCCAGCCAAATCTCCCAGCGCTAGCAGCTTTCCCTCACCTCGTAGATAGTTAAACCACCCTTGACCTCGTTGAAAGTTCACCGGAAAAGCTCTAAGCTTTGGTGGAAGCTGAGAACTTCTTTGTTGTCATCAGCCTTAGCCACCACTTTTCGCGCTTCCCAAGTCTCCAATATGGATCCACTGTAGCATAAGGAAGCCGTCTGTACTGGTGAACCCCGTTGGGAAGCTTTGTCGGTGCCGTACCGGTGAGGCTGCCGAAGCTCTGTTCTGCCGTCAAAGATAGAGAAGTTGGAGGTTGAAGATGAGCTGAGGCAACGCCGGGGCTCCATCTTAGTCGTCTGTGTACTATCCATTAGTTGGCTGTGCATGGAGCTGGGCCATTTCCGTCGTGCAATTAGGCTAAGTCGACCAGCCCAAAAGGCCGAATCCGGGTTAAAACCCATGCGGGCTTGCACTGTTCACTAAGGCCAGCCCATCATTGTTCAAAACACTGTTCAGCGAACCCTAATTTCCAAAAATACCACCAATTTGTTCATTTTGACGCTGTGAGTTCATTTTTGACCTCTGTTTTGCCAAACCAAATCCCGGTAAAACCAAATCCACACTGTTCCAAAATCAATCTGTCACCAAATATCCACCTGTTGCTTTTCATCCCAAAATCCGTCCAACATACTTATAGCCTTTTTGACCGTCCCAAATCTATCTAACCCATTTTCAACTCCGTTCAACCTACCAAATCACTATTAAAACTCCAACCACCCTAACCCATTTTCTTTTATGTCTTTTCTCGTTATTTTATTGCTTTTGTTCCCATCTTGCATCTTGCAATGCAAGAACTTATTTGAATTCATTCTTTTACGCTAGCATCCGGATTCGGCTAGCTAATTAACGGAAGAGCTATAGGAGCTATCTAGTAGTTGACATAAGCCGGAAGACTAAAGTAAAATAATCGAACAATGGATAAAGAGGTAAGTCAAACGTTTTCGATCATATTGAATCCCATGATATTTAAATTATTTAATTACACTATTTGCATTATTGTTATTTATGCAATGTTATTTAATTAAAATAAATATTTAGAATGGCATGTAAATTAGTTATGTCCTACCACTGAAAAATGCCCTGTTTAATTTGAGGTCATATTCACCTTGACAACCTTAGTAATATTTAATTACCGTATAAATAATTGTAGAATGGTTTATCCAAAACTTTGTACTACTAAGTGACTTGGCATTTTGGCCAGTAGATTTATTTAAATAGTTCTAGGGTAAGGATATATCATGGGAAACCACTAGATAGTTGGAGTATATGACCTTACCCTAGGGCGGAGGCTTGATTAGAGGGGTGGTAGTGATGTAGAGCACTGAGGATCTAGATTGTGGATGGTTGCCTCATGATGAAAAGTAAGAACTGGAACCTTATAATGAGTAAAGGACATAGTAATCACTCAACCACAAGTATTGACTTGTCAATTCTGATCTAGTAACTGCTCAATTCGATTGAATATCTACAGGAGGTAGGTGTAAAGATGAAGGGGCATTGGTATGAGAATGGTAAAACCATACTAAACAACGGTAGGTACCACTTAGGACGGGTAGAAGTGTTTAGACCTAGCTAGTGGATAACCGGGTCTGAGTGGGTGATCTATGGGGTAGAGGCTATATAAAGAGATGAGCAGTGAAAAACCTTATTGTTGTGGGGGTGGCCCAACCCCCCGCGACTGGGCCGTGCAACTAGTTCAACATGTAATAGGCCCAATAGTGTAGAGGAATATACCAGTGTAAATATACCAATGTACCCTCATCCGTTGTAAGTACTAAGGGGTAGAATGCGGATTTCCCATTCTACCCCACTCATCCTCTCATTCTTACCAACTCTCCCACAGATCTGGCTCTCTTCTTCCGCTCCCACTAGTCCCCTTCTCTACTGTTTAGCCCGTAGCCACAACAGATGGCGCCGTCTGTGGGGACGACTAGAAATTACGTATGGAAGAGATTTCTTCAATATTCAACAAAAGTAGCAGCTGTGTGGATCTTCTCTGTTCCTGGGAGCATGCTACTTCATTTGTGGTATCTGTACGACAGATAAGTAGTTCGCTTACTAAAAATTTAACCATCCTAGCTATGGAGGTGCATGGGCTTTGTCGATATACTTTACTTCGTTTTGTTTTGTAGACGCAGTATTGACTAGATCTAGTTGAATCGCCCAAGGGCAGTAATGAGCAGATCTAATCGAATCACTTATTTCTATGTTCCTGCTATCTCCGCTCTGCTGGGGGTGGTCATGCAGGGAAATGATGTCTTGGTTGACATGGTGGTGTGACCCTTCGGGCCAGGGTGGGATGCGCATCTTCGGCTTGTCCACGCTGGACTCCGTATGGGCCCATCGCGTAGCCCGCAGAGGTGCGGGGTGCAAAGCCGACAAGCGTGGAGACGGGCGCGGAGCCGATGCGGGTCCGATGACTGCGCGGGAGGACTTATCGAGGCTAGAGGAGACAGTCTCATATCCACTCAACCATGCATGAAGTTATCCATTCACGTTATCCCTTCATGCATGCATGCAAAATATCCATCCCGCGAAGTCTGCATGCAGGCACCTGCTGTGACGGCGTCTTCGCGGCGAGGTCTACTCCGCGCAAGCTTCCAGCATGCTCCACGCTGGCCAACGTCACCATTGCGGTCGCTCGCGCCTCCATACCGACCTTCCGGGAGACTCCGCGCAACGTGGCGTCCTTGCCTCACGGTCTCCGCACCGAGCCTCCGCAAAGCGTCGTCAAGTCTCGCCATCGCGAAAGTAGCACACAGTCATAACCCATCCGTCCATGCATGCGATGCATTCATTCTCACGTACATGCATGCAGTCGTCATCCATCCATGCATGCATAGAGGTGCTACTCGGAGAACCTTGATCACTGCTCTGTGAGGCTCGCAGGGCTCATGCGCGCGTTCAGGCGTTCAGGCTCCGCCTCCGTGTACTCCCAGACACCGCCTCCGCGTCTTGCCGCTAGGCGCCTGCAGGAAGCACGGCGACTCGGGGTTCTTCGAGCTCGCCCATGGCCGAAGGCTCCGCGGGGCGCAAAGCCGGTGGGCGCCAGGCGACGTTGCATGGCCGGGCGGAGTCGCGCGGAGACGGGCGCGGAGCCGGTGGGGGTCCGGCGACGACACACGAAGCCGAAGTCATCCATTCACGTACCTGCTTATGCATGCATTCAGCTTATCCATCCAAGCATCCATGCATGCATCACGTACTCATGCATGTGTGTCCTTCTATGCATGCATATCCATCCTTTTACATGTTCATGCGTACATATCCGTCCATGCAAGCGCGAGGACGTTCTCGGCTTCGTGTCGCCTCCGCGCCCGCACGACGGACCTCGCCTCCGGCCTCCACGCGGACAACATGACTGTGCCTCGGATTTCGCTTCGACTCCGCGGAGCCGGGCTTCCCGAAGACTACTCCGCGCAGCGCGTGCGCGGGGCCGAGCTCGAATGAGCGGCTGCGCATTCTAACGAAAACGTGACATATGCAATGGCTCATGCGTGCATGCAGCATGGGCAAGCTGCAGACCGATGCTCTACGCCAGCCGCGACGGCCTCCGCGTCGACGAGCGTTGCGAAGCCCCCGACAGCTCCGCGCAGCCGAACGTCATCACGCCGCCGCGCCTCCATGCGGCTCCGCGACGCCCTCGCTGGCTCTACCGAGGCTCCGCGCCAGCCGCGACGGCCTCCGCGTCGACGAGCGTTGCGAAGCCCCCACTGCTCCGCGCAGCCGGACGTCATCACGCCGCCGCGCCTCCATGCGGCTCCGCGACGCCCTGCTGGCTCTACCGAGGCTCCGCGCCAGCCACGACGGCCTCCGCGTCGACGAGCGTGGCGAAGCCCCCGGCAGCTTCGCGCAGCCGGACGCCATCACGTCGTCGGCCTCCGCGCTGAGCCTCCATGGGCCTCCGCGCGATGTCAAAACTCCGCGACGAGTCTCCGCCGGCGTCGAGCCCGTCTTCGCGCCCGCCTCCGCACGAGAGCCTCCGCGCAGGGTTGCTCTTTTCATGCAGGCATGCCAAGCTTTATGTACGCAGGAATCCATGCATGCATGGGTGGAAACGTTAAGGCGCGTGCATACGTGAAGCTCTACCCAGACATGAAATATCCATCCGCGAAGTCTGCGAAGTCCTCTGGCCTTCGTCGTCGCGCGCAGACGCCTGCTGGTCTTCAAATTTGCAGAGCCGGTGAGCCCGCCCCCGCATTGACGCCTCCGCGCCTGCGAAGTCCTGGAAAGCAAGGCGTCCTCCTTCGGCCGGTCCTACCTCTGCGTCGACTTCGGCCCCATCATCTCCGGTGTACACGCCCGTGATGCCGTGCGCGTCGGCGAGGCTCTCTACGAAGCAGTCCGCGCTTCCCTGCCTTCGAAGTAGTCCCGGTGAGGCCCTCTCCGAGGCGCTGCTGCGATATCCATCTACTTGCATGCATGGGATGTCCACCCGCGCACCTCCACTCGGGACTCTGTCTGGCCTTCGTCGTCGCGCGCAGACACTTGTTGTCTTCAAGTTTGCAGAGCCGGTGAGCCCGCCCCCTTATTGACGCCTCCGCGCCTGCGAGGTATGCGCTACAGCCTCCGCGCGGTCTGCGATGATGGCTTCGCCCAGGAACCACTCAAACACACACACACACTCAGGCCAACGCTCTTGGCGAGAGGTAGAAGAAGCACAGTAGACACTATTTTTCCGACGACGAACGCCGCAGCGACGAACTCACCTGTATCACTTTATTCACTGGGCTTGGCTTCTAGAAACGATGGAGTACAAGAGCTATTTAACAGCCAGGGGACGCACACCTCGGAGCCACGAACTCCCTGCCCGGCCAGCTCGCCATGATCCGCACGATTCGGTCTTCAATGTCTCCTACCTATTCTCACGCACAAAACAAACTGAATACTCGGACTCACCGCACCCGTACTGACCAGAACACATCTCGGTCAGGTTTATTTTCCTAACAATCACCCCCCTAAACCTGACATCACCATGCGCGCCGACTCACAGCAGGCATGGCTCCTCGCCGGCGTCCGCGAGGAAGGCCCTCTCCTTCTTCGGCTCCCGGCAGTCCCTGGCGAGGTGTCCACGAACGCCGCAGTTGAAGCACTTCCCTCGGTTGCGGCGCTCAGAACGCCCGCTGGTCCCCGAGCACATGCTACTGCCGCCGTCGTCGTCGACGTGGCTGCCACTGCCCTTGTCGCCGCCGCCTCCGCGCCGCGCCTGCGCCGGCGAGCTTCCCACTGCTCCTCAGTGAGCAGCAGACGCCCAGCACCCCCCGTCTCCTCATCGACGTCGCGAGGCTCCTCCGCCACGCGCAGCCGTCCGACGAGCTCCTCCACGGACATGGTGTTGAGGTCCAAAAGCATCTCGATCGCTACCGCGACCTGCTTCATCTTCTTCGGTACCACGCGCAGGATCTTCTTCACCATGCGGCTGTCCTCCATTGCCTCGCCAAGCTCGCGCAGGCTGGCGACAAGCCCGTTGATGCGCATCGCGAAGTCGTCGACGGACTCCCCGTCGTGGAACGCGACGTTCTCGAACTCCTTCAAGAGACGTTGCACGTTCGCGGACTTCACGCGATCATCGCCGACCCTCATCTTCTTCACCGCCTCCCACACTTCTTTCGCCGACTTCTTCACGGCGAGCCCGGCCTTCATCTCCGATGGCACCGCGCGCAAGATGGCGGCCAGCGCCCACCGATCCTTGGCGCGCTCGGCGCTGACGGCCTCCACAGCATCCCAAAGCTCCAACGCCTCTAGGCTCACCTGCATGACCAATGACCACTCATGATAGTTGGTCTTGGTCAGCAGCGGTAGCTCAACTGCGCCGGTGTTGGGGACGACGCGCTCCGCCGCGACGCCGAGCTTCTGCAGGGTGCCGGACATCTTCGTTCCTTGCTCTGATACCAATTGATGGCTTCGCCCAGGAACCACTCAAACACACACACACACACTCAGGCCAACGCTCTTGGCGAGAGGTAGAAGAAGCACAGTAGACACACTGTTTTTCTGACGACGAACGCCGCAGCGACGAACTCGCCTGTATCACTTTATTCACTGGGCTTGGCTTCTAGAAACGATGGAGTACAAGAGCTATTTAACAGCCAGGGGACGCACACCTCGGAGCCACGAACTCCCTGCCCGGCCAGCTCGCCATGATCCGCACGATTCGGTCTTCAACGTCTCCTACCTATTCTCACGCACAAAACAAACTGAATACTCGGACTCACCGCACCCGTACTGACCAGAACACATCTCGGTCAGGTTTATTTTCCTAACATGCGACACCGTTTGCGAGGTCTCCGGAGCCTTCGCTCGCTTCGACCTCCGCTCGACGAAGTCTACGGCAAGCATGTTAGGCCGGACGTGAACCACATCTCGTGGCTGGTCTCCGTGGCGGCGCTCCTTACATGGCCGGCCAGCGGTGGCTGCCTAAGCAACTGGAGCATGGGCGCGAAGACACTGGCTACTTGTTGAGCGGTGAAGCAAGCGACACAAGATGTGCCACCACTCTGGTGGTCTCCGCGCCGCCCTGGTGCTTGCCTCCGCACAGTAGTGGCGAAGGCCACTTCAATCGCGGCCTCCGCGCCACCAAAGAGCCTCCGTGCGACAACCTCTGCGTCGAGCCAACCTACGTGTGCATGCATGCAGTTGCAAGTCCATGGTATGAACCAAGAGGAAGGCGCAGTGGTGTCCACCTTGCTGGCGTTGGTCGTGAGCGCCGCATATCACGACGGGGCCTCCGCGAACGTCGAAGCAGACGCCCTGCCCGGTACGTGCCGCATGTGATTATGTGCGAGGCTTTAAATCCCCATTGCATTTCTTGCGGGCATGGCTTTAAGGAAATGGTTTCTCATCATATCATTTATTGCGGCTACAGTTCCATTCTGAGAGCGCTCGATTTGGCCGTATTTGCTTTCCCAGTTTTGGCCTGCTTTAGGCTACCGTAGCATCTAATGCTTTCCTAGCGCTGCGTTCTGGAGCATTTTATTGTCGTAAGTCTTCGACCATTTCTTTGATGCCTCTGTTTTGGCTCTCCTTTTGATTTAAATCGCACGACGGCCTTGCGCCTCGGCGTACTCTACGGAGTATAAATAAGACGTAGCATCGAGGTCCGCCTCCGCACGCACCCTCACCGCCCGCAACGCGCGGAGGCTTGCCTCCGCGCGCAGTCTACGGACTCTAAATAAGACGTAGCATCGAGGTCCGCCTCCGCACGCACTCTACGGAGTATAAATAAGACGCAGCGGGGGGACACCCCCGCGCGCATCCTCGGCCTACGCCGCAAGCGCCCGCTCTCCGCGTTTTCGAAGGTAGGGGAACGGCGGCTCCGCCTCCTTACCTCGGCGCGCGTAGTGCCCTCAGCCTACGCCGCAAGCGCCCGCGCTCCGTGGGCACTGTTTTTGAAGGTAGGGGAACGGCGGCTCCGCCTCCTTACCTCGGCGCGCGTAGTGCCCTCAGCCTACGTCGCAAGCGCCCGCGCTCCGTGGGCACTGTTTTTGAAGACAGGGGAACGGCGGCTCCGCCTCCCGGCCTCCGCGCTTGCCGTTTGCCGTCCGCCTCGTAGGCATCGCCTCGGCGGTACGGCACGGCGCCGGTGCTCAACTCCGCCGTCCGCCTTGTAGGCATCGCCTCTACGGGACGGCATGGCTCCGGCGCAGGACTTCGCCGTCCGCCTTGTAGGCACTGCCTCGGCGGGACGGCACGGCTTCGGCGCTCGACTCCGTCGTCCGCCTCGTAGGCATCGCCTCGGCGGTACGGCACGGCGCCGGTGCTCGACTCCGCCGTCTGCCTTGTAGGCATCGCCTCGGCGGGACGGCACGACCTCGGCGCTCGACTTCGTCGTCCGCCTCGTATGCGGCACATCTTCGGCGCTTGACTCCACCGTCCGCCTCGTAGGCATCGCCTCGACGGGATGATGCGTCTTCGGCGCCCGGCTGCGCCGTCCGCCTTGTAGGCATGGCCTCGGCGGGATGGCACGTCCTCAGCGCTCGACTCCGCCGTCCGCCTCGTAGGCATCGCCTCGGCGGGATGGCGCGTCTTCGGCGTCCGGCTGCGCCGTCCGCCTTGTAGGCATGGCCTTGGCGGGATGGCACATCCTCGGCGCTCGACTCCGCCGTCCGCCTCGTAGGCATCGCCTCGGCGGGACGGCTCCTCTTTGGCACTCGATTGCGCCGTCCGCCTCGTAGGCATCGCCTCGGCGGGACGACGCGGGATTCAGCGCAGGAGTTCACTGATTGCTTCGTAGACATTGCCTCTAGGGTCTACAAACTACCAGTTGCATCGGCTCACTAGTCGGCACCCTTGTGCTTGCTGTCCGGGAACGGGGGGCTGGGATAGTTGATCGCGTCAGCTCGCCCATTGGGACCTCAGCGCTTGCTGTCGAGGGAGTACCTGTTGTGGGGATGGCCCAACCCCCCGCGACTGGGCCGTGCAACTAGTTCAACATGTAATAGGCCCAATAGTGTAGAGGAATATACCAGTGTAAATATACCAATGTACCCTCATCCGTTGTAAGTACTAAGGGGTAGAATGAGGATTTCCCATTCTACCCCACTCATATATATAAACCCCCAGGAGGGGCAAAGGAGGGACATCCTCTCATTCTTACCAACTCTCCCACAGATCTGGCTCTCTTCTTCCTCTCCTACTAGTCCCCTTCTCTACTGTTTGGCCCGTAGCCACAACACTTATTTTCTCAACTCAGTCGTACGTTAGTTGAAACATGCCTATTGCATGACATTGGAAATTTGAGAAATCTTGTGGGTAAATCAAGGCAACGCCGTAGAGTAAAATAAATTGTATTCGAATACGCCGTGCTTCCAGTAAATAAAACTATGTTTAATGGATGATTCCAATAGCAAGACATAAGTAGATTTCATTATGTTTTAATCTGAGTAACTTGAGTAGCCAAGTGTTGAAAACCTCCTTATTCTTAAGAAGTTATTGTTTTATGATTTCTTGTTTACAAACATTTACAAATAAAATTGCATCCACACTCTCAACAATAAAACCAATATATTCCCATCCATTGACAATCCTGGCTTTAAATAGCGTTTTCCCATGTGACCTGCTGAGTACGGTTGGTTGTACTCAATCTTGCTATAATTTTTCACCACAACAGATAGTTGAAGAAGAAAGGATATGTCATGTCTTATGTTAGGGTTATGACCGCACTCAAGCGTTCTTGTGGAAAATTTTTTCAGTTCTTTCGAATGTAAGTTAATTTTTAGGTCTGAACACCCTTGTAGCTTCCAAAGTTAACTATTAGGTCATATTTTAATCAAATTAGCCCTTTTAAATGTTCGTGAGCAACCATGATACTCCTTTTGTCGGTATTTGAACTCCTGAGCAAAACGGTTGCTCCGTCAAAGATAAAAGGGGTATAGGTACTACTCATTTTCAGCTGCTGCTCCTTCTCCTAATCTTGCACTTCTCCTTCTACTACCCTTCTACGCCTCCTTCTCTGGTCGATTTAGGTTAGGCAAAATAAAGTCTAATGTTCTTATGTGTCTGTTCATGTATTCTTTGAACTACTTCTCCTTCTCCTAATCTTGCACTTCTCCTTCTACTATTCTACATCTCCTCATCGGGCCGATTAGATTCCTTTGACATAAACTGGTTCTCAGGTTAGACAAAATAAACTCTTTATTCTCTTCTTTTTCTATTCATTGGTCTTCTTGTTCCCAAATGGCTTCATCTTTGGTATGATTACTCTATTGGACTTTTAACACATCTTGATGGCACTGTTGCGAGTATGTCACTTGGCTTCATCTAGAATGCGAATCGGATGTTCCCAATAAGAAAGATCGGGTTGCAGATTGATGTTCTCGAATTGAGTGAGCTCACTCGAAGTGCGGAGACACTTCTTGAGATGAGAGACGTGGAAGACATCATACACACCTGAAAGCTGAGGTGGTAACTATAATTGGTATGCCACTTCGCCTTTCTTTACAATGATTTGGTACGGCATGATATACTAAGGTGCCAATTTTCCATGGACTTGAAAATGGTGGATGCCGCACAGCAGTGAAACCTTGAGATAAATATAATTATCTATCTTGAAGCTCAGCTCATGATGGCGATGGTCAACATAGTTCTTTTGATAAGATTATGCTTTCTTCAATCGGCTTTTTATCATATCAGTATGTTTTTAAGCTCCTTCAATAATAGTCGATCCAAAAAGATAGTGCCACCTCCACCTCACCCTATCGGCCCCAGTCGTAGTCGCCCAAGTCAGATCTAGTCACCTCTACCTAGATCCAATTGCTTAACAACTCTTCCGTATAAAAAAACTTCGTTACACTTCCTCCTCTGGTTGTCCACCAGAGTCTTCTCCACCTCCTCCACTTCTATTGCTATGCTGAGCTACGGGTGCCTTGAGCTGTGCATGCCTACCAGCTACTTGATTTGGTGAGTGGCCCTCCTGTCCCTATGCTTCCATCTGCCTTTCCCCATTCCAATTTCTCAGCTCTAGGTCCTTGGGTAATGCTGCTAATTGCTTATGATCTGTGGAACAATTTTTGAATAAGATTAGATGTATTCAATCAGTTTGGACCTATTCTTTAGTAGATCTTACATGACTTGGGTCTTTTCTTTCTGGCTTGCATTCGTAATTTGGTATTGATGAGCTTGTGGGGTTCCAATTGTTTGGTTATTGTATTGTTGCTGTAGAGAAATGCTGCGAGGTGGTCCTATCCTTAGCTAAATATTCTACCTAGGATGGTGTGAACTTTGTTATTTTTTTGTGGTGTTTTGGCAGCATAGGGAAATCTTTGTGATAGAAGAACAATTTAAAGGGGAAATAGTGGATTGATATGAGGTTATGTCAACATGCTAACCCACTTTTGGGAGAGCACAAATTTGACATGGAACTTTGGTCTTGTTATGTTTTCTAAACTTTGACTTGCCCCGAAAATCATAATCATGACAAGCATTCGAAGGTTTGTCTGTAGTTGTTGAGAGCATTGAAACAATTGAACGATCATCATTTTCAGCTTTCCCTACCTGAGGTTTGAATTATCAACACACATCGGTTTCCATCATTTTTCTGATAAACAACAACAAACAACAACAAAGCCTTTTGTCCCAAACAAGTTGGGGTAGGCTAAAAATGGAACCTTCTCAAGATCAAAGAGATGAGAGCCTTAAAATAAAAACCTACAATGCTAAAACCCTAAACCGTACATCCTACCATCTGAGCCGAGAGACTCAAACACTGCCTCTAACTTTCTTATAGATCCGGTACGTGGATCGCTAACTTCCATGCGCTCCTATCCAAAGCTAATTCTTGAGATACATTCGAATCCCTTAAGTCGTTTTTAACTGCTTCCTCTCACGTCACTCGACCTCTGCCTCTTCTTACGTTTTTAGTACACTTTAAAATTCCACTACGTACCAATGCCTCAGGAGGCCTTTGTTGGAGATGTTCAAACCATCTCAAGTGATGTTGGACAAGCTTCTCTTCAATTGGTGCTACCCCACCCTATCATGTATATCATCATTGCGGATGCGATCTCGCCTTGTGTGACCATAGATCCACCGCAGCATCCTCATCTCCGCTACACTCATTTTTTGTATATGTTGTCTTTAAGTCGCCCAACATTCTTCTTCATATAGCATTGCGAGTCTGATCGCTGTCCTATAGAACTTATTCTTTAACTTTTGAGGGACTTTTTTTGTCACACAGGACACTAGATGCTTGGCACCATTTCACCCACCCCACTCTTATCCTATGGCTCACGTCTTCATCAATCTCAATATCCCACTGTAGCATCGATCCCAAATAATGAAATATATCCTTCTTAGGTACTACTTGTCTGTCCAATCTAACATCTCCACCATCTGCCCTAGTACCACTGAAATCACACCTCATATACTCAGTTTTAGTCCTACTAAGTCTAAAGCCCTTCAATTCTAAGGTCTTCCTCCACAACTCGAGCTTCATATCAATACCTATCCTACTCTCATCAATCAACACCACATCATTAGTGAAAAGCATACACCAAGGGATATCTTCCTGCATGTCCCATGTGAGCTCGTTCATCACTAGGGCAAAAATGTATGAGCTCAACGTTGACCCTTGGTGTAGCCCTATCTTAATAGGAAAAATCATTACTAACATTACCACATGTTCTAACATTAGTCACAGTATTTTCGTACATGTCCTTAATTAGGGTAATATATTTTGTTGGGACTTTTTTCTTTTGGAGCGCCCACCACATGACCTTTCTTAGCACATTATCATAAGTTTTCTCTAAGTCAATAAACAACATGCGAAGGTCCTTCTTTTGCTCTCTATACCTCTCCATCAACTGTCGTAGCAAGAAAATCGTCTCTGTGGTCAACCTCCCAAGCATAAAACCAAATTGGTTTGTTGTCATGCTAGTCATTTTTCTTAAATGGCGTTCAATCACTTGTTCCCAAAGATTCATTGTGTGGCTCATGAGCTTAA
Organism: Dendrocalamus latiflorus; assembly: GCA_017311315.1. Taxonomy (NCBI): domain Eukaryota; kingdom Viridiplantae; phylum Streptophyta; class Magnoliopsida; order Poales; family Poaceae; genus Dendrocalamus; species Dendrocalamus latiflorus. The sequence continues at coordinate 17,688,197 of CM029640.1, forward strand.
TTCCTCTATAATTAGTACAACTTTGAATGTCTCCTTTATTTTTTAAAATTGGTACTAATGTGCTCCTCCGCCACTCGTTTGTCATCTTGTTCAACCTAAAAATGCTATTGAACAAATTAGTTAGTCAAACAATTGCCACTTCACCTAGGCATTTCGACATCTCAATAGGGATGTTATCAGGCCCCAACGCCTTACACACTTTCATCCTTTTAAAGACCTCTCTTACTTCCGAATCCTGGGTTCTTCAAACAATCGCCTATCGGTGTCGTCAAAAATATCATCTAGTTCAATCATATTATTATCATTATCGTGGCTGAACAACTTGTCAAAGCAATCTCTCCACTTATCCTTGATCTCCTCATCTTTCATTAAAAGTCTATTAGTGTCATTTTTGATGCATTTAACTTGGTTGAAATCTCTCGTCTTCCTTTCTCGAAGTTTAGCCATCTTGTAGATATCCTTCTCTCCTTACTTTGTACTTAGTTTCTAATAAATTTTCTCATATATGTTGTCTCGTGAAGATTTTTTTTTGTAGGTTGGACTTTACTTGTATTGGTAACAATCTATTATCTGCTTGTTACTAAACATGTTGATCATTGGCAATTGACTTGCCATATATGCACTAACTGTGGATTGCTGATCTAGGGATGTACCTCATCTAGCTGATGTCCTACAAAGGAAACAAAATGTAACATGGCACTTACAATGCAATGATTTAATGTCTAGATGGGATGCATCAACTTTTGATTCACTGGATGTAATTGGAAATCCCAATCCCCATTTAAACAATTGGATCTTGGAAATTGATCTAGATTGGAAATTTTGTGTAATTTCTCATTTGCTATCTCAGTATTGAACTATTGGACTAGAAGCAGTTGTTCTCTTTAACAAGTACGATGAATTCCGTAATGGTGGTGACTTCTGTTGGTAGCAGCAGTTTCTTCTGGTGGCGGCAGTGGAGGCATGCAGCAGCAGCAACACAAGGTCTCCCCCCCCCCCCCCCCCCCCTTGTGGTTAGGACAAGATGCTAAAAATCACCATTTTTGCAATCGTGATAATGGCCTTGTGTGTAGGGGAAAGATGGTAAAAATCACCACTTTTGCAATCGTGATAATGGCCTTGTGTGTACTGTATATGTTTGCACTGACAATGATTCTATACTCTCAGTTATTTTGTTTCTCTTACTAAGATCATCTAATGTTTATATTTATCCTCACATGTGCTATGTGATGCTGGAACCAAGCCACAAAGTGACTTTTAAAGATAGATGGATGTGGGTTAGTCGCCGCAGCGGTAGCAGCGGAAGAATGGGCATCTTCTCTGGCCATGAGGAAGGCAACTACCCCGCCGTCACCGGTGATCGAGGCACCAAATCCTAACCCCAGCGAGCAAGACTCTGAACTCTGTGGCTAAGAAGGCCTACCACAAGGTATTAACAAATGCGGCATGATTAGATGCAAACCTCACCCACTGCGATCATAATCTTGTTCAATTCATTAGATTTCAAATATGTAGAGTCCATCTGATGTAAACACCACTAGAAATGTCATTTTTTGAACCACAGTGCATTTGGTTATCCATCAATTGGAAAATGTGTTGACATTGATCTAATCTCATACAATCATTAGTTTAGTTTACTATTGGATTTTGTGTGCCTGCCGAAGGCCACAGCCAGTACTCCTACAGTGACGCTATTACTGTGGAGGGGCGGGGATGCAACCTTGCCATTCAGGGCATTACTCGACTACAGTGCACCGTCTTTGGATTGGAGGGTACAAAACACACCTTGTGCTTGATTCCTTAATTTCCATGGTTATGTAATTTTAATTCTTCTCCATTATTTTTCATATATGTGCGGGTGTGCCTGCAGCTTGGCAACTAGAGGAGGAGGAGTTGAGTTCTAGATTTGTTTTTTTTTCTTTTTGGAGCATAGGTCCATTGAATGGCCGTTCTCAGGTATCTGACCCTGTTGTGAGTGCACCTCTGCAGATATACAGTTCAAAATTTGTACTTTTCACTTAATTTAGATTATTTAGTTTTAGTGAATAGTTTGATCATTAACTATGCATGCCAATTTGTAAGGTGCAGAAGGTGATACAATGGGTTTTTCTTGTTTGATTCTCCAAACTTTTTACGCTAGCTTGATTCTGCCATTTGAATGTTGACTATTTGACCAGAACGATCTAGCTTTTGTGTTTCATGTCCACATCACAAGTAGGATCAAAGATCTAGATACCATATTACCTTAGCATTAGATGATTCCTTACATGTTAATGAGCATGTGAAATGGTTTACAAAATATGAACAAGTCATGAATCATCGATACCATTTATCATGTTAGATAAGTTGATTGATTTTCTGCAAATAATTGATGAGATTAACCATATTAGATTCCCTTATATCTTTTGAGAGTAGTTGGTCTGTGTATATATTTAGGATAGTATCATGCATATGGAAATAAAATTATCTCTGTCCCTATTGGAAACAATGGTTTACTGGGAGGATAACAATCCATCTTCAAAGCACATTAACCAGAAACATGTTGTGTATAAACAAGTCGATTCATCCATAATTATGCAAAATTGGACCATGGCATGTATGTTCCTGTAAGCTTGCTTATGCGTGTCATCTCTTTTCCTTGGATTTTGTTAGTAAGCTGGATGGTTGTCATCTTGACAGTGGTCATGGTTAGGAATGTGATTGTCACAATCTCTTACGGAGAATACCTAACGAATTGAAGTTGATTTAGACCCACAATGTATGCTCATTCAAACAAGAAATAATGCAAACTACTGAATAATTATTTGTACAAATATGTTTCACTTGATGTGTGAGATAAATTTGATGTTTATTGTATTGTTTGGGATTCCATTTGATGAAATATATTACCCTCTTTAGAGACTCAGTTGCAACACACAGGCACCTTACTAGTATGTGTGTGTGCATGTACCTACTCATTCGCGCATGAGCGATAATTTACCAACAAACAACAAAATACCGAATACACCCCTTAGAGAAGTCTACAAACTCTTAACATAAATAGGATAACAACCACGATGTGCACAAGATAAAAATTTGAAGATAAATATCTCGATGGATGTAATTGACCGAGGGCACACCATAGGGAGACATCGGCATGGTGCATTTTTAACATATGCAGGCAATGATCTAGGTCAAGGGAAAAGACTCCAACTGAACATGTCTAAACCTATGAACTACTACCAGATTCTAAGCAAGCATACCTTTGACCATGTTGACTAGAGTATCTTTACTTAAAACAATCTATTTCCTTATTAAAACACTATCATTAATTGCATCAACTGAATTTTTACTTAATTCGGATGAATGATGGGAGACTGATAGATGGAATGTAGTAGGCTCAACTCTGAAGGAGCAGTTTGGCCTACAGTGGGCAGATGGTGCCTTTGAACAGGTGTAGAGAGAAAGGTTGGGACCCTCTGCATACGGATATAATCACAGGACTTACGCACTTCACTCTCAATTGGACTTAGGGCCATAAATGATAAGCCCGACGCTTATATTTAGTGCAGTGGAGTATCGGGTGAAGGTGCGTCCGACCTAACCAATGACTAGAGAAATCCTAGTTGGGTGGAGATATAATATACAAAAATAGAGGAAAATGTTCTGTACTTTGATTTGGTTATCGCATCTAAGGAAATATGTAGAACCATTCACACTAAAAATCAGAGTAGTTATGGGTAAAGTGGTACAAGCCTGCGCAGTGCTATATAAACCATGAATTCATGCCTATCTCTTGGACTGGTTGCTACGGGACCAAATGGAGGTTCTATCTTATTGTGTGAGTGATCAGTAAATTTCTAAATTTAAAATTAGAAACCTTCTTCAACATAAAAATACTTATTTTTGAAATGATGTGAGAAGAGATAGAATTCATGGATGTTAGTTAATGTTCATAAAGTTGCATATTTGCTATTAATGCTTATTGAGTACCTTTGTACGTATCATTGCTACTATTCTCTTTTGTTAGAGACTAGCCCATCCGGTACAAATGATGCCTATGTGGAAGGCAGCTATGCTGAGGGGGATGGAGTTGATTATGAGTATGACATGTTTGAGGTGGATGCCCTATATGAAATATGGGACGAGTAACTAGCTTCTAGTGGTTGTAGGTGGAACTCAAGGTAAAATAGTATGCTTATATCCATAGTTTCAGTACATGTGTAATTATTGGCAAGAAGTACTCCTATTTCTAGTGGTATTGTAGTGATTACGCAACTATTTAGTCTTGTTAAAAACTTTAGCCCTATGTGATAATGCTATTGTAAAATTTATGGAATAGTCTCTTATTATTGTTCAGCTGTAATATTTTGATACAGCTTATTAGTCTATAAACCAAGAATTTATTCTATTTTATCATGTAATAATCACAGATTAGTGTCATTACCTGTTGGACCGAAATGGCGACAGAGGGGGGTGAATATCGACTACTAAAAATTCGTCCCCCTCAAGTACCTACGACAAAATCTTCTTCTATAGCTATGAAGCAAAGCTATGAAGAGACATCCTCAAGCTCTCTAGAAATCTGGAGAAATCAACCAAGGGAAAAGAACAGAGAGAAAGCACCCAAGAAAAAGACCTACAACAAAACCCTAGGGCCGGTCTGACCGCTGGGTAAAAGCCGGTCTGACCGCTGGGTAAACGCCGGTCTGACCGCTGGGTAAACGCCGGTCTGACCGCTCCCCTGGTACCAGGCAGCCCGAGAGTGCTCTGAAAAATCTGAAACTTGGGCAAATATTCAGATCTTCGAAAAACCAAGAAATTGATGAAATCCTTTCATTCTTTTTCGCCCAAAGCATCACCAATACATACTAAATATCAAGGAGTCTCTAGAGGACCAAGAAATCAACCCTAAAAATAGGAATTTCAGATTATGGGAAAAATCTGAAAAACTTGTAAGAGCTGAGCCAAAAACCAAATAACTCCTCAAACTTTGATCCTTTGGCTATGAAACTTTGCAGATATATTAGCAATAGCCATAGGACTCTCTAGCCCCAATTTCATGCTATCACACGAAGGGAATCAAGAACTGCACTAAAACCCTAGAAATGCATGGAAACTACAGAGAGGTGCAAAAGAACCCAAATAACTCAAGATTCATAAGTCTTTTGCACATGAGATTTTGCAATCAAGTTAGCAACAACCTCAGGACTTTCCAGACCAAAACTCAAGTCATCTTTCAAAGAAAATCAGAGGGGGCCAAGAAACCCTAGAAGGCAAGAACATGAACAGAGGAGTTCAAAAAGGGAAATCTGATATTAAAAGTCATATGCTCTTGGGAAAATCGATCAAATGACCTTGAGGCACTATCCCATCATAGAGCAACCCATTTTGGGCCTTCCCAGCAAGAATCAACAAGAAACTCAAAAAGTCAAGAAATCATCAAAAGAGGCATCGAAGGGAAATGAACAACAGAGAGCCTGGGACTCAATCAAACTTAACCAAATCCATCTCATATTCAGTTTAAAAAAAATCCATCTCATATTGATAGAGAGGAAAGGAGATACATGATTGATACAAGAGGAATGATTACAATACCCTCAACTCATCCTCTCCCTAAACCTCAAGAACACACACCCATACATGCTTCGGAGGAGACTCACTCAGGAACACATCGAAGGAGACAGAACCTCTGCCCTCTTCAACTACTCTCCACTACCAAAACCTCACCAACTAAAGCCTAAAGCCAAAGAAAACCCCTAAAGCTCATTTTGACTAAAGGAAACCCTAGAAACCCTTCGAGTGCATGAGTGGGCATGCTGCCACCAACATCTATTTATAGCCCTTGGCTAACGGGTCTCCAACCCGTTACGCCCGCTAAACCCGAACGGAGCCCGTTCCCGCTTTTGCAGCCTCGCGAAATTACCATTTCGCCCCTCCTGCACCTTCCGGGAAGCTTCCGCACTCCTTGTCGTCCAATCTTCGCAACCACATCGAATCTCCGCCGTCTTGGACACATCCGACCGTTCTGACCTCGACACCGCCCGTGTCTAGTCCGGTCACCTCGTGTCTCGCCACGACTCCGCCTCGACGTCCTGCAGCCAACACAGACAAGAAACACATCAAATAGCACCGCTCGATACATGAAAGCATAAATGCATTAATGAAATAGCCCAAACCTGACAAGTCGACATAATATGCAATCTAAACCCTTTGACCAGGTTTGACAAAGTCTGACCGAGTTCATCGCACCAACGCAACGACATGGTCCGAACCAACCAAATCAAACTCGACTTCCCTAAACCGATATCAATTACTCATCACACACACGTGATGACCTCCACATGGTCTCTCAATCTCCCCCTTGATGAGTATATTGATAAACCTAGAAAAAGCGCAAAGTTGAGTTTGAAATGCAAGAAAGAAGTCAAACATGGTCCAAAGAAAAGAGAAATGAAGCTAATGACCATATCGACACAAGGAGCACAAGAAAGAGCAATTTTTCCTCAAAGCTCCAAAATGGCTTTTTCTACCACTATTCTCCCCCTTTTGGCAATAAACACATCAAGAATGCAGGGAAGAGAACAAGTCATGGAAATGGATGAAATGGCTGAAGTTTGATTATTCTAAGCATTTAGAGCCATAAGAATTATCCAAGATGACCAACAAGTATTACATCAAGCCATAACTCAATAGAATGCTATCTAGATCGTGACAGGATATATGTAAGCCAGCTAAACCAAGTAGATGATAATCTGAAATTTAGTGCAATTTGTGAGCATGTCAAGTCATCCATGATCAAAGTCTAGCTAAAGGTATCCAAGGATGATGCAAACCATGTCAATAAGCTAAGCGGAAGCAAGAAACTAGTATTGAGCCAAAATAGAGTGCTACAAGCTCAAGAGTGAAACATTTGTTTAAGTACTTGTAACCTTTGTAATTTTAGCAAATTAAGCACAAATGATAAGTTTTTCTTTAGAAATCTCATGATTGTTGCCAACTAGATTTTTGTTTTATCATGTGCTAGATCTCAAGCCTTATGCGACCACTCCAAGCGAGGAGCTTAAGGAGATGATCTTGGTCATCCAAAACTCCCCCTGAGTTCATGCCTTGTGCAATGGCAAGCTGTCTCATGAGAAAGAATTGGTGAGATCAGTTTTTTTTCGCACAAAAGAGATCTTTTTGCTTTTTAACATGTTGTACTAACTCATGCTGCATCAAGAGACTAAAATAGCTCAATCTAAGGCTCGATAGAGATTCAACGCTCAACTCAGCCTATTTGACATGGCATGAATCATAAAAGGATAACTCAAGAAAGACTAGTCTCGAGTACTAACATGACAAGTTTTAGTTCAATTTGAGCAAGTTTAATCAACTTATCATGGTAAAAGCTAGTCTACACATATGAAGTCATGATCAATTTAGCAATGAAGCACAAATCATGGTAAGATGTAAAACGATGTAAACATGTCATGAAAGGATAATAATCAAGGATCAATGTAGATATTTACAATGTAGAATAACATGCAAGAAATCTAGCTCCCCCTCAACATGTGATGCAACTTTTTAGTTCAAGTTGAGTTATGTCAGAATTAAGCTCCAGAAGCTCCTAAATGAACTCCCGCTGAACCAAAGCAATAAAATCGAGAAGCTGGCAAAGAAAACCAAACAGGAAGTCATTAAAGCATAGATAAGATATAGAGGAAACTATGGCTCAGACTGACTCTCATCTACCCCATATGACTTCGGGACTATCAGCTGGTCTACTAACAACCTAGGGAGCAAACACGTACCCTGTCTACCTGAGGGTGGCCCAACCCTCGCTAGAACCCACAAGAAGTGAGTAAGCTCCACCTAGAGAGAAGAAAGACAACTAATAAGCAGCATCCTAGAATCACAAGATAAGAGCAAGAAGTCTAAGCAGCTAGGCAAGAGAACCACTCTAACCTATGCTAGAAGGACTAACCCAATGCACCCCAAATGCAATGCAACAGATAGGAGTAAGAGCATAATCAATATAATAAAGCAGTAAAGCACAGAGCTGCCCCTCACAACAGTCCATAAGGACAAACCACCCCAAGCTCTCCCCGTAGAGCTGAAAACCTAGAGCTATCCAAAGGCTTGGTAAAGATATCAGCCAACTGGTGGTCACTCTCCACAAACTGGAGCACGATGTCACCCTTCTCTACATGGTCTCTAAGGAAGTGATAGCGAATATCGATATGCTTGGTCCGAGAATGCTGCACTGGGTTCTTAGCAATGTTAATCGCAGAAGTGTAATCACAAAAGAGTGGAACACTGTCGATAACAAACCCAAAGTCCCGCAGGGTCGAGACCATCCAGAGCACCTGGCTACAGCAACTGGCTGCAGCAACGTACTCGGCCTCTGCGGTGGACTGTGCAACACCGGACTGCTTCCTCGAAGACCAGGAAACGAGAGAAGTGCCAATGAACTGGCAGGTGCCCGAAGGGCTCTTCCTATCTATCCTACAGCCAGCAAAGTCTGCATCCGAGTAGGCTCTCAAGGAAAAACAGGACGAGGAAGAGTACCATATACCATAGTCAATGGTAGCTCGAAGGTACCGAAGAATGCGCTTCACCGCCTGGCGGTGAGATATGCAAGGAGAAGCCTGAAACCGGGCACAAAGACACACGGAGAAGTGTATGTCCGGTCTCGGTACAAGAGGGAGCCTATCATGCTACGATACTCCTTCTGATCAACCGGCTCGCCGTCCTCATCTGGGTCAAGTGTGACGGAAGATGCCATGGGAGTTGACACGGGCTTACCATCACTCATGTCAAAGCGTCTCAGGAGGTCACGAGTGTACTTACCTTGATGCAAGAAAGTACCCTCCCGAATCTGCTTAATTTGGAAGCCAAGGAAGAAGGTCAACTCACCCATCATGCTCATCTCAAACTCGGTGCTCATGACATCCGAGAACTGTGAAACGAGAGCATGAGAAGAGCCGCCAAAGATGATGTCATCCACATAAATCTGGACGAGCAGAAGATCAGTGACATGCCGGCGAATGAACAAGGTCTTGTCTACTTTACCCATCTCAAAACCATGACTCAACAAGTAGGACTTAAGCCTCTCATACCAAGCTCTAGGGGCCTGCTTAAGTCCATACAAAGCTTTGGAAAGCTTGAAGACATGGTTTGGGTATTTGAGGTTCTCGAAACCTGGAGGCTGTCTCACATAGACTTATTCCTCAATAAAGCCATTGAGGAAGGCACTCTTGACGTCCATCTGGTAAAGCTTGAAACCCTTAGAAGCTACAAAGGCAAGCAGGATTCTAATGACCTCAAGTCTAGCTACAGGGGCTAGGCCTGGGCGTTCGGGTTACCCGAATTTTTCGGGTCGGGTAGTTCGGGTAATTCAAAATTCGGGTAATGAAAACTGCTACCCGATATTAGCCCCAAAAAAACACTACCCGCAATTTCGGGTACCCGATAATTCGGGTTCGGGTTCGGGTATACCCGATATACCCGAATTTACAGAAAACCAGCTAATTTCTCGACAATTCGGGTAATTTACAGACAATTCGGGTAATTTACAGACAATTTCCCGACAATTCGGGTAATTTACAGACAATTCGGGTAATTCGGGTAGTTCGGGTACCGGGGGATATTACCCGAACTACCCAAACTAATTTCGGGTAATCAGAATCGCTATCCGAATTTGGGATCGGATACCTCGGGTTCAGGTATTTCGGATTCGGGTCCGGGTAATTCGGGTACGGGTAACGGGTAGCGGGTATTTTGCCCAGGCCTAACAGGGGCAAAAGGTCTTCTCGAAGTCTAGACCCTCAACCTGACAAAAACCCTGAGCTACCAGTTTAACCTTGTTCCGAACAACCACCCCATCCTCACTCTGCTTGTTCTTGAACACCCACTTGGTCCCAATGATATTATGACCACGAGGGGGCTCAACAAGCGACCAGACCTTGTTTCTCTCGAAATTTTCCAGCTCCTCATGCATGGCATTGACCCAAGACTCGTCAGATAGAGCATGACAAACGTCTTTGGGCTCAAAGGAGGCAACAAAGGTAGAATGGAGACAGAATTGAGACACGCTAGATTTTGAACGAGTAACTCGCTCAAAGAGGTCTCCAATTATCTGCTCGGAAGGATGGGCTTTCTGGATATGTCTAGGAGGTCCAGGATGAGATAAAGAAGTGGCCTCTACCTCATGAGCTGATGAGGTAGGGACAGAGCCACTAGCTCCAGAAGAAGCAGAAGGCATGGGCTGATCGCCTCGAGTTGCAGTGGAAGAAGGCACCTCAAGGGGTGGATGAGGGACTGGATCGGGTAGACAACCCTCATCTCCATCGTCCTCATCATCCACAAAGATGGGCTCGGACTGCTCTAAAGAACCTGAGATATCGCGCCTAGTCCCCGGACTGGCCTCGTCAAAGGTCACCTCACAGATCTCTACCAACTTGCTAGACTCGCAGTTCCAAACCCTATACGCCCGCGAAGAAGTTGAGTAACCTAGAAAGATCCCATCACAAGAACGTGACTCGAACTTGTCTAGGTTCCCAGACTTTAAAATGAAACACTTGCAACCAAACACACGAAAATACGAGACACTGGGCTTTCGCCCATATCTCAACTCATAAGAAGTGCGATGCAAGTGTGCCCAAAGAAAAACTCTGTTCGAAACATGGCACGCGGTCGCAATAGCCTCAGCCCAAAACTTTCGCGGTGTAGAGTACTCATCAAGCATCATCCTGGCCATCTCAACCAAGGTACGGTTCTTCCTCTCCACGACGCCATTTTGCTGTGGGACGTGCGGAGAAGAGAACTGGTGCTCTACACCCGTCTCATCACAGAACCTCTCAAAGTAGGAATTCTTGAACTCCGTGCCATTATCACTGCGGATTGCTCGTAAGGCACCCGGGAGCTCAACAGAAAGCCTACTGAAAAGGCCTCAGAAATGTGTAAACGTCTCATCCTTTGAGGCTAAGAAAAACACCCAACAGTACCTCGAGAAGTCATCGACCACGACAAGAACATACCACTTCCCTCCTGCTGACTGCACTCGAGCTGGTCCAACTGTGTCCATGTGGAGCAGCTGTCCCGGTGCATCAGTCATAGTAACTGTGACCGGAGGGTGAGAAGCGGCAACCATCTTGCCATGCCGGCAAGGAGCACAAACTAGATCTTTGACCATCTTGAGTTTTGGCAGACCACGAATGAGATCGTGGCTGCTAACTCGGGTCAAATAGTCAAATCCAATATGACCAAGTCTCCTATGCCAGAAAGAGAGGTCACGGGACTCAGAAGCAACTAAACACCTGAGAGGATCGCTAGAAGACTCAGAAAAATCAGCACGAAAGATCCCTCCAAAATGAGAAATTTCGCAAACCAGACTACCCAAAGAATCAAGAATTTTGCAAGCGTTTTTCTTAAAGGTCACCTCGAAACCGTCATCGGTAAGCTGAGAAACGGAAATCAAATTATACTGCAGCTTACTAACCAAAGCAACATCTTTCAAAATGAAAGAATCATTAACGCGCACTGTACCTTTGGCGATGACGCGCCCAGATGAAGCATCTCTGAAGGTGGTCGTCTCATCACCTGGAGCACAGGCAAGGGAAGAAAACCAACGAGAGTCTCCGGTCATGTGTCGTGAACACCCGGAGTCTACGAGCCAAACCTTTCCTTTCCCTGCCCGGCGAACCTAAGTCAAACAGAGAGTAAAGTCTCAGTACTGGGGTAAATCAAGAGTGATTTTGGCACCCAAAACGGAGTAACACGTCGAGCAGATGAAGTAGTCAAGCACGACTGACCTCTATCTACCCTACGCTCTCTGTCACTCAACAAGCCAGAAGGTCTGTGTGTAGACCTGAAGCTGTTGTTGGGCTTGACTGCTACAGAGGAGTGAGTCAAGACACCATCAACGTGCTGATCACGCCGCGGGTAGCTATCTTGACGGGGAAAACGAGATCTACCCTCAGGACGGCGAAAGTTACGACCAAAGGAAGCATGAGGACGAAAACCAGAAAACTCAGAAAAACCAAGTCCTCGATGCTGCCCAAACCCATCAACAGAAGCAATCCTAGACCTCGTGTTGGTCTTAGGTGCACTCAAGGTCTGATGTTGACCCTGAATACGCCTAAGATCACGAACACGGTCTCTACGCGCGATCCTGGCGCGTCTGAAGCATCTATCGATCAGATGTCCATCTTTCTGACAGAATGTGCAATAATACTTCACCTTCTGAGAGGTAGAAGTAGCATGATGAGGCTTCGCCTTCTGAGAGGTCGAAGCTGCAGGTGGAATCACCTTGCTGTCAGAAATCCCTTGGACAAAGCCCGCTGACTTAAATTGGACTTTCTCGGTCCTGGGCTCAGTCTCGATCACACCTGGTGTTATGGGTCTGAGCACGGCAGGTGGATGCTTCCTCATGTCCTCATAGAAATCGTATCCTAGACCCTGATTAAATCTGCAGATTTTAGATTGGTCTAGAATAAGATTGAGCTTCTTCTTGCCTCCTACAAATTTCTCGAGAGTGTTCATAAGGTACTGACACTCCCGAAAGAGAGAGGTGCAAGAAGAGCAGGGGGAAGAAGGAGTAGCAGAAGGTAAGGGAGCAGATGAGGAACCAACAGTAGAGGAAAGAATGGCTTGTGCACGCACAGCCGACTCTGAGGGGACAGTCCTACTACTAGCCGGTTGGTTCACGTCGCTAAGCGTCTCAAACTTACCCTTGGGATTCTCCTTCCCCACCTCAGCAATCACATCACAATGAGTTGATGGCTTCTCTAGTAAATCCTTAGTTAGCTTCACACATTATTCATTCAAAGCAACGAGTTCAAGTTTTAGTTTATCACAACTAATGCATGGTGAGCTAACAGGATCCTTAGTCGCAAACTGAGCTAGTTTGTTGTCACGATCAACCATCTCTTGAAATTGCTTAGAAACGAACTCAAGCTCAAGCGTCAATTTTGGACAGTTGGTGCAAGAAACAACAGGCTCAAGTAAAGAAGCATGCAACTCAGCAATTTTATGATCTGCCCTTTTTAAGTTCAATTTCAAATTATTGCAGTTTTCACAAGACTCGGGCAGATCCAGGAGCATGGTATAAAGACCTCTAAAGGCATCCTTATCCTCACATGAGGTGCAAACACTAGTCTCAACAGTAGTAGATGAAACAGGAACTACCCTACTCATCTCAAGCTCAGCAAGCAGACTAATGTTCTCCACCTTAAGCGTATCAAGCTCAGAAGACAAACTATCATGCGAGGTCCTTAGTTTCTCCATGTCACCCAACAAAGCACAACATGTATCACAATCATCACGGGAGGGAGCAGATGTAAGTGAAGTAAGCTCCCGTGATAGTCTATCTACTTCCTTCTTTAACTCGGTACACCTAGCCCTAGCTCGCCCTTGGGTTCTTGGTCCTCGTCGTCGTCGCTCCATCCCTCCACCTCGCTGAGGTCGAGGTCGTCGAAGGCGGTGAGGACGCGGTGGAAAAGCTTCTTGGCCTTCCCGAAGTCGCGGAACTTCTTCTTGCCTTGTGCGGGAGCTGAGGGCTTCTTGTTGCGGTTCTTATCGATGTAGTCGTTCTTGCCCGAACCGTCGTAGTCACCTTTGCCCTTCCCCAGCTTGGGGCAGTGTGCCCGAATGTGGTTGGGACCACCACACTCGAAGCAAATCACGGGTCCTCCTCTCTTTCCGTCCCTCCTCCTCTTGTAAGCATGAGAGAATCTCCGAGCTAGGAGGGCTAACTGCTCATCCGCAAGCTGCTCTAACTGATCATCAATTATGTCACAAAGAGCAGCAAGGGAGAATCCACACAGCGAATCAGAAGAAGGACCAGAAGCCGAACTGAGATCAGTGACTAGGGCTATCGACTGTGACTTCGACTTGCGAGAGACAATGTCAATCTCGTGAGTCTTGAGGCACGAGTACAGCGCATCAAGAGTCAAAGTCGAGAGGTCCGTGGTGTCCTTGATGGTAGTCACTTTCATCTCCCAAACACGAAGATCGACTGCAGCGAGCATTTGTCGAGCGTTGTCCGAGTCGGGGTATGTGAGACCGACCGCTCGGAGGTTGCTCAGAATCTTATGAAAACGCGCAAAGCACTCATCGAGGGACTCACCAGCGAGCATTTCAAACTTGTTGTAATCTCGCTTGAATTGGTCCTGTCGGACTGTCTTGATTTGGGTGGTACCCTCATGGTAAGCACTGAGGGTCTCCCAAATGTCAAAAGCCGACGTGAGGTGCGAAATGCGGTCAAACTCGCTACGACTCAAACCTTGGATGATTTTGTTCCTTGCCTTTGCATTCGCCTCAACATCGGGCATATTCGCCACATTGATGTTCTCATCGGCAAGAACAAGATAGCGAACCTTGACCTTCCTCCAGATGGCATATCCTTGAGCCTGGATGTATGTCTCCATCCGGCTTTTCCAGAACGAAAAATCAATGCCATCAATGATTGGAGGCTTGGTCGAGTACTTGTCCGTCGCCATGGCTCTAGAGACCGGTTAAGATCTATCGAGAAGAGCTAACCGACTCTGATACCAATTGTTGGACCGAAATGGCGACAGAGGGGGGTGAATGTCGACTACTAAAAATTCGTCCCCCTCAAGTACCTACGATAAAATCTACTTCTATAGCTACGAAGCAAAGCTATGAAGAGACATCCTCAAGCTCTCTGGAAATCTGGAGAAATCAACCAAGGGAAAAGAACAGAGAGAAAGCACCCAAGAAAAAGACCCGCAACAAAACCCTAGGGCCGGTCTGACCGCTGGGTAAAAGCCAGTCTGACCGCTGGGTAAACGTCGGTCTGACCGCTGGGTAAACGCCGGTTTGACCGCTGGGTAAAAGTCGGTTTTACCGCTCTCCTGGTACCAGGCAGCCCGAGAGTGCTCTGAAAAATCTGAAACTTGGGCAAATATTCAGATCTTTGAAAAACCAAGAAATTGATGGAATCCTTTCATTCTTTTTGGCCCAAAGCATCACCAATACATACTAAATATCAAGGAGTCTCTAGAGGACCAAGAAATCAACCCTAAAAACAGGAATTTCAGATTATGGGAAAAATCTGAAAAACATGTAAGAGCTGAGCCAAAAACCAAATAACTCATCAACCTTTGATCCTTTGGCTATGAAACTTTGCAGATATATTAGCAATAGCCATAGGACTCTCCAGCCCCAATTTCATGCTATCACACGAAGGGAATCAAGAACTACACTAAAAGCCTAGAAATGCATGGAAACTTCAGAGAGGTGCAAAAGAACCCAAATAACTCAAGATTCATAAGTCTTTTGCACATGAGATTTTGCAATCAAGTTAGCAACAACCTCAGGACTTTCCAGACCAAAACTCAAGTCCTCTTTCAAAGAAAATCAGAGGGGGCCAAGAAACCCTAGAAGGCAAGAACATGAACAGAGGAGTTCAAAAAGGGAAATCTGAGATTAAAAGTCATATGCTCTTGGGAAAATCGATCAAATGACCTTGAGGCACAATCCCATCATAGAGCAACCCATTTTGGGCCTTCCTAGCAAGAATCAACAAGAAACTCAAAAAGTCAAGAAATCATCAAAAGAGGCATCAAAGGGAAATGAACAACAGAAAGCCTGGGACTCAATCAAACTTAACCAAATCCATCTCATATTGATAGAGAGGAAATGAGATACATGATTGATACAAGAGGAATGATTACAATACCCTCAACTCATGCTCTCCTTCTCCCTAAACCTCAAGAACACACACCCACACATGCTTGGGAGGAGACTCACTCAGGAACACATCGAAGGAGACAGAACCTCTGCCCTCTTCAACTACTCTCCACTACCAAAACCTCACCAACTAAAGCCTAAAGCCAAAGCAAACCCCTAAAGCTCATTTTGACTAAAGGAAACCCTAGAAACCCTTGGAGTGCATGAGTGGTCATGCAGCCACCAACATCTATTTATAGCCCTTGGCTAACGGGTCTCCAACTCGTTACGCCCGCTAAACCCGAACGGAGCCCGTTCTCGCTTTTGCAGCCTCGCGAAATTACCATTTTGCCCCTCCTGCACCTTCTGGGAAGCTTCCGCGCTCCTTGTCGTCCAAGCTTCGCAACCACATCGAATCTCCGTCGTCTTCGACACATCCGACCGTTCTGAACTCGACACCGCCCGTGTCTAGTCCGGTCACCTCGTGTCTCGCCACGACTCCGCCTCGACGTCCTGCAGCCAACACAGACAAGAAACACATCAAATAGCACCGCTCGATACATGAAAGCATAAATGCATTAATGACATAGCCCAAACCTGACAAGTCGACATAATATGCAATCTAAACCCTTTGACCAGGTTTGACAAAGTCCGACCGAGTCCATCGCACCAACGCAACGACATGGTCCGAACCAACCAAATCAAACTCGACTTCCCTAAACCGATGTCAATTACTCATCACACACACGGGATGACCTCCACATGGTCTCTCATTACCTAAGGTAGTGATGGTATAGGTCGACTCAAAGAATTATAACATGCTTTCCTACCAACCAAGGAGATCCATCTGGGGCTTTCTCCTTATCAAAAACACTCCCAAAATCAGCGATGAAAAGGTTATTAGATTTTGCACCCACATAACACACTGTAAGGCCTAGGGGATTCCCCCAAGCCGGCCGCATATCACCCATAATGGTCTGGATGTGCAGCGTATTGGGAGACAACACTTTCCCAATCACTGACCACTCCATTCCATCCGTGCCCCTTTCCTCCTTGTCGTTGCTAAACGTGACAGCATCTTACTCCTCTGCCATCAAGTTGAGCCGACCAAGGAGATCAGAGACCGTCTCATCTATCTCTTGGACGTGCTTCGCCCGACGATCTCCCTTCTCCGATCCTACACTCAAAACACCGCTCCTCGCCCCCACCATTGGCGTGATGAGGCAGTGAGCGACAACTCTCTCCCAGGTCTATAGATCTAAAACCTACCAATGGTGGGCAAGAACATTAGGGTTCCCCCTTGATCACCTCGAACAGATCAAAAATCACCCATATGGAAACCGGGTTAGAGATAGGCAAACTCATCGCCTCAACCCAGATCAACAAGGTGAGAGAAGGAATGTGACACGATCTCAATGGAGATGCACACAAAGAGATCCAACCCTAGTTCTCAGAGGCGTCGCCCTGAAACCCTAGGTGGAAAGTGCACCGGGGGTTTTTGGTTCATGTAGATTAAACTACACCGAACACACATGTTGCTACGTGGAATTAATTTCCTAGTCTTGTTGTAGCAGACGGAAAGGCATGTGTTGTCGCCAGAAAACATGGCTTTGCATTAGAGCATCTCCAATAGTCTATGTCAGCTGTCTTTAAGAGATACCACGTAGAATTTTACCATGACATGGAAGCAATTAATTGAAGAGAGGGACAACAGTTGTCATTTCACCAAGCGATCGGTGCAACACTGGAAACGAGATAGTTGCGACGATGCTTCGAGCTATTGGAGCTATATCGTCAGTTCTTCACACATTTTGTGGATGCAGTGCGGTCATCGGCTAAAATCAAGCGCGGGAACGGAGCCTGCCATTTCTTGCACACGAGAGCCATTTGGGATTATTTGGCCTTCATTTCTTCCATGCGGGGGATCGATTTCACCACTGGAGATTCTCTACTTGAGCCCATCTTCCCCTTCGGTTGTCTCAGATCTGATGAAGCTAGCTGCAGCTTGGGCGCATCGATAGCAACCGCTCCTCTGCCCTCACATGGTGCCTGGTAATTAGCTCCTCCTTACCGATGAGGCCATGCTAAAGGTGCTGCTCATCCTTACCGACGATGACCTCTCCTCTTTCTCACCCGATGCCTTGGTAGGTATGCAACTCCTTTGAACAATTCCCCTTTCATTCTCTTCCCAAGCAGTTCATGCCTTTACTAAGCATGGCTTCGGCATGGCCTGCTCGCAGATGGGTCTCCAAAGTCGTGTCATGGCACCGCAGCCGCCGCGAGGCAAGTCGACGCTGAGCACCGCTGCCTCCATGGATGGAGGTTCTGAAATTTGGTATGATCTAATCATTCTCAATATTATACTATATAACATATTCTTCCATGCCTTTCCTTATCCGAAAGTTCAAAACTATCCTGCTAACCTAACATTTGTAATTGTCTGTCAATTGAATTTTTACTTATTTCATACAGTAATTAATAGACCAAAGGTATCTAAAAGAGTTAAACCATAGACCATTTAGAAATTTCGGGGATTTCATTGCCTATTTCTCACTAACGTCAAGAAAGAAAAGATGTTTTTGGTTCTTGGTTCCACTGTTTGGTTTCTAATTCAAAAAATACATGTCACATGGTTTATTTTGTTGTCTGTCTCCAAATCTTTGATGTATTCCAGTGGCGGTTAAATAAATTAATTTGCATTATTGCATCCTTGTTGATCTTTCATGTCCTCTTGTGCTTCATCATGGTCGCATATTGGTTAGGCAGATGGCTTTGGTTATGTGCTTTCAGATTGACAATGTTAAGTGCATCTAATTTTGTTATGTGTATAGCAGACTAGCAGTATACCTGTAAAGAATGCTAATTGTTCAACATATATGTACAACCTACGGTTCTCTTAGATAAATAGATAAAGTTGCCTTTTTTCCTTCTAGATGCTTTCATCAGCAATTCTACTCACTTAGTATGCATATGGATGTGTTAGAAGCTCATGCCCATTCAGTGTAAGAAGCACATATCCATTCAAAAGGAATATGCCTCTATTTCTAGAATAATTATTGCCATTTTTCTAGCTTTTTTTTTACTATAAGCATGTCTTATATACCATGGTGTTAGCTTTTGTAGCTAACATAGTGTTTGCTTGTCTGTCATTTGTTTGTGGTGGAATAGATTCGTACCTGCCTGGTGGTTTCTTTAGTTACTTCCCGATTTCATCGAATTTCCCCCTTCCCTAGCAAATTCCTCATCAGTCTCATATGCCTGAAAATTTTCACTTTGCTTATGGTCCTTCACAATATCATCCATTCCCCGTACCACATCCATCGATGGCCAAAGGGAGCCCTTCGCTTTCTGAGTCGTGCACTCCACTGTCAGCGTTGGGTTCATGAGGTCAGCCCTTCGTTGACATTAACGGTGGTAACAATGATGTCAAAGACACGACCGGGAAGAGATTGCAATGGACACAAGTTGAGGACTTGAGATAGGTAAGGTGACTTTTCATTGGAGTATGTAGGTAAATAACATCTATAGTTTTGCATGTTTCCATTTGAACTTACACTAATTTTACATAATGCAGGTCAGTGCCTTGTTGAATAACTCAAATGACCCTATCAATGGTAACTACAAAAAAAATGATCAATATTGGCGGGAGGTCACTTCTGTGTACAATAGCACCACCCCCAAAAATAGAAGAAGAGAAGTGAAGCAAGTCAAGGACCATTGGCACTGAGTTAACAAAAAGGTCAGTTGGTTTGTTTCCTCTTGGTTGAAGGTTAGCTGAATTTATGCAAGTGGATAGTCAGATGATCAGCTGATGGACAAGGCTTTGAAATTCTATGAGGACTACAAGGATAGACAATTCATGTTCATGCACTGTTGGAAGGCTATGCATGAATAGCCAAAGTGGCATGCCTACATGGAGAAGCTCGAAAAATTTAAGAAGAGAAGGTTTTCAGAGATTGGGAAGGCAGTGGAGGACTTGTCATGTGCTGAACATGAAGAAGATATTCCACGTCCGCAAGGGACCAAGGCTACTAAGACTGGACACAAACTCAAAGGCAAAGGCAAAGGGAACGGGAAGGCAGTGGCTGCAATAGAAGTTATCGGTGAGATTGAAGAAAAGCTTGAGAAGTTCATGAATGCTCAATCTAAAGCTAGCAAGGGTCACGGTGATATGATTGAGGTGCAACAACATATGTCTGGCGAGAAGTTGAAATGAAGAGGCTCGATGATGTTGGTGCAAAGGAAAAGAAGGAGGCCAAATGCTGGATATCTACAAGGCGCTCCTCATGCATGACACAAGAGGTATGCCTGATGACATGAAAGCTGAGCATATGAAAGCAGTGAAGTGTATGAGGGAGAAGTTGTTTGGCCCATCGGATTAAAGTATGACTGATGTAATGTACCTTTATCTCAGCCTAAACTTCTCATCCATTAGTTTTTATTTTAGGTACTCATTTAAAGAAATTGATTTATCAACCAGTTTGTGCTATTGCCCATACAATATCATATGTAACATATCTTGATGTAGTAAACATGTCATTCAGTTCTAAATTTCTAATAAGCAAGTATAAGGATGCCTTTGTAGGTTCGTGTGCTCTACCATTTTTTTGAATTGATGAATTGTATTATGACAATCATTTGTTAAATTTTGATTAGATTATAGGTATCATCCAATTTTTCCTGTAGATAGGTGTCTGAATAGCATGATGATTAATACAGTGTACAATGTTTTTGGCACTACTTAAATTTCATGACTAGATAACATTCGAACTCAAACAATTAACATCCAAGGTATACTGATAGAGTACAGCCTTAACATTGCACTAGTGGTATTGGCATTTACTCTGTTCTATTATATTTGCTTCAGTGTCATAACATATCTAGTGGAGTAGCTGTCTAGATTAAAAATTTCAAAAAAAAACACTTCTATACTTGTTACTGGACCTCTTTGGTGCTCATGATATCTTTGTATGTTTAAAATTCTTGTATTGAGCCATCTGGAAACTGCCCAGTTCTACAGTTTGTTCGCTGATGTACTAGAAAGTTTTTGGTTGACATGCTCCATAGTCTCTTCGCTGATTGCAACCTACTGTTGGTGCAAATGTTCCAGTTCCAGTTGATGCCAGTTGAACCAGGGAACGATATGATTGCAACCTGTTGTTAATTCAGTTAAGTCGGAGAATGTTTTGCAGAAACAAATATCCAAATAATCTTAGATCCAGTCGACATCCAATGCAAAATTCAAACTAATGGCATCCATATTCATGTCCAAACGCATAAAGTTCATGGATCCAAATCAAAATGACGAGGGAAGCAGATCAGATGCGGAGAATCCAACGGTCCAAAATTCCTTTGCGTTGTAGGCAACAAACTCAAATCCTAGTGCTAGGAAGGCATTTTTTTCTTTCTTCTTTTCCATTTTTGCCCACTAGATATTTTCTGTGCTTGTACAAGACGTGTACTCCTGTCTCCGAGTTGATGATGCACGGACACCTGGGAGCCACCGAGGGAAGGGACCCACGCGTCATCGAAGCAGGAGCATGCGTTGATTGTTAGAGATAAGAGGGAGGTGGAGATACATCTCTTGTTTTTTGTAGCAACCGTCCCGCTTCAGATACGTAGGTGAGGGCAACCCTACACTACACGGCGCTTTCTCTTTCACTGACATCCGGGCCTACTGCTCTGTCCCCACTTTGTGTATCCCACATGTCAGTGAAACTTGTAGGTCCATCGGCCAGCCTCCTGGGATTTTCCATAACCCCACGTCCGTCCCCACCGAGAACCATTACAAAACGGCGCCGCCGTCGCCTCCCTTTCCCCATTCCATCCCCATCGCCTCAGCCTCCACACCAATCTAGGGTTTTTAGGGTTCTGGGTCTTCGTGTCCGGCGGCGAGGCAAGATGTCGGAGAGGGTGACGGGCAAGGTGAAGTGGTTCAACACCACCAAGGGGTTCGGCTTCATCTCCCCCGACGACGGCAGCGAGGACCTCTTCGTGCACCAGTCCTCCATCAAGTCCGACGGCTTCCGCAGCCTCAACGAGGGCGACACCGTCGAGTTCGCTGTCGGATCTGGCGATGACGGCCGCACCAAGGCCGTCGACGTTTCCGGCCCCGGCGGCGCCCCGCTCACCGGCGGCTCTCGCCCCGGCGGAGGCGACCGCGGCGGCGGAGGGGGGCGCTACGGAGGAGGCGACCGCGGCTACGGTGGTGGGGGCTACGGCGGTGGGGGCTACGGCGGTGGGGGCGACCGCGGCTACGGTGGCGGCGGAGGCGGCCGCGAGTGCTACAAGTGCGGCGAGGAGGGCCACATGGCGAGGGACTGCAGCCAGGGCGGCGGCGGCGGTGGAGGCTACGGTGGGGGAAGCTACCGCGGCGGCGGTGGTGGAGGCTACGGCGGGGGAAGCTACCGCGGCGGCGGCGGTGGAGGCGGCCGTGGGTGCTACAACTGCGGCGAGGAGGGCCACATGGCAAGGGACTGCCCCAACAAGAACTACTAGGCAGATCTGACTCCCGTGTTGCCTCTTGCCCCATGCCTGACTCTGCAGCAAGTCATACCTATCGTATCAGTTGTTTCCGTAGTGTTCCCTGTGTTTCTCCTAGGAAGAAGGCGTAAGAAGAAGCGGTATGGATGGATCCATGTAATGGGAGTTTGAGTGGTTTTCTTTTCCAAGTTATTTGCCTGTGTGTTTGAGAGAGCCATGGATGGCACTGTCTGATTTATCTACCTTCCAATCGAATCGACTAGCAATTTCAGTTGTGTTTCAATGGCTCTGCGGCTCCGTCGTCTTGATGCATCTGTTCTGTGATGCATCCGCTGATTTTTCTTCTGTGCTTTGTGCTGTTGCTTCACTCTTCCTTAGCGTTGTTCCAGAAATTACTGCTCAGAATTGAATGTTGCTGTGTGATGGGCCGGTTGTGGGATGAATTGGTAAAAGAAAAAAAAAGAGCGGGGGTAAAGGAGATGGGAATGGTACTGAGAGATGAACTGGTGGAAAGAAGAGGGGGAAAGTGGATGGGGAAGGCAGTACAATGGTGGGTGTTGTCCCCATGCGCCGGGATCGGCAAAGGGCAAAAGCATCCCCTGCCCGCTTCCATCTGTGCTGCCAATGGGGACAGACAAGCCGAGGAGGCAGAGCGTGGCCTGTTTTGCCTTCTCTCCGAAGCATTAATTGCTGCGTTCAACGCAGAGATTGGGGGGACTGACTATCGGCCTCTCCCCTGCCCTGCCACGCCTGGTGAACGCGACCCACCCTCCCCGGCGTACGTGAACCCAGCGCATGAATGTGACGTGTCAGCGTGACCCGCACGTCAACTCACCCAGCCCCCGGTGTACGTGAACCCAGCGCATGTATGTGACGTGTAAGTGTGAACCGCACGTTCCAGCAGTGGGCTTGATGATTGTCCGGTGCCCTCCGGTGGCTGTCACGTTGAGACCACCGCTGATCGGCAGCAACCGCATTACGCTCTCCGCTGCTTTGGTCGCCTCGCCGCCGGCTAACCTTGCACGGCCATCCGAGCCCGGCACCAATGGTGCTTAACTGTGCGGGGAGCCGAAAATGAGAGGGCATATTTGATTGTGTTGTTCTAACTTCTAGTTACTTATTTTCATCTTTTTTTTTTACATTTTTAGTTTTTTCTGTTTCTTTGTATTATCCGTGATAGATTTATCTATTTTTTATTTTTTAATTTGATTATATAAAAACACTAATAACTACATTATAAAATAAACCAACTATAATAAAAATAAACCATAAGCTATAAAAAACCATGAGCAGGCAGGCCCATCAAACCTTACCTAGTTCCAGCACACACCGTACAGGTCCAACAGTAGCCCAAGCAGCCTAGCCCCTCTTCTCCCATCATTCTCCTTCGAGTTTAACCGGACGGAATTATGATTTTCTTTCATGTTAATAATATAACAATTGTAGAAACAAGAATATAGAGAAAGGAATATATAACTTTTGCACCAAAGATGGCGTATCAGTACTTGTTAGTTCTGTTGAAGATACTAGGTTTAGTTCCTACATAAAAAGAATGGGAGCCCATTATTTTTGGCTTTTTAGCTAGCTTTTAGTTGTCTTCTTTCAACAATAACTATTTATTAGACCAATAAGCTGATGTGACCACGCCACCAACACATACAATCATAGCGGTCAATATCAAGATTGAACTAAAGGTGAATTCGTTTCTTCAACTTCAACATACTTTAAATAAGAATATGATGCTACCTAATGATGAAAATATATATTTTTGTAGCACCACATCACTTTGGAACCAATTGAAGTAAGGGTTCAAGTTGGACAGGTTTTGGAAGCCAATTCGGCCTCCAGATCAATTCGGATTCAGCCTGACAGGCCCAACTTCAAACGTGCATAACTTTCACATACGGAGTCCGTTTAAGGCCCATGAGTACTCGATGGAAAGCTTTTCTCGTCCTATTTCCAATGGATCTAACCTCACCTCCAAATTCCTCCTGTGCACATTGAAATCACTCAGAGAAAGTGTTACGTCACCTGTTTGGGCCAACTCAGGCCTTGTAATGCTTGGGCCCAAAGGAGAGGCGCCCCCTAGGCCCATACTGTTCACGGTTACTGTTTACGTGAACAGTACCATGAATAGTACCACCTCATTTGTTTTAGTTTTGTGCGGCTTTTCCTCCCTATTTAAGACGGCTGCACCCTTCTAGTTTTCTTGGATTTCGTTTGCTTAGTTTTTCCATTATGAAAACTTTTGTTCTTCGCTTGTGTCGACTAGACCAAACCGTAAAGAACCTCAGCGGAATCCCACCTTTGTGAACTCAATTTAAATATTTGCAATTTCAGATTGCTTGTTATCTTGTTCTTGCGTGTTCTTCGATTGCATGCAGGAATAGACCTTCATGGTCAGGTCTACCGCGTTCTTGACACAGTTGATAACGACTCGGAGTGTGGTTTAGCGATTGCTTGGTGTTCTGGTCGTGGCCGGTTAGAAGCCTGCATCGTCAAAGTCGTTCTCCTCCAAATCGAAGTTATCATCCTATCGGAAGATCGGGACCCCATCGCCTCATCAGTTGGTATCAGAGCTTCAGTTGACCGATAGAAATTCTTTGTATCCCTAGTTAGTAGATTGATTTTTTATTTCCCGTAGTCCAGAAAAATTGCCCCACAAAAAGAGTTAATTTCCGCTGTCCAAACCCCGTTGTGCCTTTCAATCTGTTAGTTTTGGTTTGCTAAATTGAATTTGTGTCCATTTTAGCTTTGTCTAGTTGCTGGTCATATCCTTGATTCCATAAAAAAATCCAAACAAAAAAAATCCCCACCCCAAACCCTAATTCCAATTCGGCTGATTTTTCCTTCCTCTGCAGCCGCCACCAAAAACACCATAACTTTTGATTCCGATCTTATTTTTGAGTGAAACCACCGCCATTAGATTCACAACTTCATTGTCCATCTATCAGTACAATTTCACGTCATTCCAGCAAGGCAGTTAAAAGATATCTGCGGTGGACGTTGACCTAAAATTCCAGATTGAATCTGCAACAGTCGGCACTTGTGAATTTTGTGCGAATTTTTCGGTCGGTTTCCAGAACTTGGCCCCAAAAGAAAAGTTGTAGAAAAAGCCATCAAGAAACGGATAAAAATAATCATTGAAAAAAGGTATCTGACAAAAAGTTACGGTCGAAATACCGACATGCTGCCCAGTGGACAGAAATCTTCAGTTTCCAAGTTTTGGGTCATTCCTTGTGTCCTTCCATTCCAGATTGCATTCGATTGAATTATCTTGTATTTACCACTCCTATACATTGCCATACACATATTTTAGCCTTCTTTTATCTTTGGTTGATCAGCAACATAGGCTAAGTATTAGATACGAACTATAATTCAATTCTATGCAATTTCTGAAATTAACTGATTGTTCTCCATTGCTACATATCGAGCCTTCCAAGCTATACCTTATACTAACCGAGCAGATCACGTTGAACCGTCCCTTGCAATCGCTATACACATCACTTGAGTCAAGTTATCACGAACCAGCCACCAGTTGCACCACCTGTTTGCATCGGTAAGAACTTGTAAGAGCTTGGTAAGAGTTTGAGAGATGTGTGACTTGTTAAGCTCCAGATCCTAGTAGTTGATAGGAACATATTCTTGTAATTTGTTTCCTTGTTTTCTACTAACCATGGCAGGTTCACGGGATGATTATGAGAAAGATCCACGTCTTCGTCGAGCCATTGAATAGGAGTTCAAGAAAATTCGCGAGGAAGATGCACGCTTGAGACAAGCTTCTTCAGCACGGGCGGTATATGATCATAATAGTACGTCTAGTAAAACTAAAATCACTTTGCCATCCTTTGCTGGTAAATTTGATCCTGATCCTGATGCCTATATTGACTGGGAGATAGCACTAGATAAAGAATTTGAATGTTGTGATTGGTCTGATAGGCAAAATATTAGAGCTGCCACTAGTGTTTTTATTGATGATGCAAGACTTTGGTGGAAGTATTTTGGTAGGCATGGTAGAGTACCTCAAACTTGGAATGCATTAAAAAAACTTATGAGAGATGAATTTGTTCCTAAAAATCATGCTGATTATTTGCTAGCTAGATTGCAACATTTAAAACAACAAAGTAGAACTGTAAGACAATACTATCATGAATTAAAAACTTATTTGTTGCGTTGTGGCTTAGAGGAACATGCTGAAGCTACAGAGAATAGATTCTTACGTGGGCTTAATAAAGAAATTCAGGACCTTCTTATTCACGAAGAATATAATTCTCTCCCTCATTTGTTTATACTTGCTTGTAAGGTTGAAAGTCAGATTGAGAAATTGAGAGTGCTCGATGATAGGAAACATAAGAACAAACATATATTCGTGCCTTTTTCTGTGACTAACAATTTGCAGGAAGTTGAGAACCATGTTGAAGAAAAGACTGAGCTGTGTGTTTCCACAACATGTGAGATTGAGAGCATTCAAATTGAGTGTGAGAGAGATACACTAAAAGAAAAAGATGAGGAGATAACCATGGTCGGAGATGAAATGCTTGCTGCCCCGTTGTTTCATCATAAAGATTTGACACCTACAACACCTACATTAACTAAGAAGGTCGACAAAGGTAATAACCATATTGCTGAATTTAAATGTGAAAAGGTGAGTAATTGTGAGAACTCATGTATTCAATTAGAAATTCCATGTTCTGAAATTTTTTTGCTCAATTTACACAATGTGGAATTGATTACTCATAAGGAAGTTCTTACTAGAATATCTACTGATAACTCTTTATACTATATTATGTTCAATAATCCTATAGAGCTATCTAGTGTGATTGGGAACCTTGCTGAAATTTCATGTTTAAAATCACTAGTTAGTACTTATGCCTACACATATAAGTTCAATTTGATTGGAGATTATGGTGTAGATGACAAGTTTTATGTTTATCGAATATGCATTACATGTGACAAGCTTGCCGAATTGAAATTGCATGTTTTAGATAAACAATTTTTGGTTCCATGTCATGATCACAATGTGTTGAGTTTCAACAATAGTCCTTGCTGTTTAGAAAGATTTCATAATCCTACTTATTCATCCTTTGATGTGCAATCATATACAAGTGATCAGAGTCGCGCAGTTGAAGCATGGAAAGCATTAAAAATTTTCTCCCCCACATTTGAACAACTTGATCGAGTTATGACCTTTAATATCTTGTCTATGTCCTTAGAAAAGTCGAGGATAATTGTTTTTGGAAGAGAGAATGATGTGAATGACAATATTACAATGTATACATCTTACAGCTGCTGTTGTGCTAAATGGTTTGTGCAAAACAACGAGACTAACACCATCATTGATTCATACATATACCATGCATATGTGTTGTTCTCCTTGTTTACTACACCTTCGGATGTTATTGATGTGCTAAATAGGAGAAGTGTGGATGACATATATATATACCATGCATACACTTTGGATTCTTTGTTATCCTATTTTCAGCTTGTCAAAAGCCGAGGACGGCTTTACTTTCAAGAAGGGGAGGATGATAAAAACATGTACCCTATGGATACAACCGTATTTGCTATACTTGTTGTTCCAATTAAAAGAGCTCCTACGCATCACTTAAATTATCAGGTGAGCCCATTTCAAAGATATTTTACTTTATTTGATAAAGAACTTATGATATTACATAATGAGAATGTGTTGCGTTTGTTATCATGTACCAAGATTTATGATCAAGATCATGCAATACATGACACTACACATATGTTAAAACCAAGGACGGTTTTCTGTCAAGAAGGGGAGGATGATGTGACTACGCCACCAACACATACGACCATAGCGGTCAATATCAAGATTGAACTAAAGGTGAATTCGTTTCCTCAACTTCAACATACTTTAAATAAGAATATGATGCTACCTAATGATGAAAATATATATTTTTGTAGCACCACATCACTTTGGAACCCATTGAAGCAAGGGTTCAAGTTGGATAGGTTTTGGAAGCCAATTCGGCCTCCAGATCAATTCGGATTCAGCCTGACAGGCCAAACGTCAAACGTGCATAACTTTCACATACGGAGTCCGTTTGAGGCCCATGAGTACTCGATGGAAAGTTTTTTTCGTCCTCTTTCAAATGGATCTAGCCTCACCTCCAAAATCCTCCTATGCACGTCGCAATCACTCAAAGAAGGTGCTGCATCACCTGTTTGTGCCAACTCGGGGCCTTGTAATGCTTGGGCCCAAAGGAGAGGCGCCCCCTAGGCCCATACTGTTCATGGTTACTGTTCATGTGAACAGTCCCATGAATAGTACCACCTCATTTGTTTTAGTTTTGTGCAGCTTTTCCTCCCCTATTTAAGGAGGCTGCACCCTTCTAGTTTTCTTGGATTTCGTTTGCTTAGTTTTTCCATTGTGAAACTTTTATTCTTCGCTTGTGTCGACTAGACCAACCGTAAAGAACCTCAGCGGAATCCCACCTTTGTGAACTCAATTTAAATATTTGCAATTTCAGATTGCTTGTTATCTTGTTCTTGCGTGTTCTTCGATTGCATGTAGGAATAGACCTTCGTGGTCAGGTCAACCGCGTTCTTGGCACGGTTGATAACGACTCGGAGTGTGGTTTAGCGATTGCTTGGTGTTCTGGTCGTGGCCGGTTAGAAGCCTGCATCGTCAAAGTCGTTCTCCTCCAAATCGAAGTTATCATCCTATCGGAAGATCGGGACCCCATTGCCTCATCATAAGCCACAATCAAAATCCATAAGCAACAGCCCAAAAAATAGTCCCTATATCAATTAGAAAGTATGGTGTTGTTATGGTTTTGGTTGGATACCATTACGAGGGCCGAGGGTAGAGTGCTCTCCCTTGATTGGTCGGTTATGCCACCGTTAAGGCTTTGAAGTTGGATGTAGAAGAGGAGAAGAATCTAGGAACTTGTTTATGGGCGGACCGTCCAATGTGGTGAGGTCGGATAGCCGCTCGAGCTCCCCCTCTAGCCGGACCCTAGCATCCACCAACCATTGGCGAGGACTGAGGAGCATGCCGGGCTAGCCGAGGGCTAAGGTAGACCAAGGCAACGATGTGTTCCCTGGTTGATTTAGGCCTATGGGCTATTCCTTGGCTGATTTTGGCTCGCCTGGTGGGCCCAAAGAAGACTAGAGTAACCGACTAGTGGTGGCAGCCACCACTCGACTCCCATTCGGCCATTCCCCTCATGCCTCCTCCACCCCCTAACCCTAGAGCGAGGCGATGATTGAAGCAACGAGCCTGCGAGGCGAGGCACTAACGACAGCGAGTGGCGGAGCAGGTGTGCGGACAGAGCGATGAGGTGAGGAAGTGACTTGTGCGGCTAGGCACAATGTGGTCGTTGGGCCAACGGGGGGCACGATAGGGTGCGCTTGCGACTTCGAGGTGCTAAGGCCAGGTCACACACGGTGGGAGGCCAGCAGCAATAATGAGTCACCGGGGTGCTTGTTTTTGGTAAACTACTTCGCATATTACTTAGGTCTACTTGGCTAGTCTCATGAAGAATATACAATGTATTTGTGCTTTGTGTTAGTCATACAATTACTATATGAGCTACGCAAATTTGCCAAATTTTTTGCCGAAAAGAAACTTGAAGCAACTTCTGAATTGGCACCATTGAACATTGGAATTGTGTTGCCCACCAAATGCTCAGTGAAATACCTAGCAAGTCAAGCCACTTTATTGTCTTTACATGAGCTCACTGGGGCACAGTAAATAGTTGTGCTTGATGGACATGTGCATGGTATTCTTTATCATTAGCACCTCCATTTAATCCTACCTACCCCGTTATAGTTGTTGATTCTATTTAGTGTCATATAGCCTTATTAGTATCATTGCAATATAGTTTGTGTATAAATTGCTTTGCTTTTGGGTAATACTCTTTGATCCACACTGACGACTCCGTCGTACCTAAAATTTAGTCCTAGATTCGCTTCTATTTGTTTATTCATGTTCGCCTTGTCTTTCACCTACCTCATGATCACCCTCCCCATGCACATTGTCCCTAGGAAAAGTTGAAGCCATGACCTTGCCACTATGCGTAGCTCCGCCGTCAATCTCATCGCCCCGTCCCCTTCACTCTGGTAAGTTTCAACCATGGCCATCATGCCCCTAGAATTTGCCTTAGCCTCCCCATGCTAATGCACTCATGTATTTGCCCTGCCATGCCCCAGAGCCACCGAAACGCCATCGCCGACCCAGAATGCAGGCTAACTCACCGCCGCCATCTATCTTGTCCTCTACTTCATCCTCTAGTCAGCCTCTCTATTCCCATATAATTCAGTGCATGTCAAACATGGTAGGATAGAAAATGGGCTGTGTGGTTCACCATAGCATCCTCGCGCCGTCGCTCCTCGTTGCACCACCCTTGGCCACCATGGAGAGCTCCACTCGCCACCACCTCCACAGCAATGAGACCACCCCTAGCTTCGCGATGCCCTATAGAAACTTGTGCCACCTCAATTCAGAGTTTTGAGCTAGGAATGGTAGTCGTCCATTGTAAAATCCTGATTTTTAGAACTTTTTGAAGTTTTCAAAATGAAAATATTAGATTTTTTGAAATTAACTAAAGCTTAAAATGAATTTTTATTAAGTAAAAGAATTTAACATGACAAAAATAAACTTTAACATTTGCTAGAAGTATTTTATTTGGGTTTCTTGTGCTTCAAGGAATTTCTTGGATTTTGTTCGAGTTTATTTGCTATATCCAAGAGCTCAATTTCTTTTTCTAATTTTTTGGAATTGGAAATTCGAAAAATCTTTTAAAATCTTTTGGGCCGAAGCCCAACACCCACCAGCCTAGCCCTTATCCTTTTCCATAATGCCACGTGTCGACCATCGGTTGCCCGCCGCCCACATCTGAGCCGTTCGTCCCACCCTGTCCTTCCGTCGTCTGATTGACACATGTCAAGCATCAGGGCCATCCACCACTGTTCATGGTGCTATCTGCCTTAGCCGTCCGATCCCCCACAGTGCCACATGTCATTCATCTGATGGGCAATGCAGTTACTATTCATCATCATCTTCGAGCTGAACTTTGCCACCGTCCGTGTCCAACATGGCCTCGTTGTCCATGCCATGCACGCTGTGGTCACCTCGGTGTTCGCACTATAAAGCCGCGCCACCTCCCTCATGTTCCATACCCCACAGTTGAGCACTGCCACTTGTCCACACCCGAGAGCCATCACCGTTGCATCTTCGCCACTACCCGCCGAGCTCATGCGTAGCCAGCAAAGTTGTCGTCTCCGGTGCCGACTGATGAGCTGGCGCTCCGAGCCTTGTTGCAAAAGCATTTCCATTGTCGCTGGTGAGCCCCACTCGCTTCACCATTCCGTTCTACCGCCACTTCTAGCCATGCATCCCTCCGCCGTCCGTTCGCCGATAAGCTGCACCCATTGCTCAACCGTCGATCAACCCTACCACACCCCCCTCGGCCAGTTGCCTCGCCGCAGTTAGCTAGCCATCTAGCAACTGCCGCCATCCGCTGCCCTCGGTGCATGCACCGCACCCGTTCAAGCCCCAAGGTGACGTATCATGCCACGCACCCACCAACATTGAAACGCATCTACGCCAGCTGCCGGTTCAACTTCTCCGTAGACCTGGTCCTCCATGAGCCAAGTCACTGACAGCTGGGTCCCTCTTGCCAGTTGCACAATGCCATAGACCCGTGAGCTAGTTGAGCCAAGTCTACCATAGACTTCCTATTCCATGCACTGAGTCCACACATAGTAGAATATCCTAATTTCTAGTATTTTCCTTAGATTAGATTTTTCAAGAGCCTGTTCTTCTCCTTCCTAGCTCCGATTGACCCAATTTTTTTCTAAATTCATCTAAAATTGAGCTCTATCTTTTGGTTCTATTTTTAAAGTTTTGAGAGTTCGTTTAGTTTTTATTTGATTTTATTTATGTCTTATTCACTTTCTCTCTCTCGTTAGATAACGTCTACGAAGGAGCAGAAGCAAGATTTGAAGATCAATAGCCATTAACAGAGCAAAGCCAAGGCAAGTCATGTCCTTTGATCATGTTGAATCTAGTTTTCAAATATATTTATTTTTTATTTTGTTTTAATTAAGATGCATTGCTGTTTTATTACAAACCTTTGAACCTGGTAATTATGGTCCAACTTGATTAATCCTTCCTTGATAATTTGAATGTCGTGATTCCATTGTCATCATAGGATGAGTAATTATCTAGTAATACAATACTAGCATCCACTTGGGTTGCACGTCTACTATGCTTAGCCATGCTTACTATAGTATGTTGGGTTTATCATCACATGTGATCAATTAATAAATTTGACTTAATGAGATATACAATCATGGTGGTTAACCACAGTTATAAAATTTATGCACCATGACATGGATAGTGTCATTGGTGTTAGTTATACAAAATAATTTTCACTTGGGCGAATGATCGTGCAATAAAGAGGGTGCAATAGCACTTTGGGATGTGGATGTTTCGACTGGGTAATGTATAAGAACTTAACTTTGTGTGTCATTGATCTGAGCCCTATTGTATAACCACTTGTCCAGTAGAGGATGGACCTAGCTGATTAATTTGTAATGTTTCAATTTTGGTTCTATCATTGAGATGAATGTGGTGTGGCCTTAGCCATGGATCCACATTGGCGTAAGAGGGCACAATTAATGACTAGGGGATTTGCCTACTCGATGATGAAACCTTAGTGGGCAGAACTGAGTTGAGATTGAGCATTATAAAGGCTTTGTTGTGAGCTTTTGGTTGACACGCCTAAGGAAGCGTGTTATACTAGTGACATTACAAGAAGGACATATCATGTGGGTAAAGTTGTGCAATCTCTGCAGAGTGTAAAACTATTCAAATAGTTGTATCCCTGGTTATGGACAATGCTCAGTAATTTCACATGAGGGTTAGGTTTTTCATAAAATCTTGGTTGGTTGGGAAGAGTATTTGGCTGGGAAGTGAATGATTAGTTCACTTTTAGTTTATTCAATCCTTTGATTCATTAATTATTTATTTACATGCTTTCCAAAAATACACTTTCAATCTGTTTATTATATTTACTTTAAATTATTGATTTCTACAAAATAATCACTCAGCTATCATTTGGTAAGCCTTGGATATTATATTGTATTCTTGTTACAAACGACTTGTTGAGTACTCTATGTACTCATAGTTGTATCCACATGTGCTTAGTTAAAGAAGAAGTGCCATATCAGCAGGAGGTACTTGAAGGAGGATACTTCGACGACTTCACGGATTATGACTTCACTCCCAAGTCGATTGCCTGTGGGCATGTCGAATGGTTACTATGCTTACTTTTGTTTTCCGCTGCTAGTTTCTTAAGCCCTTTAGGCTATTATCTACAAGCTTGGCCATTAGGTCACGGCTCTGATAACTAATAATATTTGAGTATTTTCTTAATAAACCATGATATGGTCGATATTTCATCTTTGATTACATTATGTGCACTAGCGTGATCCTAGACAAGTGCAGAATATATAGAAGAGTCCAGATTTGCAAATCTGGGTCTCTACAGAGGTGGTATCAGAGCTATATCGACTGTAGGATGAAGCCCTAGTTAGAATGGTCTAATTAGCAAAGTTTCAAAATCTATTTTCTAAATCAAATGAACTAAATGATTATCTAGTAATTCTCTATTCTTTCCTCATTCTCAGGATCTTATTCCTTACCTTCTCTTGGATATTTTCTTCAAATTTTAAATTGGCTTCTTATCCCCATAATATCCATAGATGTCTTGATTTTCCTATATTGAAAGTGAAGGTTGGTATGGAATTCTTCAAGCTTTTCTGTGTGAAGTTTGGATCAAGGTAGTGCTCAATATATTCCAAGAGAAGATTAAAGAGTACTGTGAAGATTGGAAGCCATTAAATTTGAACCCTGTTATAGTTTTAGCATCGTGTAGATCATTTTGCTTTTCTTGGCAGTTGTATGTGATGTGAGCTGCAATTCTGCTTCTAGAATTATGATGCAGTCATGTCAAAAATCTTTATTTGTGAAGTTTATTACTTCTTTCGTTAGCCTTTCCAGCTAAGTGAGTGTTTTAATTTAGGATTGCCATTAGAATATCCTCGTTAGATGAGTTTACCTCTTTCCTTTGCTATTCCCTCCTCCCTGGTCCTTGGTATCATCCTGTCAGATGGTGGATACACGAAGTTTGGCTTGTCGCAACCCAATGGCTTCAGAGCCTAGCAATAATGCATCAAATCCTTCAACTCAGGGGTAGCAGCTTGGTCCAACAGAATTGCATCCAACTTTGAGTCAGTTCCTGGCAGCTCAGAATCAACTCATGAACACGATGATGCAGAATCTAACCAATATGATGAGTCAACAGCATCAGCCAGCCATTGCTTCTCAACCAGATCATCCATCGTCCAGATTCGTAGAATTTATGATGCACACCAGAAGTGCTTCAAAAGAGGACTTAATCCCGGATTAAAGGTTTAGGTTGTGGGCAATGATTATGCCAGTTTCCAAAATATAGTAGATAAGGCCATACTTATTGAAGTGTCTCGTCATGAGATGGAAGAGACTCGCAAGAGGAAGATGATTCACCTAGGAGTTCCATTGCAATAGTCACAAAAAGCTAGAATCAACACGTGCTAGCCAGAATGTGTACCCTAGCAGGCAGATTACAAGACTCCAGCCACTGCTACAAACAGTGTTATCACAGACGGTTCGGAACCGTCATCACAGACGGTTCCTGATCCGTCTGTGTTTATGTGTCAGTGATAATAGGTGGTTATCATAGACGGCTCCCACGCCGTCTATGATAACTTATAATACAGGCGATTTTTCAAAAAAAACCGTCTGTGATACTCGACTATCACAGACGATTTTTTATAAGAACCGTCTTTGATAGTCGACAATCACAGACATTTTTTTTATAAAAACCGTCTGTGATATCATTCATATCACAGACGGTTCAGTGTTTGAAACCGTCCGTCTGTGATAGCTATTTCAACAACGATTTTATTTGCCCTTTTTCGGCTAACCTCATGATATGCTAGCCATGCCCTCTGAAAACAAGCAAGATCGCTTATATAGTATAGGACAATCATTACATAAATCACACAAATGAATGAAACAACACCAGCAGATCACACACACACACACACACACACACACACACACACATATATATATATATATATATATATATATATAGCATGACAATCGTTACACATATCTCACAAATGAATTAAATTGAATGAATTGTTTGATTAAGCACAATTGAGTGATTTGTACAATTGAATCCAATGTTTCAACATCTAATTATCATCATTGCCGGGGTGGAACTCTCCAGACTTGTTTATGACCTCTGCGAGCAAGAATTGGGAGAGGCTTCCATGAATTTCGACGAGTTTGTCAAGATCATATGCACTTTCGTCGAAGTCCACCCGTTGTCACTAGGAGCAATGTTAAGTCATTAATTAACATTTGTGTGTATATATACACCTATATATAATCAGATAATAATAATTATTGGAAGGTTGACAAACCTCTGAATCATTCATCTTAGTGTCCGTGATTTCCTTCATATGGCGGCAAACGTAGAATCCACATACGTTGTCCTGTAGCTGCTGGTGGCACTGCAAAATATATAGAACTACATACATAGGTATTGTCAATTCTATAGGCATTATAACAATGTATGATATATGATTGTTGTGTTGTAGCGGGTACCAGAAATCATGTCCTGTATCGCAACGTGTCACTGGACCCGTTATGTCTCCTTCCTAGGGCAACATAAGCGGTAAACTACCTACGTGATTCCAAAAAAGTTAGCCTCAGCCATTGCAAACGAAGGAAAGATTACAATAGAGTTATGTATGAAGGAAATGAGTTACCTGTTAATTACTTCTTGCACACGCTAAAGAACTTAGTATGCAGTACTAAGTATGCCAGATTTTTCACATGACTTAGTATGCAGTACTTTAATCTCGTCCATCTTTTGCAATTCATGAGCATAGAAGAATTTGGGATTGATATGCTTTGTGAGATGACTCTTCATATAGCCCGTCTGCATTTGTGCAACACAAGCTGCATTATCTTCATAGATAATTATGGGAGCTTGCACAATATTCATCCCACATGACTGCTGGAAGTAGTGAATCATCCATCGGAGCCAAGCACATTCTTGTGCGCTTCATACAGTGCTATAATTTTTAAGTGGTTCGTCGAAGTCGTTACAAGACTTTGCTTAGACGATTTCCAGGAAATTGCAGTTCCACCACACATGAATACATAGTCTGTTTGTGACCTTGCGGTATGCAGATCCGACAAGTACCCAGCATCTGCATACCCAATCAAGTTCAAATCTTGACTCTTTCTGTAGAACAATCCAAGGTCCTTGCTTCCTTGGAGGTATCAGAAGATGTTCTTTATTCCTTGCCAATACCTTTTGGTAGGTTCTGCACTATACCTTGCTAACAGGTTTACGGCAAATGCAATGCCCAGTCTAATGCAGTTTGCTAAATATATAAGTGCTCCTACTGCACTTAAGTATGGGAATTCTGGTCCTAGGACTTCCTCTTATCGGTACTTTTGATGGGTATGCCTTCTCAAAGCCAAACCTTTCTAACACCTTCTGGGTGTAGGCCAACTGATGTACTAATATTCCTTCCAGGACATGCTCGAGCTGCATGCCTAAGCAAAACTTAGTTTTACCCAAATCTTTCATTTCAAATTCTGACTCCAGGTAAGAACTTGCTTCTTTTATGTCTTCCATTGTCCTGATGATATTCAGATCATTTACATACATACCTACTGATGTGACGATGGCCCGATCTTCCGAGAGGTACTGATAAGTCGATTGTGGAGATCTCGACGTTGATGATCCAAAGGCTCCGATCAAAACAGATCGAACCCTCGCAATCACTACACCACTGCTCCGTTGGTTATCAACCGTGCCGAACACGGTTGACCTCGCCAAGAAGGCTATCTCCTGCAAGCGAATCGAGAACACAAGCAAGAGAGTACAAGATGCAATCTATATTGCGGATAAAGATTAAGTTCACAAGTTGGGGTTTCTCAAACCGAACATGCGGCGAAACTGCTAAGCAGAATAAACTCTTAAGAAAAACCCAAGGAAAACTAAAGGGGTGTGGCCTCCTTAAATAGGGGAGGGGGAAGCCACACTTATCTAATGAAAAGGGATGTGGTACTATTCCTAGTTACTGTTCACGTGCGTGGTACTATTCATGTGAACAGTACCGGCCCAAATAGCCCAAGTTACAAGGCCCTCGGCCCACTTTGAGTCGGACTGGAAAAGTGACGTGGCTTGTTTCGCAGTTTCTGATCTGCTCGAGTGGAGTTTGGATGTGAGACCAGATCCATCTGAAAGTAGACTCCAAGATCTTTCCAACGAGTACTCACGGGCCCTGAGAAGCCTTTTGGATCAAAATTTATGGCCGTTTGAAGTTGGCTTGTCAAGCTGAATCCGAATTGATCTGGAGGCCGAATTGGATTCCAAAACCTGTCCAAGTTGAACCCTTGCTTCAATTGGTTCCAAAGTGATGTGGTGCTACAAATATATATATTTTTATCATTAGGTAGCATCATATTCTCATTTAAAATATGTTGAAGTTGAAGAAATGAATTCACCTTTAGTTCATTCTTGATATTGGCCGCTATGGTCGTACATGTTGGTGGCGTGGTCACATCAGAGATTATACAAAATCCATTATGGGATCATCATATAAACACACATGGACAATCTTCATTGTTCGTGTAGCCATTCTTGCATAGAAAGTCGCTTAAGTGATTATACCACATCCTGCCAGATTGCTTCAGTCCATATAGTGATTTCCTGAGCTTCACACTGTACAGTTTTCTATTTGCTCTATCTTGGTTCGGGACGGGGATACCTTCAGGGACATTCATATAAATCTTTGAATCCAAGTTTTTATAAAGGTATGCAGTTAACACATCCATCAATTTCATTTCTAGATTCAAGTTTACTGCCATTAAGATCAAATATCTAAAGGTAATTCCACTCATGACTGAGGAGTAGGTTTCTTTATAATCACCTCCTGGACGTTGAGTGAAACCTTGTGCTACCAGCCTTGCTTTATATCTTACAACTTCATTTCTTTCATTTCTCTTTCGAACAAATACTCATTTATGCCCTACAGGGTGCACGTTCCTTCTTCCAATCTTCCCAATCTGATCTTTGCGATGCAGGCTCGGGATCAAGATCGGTGATTGTGGGAATTTTCTTTGCGAAGTAGATATCAACATTGGTTGTTGTCCTATTCATGGACTCTCCCATGTGCACATAATTTATAGCTATTTCTTCATGAGTTGCTTCTTCTGGAGCGATTGCTTCTTCTGGAGCTTCTCCTTGCTCATCGCTTCTTTCAATTGCGGTTGCAAGTCCCTTTAGGTTTTTGGCTCTGATGTGTGCGCACACACCCATGCCAATTTCTTCTTACATGGGGATATTCAGATCAAGTATGCCCTTTTCTAAAGGTGTCATACTAGTGCCAGGTATTAACTGGCTCCCCTTCTGGTTCTGGGGAACTCCAGTGATCGGCTGTGACAAGTCCTTCTTATCCTTTTTCACCGGGCGTCCCCGGTTACTTGGGATTCGAGGAGCTGAGGTTCTCATCCTTTAATTCTGAGGCCTCTGGACGGGATTAGGGATACCTTTTGCTTTCTTTGGTATTTCAACTCTCTCTGGTGCATTGCGTGCAGGCACATGCGACTTAGTCACGCTCTTCAAATCACTAAAGTGATCAGGCAGTTGATTTGCTAATGCTTACAAATCAATAATCTTCTGGACTTCTCTATTTGCTTCACTAGTGCGTGTGTCATTTGCATGGATTCCCGTGGCTTGCCACATAATTTCCCGATATTTTTTATCAAGGGGTTGATTTCCTACCCCTAATATTGGGAAACTATCCTCATTAAATATGCTATCAGCGAAGCGGGCAGTATGCAAATCTCCAGTCATGGGTTCTAAATACTTGATTATGGATGCAGTCTCATAACCAACGTATATCCCAGTCTTACGGAGAGGGCCCATTGCAGTACACTGTGGAGGGGGTATAGGTACATAAACCTTGCATACCTCCTGAGATGAGAAATTTTTTGTACTGACCCTTGCGCTAGTTGCATATGTGAATGGATGTTGTAGACCGATGGTCTAAAGTTGATGAGATTTGTTGCATATAGGACTGCGTGTCCCCAACATGTAGCTGGCAAATTGTAATTCTACAAAAGGGGTCGAGCAATAAATTTAATTCTCTTGATTAATGCCTCTGCCAAACCATTCTGGGTATGGACATGCGGTACAGAATGCTCAACTGTAATTCCCATCGCCATGCAATAATCATCAAATGCCTTTGAAGTGAATTCTCTGGCGTTGTCCATTCTGATAGACTTTATGTGATGATCAGGGAAGATATTTCTGATGCGAATGATCTGCGAGATTAGCTTTGCGAAAGTATGGTTTCTCGTGAACAATAAACCCACATACGACCATTTTGAGGAAGCATCGATGAGCACCATAAAATACTTGAATGGCCCGAAAGAGGCTGAATGGGACCGCAAATGTCTCCTTGGATGCGCTTCAGAAATACAGGGACTTCATCCTTCACTTTCAGAGTGGAGGGTCTAGTAATTAATTTCTCGGTGGCACATGCAGAGCACACAAAATCTTCGTGATTCAGAAAATTCTTTACATTAATATTCTACCCTTGGGAATTATTGATTATATTTCTCACCATTCTAAGGCCTGGGTGACCTAATCTGTCATGCCAGAGACAGAAAAATTTAGAACTTCTAAACACTATCTTCAGAGCAGTGTAGGCTGTAGGTGCATTGATGTTGGTGTAGTATAGCCTAGTTTTTAGTGAAGGAAGTTTTTCTAATACCTTTTTTTTATTCTCTTCGCGCTTCGTAATGAGTAGGTATTCCTTACCGTACTCTTCTTCAGTCTCAACGTGGAAACCATTGGCACGAATATCCTTAAAACATAGAGAGTTCTAGTCGATTCTATAAAGTTGTGCCCATTGGGAGTATAATTGTGGCTCTTCCTGAACCAATTATACATGCATCGCTTCCGGGGATTGTCGTTAGACTGCCAACATTTTTACGAATCAACTAAAAATACTTCGTCTCTCTTAAGATGGTATTCGTTGTGCCGCTGTCGGCTAAGCACACTTCCTCTATAGGGCGCCACACGTGTTCTAATATAAGGTATTTTATTAATATGTATTAGAAGGCAATCAACACATAAATAAAATACTTCAATATCAGAACATATCGTACCATTATAAACTGAATAAATGAATGAATTGTTCAAAATTATCCAACCATCACGAGAAAATAAAGATACTAAAGTACCATCCATGCAAGTTCTAACTTGTTCTTTTCACACAAAATAAATGACAATTAAAGTCTAAATGCATTCTGGGCATCAGACTGAATCTGCTAGAAAATCAGAAGCTTCATCTGCTATTTTCTCGGGAGTGATATGCTCTTCGAGAGAAATCATGGTGGTGGCTGCTTCTAGGTCGAAATGGGGTGCTGCTGCCGGGATGGTCTCAACCTCCATCAGCGCAAGTAGCTGTTCAGAACTCTCCCCTTCAACAGATGCAAAGTGGGTTTCATGCTGCCCTTTGCCATCCTTCTTCTTCTGTGCTTGTAAGGCATCAATGACATGCTGCGGCTCTTTACAAATCTATCACCAATGCCCCCACTTGCCACACTTGAAGCAGCATTGGTCCTGCTGGCCATAGGTCTTGCCAGCAGGACCAATGCTTGCCTTGTTCTCACTTGGAGCGTGTAACAGCCTAGATTTTTAGTAAAATAAAAATAAGTAAATAAAAATTAATTAAAATAAGTATTTTTGTGCCTAAGTTTTAAATTTGGATTTGCCCTGAATTTCTGTTTTTGAAAAAGCTGGATTTGAAAAGCATTTTCAGAAAAACCTAAAATTATTAAATAAAATGATATTTTGATTTTCTATAAAAATCTTATGTCAAATTAATCATTTGGATTTATTTGGCTCTTGTTTGATTTTTCTGAGTTTTCAAGAGTTTAAAATGTATTTTTGAAAATAAAAGTATTTTAAAGTATGAAAATTAGATACCAACATTAGTTGGAAATATTTTGATTAAGTCCAAAATGTCTTTAGGAGATTCTCTGAATTGGTCTGGAATTTTTGGAGGTATTTTCATATTTTTCTGAGGCTTAATGAAATTCCTAGCCTTTTCTGAAAATCCAGAAATAAGAAATAAAAATAAAATTCCCCTCCCTTCCATCCGGCCGCCACTTGGACGGCCTGGATCCGCCGCCGATCCCGCCTACCCCCTCCCGTCGGCCGCCACGCGTCCGGCCCATATCTCGGTCACACACCTCCCAGCGGCCCATCTCGGTCGCTCCCTCCCCTCTTTCACCGCCAAGCGGGCCCGGCCCGTCAGCCTCCACCCGCCCCTCTTCCGCACCCGCCCTCCGATAGCCATTTGACGTCCGCGCCTCCTATCTCCCCTTATCTCGCTGCGCCGTGGGCCCGGTCCGTCAGATCCGTCCCCTACCCGCCTCCTCCTTCCTCCCGCGCCGTCGCCGCAACGGCCACCTCGCCCGACCCGGCCGCGCCCCCACGTCGCCTCCCCTCGCGCGCCACCCGGTCTCCTTCCCCGCACGACCTGCGCACGTTCCCCACTCCCCCACCTCCCCACTTCCCCCAAATCGGCCGCAACCGCCGCCGCCTCTCCCCCACTCCGGCGAGAAATCCGCGACGCCTCCACCCCCGTCTGCCCCTATAAAGACCTCCCCCGGCTCCGCCTTTCCTCGCCCTTCCTCTGTAACATCCCAAAAATTTAAAATTTGAAAATATGAATTTCTTGAATTATTTTTGCAATATGTTCTATTTGAATTTGGATTTTACGATGTTTTCCTGAATTTGGTTAAGGTTCTAAATATTTAAGAATTAATAAAAGAGGAATGTGCAAATAATGGAAGACAAAGATTTAAAATGCGAATCTGAAAAGATGATCCAGTATAAGAAGAGAGAAAACCGGAGTTAAAAATATAAAATTCTCAGTTTGAAAATAATGGCATAAATAGCAATAAAAGTAAACAAATAAAATCAAAATAGAGGACTATTATATTTTGTATCAAGATAATTGAGCCAAACAGGCAAACTCCAAAAATCAATAGGACCTAATGCAAATTAAAAATCTAAAATCCAGAAAAATGCTTGAGCCTCTCTTCCTTTTTCTTTTCCTATTTTCCTCTTTCACTTATAGGTGGGCCCCACTTCTATTTTCTTTTCTCCCTTTCTTTTTCCCTCCCGGTGGATGCTCTGGCAGTGGGCCCCACTCCTCCTTTTCTTTCCCCTGCCAACCGAGCATTCCCCCGCTTCCTTTCTCTGCGCGTGGGCTCCCCCCTTTTTCTCTGCGCGTGGACCGCCCCTTCCCCCTCTTCTCTCTTCCCTCCCCGTGCGCAGCTTCCCCTGACTCTGCAGCGCGCCTCCCTCCCCGTGGAAGCCATGCGCCAGCGCCATTTCTCTCTGCGCCGAGCTCAGCTCATTTTCTCCGCGTGGCAGCCATGCACCAGCCTCTTCCCTGCTCTGTCGTGTCGGCTCGCGTGCGCGGCAAAGCTGCAGCGCCTGCCGGTGTGGTCGCGCTCAAGCCCTGGAATCCCGCTGCCACCGCCGCCTGCCGCCCGCCCGACAAGACCACACGGTGCCACCCGTTGCCGGCCCTCTTCCCGCCGCCTTTAAAAGCCAGCAAAACTCCCATTGCATCGCCGTTCCACTCCTCTCCCTTTCCATCCATTTCTTTTTGTGCTCGATCAAGCTCCATTCATGGCCGTCGGCGCCTCCACCACCCTCCGGCCACCGCGACGGTTCTTTCTCCAAATTGAATGCGTCATGGCGTGCCCCCACTCCCCCTCCGCTTCCTCTTCGGCCTAATTGGAAAGTCGTGCGCCAAGCTCACCGGAATCGCGTCTTCCCCATCGCCGGCCGAAAGCCGCCGGCGCCGGCGCCGCACTCTGCCTGGTGACTCCGGGTCCGATTCCCCGCGGTGGGAGCATCCCCTCGACGCGCCGAACCTTCCCCGAGCATCGCCCTGCTCTTCCCTTCACCGTATCGCGCTGGCCACGGTGACCACCTCTGCGCCGCCCATGGCCATCGCCGCCGGCCCACCGTAGGCACT
The DNA here is from genome assembly GCA_017311315.1 of Dendrocalamus latiflorus. Taxonomy (NCBI): domain Eukaryota; kingdom Viridiplantae; phylum Streptophyta; class Magnoliopsida; order Poales; family Poaceae; genus Dendrocalamus; species Dendrocalamus latiflorus. The sequence goes on from CM029640.1 coordinate 17,731,511, forward strand.
TCCCGACCCAACCGGAAGCATGGTAAGCTTCACTTGGTCTCCCTTATGCTCACGCGCGCGCTATCCCCTCCCCTCTCCTTCCCGGTCGCAGGCGCCCCATCCTCACCTCACCGCCGGCCGCCTAAGGGACCACACGAGCCGCCTTGCTCCTCCTCGGCCCAAGCCAGCCCCCCCCCCCCCCCCACTGTCTTCCTAGTTGCCATGGGAACCCATTTTGATGGTCCTAGCCGCCTCTCCGGCCGCCACTCGCCGCCGGCAATGCAAGCACCGAGCTCCGGCTTCTCCTCTGTTTTGGCCTCAGCTCACCTCACCTCTTCTTATTTCCTTCGCCTCCTCTACCAGCCCAGGCGTCCCGCCCACTTGGCTAACAGCGCGCCCGTTACAGACTTTCACCCCTTCGGTCGTGAGTTCGAACTCAACTGGCCGCACCCCTTTTCCCATTTTTGTTTTTAAGTTTTTGTGGTCCATTTCAAGTAAGAAAATTTATGGAAAATTTGAGAATACTTTAGAGAAGCTATTAAATATTAAAGCATGGATCAATTATCATATGTTAGTAACTAAAGTGCTTTGAATAATTGTTTTAAAGCTTAACTATTAATCAAGGACACATTAATAAATTGAGTAAACACTTGTTTAAACTTATGCTCTCATGGAACAATGATTTAACAAGTAAAAATGTTCTAAAGATCAAATCGCAAACCCATGTACTTCAGTAAAAGAGGTTATGTAAGATTTTGGTTAGTTCATATGTGATTAATTATATAGTTTGAATAATTATCTAGGAGACTTATTGTTAACTAAAGATATGGACAAAGGCATTATGATTTCGATTAAGTATCCAAATTTAATAGAGAAGCTAATATTAGTTAATTAGAAGGTAAATAAGATTATTAGAGATTTTAAATCTAGGGTGAATCCTTGGAAGCCAATACATTACATTAGGATGTGAATAAGGTTATTTAGGATTTAACATTTGGTTAAAAACCACATATGAAAAGGTAATGAACCTTTGTTGTCTATATTAAATGTAATTATTAATTAAAGGTATTAATATAAAACGAGTGGCTTTGATTAAATATTCAACCTTAATAAAGATTAACCTTAATTATGATGTATGCCCTAATGTTCGTCTTGCCATCATCAAATAAATCCCAATGGTAAATTTAAGTAAATAGCAATACTGACATGTAACCTTGTATAACAAGTGCAGTCCTATGTAAATGAAATTTAATTAAGATTAAAACATGATAGAAGCTAAGTAAAGGCATAAAATATAAGTGTCATGTTAGAAAGATATGTTCATGTGACAATTATAATAAAGCAACCCCTAGGTCGTTTGTAATTAAAATAATCTCACCATTCGACATATTAAAGAACAAGTAATGTTAGCACAACCTAAAATCATACATTTCGAATTGCTAAAAGTATAGACTATAAGATTATTTGAGATGTAATAATAGATTAAATATATATAAGTAGCTAAGGTAATTGGAACAAAAGGCTAAGTTTTACTAAGAGATGACTTTGGTTAAATTGTCTCAATTCCCATGAAGAAAAGTGGCTTTGGTTAGAAGTTCCAAATTTAGTAAAAATATCCTTAGTCATAATTAAAAATACATCCGTAGAAGGTACAAAAATTTATTAAGATACACACGAGCTTAATACATGTCTAATTACAGATTAGTTATTAACATATATAAATGACTAGTACGCCTATAGCATCCATTTTAGATATGATCCTACACTAAAGTAAAGGCTTAGGAAAAGTTAGGCATAATCTAAGGAAGCTAATAAAATTGAAATAAGGATTTAGGGAGTCTATGTATGATGTAATTTCGGATTAGATGTCATGATAAATAATTAGTGTAACTTTAATATTTACATTGTAAATCTAAATTAAATATTGAGCTCTTGCTATTTCTCTTAATCTAATTAATAATGAAAGCCTATATCAGAGACTATTCTAAAAACTTAATAAAGATATCCAAGTGTTATAATACCTTTGAATAAAAGATTTATAGAATAAGTACAGATCTCATCCATCAGTCCAGTCTGCCTTTATCATAACCTGAGTTGCAAGGAATGCATACCCTAGAGATAAAATTTGTACACTAAACTCCTGCACCAGTCTATAGGTCTAACCCGACTCATGAAACTTCCTTGATAAATAACAAAATAATAAAAAGAGATTATTAATAAAAAGATCAAGTTATCATATGCTATTACCAACCTTGCCTCAAATCACCGAATCACCCATTAACTCGTAATAAAACTAAATTGAGTTTATTCGGATTTATTTGGATCCTTTTTGAGTTATTTGCTTTTATTTGGATTCATTCGTTTATCGCGTAGTTAGAAACTGGAGTCCCGAAGAATGAATGGATCAAGCGAGATCGAGATCAAGTTGACGATAGAGACCAAAAGCTCAAGAGAAAGCATCGTGTGAGCTCAAGACCGCGGTAAACCGCGCCAGGCGAGTCAATACTTTGATCATGTTGAACCAATATTTTCTGCAAATTACTTTGAATTAAATTATCAAATTGCATGCTGTTATGTTTATGAAAATACATGTTTAATTCAATAATCTAGTTATGTGCCTATTGTTTACCTTGGATAATATTACCCCTCCTTTGGAATATTTGAATGTGCGAACATTGTCGCCCTAGCAAAATTATAATAGTAACCTTTGGAAAATAAGTCCCTAAATATATGCCATGCTTAGTATTGTTTAGGTACTCATGGGCGCGAGAGCGCCCAAGCATCACTTTTAATCCTGAGAAAAATTGGTTGGGCAGTCATGGTGGGAATGACTGGTATCCTTTGATAGGGTTATTTTATGCTCTCAAAAATCCCAACTTGCTTAAATATCTGAGCGGATGGCTTGGGGGCTGGTATGTGGTGCGGTGGGAGCACAAATTAGGGAGTGTGGTAGAACCGCTCAGATAATACTAAGGACTGAATCTTGTGATGACCTCCTGATGTAAAACAGTACAACCACAAGTCTATAATGGGTACGACCTAGCTGAATAACTTGCAAGGGTTTAGTTCAGACATCACCGAGGGAAGTGGGTGCCAGGGTGTACTGGTTTACTCACAGTGAGGCACAGGGTGTACTGTACTCGCACGGCGCCAGAGGGGGCTTCTGACTGTGGTGGTGTAACCCTTCAGCAGTGAAACCTCAGCGTGGGTGGTGTCTAGCTAGATCGGAGTAAGGTAAAGGCTTTGTGATAAATTATCTGGGTCTCATGCCTAAGGAAGCATGTTGGCAAAAAGGATAGTTCATCTCTTGTGGTGAAAGTGTACAAACTCTGCAGAGTTAAAACTATTCGAATAGCCGTGCCCACGGTCATGGGCAGACATGGGAACTTACTCGAGTTAGTTCTATTTCTAAAACCCTTTGGCTTGGGATGGGAGCAAAACAAAATTGAAGGGATGGACTTCAGTTTTGGTTGGTTTTTCCTGGAGGGATGGACTCCAGTGGTACTAAGTGAGGTGGATGGAACCTCCTTATAAAAACTAGCATTGGTGGAGGTAACCATGCACTGTAACAGGTGGATGTAACCTGCGCTACTATGATTATTGCATTCACACATCAGTTTTGGAAGAACTTGTTTTCAGTTGAAATTGCTAAGTCATTGGGCTTTTTAATTAATTGTATTCAAAAGCACTCTACGCAAAATAAAATAGCCCGAGCCTCTCCTTTGTTAAGCCATGCATACTATTTATTTGCATTCTGTGTATTGGCTCGCGAGCACGGGGTCGGAGTGCTCATGCTCGCTTTGCGACAAAATTCAGAATCAGGAAATCAAATCACCCCGCCTCAGCAACAAGATTGGACAAGCTGGCCGAAAAGATGAAGATGTCAAGGGCTAGGTCGCGAACCTCCAGTTGGCTGCCTGTGGGCATGTCCTGAAGGTCCCACCTGTGTGCTTCGTTCTTCCGCTGCTGCAATTTATTGATTTCGGCCTAATCGGCCCATGAGTAAGTCTACTATTATATTTACGTTTCCGCATAATATGAACTTTGATATTCAGAACTGTAATCTGTGAGCACTATCTACTGATCCAGGGAATAGTGCGGTGGAATCACAGAGGATTCGGATTGAAAAATCCGGGTCCGACATCCTCCCCCGCCATTCCTCTCTCCCTCCCGGCCACCTCACCGTCGCCGCGCCGAAGAGCCCGAACGCCGCCGCCGCATTCCTCGCCGCCGGCTGTCTCCGGTCCCCTCTGGTAAAGCCCGCGCCCCTCCTCGTGCTCGCCGCACTCTCCTTTCTCTCCCTCGCCCATCGCCGGCCGCCGATGAGCCGCCGAACGCCGACGAGACCCCGGTGCCCGAGCTCCCCTCCGGCCGGCCTGCCACGTGGGCTCGCCCGTGCCAGCGTGGACGGTGACGCGGCGCCACACCATAGCCACCTCGGCAAAACCCTGCCCCGTCAGCGCCACGCCCGCGTCAGTCCCCTCCTGTGCCACCTCAGCATCTCCCAGGGTCCATGAACCTGGTCTATGGACCCGGACCCACATGCTAGTTAATCCATCCCAGGGCTGACGCCAGCTGACGCAGTAAATCTATTTTTCAGTTGAAAAATAATTCGGCTGAAAAATAAATTCTCTGCTGACGCTATAACTCAGATTTTCCTTTAGAAAAATAATTCCAGAAATTCTTCTTTTTCTTTTTCTCTGAATTTAAACTTCCTGGAGCCCGTTCTTCTTCGTCCTAACTCCGATTGAGCCCATTCAAATTTCTAAATTCATCAAAAATTCCCCTGTATCCATTTCTAGCCTCAATTCAAATTTTTGAAGTCAATTTGAATTTATTTGAATTTGGTGGGTTATTTTCACGTGTAGACTTCGACGATTCGGGAAAATTTGACGACGAAGGTTTAAACCAAGTTGAAGAGTAAGGCAAGTTACACTCCTTGATCATGTTGATCCCAGTTTTTAAAATAAAATTATGTTGATTTAAATTATATTGCATGCATATTTTTATTCAACGTATTTCAATTCAATTTTAAATTTAGTTATTGCCTACTTGTTAATTCCTCCATTGAATTTGAATTCCTCAATACCTTGTCACCCTAGATGAAACTCTAGTTGGTACACTAGTATTGGCTAGAGAGATTTTATATCAAATGCTTAGACCTGCTTAGACATAATATATGTTTTGGGATACCTTTTCACATAAAATGATGAACCTTTCACGTAAAATGATATACTTTTGTTATGTACTCTTGACTTTGGTGAGTCAAGGAGTGTTATGAAATATTTTGAAAACAAAATATCAAACTTGGTTTAGAATTAGGCAATTGGTTAGATTGGTGGGTGCAGGCATGCCCTGTTGGTTGGAGCCGCAGTGGTTGATTGTCGTGCACGGGGGTATGTGGTTGGGCCTAAGTCAGATTAAGGACTGGTCTGTGAGTTACTGTTGCAAAGCCCTATCGTACTACCACATGGCTGGTATGGGACAGCCCTGGCTGAATAATTTGAAAGTGAGCGTGGTTGGTGCCATGTGAAGTCTCACTTGGGCGAGCGTGGTTAAGCCATGAGAAGTCTCGCCTAGGCTCAAGAGGGGGTCCCGGTCTGGTGGATTCCTTACTGGGGTGAAATCTTAGAGTTGGCTTGACCAGGTTGAAGGCTTTGCATTGTAAAGGCCTTGTCACAACTCCTTGCCGCACACCTAACGAAGTGTGTAACTCGCGTGGCACAAAAGGATGATCGTGTCTTGTGGGTAAAGCTGTACAACCTCTGCAGAGTGTATAATCTATCCTGGATAGCCGTGCCCACGGTCATGGGCATGCTGAGTAAAAGTTTTTCATGGATTAGATGTTGTTTTTAAAAAATATTTTTGAAAACCTTATGGATGGATGGAATCCATGAGAGAATGAAAACCTTGTGGGTGGATGGAACCCATGAGAGAGATTGGAAGCTTGTGGATGGATGGAATCCACAAGTGTTTGGCAACGTGTGGATGGATGGAATTCATACGTGATCTTTTCAAAAAGATGGTCTGGGTGAGATGCCCGTGGATAGGTTGGTGTTTGGTATTATTTTCTAACACAAGTACGGTTTTACTTATTGTATTAAATTCAGCAATTTCAATCTATTACTGTATTTCTTAAATGCTGTTGTTGTAGGGGTGGCCCCCACCTAAGCCCAGTAGGCCTGTTAGAAGGATGTAAGACCCAAAATGGGACATGTATAATGACATGTGTACCCCTGAGGGGAATACTCACGTGTAAGGGTATAATTGTAAAAGTGCCCCTCATGTGGATGTATATATGTAACACAAGCCATGGGGAGAAACCCTAAGCCATTCACTCACCTAACTCTCCACTACCACACTCTCTCTCTGTTTGGTCTGTAACCACAACAGTTGGCGCCGTCCGTGGGGAGGACAAGAACAAGCCTCCAGATCTGAAGGCGAATGGCACCAAGGAAAGCTTCAACATCGGTGGCGAAGAAGAAGAAGGCGGAGGCGGCGAAATCTCGCATCAACACCAAGGCTTCGGCTGTAGCAGATGCAGGTGCGGGTGGCGGCACGGATGTGACGACCATGAGCACCGGCGTTCGCGACGCGACGCCCGACCCCGCCACCAACCCCGGCGGTGACAACGCAGGCGCGTCCACTTCCCTACTCGGCACGGGAGCGGTGGGCGGCCCCAGCAACGACGCGGGCCTCGTCACCAGCTCCAGGGTCCTCCGCGCCAGCGCTGCGGGTGGATTGGGCGCACAGGCCGTGGTCGCCGCCGTCCCGGTCGCGCCGCCGAGCGTGCTGACGGCCCCAACCGCGCCCACGGTGGCGACCGCCCTGCTGGCGGCCCTCAGTGCGTGCCAGCGGGAGCTGTCAGATCTCCGCGGGGCTGTGCGAGACATACAAGAGGCTCGGAGCCAATGCGCCGCACCGGTGGCTACGTCTCAGCCCACCTCGGAGAGGGCGAATAGCCGCGACGCTCTTGCGTCCAGTCGCGTCCCACTAAGGCGCATAGACCCGGAGTCCCCGCTCTCCGTGGACCTGCAGCAAGCGGCGTGGCCCGAGGACTTCAATTTCCCGACTTCAATTTCGATGCGGACCAGCTCTTCGCAGTCAAACAGAAACCCGAGGAGGGGCTCCGGATTTACTTCAAACGCTTCGCCCAGGTACGCTGCCAAGTCAGGGACGTTAGCGAGGCAACCATTATCAACGCAGTGATACAAGGTCTCCGCCCGGGACCACTCGCTGAGTATAACACGCGGAAGCCACTCAAGTCGGAGGCAGAGCTCTTCGACAAAATGGAAGCGTACGCCCGAGCCGAGGAGGACGCGCGGAGGCGCAGCGGCGACAGCTCTGATGCCGGGCAAACGGAGAAGTTGTCGCAAAGGAGAAGCACAAGAGACAACCTGAGGACGAAACACAAGCAAGTGTCCGTAGGCGACACTCGTGAGCCCGTCGACGACGGGGTGCACCAAAACTCCCAGGCGACAAGCGTAAGCCTCGGCGTAACCGGTGAAGACCCCAAAAGGCCCGCCACGTCCTCGCTGCGCAAGGCGTTCCCCGGGAGGCCGCGTTAACCTCGCGCGCCGGAGGGGGACGCGAAGGAGGCCGTGATGAGAAGCCGCGTGCGGAGCAGGAAATCCTAGAATACGGCAGGTGGTGCGAAGTGCACGGCTACGGGGGCCATTTCACGCGGACATGCACCAAAATTGCGGCATTACGGCAAGCGATGGCCCATGTACGGGCCTCGGAGACACTGACCCCCGCAATAGCCCACGTACAGCGTATGCAAGGCAGTCCCTCGCGTGCTGGGTACCCCGGAGAGACCCAGTGCCGTGGGATTAACGTCATCACTAGAGGCTCTTCGTCGAGCACTTCCCCAGCACAACTGCCTCTGCGGGCGTCCCATTGCAGCATCGTGTTCACGTCAGCCGACGCCCAGGGCGTGGAATTCCCCCACCAAGATCCCTTGGTCATCCAAGCCGACATCGCAGGTTGCGACGTCAGGCGTATCCTCATTGACGGAGGGAGCTCCGCAAACATCTTGTTCGCGGAGGCCATTGATCGTATGGGAATACCTCGGAGCCTACTAAGAGCTTCGGAAGCCCCCCTTCAGGGCCTCGGAGGGCAGCCTCTGAAGGCTTTGGGTCAGGTACGCCTCCAAGTCTCCTTGTGCCAGGCTGACAACGCCAGGACTGAAGATGTCGTCTTCGACGTCGTGGACGTCTCGTATCCGTACAATGTCATACTGGGCCGCCCTGCCATCAACTCCTTCGAAGCGGTCCCACACTATGCATTCCTATGCATAAAGCTCCTAGGCCGGCGGGGCGTCATCACCATTTTCGGCGACCAGGATATGGCTAGGAGCATCGAAACCGGAGCTAAAAGCTTGCACCGTAAGGTGCATGTCCTCGCCGATAAATACCAGGCGGACACGCCATCCGCTCCAGGATGGACACCTAAGCCCCACCCAGAGGGCAAAGTGAAGAGGGTGCCGCTCCAGGCGGAGGGGCAGCTCGTATCCATAGGCGAGGGCCTCCCTCCGGACGTAGAGCAAGACTTGCTTCGAGTCCTCCAGGCCAACATCGATGTCTTTGCATGGTCCCCGGAGGATATCAAAGGTGTGGACCGCGCCCTCATCGAGCATAACCTCGTGATCCGCCCTGACGCCAAGCCAGTCAAGCAGAAAATTCGCAGTATGTCCATGGACCGGCAGCAAGCGGCCAAGGTGGAGGTGGCGAAGCTCCTTCGGGCGGGGGTTATCCGCGAGGTCCAACATCGGACTGGCTTGCCAATCCGGTGTTGGTTAAGAAGGCCAGCGGCGCCTGGCGCATGTGCATCGACTTTACCGCCCTCAACAAGGCATGCCCGAAGGACGATTACCCTCTGCCGCGCATAGATCAACTGGTCGACGCCACCGCCGGATGCGAGCTCATGAGCTTATTGGACGCCTACTCCGGCTACCATCAGGTCTACATGGCCAAAGACGACGAGGACAAAACCAGCTTCATTACGCCGGTAGGGACCTTTTGCTTTGTCAGGATGCCCTTTGACTTGAAGAACGCGGGCGCAACCTTCACCCGCCTCGTCGCGCTGGCCCTAGCCGTTCAGCTAGGAAGGAACATGGAGGCCTACGTGGATGACGTGGTAGTAAAAACCAGGCAGCTCGCCTCTCACGATTGGGATCTTCAGGAGACCTTCGACAACCTCAGGAAGGCAGGCATTAAGCTCAATCCGGACAAATGTGTTTTCGGCGTGCAGGCGGGCAATCTCTTGGGCTTTCTCGTATCCGGGTGAGGCATTCAAGCGAACCCCGACAAGGTTGACGCTATCCTGGGCATGGAACCTCCCAAGACGACGCGGGAGGTCCAGAGGCTGGCAGGCCGCATGGCGGCCCTGAGTCGTTTCCTCTCCAGGGCAGCGGAGCGGGGCTTACCATTTTTCAAGACTCTCCGCGGTTGCGATGGGTTTCATTGGGACGACGACTGAGCAAAGGCCTTCGACGACCTCAAGAAGCACCTCACAACCCTTCGCACTCTGGTGGCCCCAGCACCAGAGGCTTCCCTCCTACTCTACCTCGCCGCCTCGGCAACGGCGGTCAGCGCCGTCCTCGTCCTCGAAGAGGGCGCGCTCCAGCGGCCAGTGTACTTTGTCTTCGAAGCCCTCCAGGGCGCCAAGATGCGATATACCGAGCTCGAGAAGCTTGCTTACGCGCTGGTCATGGCCTCAAGAAAGCTCCGGCATTACTTCCTGGCGCACCCGATAACGGTGCCATCCTCATTCCCTCTGGCGGAGATGCTGCACAACAAGGAATCCACGGGGCGAATCGGCAAATGGGCGGCCGAGCTTGCCCCATTCTCCCTAACATACGCCTCCCGAACGGCAATCAAGTCTCAAGTTCTGGCGGACTTCCTCGCGGAGTGGACCCCTCCAGCTTAGCCCGCCCTCCAGGTCGAAGACCCGGTATGGACGCTTAACACCGACGGAGCTTACGGTGTTGCGGGCGCAGGAGTGGGCGTCGTTATCACCACACCTGAGGGGCAACGCCTGTTGTACTCGGCGCGCCTAGCGTTTCCGGCTATGAACAACATGGCCGAGTACGAAGCATTACTCTTCGGCCTCGGGAAGCTCAAAGCGATGGGAGCGAGACGAGTCCTCGTCCGCACTGATTCACGGTTAGTGGCGGGCCATGTGGACAAGGCATACCAGGCCAAGGACCCGAAGCTAGCCAAGTACCTAGTAGCCGTACGAGCGAAGGAACGACACTTTTTGGGTGTCACGGTGAAGGCCATCCCTCGAGCAGGCAACGAGCAAGCCGATGTCCTCGCCAAGGCCACCAGTCAGCAGCTCCCAACTCCCGAAGGGGCATTTTACGAAATCCTGCCAGCGGCGGCCATCGCGTAGGATAACCGTGATGCGGCCCTCGTCCACAAGATCACCCAACAGGGTGACTGGTGGGAACCCCTTTTCGCTTTTCTGCAGGGCATTGCGGAACCGGATGACCCCTCCGAGCTCCGGCGTTTGCAACACCGCGCTAGGTCCTTCCAGGTGCTCGACGGGGTGCTCTACAAAAAGGGGGTCTGCGCCCCGCTCCTGCGATGCCTCCCGCGCGAAGAAGGAAAGCGCCTCCTCGCAGAGATTCATGCGGGGCTTTGCGGCTCGCACCTCCAACCAAGGTCTTTGGTGGGCAAGGCATTCAGGCAGGGTTTTTATTGGCCAACAGCTGTCGCGGACGCCCAGGATCTCGTGCGCCGTTGTCAAGGTTGCCAGTGGATGGGAAGGGCCATCCGCAGGCCCCGACAAGCCTCCATCCCATACCCCCGGTATGGCCACTGGCGCGGTCGGGCATCGACGTCGTGGGACCGCTTCCCAGGGCCCCAGGTGACCTGCGGTTCATGGCGGTCGCTCCTGGAATACTTCTCCAAGTGGCCAGAGGCAGTAGCCCTGGCCAAAATTACCTCAGCAGCTATGCAACGCTTACTCTGGCAGAACATCATATTCCGATTCAGCGTGCCCAGGGAGATCACCGTCGACAACGTTCTGCAATTCAATGCAGCCTCTTTCAAAGAATTTTGCGACAGCGTCGGCATCACCCTCCGGTTCGCCTCGGTTGGACACCCACAATCCAACGGGGCGGTGGAGCGGGCGAATGGCGCTATCTCCGTCGTGATCAAGAAGCGCCTTGTCGGACTACCGAAAGGGAAGTGGCCGGGCGAGCTTCACAGCGTCCTCTAGTCCCTTCGTACAACGGTCACACGCCCAACAGGGTTCACGCCATTCGAGCTCCTTTTTGGTGACGAGGCGGTCATACCTGAAGAAATAAAGGCTGGCTCGCGAAGGGTCCTCGTCCAAGCACCAGACGAGGAGCGCCAATTGTCCATGGACCTCCTTGACGGGGACAGGGCAAGCGCAACACAGCACGTTATAAAGTATGCGTGCCAGATGGTGCGCGGTCGCGATCGCTCGCTGTACCCACGCAAATTCAGACCAGGAGACCTCGTCCTTAAGATGGCACTCCACGCGGAGACGGTAGGCAAGCTTGAATCCAAGTGGGAAGGCCCGTACATCGTCGCGGAAGCCCTACAGAAGGGAGCATACCGCTTAGCCACCTTGGAGGGGCAGACGCTCCGCCACACGTGGAATGCAGACAGGCTGCGGCGTTATTACGCCTAAGTCGAGCATGCGGGGGCAAGGACCTTCCATGGCTTCGGCGGGTGCGAGCAGCCAGCAGTTAGTGCCTTACCTCTTGTAACCGCCCACCCGCGCAAACGGGAATTTAATAAAGCGCACCGTTCATGCAAATTTTCTCGTTTAATACCAAAGAGCGCGCAAAGGGTTACCTTTGTGTGCACTATGCATAAGCATAAATAAAGACGCGTGGGGGGACGCCTCCGCGCGCAGTCTACGTACTCTAAATAAGATGTAGCGTCGAGGTTCGCCTCCGCACGCACTCTACGGAGTATAAATAAGACGTAGCGTCGAGGTTCGCCTCCGCAGCAACTTCACCGCCCGCAACACGCGGAGGCTCGCCTCCGCGCGCAGTCTACGGACTCTAAATAAGACATAGCGGCGAGGTTCGCCTCCGCACGCACTCTATGGAGTATAAATAAGACGTAGCGTCGAGGTTCGCCTCCGCACGCAACTTCACCGCCCGCAACGCGCGAAGGCTCGCCTCCGCGCGCAGTCTACGGACTCTAAATAAGACGTAGCGGCGAGGTTCGCCTCCGCACGCACTCTACGGAGTATAAATAAGACGTAGCGTCGAGGTTCGCCTCCGCACGCAACTTCACCGCCCGCAACGCGCGGAGGCTCGCCTCCGCGCGCAATCTACGGACTCTAAATAAGACGTAGCGGCGAGGTTCGCCTCCGCACGCACTCTACGGAGTATAAATAAGACGTAGCGTCGAGGTTCGCCTCCGCACGCAACTTCACCGCCCGCAACGCGCGGAGGCTCGCCTCCGCGCGCAGTCTACGGACTCTAAATAAGACGTAGCGGGAGGTTCGCCTCCGCACCCACTCTACGGAGTATAAATAAGACGTAGCGGGGGGACGCCTCCGTGCGCACTCTACGGAGTATAAATAAGACGCGGATGTTGTCCCTGCGCACTCTACAGAGTATAAACAAGACGTGGATACCACCACGCACGTGCATGCACTGTCCTTGTGCGTACTCCCCGGAGTATAAATAAGACGTGGTCGAAGTTCCCACGCATGTAACCACTAGGCGTCAACTTCGTTGCCACCACTTCGAAGGGTAGGGGACGGAGCGCTCGCGCGTCTACCTCGATTAGGCGCCAGCTTCGCTGCCACCACTTCGAAGGATAGGGGACGGAGCGCTCGCGCGTCTACCTCGACTAGGCGCCAGCTCCGCTGCCACCACTTCGAAGGGTGGGGGACGGAGCGCTCGCGCGTCTACCTCGCCTAGGCGCCAGCTCCGCTGCCACCACTTCGAAGGGTAGGGGACGGAGCGCTCGCGCGCCTACCTCGACTAGGCGCTGGCTCCGCTGCCACCACTTCGGAGCCTGGAGTATGCGACGCAAAGCGTTCGCAAGTCTGCTCGCTACTATCAGAACGAGGGGCGGCGTCGAGCCTGAGGACCCGTACCTTACATGACACCCCAGCTCACAGCATATTACATAACAAAAAAGAGCACAGGAGAGTTGTCGCTTAGCCCGTGTAAGACAGAAGTTGCATTACAGTAGCAGACATACACGGCGTGGTGCGCACCCAAACCTGGAATTATTCCTACGAGTCCGCGCCATCTTCACCGCGACGAGTGCCCGCACCACCTTCGTCGCGCCGGGGAACCTCTTCGAGCCAGCGGAGCACATCCCCCTCGTCGTGCAGCGTCCGCCGCAAAGCAACCGTGGCGGCGTCTTCCCCGATGTAATTCCAAATCCGATTGTGGAAGTTTCGGGTGGCGGGCTGGGCGGCGCGAACCGCATCAGATATCATCCTGGGCTGGACGGGCAAGTCAAGCTGGGGGTTCGTCAGCTCATTGACATGCTCACACCCACCAGCGTGCAGCAAGGCAAGGGCAAGGCTAGCACTCATGTAGCCGCAGTGGGTGCCGAAGGCCTTGGCGCCGCGAAGGGCGACGTTCAAGCCCTCCTCGATTCGCCCAAGCGTCTCCATCAAGTCTTGACGGCTATCAGTGGCGTCCTCCACGTGCACAGAAAGCCCCCGGAGGGCCTGCTCCAAAGACTCCATCGCCCCCACGCGGAGGCACACGCGTTGTCCCAGGATAAGGCCTTCTCCGCCTCTAGCGTGGAGATTCGCTGAAGAAGGGCGGTCCGCTCCTCCGTTGCGACGCGCTGAGCCTCCTCCATCGCGTGTTGTGCGGCTAGTGCCGCGCTCTTCGCGTTCGTGCCTACCAACTGCGCGTCGGCGACAGCCTCGTCCCGTTCCGCCATCAGCACCCGAATGTGCTCGTCCTTGGTGGCGTGGGCATCGTCGGCAACACGCAGCTGGTCCTCCAGCGCCCTCCGTTCGCGCGCGCGAGTCTCCTTGAGGGCTTTGCTGATCGAAGCGTCCACCCGAATCGTGTAAGGCCTCGTCGGAAGTTGCGTGCCTCCCCGAATCGGTCGACCCGAGCTCAGCGCCCGTCTCGCCCCTCATCTCCATGTTCTTGACTGGTGGCACGTCCGGCGAGCTAAAGGCAATGGTCTTCGACTGGACCTCGCATCGAAAGGATGGCGCCACCGCCGTCGCGCCGCTCGGCGATTCCGCGGGCACCGGGCGTTCCGGAACGCGAATTCGCAGAACCTCGCATACCCGGTTAATCCGCCCTTGCTTTGCCAAGGAAGTTGCGGCTTCACGGGTCCTGTGCTCCTTCGCCGTGTACGGCCCAAGAACCACAACCACTGCGCGTTCCACATCTTCTAACCAGCGCACTGCACACAGAAAAGCGGAATATCATACCTAAGGGTTTGCAATCACCCAGGTGGTACATGGCCCATGGCAGGGATACTTACAGGGCGCGGAGGGCCTATGGAGCGAAGACACCCCCGGGTGGATGCCGTCCTTCCGGTCGGGCCCCCGCCGCTCGTACTTCCAGTTACAAGAAAGCGGAGATATCCCGTACATGGTGAACTCCTCAGCGAGGTCACGCATGCTGAACCGGAGGGCGATGCCAGCAAGTCTCCGCGCCTGTTGTTCGTCGCTGGGCCGAGGCATCACATTTGGACAGCGGTTGAATGATATCGGCTCTCCTCGGCTTCGGAGGCCGCTCGTGCTCGTCACAAGGTAATAGAACCACCGCCGCGTCCAACCGGACTCCCACTTTTCTCACGAAGCCAACGCGGGGAACAAGTGCGAGCAATCCGTCCTCAGCACGAAGTCCACGCTGCCGAAGTTCGAGTACGCCCCCTTCCATTTTCTTCGGTTGGCACCGTGCGTCATGCAGGATGGCGAACAACTCAGCGCTGGGACGGGTACCTTCCGTCCGCATCGCCCAAGTAAAGATGGCCAACCGAACGATCGCGGTCGGAGTCAGCTGCGCCAGCTCCAACCCATAGGCTCGCAGCACTTCACGAACAAAGAATGTCGCCGGGATTCGGAGCCCGACATCGAAGAACGCCACGAAGACGATCGCCTTCGACTCTCCCGGGTTCGGCTCCGTTTCGTCAGGCCTGGGCAAACGAACCTCGGCACGGTCCTCCAGCTTCTTCTCCCGAAGAAGGGTTTGTAGAGTCTCCTCCGTGACGTGACTCCGCCCCAGCACACGGGAGCAGCGGCCCTTTGACTTCTTCATGGCATCCCAGTGATGGTTGGTTTGCTTTTTGTCGCGTGGAACCAGGCGGTACTCCGCCGGTGGTGGCGTCAGGCAGCGCTGGCTTGACGAGGCGCTCTCGCTAAGACGACACGCAGGATTGTCAAGGGCGGCACCCCTGTTAGCTGGGAGGTCATCGCGCGCAGTCATTCCTCTCTCCCCACTGCGGCGACGAGCAGGAATGGATGCGAGAGTAGCAGCAGGATGCGCAAGAAAAACGGGAAGGAACGCACAAGCAAGCAAGCAGCCAAGGGGAGCGTTTGCATGCCCACAGTGACGACTTATAAAGCCCCCCGTCTCCCCCGCAAGCAGAAGATCGAACGACAGAATTACAGTGGTTCAGCTACCCACGATCGGGCAGTGCAACCGCTGGCAATCGCGACGGGCGGCGGTGGGTGGGCGATCAGCGCATAACGCGCCGATACATTCCTGCCGCGTGGCCACTTTCCTTGGGGAAGAGGGGAACGGCCGTGGTCGTATGACCACTGGCATCCCACGACGCTCCAACCACAGCCTGCCGCGTACCCCCATCCGGGGCAGAGCAGCCGCGATAGCCTGCCCCTGACAAAGGCCGGCGCGATTTCAGGCGTCATTAAAGCGCACTCCCAGGCCACGCAGCCACCTCTCCGCGCTGGCACTACATCATGCGGAGCACTTCCCGAGACTCGGCTGCCCGAGGCGGCCGACCAAGTTTACTTCGCGCCCACAAGTATCCGGAGCACGAAGCATGGCATGCCCGGACCTCGGCCCCGTCGAGGCCTTCGACCTGCCCGGTGTCTTCGACCTTGAGGCCGCGCAAGTCCGGGAGCGGAAGAAAGCTCTCGCACCATGAGCACGAACGACAGTGTATCTTGGTTATCGAGGGTCACAGGTCAATGGAACGGAGGGGGCCAAAGGGCTCAGCGGCATGGCTTCGGCCCGTGAAGCCCTTCACCATGAGATGCTCCTGTTGTAGGGGTGGCCCCCACCTAAGCCCAGTAGGCCTGTTAGAAGGATGTAAGACCCAAAATGGGACATGTATAATGACATGTGTACCCCTGAGGGGAATACTCACGTGTAAGGGTATAATTGTAAAAGCGCCCCTCATGTGGATGTATATATGTAACACAAGCCATGGGGAGAAACCCTAAGCCATTCACTCACCTAACTCTCCACTACCACACTCTCTCTTTGTTTGGTCTGTAACCACAATAGCTGTTTTATGCAAACTAACCCTATAAGCCTTCCATTGAAGCCTTTATCATTATGTTGCATTTCTCCGTGTGATTTGCAGAGTACAAGTTTGTACTCACCTTGCACCCTCCCTACACAGAAGGATGAAGTCGACTTCGGTGAAGATCTGGATGAATAGGCCGCGTCTTACTGTCGTTTGCCCGTGGGCAGGCTTGGGCTTCGCTACTTATCAATTTGCTTCCGCAGTTCTTTTCCTTATTTATATTTGCCAATGGGCGTTGATGTAAGATTTAACCATGAGGTCGTACTCTTTTATTTAATATAATCAGTCATTTGTGCTTGGTATTTATCTTTGTGGAACTGTGTGCACTAGCTGATCCTGGGCTAGTGCGATTTACACAGAGGATCCAGGAGTCGTTACTCCGGGTTCCGACAGAGCGTCTGATTTGCCTTTCTATGCTGCAGCCATACCCTTCCTTCCCCTTCATTTCATCAAGGGCTTTCGCACCTTGTAGCTCCCAGCGTTGGTTTCACGGCCAGCGGAGCTTCCAGGTGGCTGAGTGACGTAATTCTTGCGGAGAAGTTCATCCTGAGCCTCCGCAACTTGCATCATATCAATCAATTCGGCATACTCCTTGTAGCCATCTTGACGATAATTGCGTGCGGATTGTACTGCATTGGGGTGGAAGGTTGATAGGGTTTCTCATTCTTGTGCTCATCTGTGATCTGCTTGCACAGAGTTGAAGATTGCTACAAATCCTATGCAAGGCAGAATTGTACTCCCCGACCATCTTAAAGTCGGCAAACCTCATCTGATCCATTCTTGCTCTGCTTGAGGAAGAATGTTGTACTTCAACCTCTCAAACTGTTTCTTGAGTGTAGTCCAGAGTGCTAGCGCGCTCTTTTTTGCCATGTACTCATTCTAGAGAGTGAGGCAGAGGTGGTGCCTGAGAAAATGAAGTGCCTGATCATTTTCCTCAGGGGTAGATTGGGCGTCATGCGGTGCGCCAATCTTAATAGCTGCGCGGAGCTTCTTGGCTCCAAGTACTATCTTGAAATCGGATGCCCAAGTCAGATAGTTTTGGCCATACTGGGCCAGCTCCTCGAACTCCCGATTCGTGATGCTAGTATCTACATGTGCATGAAATGAATAAATAATTTTACTGCTGGTAAACATGCACGGAATAATTTACTGCAGGTAAATAAATGGTACAAAAGATTTTCGTAATGTTTCAGAATTTTCTATAAATTTTACTGCTAATTTCAGTGATTAAAGGCAATTTAAACAATTACGATTAACCAAAACATTAAATAAATACAAAAAAATATATAGAAAATAATAATGACAGAAATAAACATGCTTCAAATGCTAAAAATAATTCAAAATTCAGATTCTGCAATTTTCGAGGGTCTATACGCAAATTTTCAGTTTAGAGAGAAATTTAGTGTAATTTCTTAATTTTCTGAGGGGTTTTCTGCAAAATTCAAGACCCATCTGAAGAATTTGTGGACCCATTCATAATTTTCAGAATTACGAGGGCCTTCCTGCAAGATTCGGGACCCATATGCAAAATTTGAGGATTCTTCGATATTTTCCAGAAATTTGGGGGCCTTTTGCAATTTCGTCGCACCTCTGGGTTGGGCCGATTTCCGGCCCATTAACCACCTGGCCGAAACGGCCCACTCTGCCAGCACAAGAAGGCAAGGGGTAGGGTTTCCCCTACCCCTGTTCACACCTAGCGACGGCGGCGGGAATACCGGCTTGGGTGTGCGCGGCGAGGAGGCGGACCGGCGGTGGCGCGAGCGGCTTTGGGCGCAGGACGGCTTCCTCGGGCAGCGGCCGAGTAGCTTTGGGCACGGTCGGCTTCCTCGGGCGGTGGCCGAGCGGCCGGGTCCGGGTGAGCAGTGGAAGGCGGTGCCGGCCGGGCGCGGAGCGGCAGTGCCAGCGTCGGCTTCGGGCGTGGGCGGTGGAGCCAGCCTCGAGCGGCAGATCCAGCTTCGTGCGACAGAGCTCGAAGGCCAAGGCAGCATGCTTCGGGTGGTGCGTGTGCAGCGGCCAAGGTTGTACTGGCTCTACTTCTCAAATGGCAACAATTTGAATAGCTCTTTTTTATGTTGCTTCTCGGTTGTCTCCCTTGTCAGGGAGCATGTTCCACTGTATATTTGATCCCTCTTATGTTATGGTTTGAACTCTACTACTGTGTGGAGAGGAAGGCTGAGTTCGATTCAACTTAGGCTTTTGGTTTTGTTATTTGCTACAATAACTTACATTTAAATAGTGCGTCTTTTCAAGACAGAGCCTACAAGTTGTTTATAGTAGATACTACACCGATTTTAGTTGTACTGGCTAAAATTACGTGCGACTGTCTCCCACTTCGTAAATTGTACCGGCTAAATTGTATACGATTATCTCCCTCTTCATAATCTCTCTCACGAATAGACAGAATTCAAAATTTATAAGTTAAAAGTCATAAACCATATCCTAAAAGATCTCACCTGAAGAAGAGGATAATACAGAGGAGGAAAAGGGCTTGAGAAAGTGGGAACAAAGATATGAGAAAAAAAGTGTAGACAGAGTGAGTAACTTAATATCGCTTGACAAGAGCTGATAAGAAAATAAAAGATTCCCTTTATATCCATTTGTTCTTTAATATGGGGTTTTCACCCCTGCGATGGTTTGGATCCGAACCTAAGACCTTAGACTTTTTCATCCTCTGCACTCCACCACCCAGAACTCATAGTACATGATGCATCACAAGAAATGCCTAGCAAGTCAAGCCACTTTATTATCTTTACATGAGCTCACTGGGGCACGGTAAATAGTTGTGCTTGATGGACATGTGCATGATATTCTTGATCATTCGCACCTCCATTTAATCCTACCTAATCCGTTATAGTCGTTGATTCTATTTAGTGTCATATACTCTTATTAGTATTATTGCAATATAGTTTGTGTATAAATTGATTTGCTTTTGGGTAATACTCTTTGATCCGCGCTGGCGACTCTGTAATACCTAAAATTTAGTCCCAGAACCGTCCTCGTTGTTTATTCATTGGCTCCTTGGGGTTACAATAGTACGTCCTTTTGTATTGCTAACCAAACGTGTCCTTAAGGGATACTTAACAACTAATGTATTTCAACACGGCGAAGGTTGGGCTTACCTGGGCACAGGTCAATTCTGGTAACCAGTACTTTTTTTCCATTTCCGATTTTTGAGTCTTGCTTACATCTGAGCAGTTCAATCGTGTGAGCGAAGATTTTTCTTGTTGTTAGCTTCCTTTGTGACGCAAGCAAGTGCAGATCAGAGCAATATAACATGGTTGATTCCTACTGTTAGCTGGAGTTCTCATTCGACATTATACAGATCGGACCAGAGGAATTGCAGTTGCAGGAGAGCTATGGTAAATTGGTAATCCCTCGCACACTTCCATATCTAGTAGAGCATTCTCGGACCAAAGCAAACAACGCATTGGTTGGTGTGGAGTCGTTTTACAGGTGGGAACCACATAACTCCGGACGGGATGATGAGGTAGAAATATGGTTTAGAGCAATCATGCGAGTTATCCTGAGTCATGACACATCCGCCGGTTGGTTCGATAAGGACAGTCCCAATGAAAGACACTTCATTGCTATGTCGATAAGGACAGTCCCAATGAAAGACACTTCATTGCTATGTCTCTAGTCTCCACGTCATATGAATAACTAGCCTCGTAGGTACGGCGGCACGCCGCGCCAGCCACTGTGTGTACCAAAGTAAAAGAGGCGATAATTCGTGGTGAGTTTCAAAAAAAAATTCGAGGGCAAATGCGTATTTCCGAGAAAGTTAAAGGTGCTTAGAAAAAAATTGAGAAAAAAGTACGTAAATAAATGGGCGTGTACGTAAATAAACGGGGACCCGTACGTAATTTAGGAAAACGCGGGGCGCGATCCTGCAAAGTGGAGGGGTAAAAAAATTTTCCAGGGACCTGTTCGCGAGGAAAAAGGACATGTACGTAATTTCAAAATAGTAGGAGGGAATGGCCTCCCCCGGCCGTACCAAGAACCGGGCGCCACGCGCCGGCCGGCCGGGGGCAGGCGGGTGACGTGGATAGCGTGGGGGAGCCGGAATCCCCCCGCTAATGTATCGCTTGCGATTTCTTGCATTGCCTTGTTGCCTCGTCGTGCTCTACATAAAGGTGCGTCCCCAAGGTCTCCCTTGCACCGCAACACTTTACCAACGCTGGTGTGTGGTGTGCTGCCTGTGGTGGCGTGCAAGATGGCAGAGAGGGCAAAGGGGACTGTGAAGTGGTTCAACGAGGAGGGGTTCGGGTTCATCACCTCCAACGGCAACCGAGTGGACTACTTCGTGCACTTCACCGCCATCAAGACCAACGGCTTCCGCACGCTCTCCGAGGGCCAACGTGTCGAGTTCACTGCCGCCTCTGGGGATGACGGCAAGCTCACGGCCCTTGATGTCGCTGTCCTAGATGGCGCCGCAGAAGGCAGCAATGGTGTGGTCGCAGAGTAGTAGTAGAGGTAATGTTTGAGTGGTTTGCTCATGATGGTGTATGTTTGCTCTTATGCATATTATGTGTGTAGAAGGTAATGTTTGTGGTGTGTGCGAATAATAAACTTTTAGGGAACTACTGTGGTGTCGCGTGAGGAAAATGTCTCCAACCATTAGGTCAACATATATATCAAACTAGTTGGACGAGATTGGGGATGGGATCCTCGCGTCGGAAAGGTTGTCGTCGAAATTGCATTAATGTGTCTTTGTGTGAGTATAGCTCTCTACATACCTCTTTGGGTTGGATTTTTTAGACTGATGGCTTATGGATTACTAGTTAGAGATCTGTGCGTTGCAACAGAGTCATAAAAATAATGAGACGGAACTTACTGCCTGGCCAACTTCACACATCAAACATTGGAGAGCAAGCGACAGAGAGAAAAGGATGGCCAGAATACGCGAGGAGATGGGAAAAGGGGGGGGGGGGCGATTATATCCTAAGAGAGAGGAGAAGAGAGACGAATGATCTAGATCAAATCGGATGGCTGAGAAAAGAGGAGGGAGAATGGACCAACCACCAACTCACACTTTTATAATAGTAAAGAAATATTTGAATTCTGGTTGTTCGTAAGAGGTAGTACGTGCAGAAAAATAGTCGCATGCGATTTTGGCTAGTACAACTAAACTCAATACACTTTTTATTACAATTTTGTTATTGACTCCAACTTAAAAAATGCACCATTTAAAAGTTAATTATTGTAAACAATACGAGCATAAGTCACGAATAAACCAAAACAAACATGTCCGATTGTACTAGCTCTAATTCTCAAATAACAACAATTTGAATATCTCTTTTTTATGTTGCTTCTCGGCTGTCTCCCTTGTCAGGGAGCATGTTCCACTGTATATTTGATCCCTCTTATGTTATGGTTTGAACTCTACTACTGTGTGGAGAGGAAGGCTGAGTTTGATTCGGCTTAGGCTTTTGGTTTTTGTTATTTGCTACAGTTACATTTAAACGGTGCGTCTTTGAAGACAGGGCCTACAAGTTGTTTATAGTAGACACTGCACCAACTTCAATTGTACCGGCTAAAATTGCATGCAAATGTCTACCTCTTCGCGAATTGTACCAGCTAAAATTGTATATGACTGTCTCCCCCTTTATAATCTATCTCACGAATAGGCAGAATGCAAAAGTTAGAGTTAAAAGTCATAAACCACAACCTAAAAAATCTCACCTGAAGAAGAAGATAATACAGAGGAGGAGAAGGGCTTAAGAAAGTGGGAACAAAGATATGAGAAACAAAATTGTAGACAAGAGCTGATAAGAAAATAAAATACTCCCTTTGTATCCATTTGTCTTTTTTTTTTTGAAAATATGGGGTTTTGACCCTTGCGATGGTCTGGATCCGAACCTAGGACCTACGCTTTTTCATCCTCACACACCACCACGCAGAACTCATAGTACATGATGCATCACAAGAAAACAATGATTTTTTAAATAATCATTTTTATTTGGTATTACAAAATTATACATGTGAATTTTTTTGCAGTTTTGATCGCATGTCGCTGCATGAGTGGGCGACATAGGCTAGTCGTCCAACCGTTGGGCGACTAGTTTGTGTTGCCCAACCGTTGGGCGACTTAAACACATGTCGCCCAACCGCTGTGCGATTTTAAATAATAATGTAATTATTGTATTAATCCGATGAAAATAATTGTGGGGGAGTAAATGTCAATTTTTGTAGGCAAAGTATTTAAGAAATCTTGTTTGTTTTTTTTAAATAAAAGGATAGACAATGTCGTTTGATGTTTTTGTGATTTTCGTAGATTGCAAATGGTTAGAAAGGTGTTAGACTCGCAATAATATTTTGCAATCGTCGTACGTTATTGTAGTATGAGAAATTTCAGAAGAATTTTGTGAAGACAATTGAGATAGCAATGATTCGTAAGTAGAAAAGTAAGAGATATTACGATGCAATAGATAATTCGTACACAGAGGAAGGTAAAACAAAATACGTACACAACAGAAAAAATTACACATACCAGGAGGAAGATCCACTACTCGCCACCAGCTACACCATACGCAGCACCTCCTCCATCATCACCATGTCCCCATCGATGGCCGCTCGTACGGCCCCGTTTGGGCTTCCTCAGTGCGGGGTGTTAGGTTTGGGCCCTGTAAGACCCCGGATTTAGCAATCCAGAATCCTCTC
This sequence comes from Dendrocalamus latiflorus, assembly GCA_017311315.1. NCBI lineage: Eukaryota > Viridiplantae > Streptophyta > Magnoliopsida > Poales > Poaceae > Dendrocalamus > Dendrocalamus latiflorus. The sequence continues at coordinate 17,754,628 of CM029640.1, forward strand.
TGATTCTACTGCACTATTCCCTGAATCAGTAGATAGTGTTCATAGATACATTACTGTATATCAAAAATATATCATGCAGAAGCGTAGATAATACAGTAACAATTTACTCATGGGTCGATCAGGCCAAAATCAATAAAATGAAGCAGCGGAAACTTCACTCAAGTGGGACCCTCAGGACTTGCCCACAGGCAGCCAACTGGGGTTCGCGACCTAGTTCTTGGCCTCTTCATCTTTCAGCTCTTTCGATCCCCTTAAGACATCATAGGGCTTGATCTTCTTTTTCTTATCGACTGAATGATGGTAATAAAGCAACAATGAGTACAACGGTACTCAGCAAGCCACCACATAGAATGCAAATAATAATAGATGCAAGGCTGTCAAGTGAGGCTTGAGGTTCTTTTGTTTGCTTAAAGCGACATTTGCAATAATCATAATTAAAATTTCCTATGACTTAGCATTTTACAAACATGCTTTAAAGATTTTGAAATCATGTAGTATCTATAGCAGTGTAGGTTTCATCCACCGATTACATGGTTCCATCCACCTATGCTAGCTTTTGATCGTTAGGTTACTTCCATCTTATTAACAACGCTGGAGTACATCCCTCTAGGAAAATTTACAAAGTTAGGTTTACATCCACCTGATAGTTTTCTTCCCACCCTCAAAAGTTTTGAAATAGAACTAACTTGAGGAAGATTACCATGTCCGCCCTTGACCGTGGGCATGGCTGTTCGAACAGTTGTATACTCTTAAGAGACTGTACATCTTTACACATAAGAGACAATCATCTTGACTGGCCTACGCGATTTCTTAGTCACGCAGATTGAGAGATTATCACAAGGCCTTTACAGTACCTCGCCATTTAGCATCTCACTCCTATGGGGTTGCTTCTATAGGTTGTGCGGGATGTCCACCACAGGTTAGCGCTGTCGGACTCCACTTTCCACAAACTCTAGCCTTGGCAATGTCACCTCTATACAGTGTCCCATTCAATGCTGGGTTTTTATTATCCACTTACACCAGTCCTCCGTGAGATGACTAGAGGGTTTAGTAAATTATTCAGCCAAGCCTACATTTTGCCAGCTTGTGGTTGCACTGGTGTACACAGAGAGGTCATCACAGGATTAAGTCCTTAATTTATCCAGGACCACAGACCTTGTATTACATCCACACCCACCACTCTTACCATCCGGCCAGACAGGTATAGCAGATTTTAGGGCTTTGAGAAGCATAAATTAAGTTGTCACAAATTATCAGTCACTTACATCCCGTGACTGTCCCAAAACCAGTTTTCATATTTAAAGATTGATGATCAGGGCCACTAGAGCCCTGGACTTGACAAGACTAGCATGACATTAATATGACTTATAGCTAGTATGGTTATCATTAACATCTAGGGTGACAATAGTCAGGTGATTCAAGTGTCAAGGAAAGGCATAGTAGTTTTTAAAACAACAAATAGGCATGTAACTACCTTAAGTTTTGATATACATTTGCATAATAAAGTAAGCATGCAGTTTGATAATTTAAAAGAACATAGTTTTGAATAAAATGTAGGATCAATATAATCAAAGTGATGACTTGCCTTGCTTGGTTTACCATGGCCTTGATCTTACTCAAAGCCTTCTCAATCGATTATTTGGATTATTGACCTTCATCTCTTTCCAAGTCTTGATCCTGCTTGAACTTGTCGTCTCTTCGTGGTTCCAGTGACTAATTACATGACTAACGACTGACAAATCTAACAAATTCAGCAAAAGTCCAAATAAGTTTAATTGAATTTATTTATAATTTTCGTATGATTAAGGATATGTAGTGAGTTGCAGGATAGAGATGGAGTCAAACGAATTTTTGGGTGGAAGCGAAGTGACGGAGTAACTTCACCGGAAAAGGATATAAAGGAAGGATCAGCGTTGAAGGAATATTCGCAGGAACATTCCACTTTAGATTGGAGTATGGCTAGACATAGCTGATTTCAAGATACCGAGACTCGATCTTGCTTTATTTAACTTATAATTTTTAAGGAAGTTCCATGGGTTAGGCCAGACTTATGGATGGATGGGAGAAATTAACCGGGATACTGAGAGAAAGATTACTGATGCTTCAATTATTTTGAGGATATTTTAAACAAATATGTGGTGACTCTTGATTTAAATCCTGGCATTTTACAGGTAAATATGGGAAAATTTACCAAGGATTATTTTAAGTACTATTTGAAGAAAGGTCTCATGATTTTTAGAGATGAGCAGTTCATGGTTATTATTTTATGTGGTAGAGATTCATTATACCAATTAACTTTTAGTTTGTATGGAACATCCAGATCTTGGGGCTAATGATATGACATTAGTATTTGATTTGTTTGAAAGTAGAATCTGAGAGTATTGAAATTACCTTTATAAAGCTTCGAGTCCCAATTTATGATGACATGCATTTTTAATTTCTTACATTATTTAGTTCTAGAGTAATTATCTTGCTAATTTAGTTAGCAAGGAATTAGGGTTAGATTTCTAGCATTACTAATTTATAAACTCCCTCAATTGGTTTCACATATTAAACTTCAATATTAACATTTTTTTGAGTCCAAGATAATTACTTATCATTTGGAAAATAGTTCATGCAATAACCTTGCTTTAGTTAACCTTTACATGAGGTTGAATTATTAATTTTGGTTGGCGGACAATTAACAAAGGTTAAAGTTTCTCTTTTTTTAAAAAAATTTAAAATTGCTAGAGTATCCATTATAATTTTACAATTAAATTCTTATTATCATTTTATTTTTAAATCACATTTTATAAGATTGCTCCTTTGAGTTTTATACAAAGTTAATTTACAAGTTAGTACTATACCAAGGGAGGTTGAGACATGCATTGCAAGGGCTTGAACACTCATCTAGTTGGCACCACCAGTCATACAGAGAGAGAGAGGGTAGAGCAAGAAGAAACATAGGGGGTTGTGGTTCGGTCAAAACAGAGGAGCTTGCACCGCGGGGGGGGGGGGGGGGGGGGGGGCAGGGCGGCGTCGCCGACGGGGGTCGGTCAGGGAGGTTCCGGCGGTGGCCAAAAAGGGTCCCCAAGAGGCCATCCATGGGAGCCCGTGGAGGTAGCGGTGCTGCTTTCGGTAGGGTGGAGGTGGACCGGGGCGGCTCTCGACAGCCGGAGATGGGGTGGAAAGAGGCGGTGGCGCCGTGGTGGAAGAGGGAGAAACTGGAGAGGGGCATGAGCAAGAGTGAGTCATGGGGAACCTTACCATGTGTGGGGCACCTAGATTTTACAATCCGGCACCCTCTGTGATTCCACCGCACTATTCCCTGGATCAGTATATAGTGCTCACAGATTACAGTTCTGAATATCAAAGTACATACCATGCGGAAGCTTAAATATAATAATAAACTTACTCATGGGCCGATTAGGCCGAAATCATTAAATTGCAGCAGCGGAAGAACGAAGCACACAGGTGGGACCTTCAGGACATGCCCACAGGCAGCCAACTGGAGATTCGCGACCTAGCCCTTGACATCTTCATCTTCTCGCCCAGCTTGTCCAATCTTGTTGCTGAGGCGAGGTGATTTGATTCCTGAATTCTGAATTTTGTCGCAAAAGCGAGTGTGAGCACTCCAACCCCGTGCTCCGCGAGCCAATACACAGAATGCAAATAAATAGTATGCATGGCTTAACAAAGGGGAGGCTCGGGTTATTTTATTTGCCAAAAATCGCTTTTAGCAGATTTGTTATTATTTCATCATAGTGTTATTGTTACTGTCTATACACACCCTAGTGACTTCCATAATCGACTTAATCCACCAAAATACACTTTCTTTATTGATTGTTGTCTAAGACTCCAAACAGCGAATGACATCATTTAATTAGTCCACCAATCATGCTCTTTCCATATTGATTGCTATCTATGACTCTTAAACAGCGATTATCATCGATTATGCAATCCACCAATCATTCGCATCGGGACTTCCTAATAATTCAATCCTTTTTGTTATTGATCCAAAACCATAATTTGTTCTCCCAATAATCAATCTATTTTCAACTGTCTGTCTCTAATTAATTCACTAGTATACATCCACCAAGAATATCATTGATCAAGATTAATCTCCCATAGTTATTTTCATATCTCCAAATTTTCAAGAAATTCTCAATTCATCCATCTAGAAATTGTTCGAATCCTATCAATCCCAATATTGTCAACATATCCCAAGAATTTATAACAAATATCGATGTTGTAATCCAACCATTACCTTTGCATTTCCTAATACTCGATATATCATATAATTCATCTATCTAGTCTATAAATCCATTTGGGCTCCACCAAATTTATTTCTCCTAGACTCCGCACTATCATTATCCCTCTTATGATCAATCATGAATCCACCAACTTCTTTATGTGATTACCATAAACAGCCATATTCCTTTCTTACAACTCTATTTATTCTTCCTGACGTTTTATTTGTGAGAAATGTTACCATTATTCAAAAATATAATACATAGAAATTTCCTGAGACCTAGTAGTTTTGAACAAAAGCATAATGTTCAAGAAAATGCAATAATAATAGCGATCCAGATTCCATCCACCGTTACATGGCATCCGCACCATATAGCATCTTTCAGCGTTATAGCCGCTTAACCTATCACTGGGACGACACCCAGGACAATTCAAATCAGGGCTTTCCACTGCCCTTCCACATTTCCATTCCCACCCACAAAGTTTTTGAAATAGAACTATATCTAGTTAAGTTCCATGTCCGCCCTTGTCCGTGGGCACGGCTATTCGAATAGTTTCGACTCTGCAGAGTTTGCACACTTTACCCACAAGAGACAGTTCACTCGTTGCCCCACACGATTCCTTAGCCATGCGGTTGAGCAAACCATTACAGTAACCGTTCAAAGTACCTCGCCCCTTCCATCATCTCACCCTATGGGCCGTTCCCACTTGCGGTGGGTCCCATATGTTGTGCGGGATGTTCTCCTTCTGAACGCCTAGCAGCTGACTACCACACTGCTAGCACGCCACAGCAGAACCTCACCCTCCGCGGATGTCCCATTCAAGTCTGCCACACAGGCCGCCACTTGCACCACTTCACTCCTCCACCGATGATGATGACTTTCAGAGTCCGGTAAATTTACTAGGCCATGTTGTACTTTACAGACTTGTGGTTGTACTTGTTTTACATAGGAGGTCATGACAAGATTCAGTCCTTAGTGGTATCTGGGCGGTTCTACCACAAACCACACTCTCGTGCACACCTGCACCATACCCCCGAACCATCCGCCCAGATAAATAAGCAATTCGAAGTTTTTTTGGGAATATAAAATAGCCATATCCAACATATACCAGTTATTACCACCATGACTGCCCAACCAATTTTTCTCAGGATTAAAAGTGATGCTTGGGCGCTCTCGCGCCCATGAGTATCTAAACAATACTAAGCATGGCATATATTTAGAGACTTATTTTTGAAATGTTACTATTATAATTTTGCTAGGGCGACAAGGTTCACACATTCAAATATTCCAAAGGAGGTGTAATATTATTCAAGGTAAACAATAGGCATGTAACTAGAATCTTAAATTAACATGTATTTGCATATAACATAACAGCATGCAATTTGATAATTTAAACCAAAATAATTTGCAGAAAATGTAGGTTCAACATGATCAAAGTATTGACTCGCCTGGCGCGGTTTACCGCGGTCTTGAGCTCACACAATGCTTTCTCGTCGTGGGTCTTTATCTTCACCTCGATCTTGATCTTACTTGATCCTTTAAATCTTCAGGACTCCAATTTCTAATTACGCGATAAGCAACTGAATCCAAATAAATGCAAATAACTCAAACGGTCCAAATAAATCTGAATAAACTCAATTTAGTTTTATTGTGAGTTAATGGTTGATTCGGATGATTTGAGGCAAGATCGATGGGGCACGGAGTATTGACGGAGTCAAAATGGGTTGGAGCGGAGTGAGTGAATGACAGGGAGAGATTTACCAAGACTAATGCCATGGAAGGTTCATGATACTGGAATATTCACAAGAACATTTTGCCTTGGATTTGAGGATGGCTACGCATAGCCGACTTTAAAATATTATGGATCGATCTTTTATTTAATAACTTCTTTTTATTATTTTTATATTTATCAAGGAAGTTCCATGAGTCGAGACAGTCACAGGGGTAGATGTTCCAAGGGCAACGTCTACGACTTTTGGCTTACCAGATTAATTCATATTACTAGTATTTGATATGTAGCATTTTATGTGACCTTAATTAATCATGTTATTAGTTAAACGTTTACTTCAGAGTGTATATTGGTTGGGTCATTTTAATGTACGATGTCCTAGGGCTATGATATTTTAGTATTGGTATATTATTATGACCTTTTAATCTGAGTGCTCTATGAAAACTACTGTTTCTGATATTTTATCCCTTTGTAGCTCGGGCCTGCTAAACATGATGGCATTTGGTTATCATTATTTGCTAAAGCTATCATTTAAGAGTTCATGATTAGCAGTATTTTTATGATAGTGTCTACATGTATACATTTTTAATAGGGGACTGCGCTACGACCACGATCGACCGCGTCACAACGTGGTCGAAGTCCACTGACTTCCCAACGTGATCGTCAGCCCGACTGCCGACTATCGACCACAGCGGTCGAAACTTTGATTTCTGATCGCTCCTCATGATAACGTGGTCGAAGGCCGCCGACTCCTGATCGTGGTCGAAGACACACTGCCAACCTCAGCCCGCTACAACGTGGTTGTAGACCCTAACTTCCGATCACGACTAGCCGAGACTTAATGTGGTCGTAAAACCCTTCTGGCCACATTCAATTCCTCTGCAGTGGTCGTGAATAGTCCGGCCGGTTTCCGACTTCCGACGAATTGGTCGTAAATTCAATTTTCGGCTTTCCGACCGCTGACAATGTGGTCGTAAAATCTTCCGCTGGCATCGGACCACGGCCAACGTGGTTGTAAATGCTTCTGCTGCCTTCCGACCATGACCAATGTGGTCGTAAGCTCTTCTGGGGGCTTCCGACCACGGCCAATGTGGCCGTGAAGGTCTTCCGACCACTCGCCTAGGGTTACGACTATGCTGGATAAGCACAAATCAAACTCAATCTTTCTAAAACAAGTGTGAATAACACATCACAAACATGGGGTCACCTCTATATGGTCTCTCACCATCACAATCTCGACGGTGATGTCCGTCTGCAAGAAGTACATGAAAGCGTCAAAGTAGTAGTTGTGGTAACCGTAGTCAAAAACTTTGAATATGAGAGTACCTACCGTGAGGGCGATGTTCTGTGCAAAGTGCATGGGGTACGTGTCTCTCGGTACTGGTATGTGAGCAGGGGAGAGTTGACGACACACACTTATCTGCGGTGGCCTCCTACATGAAGTTCTGGAGTGCCTCCGCCCACTCGTCCATCCACGGTGCCATCTTTGCGGCCTAGCTCCGTCTCGCTACCACCCCTCCAACTGTACCTATGAAATGTACATCTACAATTAGAAAGCATCGTAATAGAACTGCGAAAAAATTTAGGGTCATGTGCTGTGTGTAACTCATGCGTGAACCGAGTCAGGCACCCGACACACGATGGGGACAGGAACAGCCTGGTGGAGGCCGAACTGGCACATCACCCTATGCACCATATAGTCCTCGATGAACACACCGAAGAGGCTTCTTCCGCGTCAGCCAGTATGTATGGTCGCACCAGCACAGTGAGGACAACCCCTCGGGAGTGCGGGACTCCATCTCCTAAGCTGAGTACAGCTCCCAGCGCACGTCATCAGCGGTGAGGCGGTCGAGTTGCTTGACAAAATGGGCGTACACATGGGGTCACCTGCAGTTGTGCAAACTATGCCTGTGAGGTAGAATAGTGGTTATAAAGTGGTGCATCACAAATTAGTGGAACCCTAATTCGTGCACGTGTTATCCCGATCTTTCATAGTAGAAGTGCAACAAGCTTCTTTTCTTGGCCAGTAGTAGCAATCCTCAGTGAGACGTATATACGTGCAGGAATAACACAGCCAGTCTTCTCCCCAAAGTCTAACAGCAGCAGTAGTAGACAAGACGGGAAAGCTCTTCTATGTGTCCTCCATGCCTCACCACGAACATAGCAGCAGTCAAGTTGATGATCTACAGCAGTAGCAGCAGTCGAACATCCATTGGCAGCAGTGGCAATTGATGAAAAATAGCAGCAACAATCTTCTACAACCAGCACTCCAGCAGCCAACGTGAACTTTCTAGTAGCAATCACCAAAACCGAAGCACCAAGCACTACTACAGAAAACCGTATTACAGACGGTTTAGAAACGTCATCACCGATGGTTTTGTGAGCCGTCTGAATATATGTGTCAGTAATAAAACGAGGTCATCACAGACGGCTTTCAAATCGTCTGTGGTGCAAATATCACAGACGGTTTTTAACTAAAAACCGTCTGTGCTAGTTGATAATCATAGATGGTTTTTAACTAAAAACCATCTGTGATTATCAACTAGCACAGACGGTTTTTAGTTAAAAACTGTTTGTGATTATCAACTAGCACAGACGATTTTTAGTTAAAAACCGTCTGTGCTATTCTCTTCTTCCCCTAAATCTATTTCTGTTTATTGGCTAGCCTCAAGAAATGCTAGCCATGCTCTCTGAAACAAGCAGATCAACATGTACATGTATACATCCAATTCACATCTCAATTCATTTCATAAACATAAAACATCCATTTCGCAAATAAATTAATTGAAATGAAATAAAATATTCATTAACAAATACACAATTACAATCAATGTCAATCTTATCCCAAACAAAAAAATCATTGTACATTCTGGAACTCTCCACCTGATTTTATGACTCGAGCTATCAAAACGTACGCGCACTCTTCTCGAATTTGTTCAAGGTCGGGCTGTTGCAATGTAGTTGTGGGGATGGGCGCAGCCTGTCGATAGGAATATCAATGTGCGTACATATATAACCTGATAAGTATGAAATAATTGTGGAAAGATTGACAAACCTTAAGATTGGTGATCTTTGAGGAATTGAGTAGCAGTTTCATATGGTGGAAAACGTAGAATCCACACGTGTTGCTCGACAACTGCTAGTGGCACTGCAAAAAATAGAATGTGTTAATTCAAGTGTTGTATAGGATTAATTAATGTGTACTAGCGAATACCCAAAAAATTTGAACATGTTGCAAGGGCTTGACCCCTTCCATCAAACCACGTGCCTCTGCAACGTACGTGGCGAACGACCTTCGTGATTCAAAAAGTTAGCTTAGTCATTCGGAAGGAAACAAAGAGTACAATATAGTTATGTATGGAGAAAATGTACTTACCTATCGAGTAATTGGCCGATAACTGTGTAGTCGGTTTTGTTCTTACTTAGGGAATCAAGGTATATTGCCATGTTCCATTTTGGTATAATTACAATTAAAATCCAATGGAACCACTGATTGTAGGGCATAAGAACAAATTCCTTATCGCGGTGAGCCAGTAGTGTTATTGTAATATACCTCTCGACGAAGGATGCATCCTCGTTGATGGTATTCATGGCGACCAAGCGTGGGTCCAGGAAACCAATTGGTGATTTGGATGATCTAGCTTCAGTCACCATGTATCTATATATATACACATAAAAGCAACAAATTATATATGACATATATCGGTATTACATGAACGGAGACTGTGATTGTACACACTTACAGCGTCCAGCATCGAACGAGCGAAGCATCGAGAGCGTTGAGCGTGAAAAGATCAAATAAATTCTCAAAGGTCACCATGAAGACACAATCATGAACTTCGTGCTATAAATGATCTGGCCTAAATTTGATAATGATACCTGTGGCTTATTGGCCTGTTTCATATACCAAGCGTGTAATCTCTGGCAACTAAGTCCTAGGGTTAGGAGGCGCTTTTTCGAGACGATCATCGGCTCGCCTAGCACGAATTTACGGGCCAATGGCAGGTACGGGATATCATCGTCGGTCTTCTTTGATTTGCCCCTGCTGCCTCGGCTATAGGTCGACTTCATGGTAGTCGACTGTAAGGTAGCACCGGTGCAAGTTGCTTCATCGAGAATAGCACCCGTGGAGATAGCACCGGTGCAGGTAGCGATGGTGGAGATAGGCCTTGTGGAGATGGCACCAGTGCATGTAGCTCTGGTTCAGACTGCCTTGTGGACCTGCCACTGGTGAAGAAGCCTCCAGGCAGATGTCATTTTTGGGCCACTGGATGAATGTTCCAATGGCATGCCCTAGAGTCATGATCTCGTCGTTGGGGGGCTTCAGTAGCGGGACGACCGCGAAATGGCATGCACACCATCCACATGAAATTTTTCGAAGCCTGGTGCTAAAGGTGTATGGTGCACCATGGCCCGTGAGCAGACGGATATGCCTAACCCCAAGCAGCGCACAAGGGAACAAAGGCATATCTCACTTGGAGCTTGCACTTCGTAGGCTCGTACATAACGATACAAAATTAGCTACTCCAATAGGCCTATCAACGGATCGAGCATTCCAAAGATAATAATTATTACCAGGATGTCGACAACAGGAAATCTGGCCTCACTTTCCATCGTAGGATTGGACGTGCAACTACTCGGACAGTTGGGGGCTAGTTAGCACAGGAGCGGCGGCGGCCTGCTGATTTCTGTATATCTTCATATCTCATCTCTGACGTAATCAGCCAGCTCCTCTCTAAGAGATGTCTTGATCTCCTTTCGTAGCCATGCCTCACGCTCGACTTTGGTTCTCTTCCTACTCCGATACAATTCGGAGTCATCTGAGAAACCATGTTTCCAAGGAACATAAAGCCCAAGGCCTCTTGCACGACCCGAGTGTTCCTTGTTTCCCAGGGCCGCGGAGAGTATATCTTTCTCCCTAGTTACCTAGAATGATCCCTGGGAAGAATTCTACACTCAGTGCTTCCAGCAAGAGCCCGACATGTCATTTCACTTCTGTAATATCCTGGAAATGATTCGAGAGATAATCAATTTTAATGGAGGGAGGGACCTTATAGGAAAGAATTAAGTAAAGATTTTGTAGAGGGGAATTTCTGAAAAAAATGGGCAACCTGGGCCTGGGCTTTGGCCCAAGGGAGGCCAGCCAAAAGGGGGGGCGCCCCACCCCCTCAACCCTAGCCGCCACCTCCCCCTCTCCCCTCCTCTCCCCCCTTGCGCCACCCCTCCCCCTGCCCCTTGCGCCTCCAGCAGGCCCTCTCCCTCCCCTCTCCTCCATTGAAGCCTCTTCTACCGGTGGAAAAGATTGCCTTTGGCTGCCGGTTGAGCGGAGGAAGGAGATCTTTCGCAGCGAGGAGTTTGGATCCGGAGGAAGGGAAGAAGAAGGGAAAAAGGGGAAAAGGAAAAGAGAAGGAGTTCGTGGGGTTTTCGTCGTGTTCTACAGCATTTCGTCAAGGGTAACCCCTGTTTTCCCCCAATTAGATGTATATTTTAGTTGTGGTAGCAATGTCGGTATTCTGGACTGCTAGAACAGATTGGGTTAGACGGCTGTTTTGGGATATATTCGTGGGGATTCAGGTCTGGACTTCTCCTGGAGAGTTGTAGAGGACGTCATTATCTTTCCATGAAGTGCTAGAATGCATTATTCGGATCTCTGTAGCAAAAGTTATGATTTTTCTAGTAGGACTGTTCTGCAGATCGGAGGAATTTCTGTCAGGTTTCGGTAGATTGGTCTGGGTGATTAGAAAACAGGAGCATCAGAGGATCTCCATATTATGAAAGTTGTATATAATTTCCGTATATTTTCAGTAAGGTCAAGAAATCACAAATCGGACACTTGTGCTGAAAGTTATGATAGTTTTAGTGCACTGTCCAGAGAACCCGATAGGAGACTGCTGTTTTTAGAAAAACTGGATGGTGCGGGTAGAAGATGGCCGAATCAGGCAGACTCACCAACTAGGTTTAGTTATATAATTTAATTATCTTTCCAGAAAGTCTGAGAACACCCTATTCAGACTTCTGTACCAATAGATACGAATTTTTTAAGTTGACTGTCCGTAGAGGGGGACAGGATGGCCGAAAGGATTTGGGGTTGTGAGTCAAGCTAAACATGTTGGGTTAGTTTGGGGTGTTTCATTTATCTAAAGACTCACTACTGTTGTCTTAGCAAATATTATAATTATTATTCTGGAGGAGGACGGATCCAGGGGCCGCACCTTCTGCTCATCCCCCGTTTCCTCGTGGTTAAGGTAAGTATAATGATGGTTTAAACTTTATAGTGTGGATTGTTGATGATTGTTGGTTGTAGATGTTTGATCTACATTATGAGTATATGTGATCTTGATTATGTTAATGATATGTTGGTATTGTTTATGGTCGATTGCAAATGAAAGTGTTCAGGAGAATTTCTGGTGCATAGATATTGTGAATGCAAGTTTTATTTGTTGAGATATTCACATTTGTGCATCATGCTGATTTATTGAAGTCTTGGTCACGTGATGACCAAGCGCCGAGGTCCCCGTCATGTTGATGACATGACGGGCTAAAGGTCCCCATACTTGAGGAGTATGGGCAATTGGTCCCTGTACCAGATGGTACAGGCATGGGTGTGCATTGACGGATGCACACTCCGCATTACCGGTAAAATGCGAAAGAGAAGAGATAAAGAGATTTTTGATCATATTGCATAGCATGGTTCATTTATATGTTTGATGGATGAACTTGCGAAATGATGTTCACTTTTATTCTTGTTACTACTTATTATATTTGCTGAGTCGTTGAACTCACTCTTGTTGTTATTGTTGTTGTTGTTGTGGTTGCTGTTTGTTTTAGGTATCTACATGAGATCGGCATGCATGGGGATAAAGAAGGATTAGTTTTGTTGCACTTGCACGGTCTATTCACCATGGAAGAAAGAAAGAACATTAAACACTATTTGCTGAATAATTCAAGTGGTATTTGATTAATGTCTATCAGGTTCAAAATGTAATAAAAGATTAGAAACTCTTTTACATTGATTCTGTTCTTTATCTAAGTAGTTTTGCTTATAAATGAATATATTGCTTACTGTTATTCATATCATTTGATTATGCTTGTTGGAACCTCTGATTTACTCAATAAACAAAGGAGGTTCTGCCGAAATTTTGTAAGATGAATATTAGTTTTTCCTTATTATGTTATTAGTTTGGTAGCATTCCAGGTCATTGATTGGCTTGGGGTGTTACAACTTCCTACGAAGTTGTGGAGTAATTACAAGCTACGTAGTTCGATCGATATCTTACCAAGCGGTGGGACACTTCCTGGTCTGCAGGATTTTGGAAGGAGATGTCCCCCGATGACGTGGTAGATGACCTCGCTCTAATCAATTTTGAGCGCGCTCATCCGGGATCGTGGCAAATGATGGGGCGGTCCTCCACTGTGGGATTTTACCCGCATACCCAGCTGTGCCAAGTCTGTGGGGGTGTGTGTTTTTACTTGGAGGGCCTTATGCGTCGTATTTGCACTTCTAAAATCTTTGGTCATCTTCATCGCTTTAAACTCTTCCCATTGTGTTTCTAGGAATGGGTACTTATGAAAGGGTGTTAGATCCTTCTCCACGTACTGCTTGACAAGCACGCTCTTGAAGTTCTTCCATACTTTGCAGCCGCTAGCAAGGCATGTCGTTGCACAGAGTCGTGGTGTTCTTCTGGGATCTCGAACGATGCAAAAAAATTTCTGTCAGCAGCTCACATTTCCGAGTCTCAGTCATGGTCTTCCACAAATCGAATGTGATCTCAATTCATTCTTGTGCAACTATTCCGATCATTCTTCAAAATGCGCATGCTGCTCGGCGAGGAAGGAGAGGGGTCCCAGATCCATCGACCTCTGTGATGATAAATCGGCCCTCAGGCTTTTTTGATAGTCCTCTTCCTTGGCATTTTGATTTTGGAGCGAACGCATCCGGCGATGATGTTGAAGAATGCGCGGATGACATGTTGGCCTTCTCATATATGAAAAGCGCAATGTAGCATATATATATATATATATATATATCAATATGAAAATGACATGGAATTACATGAAAGTACATATATTCATAAGTATATGTATTCATGAAACAACTATATATTCATTGTTGTAAAATTTGCGGTATAAGCATATTTTTAATTCCAGCAATAATAATTAACATACAACATGATAGACATGGCATAGAAATGACTTAACCGGCATATTAACATATGAATCATTTAAGTCATTGCAAAAGAAACATATGCTCAACAAAATTGACATATACATGTTCAAGACTAGCTTGTCATCAAGAATACAAGTGGATCTAAATGCTAGTCTCATATAAATCTTAACATATATGACCACAATGAGCATAAGTTCAGCAAATTGAATTGTGTTTAGAGCTCTCAAGGGCTAGTTGCACAAGATTTAATCTTGGCCATCTCCGTCATGACAAATCTAATCTTGATTATATATGACAGTTATAGATTAAATCTTGAGCTCAATTTAAACCTTCTATTTAACAAACTCTAACAGATCATGAAAATAGCTTTCTGTACAGAGCCAAACACCCCAAAACAATCTTTCATCCAACCACTGAACTAACCACTGAACTAACTGAACAATCTTTCTATACAGATAACTAACTGGATGACATGGTTCGGTAATGGTCGGAAGAGACCAAAAAATTAACCACTGAACTGATCTAACACAAGGCTCAGTAGGAACAAAACAGCCAAGTAATGACTAGAGGATGAAAAATAGATGATTTAAAAGAAATCTCAAGATCAATCTACCATCACATCCATATATAATCTCAGTTTAGAGTTAGTTCATCACAGAGCAAGCAGTAAACAGGAAATTCTTTGCAATCTTCCAGCTAGTGATACTCACAGACAGGTGAAATAGATCACAAAATTGCAAAGAATCAATCAGCTGATATACTCACAGTAGAGGTGATATTCTAACCACCTGAAGAAACCGCTCTTCCTCTCTCAACCGAAGCCAAGAAGGAAGCCGAGGTACAAGCCGGCTATGGGCTCGGGGATGTCGGCCAGCGACGGGCTCGGGATGGCAGCCGGTGATGGGCTCCGGGATGGCGGCCGGCGACGGGCTCAGGGGATGGAGGTGGTGACAGGCTCAATCGGGAGGGCGACGATGTTATGTCTCTATGCTCTGGCTAGTATAGCGCTATAACTGCAGTGACGCGCAAACCCCTATCTTGAGGTATATATAGAAAGGCTTATTACATATGGTTCTAGCTTAGAACCGTTTGTGATAATGATATCACAGACGGTTCTAAATAGAACCGTCTGTAATAAGCCCTTTCCTTCCCACGCACTGGAGTTATTACCTACACCAACCAGCAGGCACTATAATAAGACATCACAGAGTGTATTTCTTTACAACAGCCCAATGAACATTGTTGTAGGGGTGGCCCCCACCTAAGCCCAGCCGGCCTGTTAGGAGGTTGTAAAGCCCAAAATGGGACATGTATAACGATATAAATGCCCTTGAAGGGGATACTTGGGTGTAAGGACACAATTATAAAACGCTCCCCATGTGAATATATATAAGGCCATCCAGGCCATGGGGAAACCCCCAAGCATTGCTCACCTAACTCTCCACTACCATACTACCATCTCTCTGTTTGGTCTGTACCCACAACAGTTGGTGCCGTCCGTGGGGAAGACAAGAGCAAGCTCCAAGATTTGAAGAAGGATGGCACCAAAAAAGGCTTCATCATCGGCAACGACAAAGAAGAGGAGTACGAAAGAAGCGCTCGGTGATGCATCGGCTACGGGTGCGGGCGATAGCACCGCGCCTACGGGCGCGGGCGGCAACGCCAGTGCTGCGGCTGTCGACCTCAACGTCCGTGGTGCGACAGTCACCCCAACCGCTAGCACGGCGGTCGGCACGGGTACCGACCGGAACGACCACGAGCATTGACGTCGATGCCCGAACTACCGCTGCACCCGGTGCAGGAGCGGCGTGGGGCCACAACGGCGACGCCGTCCAATCACCGACTCCGGAGATCTCGGCACCGACGCACCGAGTAGTTCTGGAGCGCAAGCCGTGGTTGTTGCTGGCCCAACGGTGCAACCCACCACTCCAACTACCGCAACCACGTTAACGGTGGAAAACACTCTACTAACAGCCCATCAGCACGCTGCAACGGGAGTTGGCAAACCTCCGCGGAGCCGTCCGGGATATACAAGAGGCTCGGGGCCAACAAGTCCCGCCGGTGGCCGCGCTAGAGCCCACGCCAGAGTGAGCAGACAGCTGCGACGGCCCAACTTCTAGTCGCGTCCCGCTGCGGCGCATGGATCCGGAGTCCCCCCTCTGCACGGGCCTGCAGCAATCGGCATGGCCGGAGGACTTCAAGTTCCCCAACGCCATCGAGCCGTACAAGGGCGACACGGACCCTCGGGAGTTTCGTGCGCGTGTATGAGACTGCCATCGAAGCTGCAGGCAGAGAAGACACCACCAAAGCGAAGGGCCTCCCCTCGCGCTGCAGGGAGTGGCGCTCTCTTGGGTTTTTCACCATAGGAGCCGAACTCCATCTACGTCGAGCGCGTCGACGCAGACCAGCTCTTCGCCGTCAAGCAAAAACCCTCAAGGAAGCTCTAAGAGTACTTAAAGCACTTCGCGAAGGTCCGCTGCTAGGTCAAGGACGTCAACAAGACAACCCATTATCAAAGTAGTGATATAAGGCCTCCGCCCGGGGCCGCTGGCTGAGTACAACGCGCCTAAGCCGATCAAGACAGTCGCGAAGCTCTTCGATAAGATGGAAGAGTATGCGAGGGTGGAGGAGGACGCGCGACGGCGCAAAGGCGATGACTCCGACACTAATCAAGCGGAGGCCTCGACGAAGAACGAAGACACACCGGAGGCTCCTCGAAGGGCAAGCGCAAGCAAGAGTCTTCGAAGGACGGCCCCCGAGCATAAGGACGCAAGCCTAAGGACTCGTCGGGTGACAAGTCCAAGCGCAGACAACGTAAATCCAGAGGGCCACTACGTCTTCGACATCGAGGGCGGTTATGAAGACAAGTGCCAACACCAGTCACCGGCCAAGGTCACCGAGGCCAGGGTCGTGACGATAGACCCCGTGCGAAACAAGAAGATCAGCTCTATGGCCTGTGGTGTGTGGTGCATGGCCGAGGTGGCCACAACACGCGGGCATGCACCGCTATTGCGGCGCTCCGTCAGAGCGTCGCCAGGGATAGAACCTGGAAGCGGGGCCGCCCGTCGTCGCCCACGTGCAGCAAGCTCCAAGGAGGGCCCCATGCGGATTCAAGCCCACGGGTAGCAGCCCCAGGAGGGCCCCTTGCGGATTCAGGCTCACGTGCAGCAACCCTAGGAAGGCCCCTTGCGAATCCAGGCCCCGGAGGGAGGCCAACGCCGGGTTATAAACATCATCTCCGGGGGCTCTTCACTGGAGTTCTCCTCGGCGCGGCAACAAAAGGCATACGCGTGGAGGCTACACCATGTGGCAACGTACTCGGCGTAGGCACTGTCAGAGTGGGCGCAGCACAAAATTACCTTTACGCCCGCTGACGCTGAGGGCGTGGAGTTCCCTCACCAGGATCCCCTGGTCATCCAGGTCGCCATCGCAGGATGCGATGTCAAACGCATCCTGGTTGATGGAGGTAGCTCTGCGAACATTCTTTTCGCGACGGCCTTCGACCAGATGGGGATCCCCTGAAGTCGCCTAGGTCCCTTGGGAATCCCATTGCAGG